>OY039080.1:6250000-7500000 GCA_955850985.1 Elophila nymphaeata | reverse complement strand
ATGGTTCCAATAGGAGGGCAACGCTTACAGGACTCAATGTTTGAAAGTAAGCGTAATTTATTTGCGATGTTTTGTTAGGTGAAGGTAATTCTCCAAGTAGACGCTATTCCTGGCTTTGAAAATATTTGATAAGTTCTGCGCAAAGTTCGTCATTATAATTACAAATCACAGTGCAATCTATGAAAATATAGCATAAGTGTTCTTCAGTTTTTCTAAGGTGATAGCAATGAACGGTGATAGTGTAGCAATGTTACCTATATTTTTGTAATACATAAGCGCTTGTTAGTTTTCCTGTTAGCGTTTACAGCGAGAAATAATTACCTGTCATGGTAGGATTATTTTAAATTATCTTGTGTAATTATTGGTTTAATAACAATTCAATAATACTTATTATAGAAGTGTATGACTCTGATTCACAAATTATTGGATTCGTTTCGGAAAGTTACAGTCTTGCTCACATAAAGAGAGCAGAGGAATGAATTTCGACGGTCAAAGTCAAAATTTCTTTATTCATTTAGGTACAATTTGTACACTTATGATAATTAATTTTGATGCCATCGGTTCAAGAGCCTACCAGGGGGACTTGTTCTGAGAAGAAACGTCGAGAAATTCAACAAGTTTTATCCTCCCTTTACAGTTTTTATGGTTTTAATTTGGAAAGAGTCATAATACACATGTTGAAGTCATAGTAATAATTAATCATAATAATATAACAAAGTGAAGACTAATTATTAAACAAATAATACAAAATAATGTGATTTAAGACGTCTTTCCTTACAATATTGGCTTAAAATTTTAAATTGTACATACACATATTGATATACCACTAGATTACCTACAATGGAGAATCAAGCACATTTGAATGTGTCCATACATTTTTATCGTCTACACATTCCTGAACATTGTAATACGCTTTCTTCATTAAAATTTGCTTAATTTGAAGCTTAAATTTATGTAACGGAAGTTCAGTTACATGATGTGGGAGTTTATTAGACAGTTGTTGAATATCCGACTTGACTCGGGAGTGATCGTATTAATTTAATTTAAAAAAAAACCCAGCTCGTCGGTTTTAGTAGTCTACGACGCGACGGCTGATAAAATTAATGTACCTAACAATAGTTTTCCTGGTGAAGTTGTAAAATTAACTATTTCTTAGAATAGAATTACAAGTACCTACCTAACTAATAAAAAAATATTATTTGTAATTCACGCCCAAAGCAAAACTCATAAATTTTAATGGCAAAAGGTAAAATATTACCTTAATTAGAAGTATTTCCATGCTGTGTTTCAACAATTTATCTGTAGGTTTTCGTTCCTTGGAGTAAGATTTTTGGCGGAAGTCATTACCGTCAATACACGTGAAAAAACTTATGGGATGCATTAAAATTAAATCATTAGTATTTGAATTGAAAGGTAACGCAAGTAAACCTAATAGCACGATGCTTATTACACGTGTCATAAATATCTAAATTACAGAGCTACTGAAAGCCATTTTAAATATTTACCGTCTCGTTGAAGTAGTCTGAATGTGCATCTAATGTCTATGTATAATTCCATAGGTTATTCTGAGACCTTAACCGGTTTAGTTTGAATTTGAAAGTTAGTTCAGATCTCGGCCACTAGATAAATATTTATCAATGAGAGAGATGCTCAAGATTTTCGGCTTGAATACGCGTACGCTACTCACGTTGTTGGCTGCAGTACGAGTAAAACATTATGTATTCGTCGTATTTGCTGAATTATTTTTCGACATCGTTTCGACAGTTACGTGCAAGGAAAACAATGATTAAAACATTTTTGCAGTTTCTTTTAAAGAAAGCGATAGATTAGGTTTTTCTGGAGTGCAAAAAATCTGCCTAGGTATAAACATGTTCAATATAAAACGTAAATACCAAGCAACAGTGGAATTCATCTTTATTGTCATTCTTATAAACATCTGATTATTTACTTTGACACACATCAAACCTGTTAACCACATTAAGTTGTGCAATTCGGACAGCATTCTCGTTTCATTAAAGAATCATAAACTGTTTAACATTGATTGACATTATGAATACTATCATTGATGGTTCGTCGTGAACAAGTCAACAATGAAATCTTAAAATCAAAACCGCAGGTCAAACCTCAATAAAGCAGTTAAGAATTGTAGTACTGTTGCAACATGCTTGATATAGAATTTATTTAATGGCGTTGTGTAAAGGTCAAGAAGTTTGTCGTTGCTAAATTAATTGACGCGTATATAATATAATTATGACTACCAATATTAAAAAGATAAATATTCTTAACTAGCTTCTGTCCGCGACTTCGTCTGCGCAGCATCAGTATAAATTATAGCCTTTGTGGTTTTCTAATGTATGAGCTATCCATTTAATCCACAAACACATCCAAACATCTATCTATACAGCTATACATTCATACAAACTTTCACGTGTTTAATATTAGGAGGATAAGACTCGGTAACGAAAAGTACAAAACTTTTCATTGTAGTCGCAGTCTGTCAACGTCAAATGTTTAAAATGCCGTGACTGTTAATTGTTAATCGAATTAGAGCGAGACAATACATTTCGATAAATGGACGGAAGTAATTACAACGCTCAGACATGGAGCTGTCTTCGTTTTCATTGAGACATATTGACCGGCGCCGGAGTGTCATGTCGTAGGGTCATCGGCGTGTCCTCTCGCGAGCGTTGTATCTGCACTGAATTGTTTGTTAGGATGCGTGCATAGCCCTTGTGATAGTGACAAAATGAGCTCAAGTGCCAAGAAGACCGAGAACAGACTTTTCAATTTCACCTTGAAGAGGAAACGCTCTGCTGCCAAGCAAATTGTGAGTACTTAATTTCACTTACATAAGAACGGCCCTTCTTGGAATACCTATTGGAAAGCCTGCATTAAGTATATAACTTCTAGGATATTTTGAAGTTGTTTGATTTACTATTTGTTGGAACTCAGCCAGTTCTTGAGATCATCGTAATTGTGTTTATTTTAGTACTTAACGCACTTATAACGAAAAGTGTAAATATTAATATTTGTAACGAACTCGCCCTTAGCTCCCTAAATCAAATTGCTTTGACCGTCTGAGCAAGCAAGTATGATGTCATGGACAAAAATATCCGTGAACAAGATATTAGGGCTATCTCTCCTTCACTGTAAATCTTTATTAAAGTCTCAATTATAACTTTCGCTTTCTAGCTATCATTCAACAGGTTACAAATAAAATATTCCACTGTTTTCCTTACGTGCCAACATCGTTACTGTTTACTATGTCATTAAAATGTTTGCTGTCACGAACTGCTTGATAAGGCGTAGGTACCTATATATCCTTTTCAACGTTCGTCATTCATATGATAATTTTAATACTTTTCTTCCGTCTTGTGATTGATCTGTCAACCCTATAAAACAAAGTCAATGGATTCGCGCGACGTTCGTGACGGTTTAAAAGAATACGCAGGCGCCGGCATGGGCGAAAACGGATCGTGACTCACCGAGACCATGCAGTTAACTTTAACTTATCGCAAATATCTGTAAAATTATTTGTATTTCTTAAAATAAGTACCTTAACATGTTTTAAGTAAGAGTTCCGATGGAGTTAAGATTAAAGAATATTGTATTTAAAAGTACTATACATAGGTATCGCGTATTAAAAAATCGTCGGTGGCGTAGGTAGTGCGTAAGAGCCTTGTCTTTCACCCGGGAGGCACCGGTACCATCACCGCCGCGTACCAATGTGTTTTCAAATTTTCAATTTATGTACGTTTAATTGACGCTTTTACGGTGAAGGAAAACGTCGTGAGGAAACCTGCACACACCTATGAAGAAATATTAGGTTGTGTGTGAAGACGACCAACCCGCACTTGGCCAGCGTGGTTGACTAAGGCCTAATCGCCCCTAAGTGTGGTAGGCTCGAGCCCCTCCGTGGGGTGGGGACATTATATGAGCTGTTGATGATGACGATGATAGGTATGATAGGTATGGTGCTTTAGTATTTAGTATCACTCCTTATAAGAGGGACCTAATATTTTATTTATGTTTATATTGATAACAGTTATAAGTGTTATCTAAGGTACCTTGAATTTGACTTTACTTCATTAATTTGTGAGCTATCAAATCTGTTATAAGTCTGTGATTGTTGAAAGCAATGTAAATTGTTATTGCTATTAACAGCTGTTTCCTTATTAGTACGATCGGCGAAGTCATTTAAAATAGGGCATGCTCCCGGGAAATACCGGTACCTATTTTCCCGGTATTTCCCGGTAAAATGACCTTTCAAGCAGTACCGGTACTGAGAATTCATTTCCCGGGAAATTCGGTATTTTCGGTATTTTTGCAAAAACTTAACATTAAGCTAATATGAAGCTTTGCGTTCTAACTGATCGTGATATTTTGTTGCTATTTTGTAGTTAAGACAACGTAGGAGCCATGACAAACATGTTACAAATACAAATATACACTGTGTCACCGCTGCTGTACTAAATATGATGACCTATGTCTTTAATAGATTGAAAAAAATGATTTCATTGTAATCTCACCTCATCGGAAAAATCTACTTTACGGCAAAACTTAATCAGTCTCACAGTTTTTTTACTATACCTCGATTGTGGGTCAGATGATGTTAGACAAAATAATTTGGTAACTTTACATGGAAGACAAACTAGCATGGCCAAGACCGGCCGCTCGGATGATCACTTGGATGATCATGATCTCTTGGCAAAGGTAGACATTGGAAAACAGACTGCGAATGTTGCAGTAAAGTATGCTATCAGAGCTCTGGACATACCTGACTTTAATTTGAGCAAAGAGATGTAAGTAGAAGATATAACTTTGTAACGCATTGAAAATACGTTACAAAGAAAGACGACTTAAAGAATTTACCATTTTACAATATCTCAAAAATCCAGACACATATTTGTCAAATCTAGAAAATGTAGATTTAGATATATTTTGCCGAACCGACCGTGACACAATGTGTCAAGATATAGTACTCCTTAAACGACGAACTTCGGATGATAGCGACGGTAACAGGATTGCCGATGGAAACGAAGCGATTATAGATGAATCAACATCAACAAATACCACCCAAATCAGCAAAAAAGAAGAGCTGAACTTGGGGCATTAGTAGCATCTGGTCCGTCTAATGCTAATCGTGAGCTTATTTCTGTCGTAAGACTTGAAATGGCTCTGTCAGAATATGAGGGAGGGTTGGGTCACTATTTAACATAAGCACAACAACATTTATCAACCATTCATCCAACTAATGTTGAGCCTGAACACATATTCTCATCTGCTGGATTTATTTGTAACCGTTTGAGAACAAGCCTTAGTGACCAAAGCGTCGACGCTATAAGTGTATTACGTACACATTACCAATAAGTACAATGTCTTAAAGACACCGATGTTCTTTGACACCTTACTAACGTTTAAAGTTTTAGTAGGAACTTACTAACTTACCTTAACGAAGATACTGATTTGTGATAAAATTATTTCTATTCTATTCTATTCTATTTGTTATATTTTTTAAGTTTAAGAATATTCTCTTTACTGTGTTCTTACACCAAAGGTTTAGAAGTAATTATTGAAATAATTGAAGTTTTAGACTAGAATAAGTAAGATTTTTACGATGATTCTTAATTAAAACGAATTACAAATAATACATTGTTATTTTTATCTTATTTACGATATATCTAGTAAAAGAAATCCTCAGTACCGAAAAGTACCGAATTTCCCGGTTTTCCCGGTACCAGAGTTAGCGCAGTACCGGGAATCCAGTTTTGTCCACAGTACCGGTACTGCAACCCCTAATTTAAAACCTCGTTATGGAAAGACTCGGCTCTCTTCCTTATTCTCCCAACCACTTTGCAATTTAAATCGAGATTTTTTTACGACATCTCATTAATTTTATTTATGCAACTCCCAAATATGTTTGTCTGTAAATTATATTTTGAAATTTTGACATCTCAATACACAATGCATTCATAAGTATTTATTGTGGACGCTTGCAGCTATAAAAAATGTTATGTGAATTCGTAATAATTATTTACATAATACAAAATAACTTCCACTTATTTGGTAAAAATCTGGTGTTGTGTGAATGTAGATTCCTGTGATGATGAGATGTACATACCTATTCTTTATATTATATTATTCTACATTCCTAGAAATTATACTAAATTATAATTTAAAATATAATAGTAGTACCTACAATCGAAAATAAGTTTTGTTAAGCCACATGTGATTTTTTGGAATTTAGCCATGCAATGCAAATGTAGTTTAATCGGATACTCTTGTAAGCTGTCTACCAATTTGATATGTAGGCGATGTACAAAACACATCCAAATTAAGAACAATGGCAAGTGGCCCAATCGTAATTGTACTACTTTTATTTAACCAGTCATTGATATGTAAATTATAATATATGTAAATTTAGCCACCAATCAAACCGAATACGAATTTGTATCCTCCCCTGTATTCAAACCCGGTACTCTGGTACCTCAGGGCTCGAACCACTAAATGACACATAGGAGTCTAAAGAAAGGGAATCTTATCTTATAAGATAAGATAAGAAAGCTAGGGAAAATAGAGTGCCTAAAAAGGATGTCTAAGGCCCATTAATAAATGTAAAAAATCGCGTTTTTAGGGTTCCGTACCTCAAAAGGAAACAACGGAACCCTTATAGGATCACTTTGTTGTCCGTCTGTCTGTCTGTCTGTCTGTCAAGACCCTTTATCTCAAGAACGCGTGGACGTATCAAGCTGAAATTCACATGAAATACTCAGGTCTATTGTCCCTTTAAGCTGTGAAAATATCAAACTTC
The DNA here is from genome assembly GCA_955850985.1 of Elophila nymphaeata. Lineage (NCBI taxonomy): Eukaryota > Metazoa > Arthropoda > Insecta > Lepidoptera > Crambidae > Elophila > Elophila nymphaeata. The sequence goes on along the minus strand of OY039080.1, from coordinate 7,493,189 downwards.
TAAGCCAAGCCCATCAAAAGATACAGCCGATTATGTCGATATTTTCAACAAATTTCCGACACTCGCAAAGGAATCAAAACCTACAGGATACTTCCCGTAAACTCTGAATCTTGAAATTTGGCATGAAGCATTGTCATATAATGCAAATATAGGAAAAATTGCGAAAATCACATTTTTTTAGTTATATAATATAATAAAAATATTTTAATAAAATGAAACTTACTACCTTATTTCTCACGAACGAATAAAGGTATCAAATTGAAATTTATACCAAATACCTAAGCCTATTGTCCCTTTAAGAAGTGAAAAAATCAAACTTCTAAGTTAACGCGATCAAAAGATACAGCAGTTTATACCGACACCTTAGACGAATTTCCGTCACACGCTAGGGAATCAAAACCTACAAGGTACTTCCCGTGAACTCAGAATCTTGAAATTCGGCACGAAGCAACGTTATATAGTACAGACAGATAAAGGAAAACTTGCGAAAATGATAAATTTGAAGTTACATAAAATATTAAAATATAATTTTTGCTTACATGACATAAAATATTTTTTTAATAATTATAAACTTACTATCTACCCTTTTTCACATGAACGCGTAGAGATATTAAAGTTGAAATTCATATCAAATTCATATCACTTCTTAAATCTAATTGCACATTTCTAAAAACGTTAAAAGATCGATGTTGTACGTGGGTTGCTCTAGAGCAACATCATCGTCTGGACTGTTTTTAGTAGTGAATTCAGACATATTTAAACCGCCCAATGAAATATTAGAATCAAGTTCTGTAAGTATAGAAATGCAAAGACTAGAGCAAAACAAATTGGTACCATATTTTAAATTTTTGCAAACACCTGAAGATAATGTAGTTCAAATTGTATTTCATAATGTGCAATCATTGCGCAAACATTTTTCAGATGTCATAGTAGATCCTATTATTCATTCCTCACATGCAGCATTGTTTGTTGAAACCTTGGGATGTCGTAGAGACACTTTTGAACTTGATGGTTTTAATAAGGTGTGTAGATTAGATGGTCCAGCCATATCTAATGCAAATCCAGGTTGGGGATCTATACGTCGCAATCTTAAGGATGCCGTTAGAGACGGATCATATGAAAGATATTATTTAAATAACCTAGACGGTGCAAACGGCCATTGTGAATGCTTGCATTTTGAAATCTTTAATGTTAGAGTGATAACTGTATATAGGTCACCACAATGTCAAATTAATATTGCAATAGAGTGCATAAATACAGTAATATACGGCAGCAACTTCAATAGGTATAATTCATGTTCTCGTCTGATTGTTGTGGGAGACTTCAATATCGATTTTAGAATGAATCCCCAGAATTTATTTTCCACATATTTTTCATCCATAAACATTTTTCCGTTAATAAACACTACACGAAGTAATACAATTATAGATAACGTTTTTTAGAACTTTAATGTTCAATGTGATACAATTCACACCTTTTTCAGTCACCATTTACAGATTTGGTTCAAATTTAAGACATAATTAGTTATTTTCAATCAGATTTCTGAATGATGACTATAAAATGTTGTAAATAAATAACTTTAATAAAAGAACTTTTACAAGATACTGGCCTACTATTTTAGTTATATTATAAAATAAAAAATATTAACTATTTTGACTGACTCTCACGAAATTACCATAACTAAGATTGTTCTAAACTGAACGGTTTGCGCGAGAGTCACTACTTCCAAAGTATTAAAATGTGTACCCTCTCTGTAAGTTCCAAAATAAGATAATATTAAAACTAAAAAAAATATATGATTTGCATTACGCATTACCATGCAATTAGTTTGAACGATATCTAGTAAGTAATTTGATTTAATACGTCATAAATTGTAATGTTACGTTTGTACGGCGGAACCCTCGGTGTGCGAGTCCGACTCGCACTTGGCCGGTTTTTTTTTAAATAAAAAGGTTTAGCAAATGACCTTTAAGATGGTAAGCAGAAGTGGAGTCCTCATGCAAAGGTAGCTAGTGCGAGATATACCTAGTGTAAAAGCCGCACTAAAACCCTCGCTCTGTGAACTGCAAAAAGGAGAGAACACGTGTGCTGGAAGCATCGAGCCGATGGCTGCAAGTGAATTTCATTTCTTGATTTATTCCGTTTAAAAACCTTGTTAAACGCAATGAATTGGTTTTGAAATTAATACATTGTTACAGAATGATGAACCGCCCGAGATCACTTACTGCGTGGTGGGCGGAGAAGGAGGCTTGGCGCTGCAGGCTGTCACACCGACTCACCCTATGCCGCCGCAGGATGAGCTCGACGCAAAGTTCGCGGAGTTAGTGGTGAGTTCTCGTTTATTACTTTTTATTAAGACTAGTTTACACAGCGTAAATGAAGAGTCAGTAACATGCGTCCCTGATAGGATAACTGACCACTTACATGCAGTCAGTAAGCGGCCAATATTGAAGTCAGCGCTCACGTGACAGTGCTGTACTGACTCCAAATCAATTTACACTAGGTCACCACCGAGACAACGCTGACTTTCTTAGATATTTGCGAGTCAGTTACTTATCCTGTGTAAATCTGCCTTTAAATGAAAACTTTAGTTGTTTACAGTCTAATGGAAATTTTGCACCCACTATTATTGGCTATTTTAACAATAAAATTAAGTGCTATGGTGTTTTACAATCGCACTTAGCACGATTGTCTTCTGGTCCATGTTGCCTTTTACTATTATTTTAAGTTTGTAAGCGGCTATTCATTTATTACGTAAGTCGATTTAGGGGCGGGGTCGACCATGTGTTATTTATACTTACTTTGAAAAAGATTACCTCAGTTACCTCAATATTTACAATAACGTTGCTTGTCTTTGGCATTGACAGACCTCAAAAAAATTAGTTGGCATTAGATTTTTTATTTTAATTTATCTGTTTTTAGTTTTGAATGTGGTTTTGTTTTTTAATTAAAAATAATTTTTAGCTTTGAAGTCGGTTTAATTTTCTGAAATATCTTTGTTCCCCTTTTGATTCTTACCTTACGTAATTAATATGTATTAAACAAGAGTTCTTAATTTTTCTTAGGCGTTAAAAATATGGCAATTATAATAGTATTGTGACATAGGCGACTTGTAAAGTACTCTCTCAAGTGAATCTCGACACGATAAGAATAATAATACTTATATCTTTGGACATTGCGAATTGTTGTGCAGATCCGTTTATTTATAACTTTGAGCAAAAGTAATTATGAAAAAATAAAGTGACTGTAGCCTGTCTAAAAGAGTTCGGATTTTTTATTTGCGTTATAAATTTTGGCATGTGGTAAACGCTATGCTAAAAATGTATTAGAAGTGTTAAAGCGTGCGTGAGTCAATGTTGTTATAGAACGCAGATACCGAAATGTAGGTGTGAAGGAAAGTGAATTACGATCTCAGTGGTTCATTGAACTTATAGTGTTTATGATAAAGTGGTTATATTTCTTGCATAATTGATTTATATTTGTTTTGGAAAGGGATTTGGCCATGACGTAGCGTTATACGAACCTACTGAAGCTGGATGCAATGAAAAAGTGTCATGACTTTCGCATTCAAAGATATTGCTCGTTTTAACCTTTGTTTATTATTCTAGGAATTTGATATAATACGTAGATACCTGTTCTTAAAAATTTTGGTTGAGTAGGTTACGTAGATACAAGTACTTATAGAATAATTTAAACTGTTTGGACTGTAGTCGAATCTTAGGTCGAAATTATAGGCAAACCATCGATTTCTTTTCGAATCTATTTATTATAAGAAAGCTTATAATTGGCTTAGAGTAAATCATTGTCTATATACATACATATTGTGATAAAGATGGAAACTTTCTAAATGAAATAAAATATCTATATCTATCTATATTTTTATAAATCATGTGTCACAGTCTTTGAACTTGATGAAGTCCGAAATTACTCAACCGATTTTGATGATCCTTTTTTTCATTTGCTGGATTTGTTCCAGCTTAGGCTAGGTGAAATTTTAATATAATAAAAACAATAAATACAACATTTTTAATTTCCCATATAAACGTGTACCTACCTGTCAAACATTTAATGGACGTCCCGTCGGCCATCTGTCATTACTTAGGTTAGGCAATGGCAGGTCAGCTAGTACTTTGGTATGTGCTCGATGGCTAGTACATAGCTATAATCACGCTTAATATAAGTGTATTGTATGTGCGACATCTAATTTAAATTATTATCACTTGATAATTCTTCTGCTTCAGCTGTTTCTATCGGTGGACCAATGAAATTAGTCAAAAAAAAATGTAATTTACCAACACATACAAACAAAACATATGATCACGTTCGTAATTCCATGAGGGGAGCAGAGCCTTATGTAACACTTTGCTACACATAAAGCCACGTCTTGCAGTATGGGCCATGTGATGCATCCAAATAGTGACAGGTTACCAGCCTGTCGTCTACTTAAAAAGAACACCAAACCAAAAAAATAATAATTCTTCAGTAATCAATCTAACGCAAAAAGCCAACAGCCCAGGACAGATGTTACACTCAAAATCATGTCATCAGCAGTCCGGGTATTGTAATATCTGAGTACAAATAACTGTCTATGACACGATCCAATGGAACTATTCCTTAAAAATAAGACAACAACTAAAAAAAAACTGAATATTTGTTTAATAACTTATTGGAAGGAAGGTCTCACCGTTGGCTTGTAGTCACTGACACCTAATTAGTGCAGTGATTAACCGGGCGATAACAATTATTATAAGCTATAACTAACTGCCCTGACAGGAATCGTTAAAAGTGTTTATAATAATAATTTTAATGCCAAACGTTATTTATATACTTTCCTACATTCAATACTTCCACGTCATTGCAATGCTTACCAAAAACTTTACCAGTTTCTACCTACTGTAATCAATATTATTTTGTCATGAATGGACGTTTTAAGACAATGAACTCATTCCGACTTAACAACTGATTGCTTCATAAGAATGATAATAACTACCTTCTCATAACATGAAACGTTGAGTTTTCATAATAACATGGCTTTCTGAGGCCTCACGGATAGTACAAACCAGCAATTTCTATGAATTATTATGATGAACTTAATTAATTGTACTTAGTGACGACTTTACATACGTACTACCAATATTCAAGCAGGCAATTTCTATATCAAATACTTTAGAATGGGTAGTATTCTTCCGGTAAGAAAGGGGGAGTTGCATTGTTCATTTTTGTCTTTTGTTTTTGCTTGTCATTTAGAATGAGGATAAGGCTGTATCTTTCTATTAAGTGTTGAGAAAAATTCCGAACTATATCACTCTAATTGCCGAACCACTCAGCTTCGCTCCCATGATTCTACGCCTAATTTCATCATTGTCTAGAACAGATTAGCTAGTCTGAGTAGACTTACGCAACCTGGGTAAAGGTGCATCAAACATGAAATTAGTGCTTGATGAAGCAATTAAGCGAACGAGCACATATAATGTTGTGTAACCGCAGATGAATGCTCTTGTTTTAAGATCCTAGAGGCATGAGGTTAATCAAGAAATGTTGATTTGATGCGGTGACGGGAGATCGGTTGAAAAGTAACTGTCGCCTTTTCAAATGGACCAAAATTTTAAAATCTTGACTCCCTCATTTCGATGATCCTTATTCAAACAAGAAGATCCATTTCGGATTAGTTTTGTGACCCTAAACTTCTCATGTAATTTTCTTTCACCTGTGTTCATCATATAACCTGATTGGAATATTTTAGCTATTGATATTATTCCAATGGCTAATACGGCAATGGAAGGAGTTGATGCTGAGATGACCAAGATGAGGAAAATATATTACGCCTACCCTAAATAAAATTTGTTACAGCCGTGCGATTCTATAAAGATCTCACTTCTCACCTCATATTTCGAATTTAGCTGTCTAACGCCGACGAATATTTTACAATAAAAGGAATATTTTTGTTCAATTTCATTTTTAAATTAGATTTAATGTGGTTATACGTATATGTGCTTATAAAAAGATGTTGCTTTAAATGCGAGCTTTGTAGTTATTTGACGGTGTATTTTTCAAAGATTTTTTAACTTGACGGTGTATTTTTCAAAGATTTTCTTCTCTGGAACTTGTAACTAGTTACTTTCAATGTGGAGTCTTGGCCGCTGACAATGTATCTATTACTGAGTTTTCTCATTTCAACGGGTATGCAAACATGTTGTTTGCATAAACATACAAGATAGATACGGGCTACAGTTGAAGGTGTTCTTTTGACAGATAAGATGGGCGCGCCCTCACTTTCACGGGATCCCACACGCAGGGTTGTCATTGCACCAAAACCAAAAAACAATACCCAAACTCAAAAATGCATTAGAAACTGTAACGTGGTACTATAACATTGCCATGTTATAGTACCATCGTCATCTTAATTACTGGCTGTATTTATAAAAAACAACAATCAAATTCAAAATTATCATTCATCATGACATTTGGTTCATTTTTGACTCATTCCATTGCTGACCGTGTCCTAGAACACAATTATTACTAATTACTAACGTACCTAAGGGTCTCGCTCTGACCTCGGTTTGGCCTATATTTCATTAATACTTACATACATTATATCAAGGCACTAAAATTGTGAGTACCTTTGTTAAACCTTTTTATATTCTTGTATCAGTTTTAAGTGTTTTATTATTTAGTTTCTACAGTGTATTTTATATTATTTTCAGAGTGCCTTTTATATACCATTTTAACATATTCAATAAACGAAATAAATAGTGACGGAAAAAGTGTTTGATTGGTGGACCATACTGCCAGAGCAGGACCATACGCACGACGTCACACTGGCGCCTCAACGTTCTTCGGACCTCGACCTAAACGAAATTCAAGTTAATAAGAAAATAGTTTTTGTATTTTACTTTTTATTAATTGTATTTTATATTATTTCTTTTTTCTAGATTTTTCAAAATTCTAAAAGACTGTGAGTCCTTGATATAATTTAGCGGCCAATTTTTATAAATATTTTTTTCTCCGAACCCTTCCTTCATCCATACTTTCATCCATCTTTATTAAATTTATTTTGAGTAGTGCACCTACAATCATTACTGATCCCTACACTTCCAATACTAAAAACAAACAATTTCAAATCAGTTACAGACAATAAAACTTACCCGATTTCCACCGAAATCGACATCAAGTTGTGTTTGAGCTTGGGTGTTAACTAGTCACTCAAGTTCAGCACACTTTACACTTACGGCAGTGCTGCGAGGGAATACCTCCAGCTTATCCACCACACAAGTCCAGATTTGGCGGGCACTTTCCTAGGGCAATCCTTGCCGACTATCTAGAGGTGTCCAAAATTTCTGACTTGCCTCACTCTACCTACCTAACATTAGAATTATTATTATTATATCCCCATTTTAGATTAGAATAAAATACCATATTTTTTTAGGAAAACACCATTTATTTTAAAATTTTAACAATATTTTAACAATATTTACCTTTTATTACAACTATTAAAATGAATCCAATTTTTTTGAATAAACCAGAACTTATATACGAGCTTGCGCTTCGCTCGCAAACCATTCCACCATCAGCAACCGCTGATGAGTTGCGAAATATTCTAACGCCACTCATAGAAACCGATACAGCATCACTTCCAAGTCCATATCCAATAGAACGTGATCTAGATGATATTAAAAAGGCTTTGTTGATCACTTCTTCACGCTTACTCACTTTTACACATAATAGTCAAAATAAAGAGAAGATAAAGACATATCTTTCTCATATATGCCACCGCCTAAATAGAATCGATATTTCTACAGAGTTACCAAATAACTTACTAGAATTATTCGAAAATAATAATAAACAATATTCTGATTGTCAAACAAAATTTGATCAAATGACATCAGTTTGTTCATCTACATATCATTCCGCTATTTCTGTCAGGTGTCAACCACAAACAGACTTAGAACTCCTTACTCAAAAATTACTTTCCGAAACTAAAATTCCAGATTTTAAAAGATTTACTTACAAAGTCGATACATGTCCACGAGATTTTATTGAACGTATCGAAGAATTTGCTTTAGCTAGGAATCTCAGTCATAAATTATTACTCAACCAAATCTCAGATATTTTAACAGGAATACCGTTAGAATGGTACAGAGCCCGTAAATCTATTTTAACCGACTGGAATTTATTCAAAGCTCAATTTATTGAAGATTTTCAGATTTACGATTACGATTATAAACTTAAGAAAACAATCGATTCTCGTAAACAGAAACCAAATGAAAGAATTATTTATTATTTTTCTGCCATGCAATCATTATTTTCAAAATTACATGAACCTTTACCAGAAAAAGAACAAATAAATATTTTAAGACGTAACATGAGTCCCATATATAGTTCCCGATTACTACGAACTGATGTTGTATCTATCAATCAACTTCTAAAATCTTGCCAATGGTATGAAAGCTGTACCCACAATAATTCAATTACAGACAACAATTTTTCAATAGGTTCAGAAAATTACAGTAATAGCTTACCTATATCTAGTACCTCAACTATACCGAATATACCCCCTTTTCCTTTTAATAATCATAAATCTATTAACACTATTACTCCTTCTCAACCAATATTACATTTCTCCTGTCCTCGTTGTCGTACAAATGATCACAATTTAGAAGTCTGTACAAAAACAAATATTGTTTGTTTCCGTTGTGGAAAACAAGATGTTACATATTCAAAATGTCCGAACTGTCGTTACAAGCTTCCAAAAAACGATTAAAGGAGAAAAGTAATAAAATACCTAAAACTACACCAACTGAATGGAATCTTTGGCTTGAAACAATTAAATTATTCATGAAAAGTTACAAAACATCAACTATCCTATTTGAAAGAAACACACAAGACAATCGACCTTACATAGAGATTAAAACAAATAATCTAACACTTTGCGGCCTCCTAGACAGTGGCAGCGCTATTACTATTTTAGGAAATAATTCACATAAATTACTTTTAGAACATGGTATGAAACTTGATACAAATCATACCATTTGTGGCACAGTTGCCAATGGACAATCTATTTATTCTATCGGTACTATTCAATTACCAATATATTTCAAAAATAAGTTAGCCATCATTACTGTTCACGTCATACCTTCTATCCAACAACCATTTATATTAGGTATAGATTTTTGGAAATTATTTAACATAGCACCCGATATTTTAGAACTCGTAAAATGTTCCGATTCTAATTCTAATAATGATAATAATACTTTGATAATTAACAGCACCTCTGAACAAATAACACATTACGAATCACTAACAGAAACACAAAGACTTATTTCAGACTCTATTATAAATCAATTTAAAAATATTTCTACAGAAACCAAGCCTTTAGGTAAAACACATTTAGTTGAACATCACATTGATACAGGAGATCATCCTCCAATTAGACAGCGATGCTATAGACTCTCACCGGAAAAACAAAAAGCTTTATGCAAAGAAGTAGATGATATGCTAAACTTAGATGTTATCGAACCTTGTGAAAGTCCATGGCTAAATCCTGTTCTGATAACGCCTAAAAAAGATGGCACATGGCGTTTTTGCGTGGATAGCCGAAAATTAAATTCTATTACAAAGAAAGACGCTTACAAACTTCCATTTATTTCTGATATCATGGATAACCTGAAGAATGCTAAGTTCTTATCTTCTATTGATATTGCTAAAGCATTTTGGGAAATTCCACTAAAAGTTTCTGATAGACCAAAGACAGCATTCTATGTACCTAACCGTGGTATGTACCAATTTAAGGTCATGCCATTCGGTTTAACTAACGCACCAGCTACTCAACAACGGTTTATGGATAGTCTATTCTGTTCTGAGAATTTAGATAATTCTGTTTTCACCTATTTAGATGATATTATTATTATTAGTGAGAACTTTGACCATCATATCACTTTACTTAATAAAGTTTTACAAAAACTAGCTTCAGCACAAATTACTATTAATTTTTCCAAATGTTCATTCTTTCGTAAAGAACTGAAATATTTAGGTTACGTGATTAATGAGAAGGGTCTTCAAACAGACCCTGATAAAATTAAAGCTATCTTAGACATTCCTGCGCCTACTACTCCTAAAGAAGTCAAAAAGTTTTTAGGAACAGCAAGTTGGTACAGACGATTTGTACCAGACTTTAGCACCCTCATAGCCCCACTCACTAAACTCACATCCACCTCAAAGAAATCACCACCTTTTAAATGGACCTCTGAAAGTGATAATGCTTTTAGGAAAATCAAAGAATCATTAGTATCTACCCCTGTTCTTGCTTGTCCTGATTTTTCTAAACCATTCGCAGTTCATTGTGATGCATCAAGTTATGGAATTGGTGCTATGCTTACTCAAGAATTCAATGGTATTGAGAAACCCATAGCCTATATGAGCAAATCATTAACTAAACCTCAAAGAAATTATTCAATTACCGAAAGAGAGCTTTTAAGCATTATTCTTACACTCGAACACTGGCGTTGCTACCTAGACAATGGCCAGAAATTTATTATTTATACAGATCACTCAGCATTACAATGGTTTCTTAATCTTGATAACCCTAGCGGACGGCTAGCACGTTGGAGCATACGCCTTTCAGCTTTCAATTTTGAAATCAAACATAAACGCGGTAAAGATCACCTCATACCAGACGCATTATCACGATCAGTTCCCATAAATATCATCAATTATAGCAGTACACAAACACAAGATAACTGGTATATATCTATTTATTCAAAATGTCAGAATGACCCAAATTCTACCCCTGATTACATCATAAGGCAAAATAAATTATTTAAATATTCCAATACTAATTCACTTCTACAATCCGAATATAATTGGAAAGAAGTAATTCCACTGGAATATAGAATTCCTATTATCCACGAAAATCATTCAAATCCAACTTGTGCACATTTCGGCATTTTCAAAACTTACCAACGACTTAAAATGAAATATTATTGGCCTGGTATGTACAAAGATGTTTCAATTTATGTCTCCAAATGCGAAACTTGCCTAGCGTATAAACACCAAAATCAATTGACGATTGGGTTGATGGGTAAACCTAAATATTGTTCCCGTCCTTTCCAATGTTTATCCATTGATCTTATTGGACCTCTTCCATCTACTTTCAAACATAATAGATTTATTTTTGTCGTCACATGCTGTTTCTCAAAATATTGTCTCCTATTCTCCATTAAAAAAGCTACTTCTTCAGTTATTAAGCATATTTTAGAAAATTTAGTTTTTATGACTTATGGTATTCCCGAGACAATCATCCTTGATAACGGTCCTCAATTCACTAGCCACGAATTGACCAATTTATTTAAATCCTATAACATACCTAAAATCCATTTTACTCCACGTTATTGTCCACAAGTTAATACAGTAGAACGGTATAACAAAACAATAATAACTGCTATCTCTTCCTTCGTTCAGGATGATCATAGGACTTGGGACATAAATCTCCATAAGATCCAATTTGCCATTAATACGTCGGTCAATGAAAGTACTAAATTTACTCCTGCTTTTCTCAATTTTGGTCGCGAGCTTGTTACATGTGGTTCAGTTTACCGAAATTCTGACTTAACTGATGACATTATTTTTGCCCCACGTGAGGAGTTTGCTGATAACCTCGGTCTTCTTAGTTCAATCTACTCTGATGTTCAAACCCGCCTTTGGCGAGCTCATCAGTCTTATGCTGCATCATACAATAGGCATCATCGTCATTTAGAATTCAATGAAGGTGAATGGGTCTGGAAACATAATTATACAATCAGTTCATCAGACAAATACCATTCGGCAAAACTTGCCCCAAAATTTTCTAAATGTTTTATCAAGAGGAAAATTTCCCCTCTAATTTATGAACTTGTTGACTCTAATAATAAACCGCTAGGTCGCTGGCATATAAGAGACCTAAAACCATTTCCAAATGGTTAACTTTAATTATTACTTTTCTCCTACCTTTTTTGTTGTAAATATTGTATATTTTATTTTGTCTATTATATCATTACTTTCATTTTCATTCACAACAAAGTCTCTTTAAACCTTTCGCCTGTCTATAACATTGAGTATTATAGCACAGAGTGATTATTTACGAGGATTATAGTATATCCAAAATCCTATCTATAGTATAGGAATATTTACTGCGTGTATCTCGCGCACTCTACTCAAGTAGAGTTTTAGGTGCACATTACACACATGTGTCAAGGCCATCGGCCATACACTCCTTATTATTGTTGTAAATATTATATGTATCATTTAATCACCAATCCAGCAGTGGATGGTGACTGTTTAAATAAGCCTACACTACAGCGGGTGGTGACTGTATAAGCAAGCCTTCACTATAAGGACAACGCTCGGAGTATTCAACGTTTATAGTTGAAAACTCTAAATGCTAGGGTCTGGTTTGGGTTGTCTGACAAACCATGACACTTTGTTTGATTGATGAATGATTGTAGCGTGTATGTATGGAATGAATGTGTACGTTGCCTCCTTATTATCATATCACTGTATATTATCATTTAGTATAGCTCATCTCATACATTTTTATATCGTTTATTTATTTTTTATATAAATGTCACTATTTTTGTTTTATTTTTCTTCCTTTTCGTTCCTCTTAGAAAAAATCCATGCGGGCTTATCACCCCTCAGGATTTTTTCTTCCAGGGCGGACCGGGTATTGTAACGTGGTACTATAACATTGCCATGTTATAGTACCATCGTCATCTTAATTACTGGCTGTATTTATAAAAAACAACAATCAAATTCAAAATTATCATTCATCATGACATTTGGTTCATTTTTGACTCATTCCATTGCTGACCGTGTCCTAGAACACAATTATTACTAATTACTAACGTACCTAAGGGTCTCGCTCTGACCTCGGTTTGGCCTATATTTCATTAATACTTACATAATAATGTATGTCCTAGAACACAATTATTACTAATTACTAACGTACCTAAGGGTCTCGCTCTGACCTCGGTTTGGCCTATATTTCATTAATACTTACATAATAATGTATGTAAGTATTAATGAAATATAGGCCAAACCGAGGTCAGAGCGAGACCCTTAGGTACGTTAGTAATTAGTAATAATTGTGTTCTAGGACACGGTCAGCAATGGAATGAGTCAAAAATGAACCAAATGTCATGATGAATGATAATTTTGAATTTGATTGTTGTTTTCAAGGCACTAAAATTGTGAGTACCTTTGTTAAACCTTTTTATATTCTTGTATCAGTTTTAAGTGTTTTATTATTTAGTTTCTACAGTGTATTTTATATTATTTTCAGAGTGCCTTTTATATACCATTTTAACATATTCAATAAACGAAATAAATAGTGACGGAAAAAGTGTTTGATTGGTGGACCATACTGCCAGAGCAGGACCATACGCACGACGTCACAAAACGTTAATTAAATTACTTGACTATGGTGATATTAGAAACCTTGAGCATTATATCGAAATGGATGCTATTTAGCAGACAATTCAACCTTATAAATCTTGCACAGTTTGTTATATTACGTAAGGGCTCGTAGTGTCCATACAGGCGACGCTAGTGTTTCTATAGTCTTATACAGCAGCAGATATAATGGAAAGTCATTTCACATACAGATTTGACAAATTGTAGCAAAAATGATTAAATATTTAACTTAAATGCCAACCCTAACTCCAATGATATCGGTAAACAGAATCTGATACGACTCTAAGTGGCGTTTAATTTGATTTACAGTCTGCCGCTGTGGCGCAAATTGCTGCTCTCCGTATATCTCAAATACCTCGGCGTTCTTCCATAATATACGTAGACAGGTCCACGATCAGCTCTCTATTAATCTGATTTGCCTATCTTAAATAGGGGCTAGCGTTTAATGTTTAATCGAGTGGGCGTAGTGCGATTATGTGATAATCGATGTTGATGCTACAACTGACGAATGAAAATTAGAAATCTGTAAATAATAGACAAGCAATAATCGATTCTTTACAGCTAATCAAATATTAGAAATTTTGGGAATTAATGGTTGTTGCGACCGTCGTTTAGTAAATTTCCTATCGTTCACTAAGTAATTTAAAATGGCACCTACTTTCACCTGTGAAAATCATTGTAATCATTTCAACATTCAACATTTTTGTTAACCTAATTTAAAAAATAAAAAAAGATTCATGTACCAATATTTTGTAATTTAGAATTTGACAAAACCGTTTTTTAAACTAATACTGTCACCAATTACGAATATCTTAACATCATTCATTGCAACATGTTAAAATCAAAACATTTCATAACTTCCCTAAGAATTTATGAGTAAAAATATTTTAACATCGTGGCATTAATTTATTTGCGTAAACAACCGATTAATAAATATTTCACATAACCGGCGTTATGAAATAAATTACTAAAGGCACTAAATCCATCACCTGATGTAAACGACACTATAAGTAGCAATTTCGGCTCACGTGCTACAATCTCACTCGATTGAGATATTAAAATATCGACTCATAAAATACAAAAATTATAGGCCAGCTAAATATTTAATTAGCTCTTCGATCGGTTAACAGGCGATAAACGAGATAAACAAAATTTCACTTACGCTTAAAAACTGGTTGCCTGTGGATGATGGTTCATGCAATTTCCCACACGCCCAGCCATTTGCACTTGCTAGGACTTTATAGTTTGCAAATAGCGGTGAAAGTGGATTGACAGTTTGACAACTAATTCTGCAAATAATGAACTAGGAGTGCACGATTCATGCACCCAACTACAATATAACAATTAGCCTGTCGCTAAGATTAACGACTGATGCAATAACATTATCACTTTCACTGGGATTTGAGATGATCGGTGACAGATTGTCCGTGTTCAATAACACCACGTAATCAAGATGACGATCTTCGACAGCCGGCTATGACGAGTTAGAATTGCTCTCTAGTTTATTTAATAAGTTGTTCGAGTTTTTCGTCAATATGGTAAACGTCCTATGTGCGAAGGGCTACAACGAAATAGTCTAGAGATTTAAAAAGTGAAGTATAGAGTAAAATGACTTGTTTGTAAATAAAATAATATAAAATACTTATTTAAAGCAATACTACTGTAAAATGTAATTTTTGAACAAAGCGTAAGTAATGCAAGAACCATTACACGCTTTGTTAGATATACATAAAAACGTAGTTATCTTTATCACGTTTCATGTTAAGTAATGAATATTAACAGTGAATCTACTAGTTTATATATCAATCATTTCGTATGATGTTAGGTGACAATATTATTTTGTAATCCATGACTTGACGCCTGTATAAAAATATCCATTGTAAATACTTTCTCCGAACCAACTTTATTAGGTGCAGAAAGATGATTGGCACTAGTGTTACATATGTACTGGACAAGTTATTAATGATTTCTCTGTGTTGGTAGGTGCAAATGTTTTCACTTCTACATCAATCATTGTTAGTCTCTTTTATGCAATTGTAGTGGGTTTTCAAACTCGGAATATTCTACGCATATAGAATGAGGAACGTTACACTTGGCCTGGTATTTACTACCCTGACCATTGCTTATACCTCTAGTTTTCTTACTACCTGCAATTATTATACTACTTACCAAACTACAACATTTAGTAGTGATACAAATATAAAAAAAAACATTAGTATTTCTGATAGTGCAACCAAATGTTGTACTATCAGAAATACTGATGGTATTTATATTTGTATCTGTTTGGTATCATAATTTACCTGTGTTAATTATCCTGTTTAATTGAGACCTAGAATGCTAAGATTACAAAGGTCATTTGGTTTGCTTCAATATATTTCACTTTCAAGAGTGTATCATGACAGGTTAAATAGTTTTCCAGATCATTTGCTGCATATCTTGCATTAATTCGTTGGACAGCCTTCAGATCGTCACGATCTTATTTTCATCTTGTAGGGATTGGTTTGTTTATACGCAGAGTTGTATTATGATTGCACAGACAACAGAAAACAAGTTGTAAGATTTAATCTAAATTATAAAATGACGCAAGCTATTCGAGAAAGGAAATTTGCTCATGTCACAAATTGTAGTCGGCATTCCTAGGGAAATGATTGTGGAAAATTCAATTAAATCATGGTACTTATTGAACATTTCTATGTATATTTTATGATCGCGTATGAAACAGACTCGAAAGCCAGAGTCAAGTTAATACCGTCTACGGTGTTGACTCTACTGACAGTTTCATTAGAGCAGACACTTGTGAGAATGCTTTCTAGTTCGCCCTTTAGTTTGCATGTTTACTAAGAAAGTTTATTTATGCAAGCGTCTATTCGTTTTTTATTTATTGATCCTTGACAGCATGGAAATCTGCATCCAATATGTATTTATTTATGAGACGTTTTCTTGATTCGTGGGTAATTTAGTACATTTGAAATCAATCATCAACGAGTTTTGCAAACAAGTTGGGTGCCCGGCTGCACTGATTAAGAGAAACACTCTCGTTCTAACTCATGACAAATTATTTATTAAGTATGGTTTTCTTTCTTCCGTTAATAACTCGAAACAATGTCCTCTTAACATCATCATCATCAACAGCTCATATAATGTCCCTACCGAGGGGCTCGAGCCTACCCCACATTAGGGGCGATTAGTTAGGCCTTAGTCAACCACGCTGGCCAAGTACGGGTTGGTCGACTTCACACACAACCTAAGAATTTCTTCATAGGTATGTGCAGGTTTCCTCACGATGTTTTCCTTCACCGTAAAAGCGTCGATTAAACGTACATATGAATTCAAAATTTGAAAACATATTGGTACGTGGCGGGGATCGAACCAGTGCCTCCCGGGTGGGAGACGACGCTCTTACGCACTACGCCACCAACGCTTTTTTTGTAGAAACTTAGAAAAAATCATCGAAGTTGATACTGGAACAGCGCATGGTACTCAAATTTTTTCCAGTGACTTGTATATTCAAGATCTATGTTACTTGGTCATAAGAATTAAGCTGTATTAAATTGTACAGTTAATGACGCTTTTATTGGTGATTCAATTGAAGCGACTAATTAGTTGCCATTGACCCTGAACTCAATAATGTCAGTAATGCGGTTCTCGAAACAAAAGTCTGTCTCACGAGCGTGCAGTACTTGAACTTTTTTGTTATGAACTCTGGGGCTGTCATCGCTTGTTTCAAAATATCTTCGTTGCTGTTATATATGCAATATAAAATTATGTTTGACTGCTGTTATGAATATACCCCCACCTAATTTCTCCAAGTCGGGTTTTCCATATTCTGGTGGCTACTCCGCCTTGAACTCTGGGGCAGTCATCCTTTGTTTCAAGAATATGCAATATAAAATTATGTTTGACTGCTGTTATGAATACACCCTCACATAATAGATGTTATGTGGGGACTGGACAGTGGACATATTTCTCCGGGCTTTCCACATTCGGGTGGCTACTCCGTTATACATCTTGAACGCTTAATTTTCTTCAATAATCATCAAGTTCATATTATTAAAGAATTCAAGTTTCTCTTATATAAAGTCTTGCGTAAATTCTCTAGTTTAAATCTCAATAATGTATTGTGCTAGAGTTTAAAAGTCGTAGGTTAAATACATCCGTATTTATAACAATTTGAAGAAAGTTTCTCTTTATCATGATAAGTCGCAATGATGTTTTAAGCGACCTAGCATGATTCATTGCTATTAAGAAGATCTTTACTTTCGGTCATTACAGGTACATACTCGAAATTTTTATATTTTCATCTCCTTTACCATTTGAAGTATACTTTACGTCAGGTTATTTTATGTTAAATGACACTGATAACTTTTTGCATTTTAATATAGTTTGGAATTAACTTTTTGCATTTTAATATAGTTTGGAATTAACTTTTTGCATTTTAATATAGTTTGGAATTTGTGTTTGTGTAATGATGTGGAGATTCATGAAACTCTTTCAATACTTAACTTTACCTACATAATTTACTTTAAGGGTATGGGAAAGAATGAGAATTTTCTCTTCATACTTTCTTCATAAATCACGTCGAGACGCGATGTGCACCATAGAGATGCCTACGATGAAAGCTCTAATGTTTTGCTGTTAATTACCGGGTTTGAATGCCAACGTTTCTTTCTATACAATTGCTTGCATACATTCCTGTGTGTAGCAGATTTTCAAATATTAATTTTTTATTAAAAAAATATTGCAGCGAAACGCAGACTTATGTGTGTGATAATTAAATTTCTACATGTCGTTTCTCTCCATTTCGTTATATTATTTTGGGAATATTTTTCTTATAAATTATTATAGGATGTCATTCACCCGCAGTGACGTTATCCTATCAGAAAGTCAGAAATTTTACTTACTTAAAAAAAACACAACTGAAAAAGATAAAATTAATTGACTTTGGCATAATGTCTACGGTGGGGAATGGAATTGCAATTTGTCTTCGACGCTGTCGTGGTGGAAAGGTCAGTAACGATGCATGCACATCAAGCGGTCCGCTTTCGAATCCTTCTGGTGACAGATATTGTCTGATCAACACGAAGACTTGTTCACGAGTTTTGATCGTGATTAATAAATAACGAATGTTTGTTCATTGAGGTTCGTTATTACCTATCCATGCCACAAGTTTTTAGTGATAAGTAGTCAATTTTGAAATCGAATCGATCGAAAAAATCTCTTTATTATCATAGGGTTTATCTTAGATATGTGTCAGAAACTGAAGTTTGTTTAGGCGTGATCAAACTCTTTAGTGCTCATACAGTTGTCATATTATTAAGTCCGTCTCAGGAAGGAGGTGGGTGACCGGGAAGCCTTCGTCACCTCGCATAGTACCTTCCTCTCTGCTAATTACAGCAATGCCGCTAAGCGTCTTGTGTGCCGACGATTTCACGAGAAGTACATTTTCTGACGAGGTCTCGGGGCATTCCGACTAAATAACCCTAACCTAAAATGTCTTGAGCATTTACAAGCGACTGTCTTAGCACCTTGAAATGTAAATAGTAAATGCGTAGTGGGAATAAATATGAATGAGTAAAAGAAAATCATTTAATGATGCTACCGACATCCATATATTATTCTCTATTTTTTAAGTAAAAATATAGTTTTGCGGTGTTTGTGGTCGCATTCCTCCGAAATGGTTCGATCGATTTATGATTTTTTGTGTATATTTGGTAGGTATGAGAATAAATCATAAAGTAGACATATTTCATACTGCTGACAATAAAAAAAATGGCAGAACAACGTTTGCGGGGTCAGCTAGTATTTTATAAGATGTCTTTATGATGTCATTGAAGTAGCTAATAAACTGTGCTAGAAATTGTGATCATTTACTTTTATTTATACGACAAATGATACCTACTTCTGGCGTGATAGTTTTACAAGTCGCAATTTTAATAATAATAATAACTCTTTTATTGCAGACCACGTTGTCCATAAATTGTTAGTAGGTACAATACTTATAAAATATGTCAATAAAACATAGCAAAACATTAAAAATCAATTCAATTCATGTACCCATTTGAGGAGCCGGACACTACACATCGTGCAGCTATATATAGTGCCTTAAAAATAAATATTCAGGCTTTATGCCTCTTGCCTACGGTTGTGTTCAAAATGTTGCTGGCGCCCCCACTAACCCTGTTCATCAGTTTAACGCGTTATAACTCGTAACGAACATGTCTGTATTTCGTATCTGTACCCGTAGTGTAAGTTTTTTAGTATAAAAAACGCAACTACTTTAGTTGCGTTAAGAGCTCAATTTGTATAGGAAACGCGAACAGCGCCCCTAGCGGAGTGAAGCGCAAATCATGTTTCCCATACAAATTGAGCTCTTAACGCAACTAGAATCGGTGCGTTTTGTATACTAAAAAACTTACACTAAGGGTACTGTTGAGCCATTTGAAGATTATCAACTCTTTTTAATAGTTTAATTGGGATCTTTTAGGAAGAGCGCAGACAATCGCGTCGCTTTCGATATTCGAAATTTATTATTTTATAAGATGTTCTGTGATGTCATTTACGTATTCAAATTAGATTTGTATTATAATGGTGAATTTAATTTAACAATGGAATCTACCGATGTAAGATCACACTGATAGTAACGGTAATCACTCATGCTCTACAAGATACAGTCCCCTATTACGTGCAGCTGTACCTTCATGTTCACAAACTGAAACGCAGCACTACTCAAACGTTATTACATCTAACTGATCTTCTCTATAAGCGGATCTTGTTTACCCAAGCGTCTGGTCCAAATAAAATAAATTCTCTATCGTCTGTAAACTGTATTTTATAAAACTAACAGCGAATCTCTGACCTGCATCTCAAGGGTGGAAATAAGTTTCAATCGGAATCCTCTCCTCATCACTCAAGGAACGGCTGTCTTATTACTAACTCATTGATACTATTGTTTTGGGGAAATAATAAAAATATGGTGCTAGCTACTAGTTAGTCAGTCGGACTTAGAATAAGCTTTTCTAATCCCTCGAACAAACCTCTAGCTAGACTACAGTAGGTAGTAGTTATTCAGATGCGGGATTTGCTTTTTAGGCTACACACTTTCTATGAAAAATGGAATGAAATCGATTAAATAAACCTACTCAATCAATATTATTGAGCTTGACTTTAGTAACTCGTCATTAATAATCTGTATAATCATACTTAAATAATAAATTATAATATAAATAATAAGCAAGCGCATTAGTAGGTACTTATAAATTCTGCAATTTACTCATGTCGATATTTTCGTTGTAAATGCAAAGATGATTACCTACATACTAACGCACCTCATACCCCACAAACTAGTTATTCAGTTGTAAAGCTGTCACACTTAATATAAAACGACATAGGTAGTCTTTTAGATTGCTTTGACCTAAGGAGTGTCAAGCAATTTAGTTATGTCACCTCATTCGTCAAACCGAAGGTTGCGTTTACAATTAGCTTGCCTGCATTACGTTTAACATTACGACTTGTTTTAAGCTTTTCAGTAGCTTATTACCTACCTATTGCTCGGACCGGATGTCCTTGTAAGTTGCGTAAACTTTAAACATTACATTATAATTTATAGGACTATTAAGTTTCGATAGCTACAAACATAGGTAATGTCCAAGGGAACAATCTCCAAAACTTTTTATATACCTAATAGGTAGGTACTGCGTATAAAAATAAGTAGGTAGTGCTGGGGCCTCATTATCGCGCCATTTATCGCGTATTAAGTAACGAAATTCAAAACGCTTCTGTTTTCATACAGTTTGACAACAGCTTGGCAGCTGTCAGATGTCAATAAATTGGGAACGTTAACGACTTAGAATTAGAGTTCCTCCCGAGTTCTTGTTGTAAAAACACGTGTTGAGAGACTCCATTTTTAACCTCAATCAACCGTACAATTTTTGTTACTTTAGTTACATTTTCACTTGACATTGGCAAAATGCGTACGCTTAATGCGACGCGACGCCATTAATTAAGAATAGAATAGACTTAGAATTATTTGTCTGGGGACTTGGTAATGGATTAATGTAGGTACGATCAAGGTACGATCGTATTAAAACGCGATTATAGGGTCTACCGTGTGCCCTATTTGCTTTCTTATTTGATTTGCCTGGTGTTCACGGAAGATCAGCGTCAAGGCATCTTACTGTCGTCTCGATATTGTGCTGAGTAGAAACCATTTCATAACCGCTTTTGTCAAGATGCAGCTAAATTAAACTTAACAAGTCCATATTCACATAAAATCACTAGAGTTATTTTGTGTGATGAATATAGTTTTTAAAATTATAATTTCTTATTAAAAATACATAAATAGACAGTCTACGCACCGTGCTGACTGGGCCGATCTAAGCAAACTACTTTCGGTACGGTGTCTGCATTGCTGCTATTACATGTTGTATACGGTTCTTGGGAATGTGCTTAAATTTGTTTCGTGGTAAAATCATAATAATTAACGTTGACTTCATTCGCTTATGTATCCAGCAGTATATGGTCCACTTTTGAGATAAGTAGTGATTACTCATGACTACTTACAATCACAATGTACCTCACATGACCGTAGCAATTAAAATCACGTAAGTACCATTACAGTTACACGGTTGTTCATAATTTACGTGAACAGGTGCACTTAATCACCGATACATAATAGTGTGTAGGCTTTGTCACTGCAACCGATGTAACGTCCTCGTAACAATGGGAGGTGTGCTCACTAACTATGTATCGTTTATTTGTCGCTCGCGGCGATCCACCGGCAATTATAACAATGCTAAAAGCATGCAGCGTTCGGCTAATGCAGTCTTGTTGAAACGAAAGCTTTTGCCTTTTGCTACTAGCCATCTTACGTCTACATAATTAATTTCTCAGTTATCGGACATCCGTGTTTTCGTGTGTGCAACAGTTTTATTTAAATGCATTAATAATGTTACCTCATATTTCTTTGGTTATTTTTTCACTCTGTCCTGTTCCTCATATTTAGATTGATCTACAATTATTTCTCACAATTAATGGACTTACTAAAACTTTTTCTTGTCTCGATTTGTTCTGTTAAGTGTAAAATGACAGACAAATGTATATTTTGTCTATTTAGGGTTTCAAATAAAAAACATTCTATAAATAGTCGTCTCTAAAATTAACAACCATTAATTTGGGCTTAGTGCAATAAATAACAGTTTCTATAACACGATTCGTATGGTTCACCGGCTTTCTTCGTGCCAAGGAAATCCGGTTGTAAATACATCAGTTAGAGCGTCGCTTTCGGTTCGCAGTCGTTAGCGATTCCCATATTAGTTGAATGCGCGTGCATCATCGTGTCAATTATGCTGCAAACTACCGGATTGGTACCAATACCTTCAAATGTACACTCACTTTTTTGATTGATAAGGTAGTTATTATATTTTAAGTGTGTCTCATAAAGATTAACATCAATACATGCTTCTTCATCTCTTCCACCTGTATGTAAAGTATTTCGTAGCTAAATAGAGAATGTAGTTCTCTATATTTGTTTGTACTGTTATAAATTATTTGAAAAAGGTCGGACACTAACTGTAAAAGAAGAAAACAGCTGCAAGGAACAATCCTAACAATTAAACTTCTCCCGATAGTTTACAATCCCAAAAAGCAAGTTTGTAACTTAGGCACGTTCTAAACTTCAACAAATATTGTTATAAAACCATACCTATTAGACGATAGCACGGCGAGCGCATCTTCATACAAACTATAAGGTACTTATTAGTTTTTTTTTTAAAAAAACGTACGTTTTGTTTTTTCAAATTTCGAAATTACATTTAAAGTTATATTGTAAAAATAAAATCCAATTTTGAAAATCGGAAAACGTACATACAGACATTGTTTTTTAATATATTAAAACATTCTAAAATACCATAAAATAATAGGGGTAGGAAAACGTTTTCTCCGATTGTGAAACTTATGACACCTACTTATGATACCTACATAGCACTAGAGATGAACAATTAGAATTAATTACATAATACATACATACTAATAATTTCGACTTCATCGAATAAAGTACAAACTTATTGACTTTTTTAAAATTAATTATCCTAATGGATTTAATAAACTATCCTAATTCGTTGGCAGACATATAATATTACCTATAATGATAACTTAGTCAATTGAAATGGTTACCGTTGGGTATTTTATATTTCTTAGCTTAGACCAGGGGTTCCCAAACTTATTTGTATTGTGACGCCCTAGGAATTTGCCATTTTTTACCTACTAGTTGTAGTTCTAGCCAAGTTGTCAGAAAATCTCCGAATAATATTTGTAATTTTAATTAGAAAATAAGTACAAACGAGGCTTAACTATGGAAATCGCCACTCTCCTGTCTCTAAAATAAAGACTCGCTCGCATCACACCAGACAGCCAATCTATGTGTATCGCCTTCCGACGCCCCTGAGATTGGGAAACCCTGGCTTACACATTGATTTCTCAATTACTTAAGGTCCTTATTTTGAGTCCACGCGGTCAAAACCTGGTTTCCACCTGTTGAATAATATTTTCATACTTAATTTATTTGAATGTTAAGAATTTTAGGTGTGCCTGGCATTAGGATTTCGAAATAGAAGTCTAAACTGTAAGAAATAAAATTCGTCATTACTCGCCGGCACATTAGCTTCACCCAACTCACCTTTTATGGAATGGTATGGCCCTAAAGTGTTAGCACAAAAAATGTTAATTACCTCTACCAAATTCTTATTCGAGGATATTTCTTGGGATTCAAGAGGCATGTTGTTCCGATTTGGGAAGAATGTGGCCAAGGATGAATAGCCGTTTATTTTGTAATTATTATAATTAGACTAGTGAGTAAATTACAAAATGGATTCCATTATGATGTTAGTTGAAAGAGTACATTTGAGAGCAAACTTATTTTGCATTACTTATTTACTTCTGTTGAATGTGTACCTATTTTGGGTAATAAGAGGTATTCAAAGTAAATTAAATCGCTTTAGTAAACGGTTCAGATATGCAATTATAATATTTATTTTTTTGGTAAAAAGTATTTCAGTCATTATAGTAAGTAACACAACACCTACCTACAATTATTATCAAGCTTAATTATCTATTCGTTTTTTCATTAAGTCTTATATAGTTTATGGGATGTGTTCAGGTCTAGTACTCTGGCGATTGGCCCCCTGTTGCCCTATGATTATATGCAACGGCAATTGCTTATTTACTGAGTGATAAACAACTTAGTTCGGAGGATTTTATATTGTTCCCTTTACTAGGAAGAGGAAGCTGGATAAGCTTTCAACACTGACTATTAAAGGAACAACTATACCATTTTCCTCAGAAGTCAAATACTTGGGCGTAACCATCGACAAGAGACTGACCTGGGAATCACATCTTAAGAATACCATCCAAAAGGCTAAAACCGCCTTAGGAATATGCCAACGTCTAACGGGGACGAGATGGGGGTTAAGCCCAAAAATCGCCCTTTGGCTCTATACCACTATTGTCAGGCCGTCAATAACTTACGCCTGTCCGGTATGGGGCTCAAAAGCACTGCAAGTAACTGCGATCAAAAAACTGACAGGCTTGCAGCGCACTGCGTGCCTCATGGCAACGGGTGCCATTCGATCAACTCCAGCCATAGCCCTTAATGCACTTCTAAGCCTCCCACCTCTCCACCTCTATATTGAGAAAGAGATGAAGGCTGGCATTTACAGGACTAACGCTGGCATAAAACACTGGAAATCTCAAACAATGAGGTCTTTACACCAAAAAGTGTTTGAATGTCCACCACTCGCAATGACATCAGATGTCTTGCTTCCAGAGTTTAACTTCTACAAGAAGTTTACCGTGGAACTGACTAAAAGGGAGGACTGGGCACAACGCCTTAATAGTGATCCCTTGGACGTCGGAAGCCTAGTATGGTTTACTGATGGCTCCAAAATGGGCCCTAACGTAGGATGTGGCATATATGCTGCCAAACCCAAGGTTAGCAGAAGCATAAACCTTGGTAAATATGCCACTATTTTCCAGGCGGAAGTTTGTGCCATAATTGAATGTGTACAAGCCAACCGCCAGCGGAACTACGTTAACCAAAATATAGTAATATATTCAGACAGCCAGGCAGCTCTACTAGCACTAAACGGCAACGTTTTAAAGTCAAAGCTAGTAAAAGACTGCGTGGAAAAACTAAATGACCTGGGGCAACAAAACAAGATCACCCTCAAATGGGTGCCGGGTCATTCTGGAATCATCGGTAACGAAAAGGCCGATGAGCTAGCAAGGGCTGGGGCTCAAGGTCTACAGTTTGGCCCAGAACCTTTCTGTGGTATCTCAAAGAACCAAGCCATGCAATACTTAAAAACCCACCTTCTCCAAGAGGCAAAAGCGGACTGGCAAAGAACGCCTGGGTTAACACACTCAAAAGCACTAATCGAACCATACTCTCGCAAGCGCACTGACGAGCTACTGAAGCTTAACAGGGGCAACCTGAGCGTGTTGATTAGGGCTTTGACTGGCCACTGCAAGCTAAACAGACATCTCTACAATATGAGACTAAAAGATACTGATGCTTGCAGATTCTGTGAACAGGAGCGTGAAACACCAGTACACCTCCTTTGCTCCTGTGAATGCCTCATTCACAAAAGAAGCCGACATTTGGGAAGACACATTCTCGACCCAGACGATATCAAAACAATCCGAGCTAGGAATATCTTATCATTTTTAGAAAGTGCCCAGCTAAAGGAGTACATGTAAGGCCTCAATAGGACTTACTTGGAGGCTAGTCACAATAGATCTTTATAGGTCGCAGTGACGCAAAAAGCCCCGAATTTTCTAAATAAAAAAAATAGTTCGGAGGACGATTAGGGATTGACTTTTTTCAGTGTATTTTCTAGTTTAAAAAGAAAAATTATTCAGATTTTACCTTATTTTGTCTACAGGAGGAGTTAGATCTGACGGCTGTGAACAAGGCGGCCATGATGGACCTGCCGGCTGCGAAGAAGTGGCAAATATACTGCAGTCGGCGGCCGCCGCCAGGGCAGGCTCCGCCGCTCGCCACTGCGCCCCAAGTTGAGGACTATATAAAGGCCCTCAACGAAATTGCTGATGTAAGTATTTTGATTTGTATCTGAGGATATTTACGTTAATATAATTAAAACAAATTTGTCGGATATATATAAATTCCCATCAGTGATAGTGAATAGATATAGAGAATAATTAACCGTGTTAATCCATTTACATAGAGTGAGAATAATTAGTAAAATAAGGTTTGCATGTCTACAAAGTTAAGATCCTACACTCCTTGACGAATAGAGGAAATACAAGACTTTGTAGGAATAAGTAGCTTGAAGGTGAACTGACTTGGTCTGATATACAAGCTTGTCGTTTCCTGGTCGTGACGTGGTACCCTGATGTCGAGTTGCGCCTGCGACAACGACGCACCCACAACATAGCTGTTTACTTATATTGACATTGTTCTTATTCGTATATGTACCCCATATGTGTAGTACATATTTACATTGTATGCAAAAACGAAGGTTTTTTTCTAGTTGTTTTTAATGAGTTGACATTAGAAGCAAATTATGCTATGTCTGCAAAATAAATTTCTATTGATCATCACAGAGACGGGACATAGGTTATTATTTTTTTTTAGAAAAAATCATTACTGAATGTTATAATGATTTTAATTAACCGTCAGTATAACTACGTTAACCAAAATATGTAATATATTCAGGCAGCTCTACTAGCACTAAACGGTAACGTTCTAAAGTCAAAGCTAGTAAAAGACTGCGTGGAAAAACTAAATGACCTGGGGCAACAAAACAAGATCACTCTCAAAGGGGTACCGGGTCATTCTGGAAGCGGTAACAAAAAGGCCGATGAGCTAGCAAGGGCTGGGGCTCAAGGTCTACAGTTTGGCCCAGAACCTTTCTGTGGTATCTTAAATAACCAGGCCATGCAATACCTAAAAACCCACCACCGCCAAGACGCAAAGGTGGACTGGCAAAGAACGCCTGGGCTAACACACTCAAAAGCACTAATCGAACTATACTCTCGTAAGCGCACTGACGAGCCACTGAAGTTCAACAGGGGCAACCTGAGCGTGTTGATTGGGGCTCTAACTGGCCACTGCTGAACAGACATCTACAGAACGAGATTAAAAATAGTGATGCTGGCAGATTCTGTGACTAGGAGCGTGAAACACCAATTCACCTTCGGTGGTCTTGTAAACCTCTCATTCACAAAAAAATCCGACATTTGGGGAGACATATTCTCGACCCAGACGATATTAAAACAATCCAAGCTGGGAATATCCTGTCATTTTTAGATAGTACCCAGCTATAGAGTACATGTAAGGTCTCAATAGAACTTATTTAGAGGCTAGTCATAATATATTTTAAAGGTCGCAGTGATGCAAAAATCTCCGAGTTTACGGAATTATAATAATAATATAATGATGATATATTAAGACTAATATTAAGAACAGAAAGTCCTTAAGAACGGTTTTAATATTCAATCCTTAAATAAAAGTAAGTTTACTGCAGTTATGTTGCCAAGTAAGTACTTAGTTATAGTTAAATTAAAAAAGATGATATCGGTTACTTATATAGCGACAAAACTCTTTAAGTCTGTCCATACGCTGTTTATTAGGAAATACCGTCAAACGTTTGTCCCTCTGTCTTTCTAACCACGCTAATCTCAATAATCAATGAATGGATTTGTATATGGTTTGCACTGTTATATTATCAGCATTTATCTAGAACGATTTGTGAGCCTCTCAACAACTCGAACGTACAAATTTGCCAAATTTAGTATCTGATATATTTTTTGTGTGTCTTGGCCAAGAGCAGTAATTTGCGGAATATTTTTTTTTTATAGGCGAAGAATTGGAATATCACACGAACGTGACCTCTCAACTTCTACTAGCTATACAAATTGCTCTAAATGAATTACGTAATAAAATTGTGTTTCCGTTACCTCATTTTGTTAAGCTCATTGTTTCTTATTGCGAATAGGTACCCTTTATTGCACATAAAATACATAAAAATCATAGGTATATAGCAGATGTGAACTGATTCTTTGAACTGGGTCCTTTAAAATGATAATGTAAGTGGGTTAGTGCAGCCAGACGTCCTTATTCTATTTACAGATACTATTATTCTATTCACACTTGGTAATATATTTGTTTGGAGGGTTTGTCAGATAGTAATCGGCGTGAGAGAAGAGGGCCGGGTAAAAGTTTAATGTAGCTAATGAAAGTAACATCCCTTGACTCCAGTAGTCACTGCGGTTACTATAACAATGGTTTATCTTCGTAAGAGTAAAATTACAAAGAAGCTAACATCGACAAGAATGTGCCTATCATGAACGATTTTAAGACCTAATGTGTCGGAAATAATTCGCCTGCAGGAAACTTTTTATTGCAATAAGGAGGATCAACAAGGAGATAGACTATTATATTATTTTTCGGATCTACAATACTTTCGATATACTAGCTGTGATACTAGTAGTATACTTATACTGATGCGGAGCGTTTTTGAATAGTTAAAATGCACGACTTTTAAATAAAATTAATGTTTTATCTCAGCTCTTCGGTCTTTACTGTTTACGAATAGGGAATTAGGGACTATGTTGCCGCTGATGGACAGACTCATTGGAGATTTTAAGAATGCGAGGACCTTGGTGAAACGTCTATAGGGCGAACTTACCCTAGAGGAACTTTAAGTTCACTGTTACTTAGTCTCACTCACTGTTGCTAAGAGTTTACAGAGGGTTCGAGTCGAAAGTGCTTGTAGCAGAGACTTATCTGAAACTATTTTGCAGGCCTTCGCTTCATCGGAGGGCGTGCCAGCGGCGGAGATCTGCGCCTTAGTGGACGGGCTCAAGACAGCTCTGAGGACGAGGGCCCACAGTTTCGTACTGCGGTTCATCAAGCAGGGCGGGCTGGGATCGTTGCTGGACGCGCTGCAGCGAGCGCCGCGGGACGACGCCATCACCAGGCATAACCTCATCGCCGCTATTAAGGCCCTCATGAACAACTCTGTAAGTATTATTGATTTGACTGCCTTCATTTTAGCACAGATAATATAATACTATACTAATTTTAGTAAAGCACAGCTCTGAATTAGGTACCTATATTTATACATACACCTTTTCGTATTTCTTGGAGCCGTTTGCGTCTATTTTGAAATTGAAGGGGGGAACAAGGAAAGGAATATGTGTAAGGTACCTACTTACTTACCTATCTAGTTTATAAACTTCTTCCCAATACCTACATTATGATTTTGTGAGTACCTAACACAAAATAGTCGGTGTTTCAAATTTATTATATGTACTAGATATCTAACTTGCTTCTAAAAAATTCAGAGGGTTGTGAAGTGAGTACAATTTTCAGTGTTTTTCTATCTGTATGATCTAGGCTGTATGTATTATTGTTTTGTGTGCCGCCGAGCGGAATGCGGCAGTCGTGACCAGTCTAGTTCCACGATGGAAAAACGAGTAAAATGCACAGAAAAAATGAGTTCGTGACTGGAATCACTTCTTTTGTTGGTACAGTAACATATTTATTTGAAACACACGACTGTCTTATAATTAGTGCGCGTGTAAACAATTATACTTACAATGCAGTGCGACAATTTTGTTGCACATGCAACGACTTTAATACCTATTTAATAATTATCTAGGTACTATTCTAAAAATGACACTATAGTAATTTTAATATAAAGAACCAATATTTCGGCTGAACGTCTTTTATGTCGTTCCATATTATATTTCCAAATATTGAAAAAAAAATGATGAAAACTTTTCAAAACTAGTTTTTTTTATTATTTAGGTAATGTCTGTTCCATGAATTTGAGAACATTAATTAAGTAGGTACCCTTAAATGCATAGGTAATATAGGTGCCGTTACTTCCCACGGAACGTATTTTCCAAATTATTTTTAAAAATTTGCGAGCGAACGCATTTGCGGTGAGCCGCAAAGACCGCACGTAGGTACCTACTCCCGCATGCGGCACATAATTTGCGGTAAATAATTTTACTATAGGTAGCTCAAAAATACAAATAAGTACATCAAAAAGTATTTCCTATTTACCAGTCATTATATATATACAACAAGAAAAAGATATGGGCAGAACAAAATGTATGAATATTGGTAATAACTTTTATCCAATATTCTTCTTCCAGACTGGTAGAGCTCATGTCTTAGCGCATCCGACGAGTATCGACCTAATCGCTCAGTCCCTGGACACAGAGAATGTGAAGACCAAAGTGGCAGCCCTCGAGATCTTGGGGGCTGTCTGCCTCGTGCCTGGAGGACATAAAAAGGTAAGACGTGTCATTAAATATTTACAGGATTTTATTCACAATGGAACGTTTTTACACGAATAAGATGTTATAATCAAAGGCAGATGGATGGACCGCACGGAGCAACGGAGTATGGCCGCCAAAAACAAAATGAAAATTAAAAAAAAAAACGGACCAAAATATTTCAATGGAACTCTCATTGTTCGTTTGTCGCACTTTATTATTCCGAATGGTCCATCTGCTTTTTGTTTAGTAGGTAGGTAGGTAAACTGAGAGTTAATAACTTTTGTGTGTAGGGTATAATATATTTGATATATTATATCTATATTCGTACGTAATAAATTTGTCAGTTTATTATCACCTCACATGCGTGTTTATAAGTGATCTGTTACACTTTTTTAATTATTGTGAAATGTAAGTACGACATTTTCTCCTGTAAATTTTCGTAGAGCAATGTTGACGTACAGAATTTGGTCAGACAAGAAATGGACATGAACAAGTTTAAGGAGTATTTTTTTAAAGTACTGTATTTATTATTATTAAAGTTCATTTATACATATACAATATACTATATGAGTGATAGATTCCCGTGCCAGCATCTAGATCAGGGCCCCGATCGCGGTAAAACGCAGATGAAACACAAACGCTGTCAAAGTGTAACGTTTGAGAAAAAGTAGCGTCCTTTGAAATGTAACAGAAACGTAACTTTGACAGCGTTTGTGTTTCATCTGCGTTCGACATGCGTTCGCAGCATCTGTCAAATCAACGTCGCGATACGAAAACATCGAAAAGTTGCATGCTGTGTTCCATTTGCGCTTCATCTTGAAATGATTTACCGCGATCGGGGCCCAGTAAACACCTTTCAACATTACATTGTTTTGCGTTTTTGGTCGGTTTGTCTCCCCTTTCTCTTTACTTTTATCGCTCCTTGAATATGTAGGCCATAAGCCTATATCCATGGACTTGAAGAGCCTGCAGTGCTCTGGACTTGGATATCCCATATTCATTCCAATCTTGGCTATGGAATCGCAGTTACACAGCAGTTGTTCTATGGATTCCCGGTCATGTCCACATATGTTCTGCTATTCTGATAGGAAGCCACAATAAGTTTGCACGAAATTCAGAAACACGGTCATATTTCCGCAAAACAAAAATAAAACGAATTGACATATTTTGAAGGCGTTCCAGCTTGTTAAGTTGCTCCTCTGTTGCATCTAAATAACAGACGTCAGCATAGTCGAGAATTGGGAGTAGCAGTGTTTGAGCAAGCATAACTTTAGTTTTAAACGGTAGAAAGTATTGCAGACGCTTTAGAGACTGATAAGTGAAGTGCATACGACGACTCACTTTATTGATATGTGCAGAATACGATGACGTACTACTGTGTGACGAAACGAATTCATATAAAATTTATCGCGTGTTTAGGTGCTAGAAGCGATGGTGCACTTGCAAAAGTACGCGGGCGAGAGAGCGCGGTTCCAGTGCGTGGTGAACGAGCTGGACCGCAGCATGGGCGCGTACCGCGACGACCTGGGCGTCAAGACCGCCGTCATGTCTTTCGTCAACGCCGTGCTCAACTACGGGCCCGGCGAGGACAGCCTCGAGTTCAGGCTGCACCTGAGATACGAGCTGCTCATGTTGGGCATCCAACCAGGTACCGGCCATAGTTTCTCAACTTTATTTTATGTACCACCCTCTTTGAGATTTGTTTTTTCTAGTGCCCTCCATAGTATGTTCTCTACGGCCACATCGTTTATGGTCATCTATTGGAGCGAAGCGGAAGAGTTCCAACCAACTAACAAAATCGCCATTAATGGTGTAAAATTTTTCAATTTGCCCAATGTAGGCCGCCATCCTCGTCGCCACCTTAGTGTGCTTAATAAAAATCAATTGATGATTAACAACATTAATTATTATTTAAAGAAAAACACTTACAGGCACCATGTTATATGGTTCGCTTTTCAGTCCAAGATAGGCGCTGTCATGTTTATATTTTGACGTTTTGATTTTCATCGTTTATTTAAACGTTTTTTAAGTTAGTTCAGAATATATCGTGGTCGATTCCTAAGTAACTGAATTGAAATTAAAGCTTTATAAACCGAGCTTATAAATAAGCTACCTATACTTTGAAATCCAGTGAGCTGAATTACCCAATTGTCTTTTACAGTGATCGAAAAACTACGCAAATACGAAAACGAAACCCTCGACCGCCATATCGAGTTCTTCGAGATGGTTCGCAACGAGGACGAGAAGGAGCTGGCGAGGCGGTTCGACAAGGAGCACGTGGACACCAAGAGCGCGACCGCCATGTTTGAGTTGTTGCGGCGGAAGCTGAGCCACACCCACGCCTACCCTCACCTGCTGTCCATGCTGCAGCACCTGCTGCTGCTGCCACGTGAGTACACTACACTACACTACACGACCGCCATGTTACTGCGGCTAAGCTGAGCCACACCCACGCCTACCCTCACCTGCTGTCCATGCTGCAGCACCTGCTGCTGCTGCCACGTGAGTACACTACACTACACTACACTACACGACCGCCATGTTACTGCGGCTAAGCTGAGCCACACCCACGCCTACCCTCACCTGCTGTCCATGCTGCAGCACCTGCTGCTGCTGCCACGTGAGTACACTACACGACACTACACGACCGCCATGTTACTGCGGCTAAGCTGAGCCACACCCACGCCTACCCTCACCTGCTGTCCATGCTGCAGCACCTGCTGCTGCTGCCACGTGAGTACACTACACTACACTACACGACCGCCATGTTACTGCGGCTAAGCTGAGCCACACCCACGCCTACCCTCACCTGCTGTCCATGCTGCAGCACCTGCTGCTGCTGCCACGTGAGTACACTACACTACACTACACGACCGCCATGTTACTGCGGCTAAGCTGAGCCACACCCACGCCTACCCTCACCTGCTGTCCATGCTGCAGCACCTGCTGCTGCTGCCACGTGAGTACACTACACTACACTACACGACCGCCATGTTACTGCGGCTAAGCTGAGCCACACCCACGCCTACCCTCACCTGCTGTCCATGCTGCAGCACCTGCTGCTGCTGCCACGTGAGTACACTACACTACACTACACTACACGACCGCCATGTTACTGCGGCTAAGCTGAGCCACACCCACGCCTACCCTCACCTGCTGTCCATGCTGCAGCACCTGCTGCTGCTGCCACGTGAGTACACTACACGACCGCCATGTTACTGCGGCTAAGCTGAGCCACACCCACGCCTACCCTCACCTGCTGTCCATGCTGCAGCACCTGCTGCTGCTGCCACGTGAGTACACTACACTACACTACACTACACGACCGCCATGTTACTGCGGCTAAGCTGAGCCACACCCACGCCTACCCTCACCTGCTGTCCATGCTGCAGCACCTGCTGCTGCTGCCACGTGAGTACACTACACGACACTACACGACCGCCATGTTACTGCGGCTAAGCTGAGCCACACCCACGCCTACCCTCACCTGCTGTCCATGCTGCAGCACCTGCTGCTGCTGCCACGTGAGTACACTACACTACACTACACGACCGCCATGTTACTGCGGCTAAGCTGAGCCACACCCACGCCTACCCTCACCTGCTGTCCATGCTGCAGCACCTGCTGCTGCTGCCACGTGAGTACACTACACTACACTACACTACACGACCGCCATGTTACTGCGGCTAAGCTGAGCCACACCCACGCCTACCCTCACCTGCTGTCCATGCTGCAGCACCTGCTGCTGCTGCCACGTGAGTACACTACACTACACTACACTACACGACCGCCATGTTACTGCGGCTAAGCTGAGCCACACCCACGCCTACCCTCACCTGCTGACCATGCTGTTGAAAAGTGTAATTTTAACCTCATTACAACAGCGTGAAAATATCTAGGCTATTCTATTTAGCTCTATGATTAGTGTTCCCTAATATTGTATAAATAGCGTTCCGCCCGTGAATCCGTTCGCTTGAAAATTTGATGTATGGAATCTATCCTACGGAAACCATACATTTTTCAGGGATAGAAAGAAGCCGGTATTCCGGTCTCCTGTGTCAAATTTAATCTAGAACTCGGCCGTTCTGATGTCATTGAGTATCAAACATCCATTCAAACTTTTGCATTTATAATAGTAGGAGTTTCACCTGAGTTCTTCGTTAAGTACGTGTTGTGATATTCCTTTTTTAACTTAATCTACCGTACAATTTATTGTAACTTTATACATTTTAACTTGACATTGGTTAAATGCGTAATAATTAAATCGCTAAGTTATTAATTTAGAATAGAACAATAATAGTAGGTATATGTACCTAATATATTTATCTGACGAACGCAGGCGAGTCATGATTGTGTGTAGATATACAAATGCGTATTGTTGCACACAGAGACATTCTGTACGTATACGTGTATAATGCACGTGCACGTATACACGTAGTAAGAACTTTTGAGTTTGAAATTTCCGTGGACGTGTTCTAGTGGAGTACAACCCCCACTCGCAACACTTCCTGCTGCTGGACCGCGTCCTTCAACAACTGGTGCTGCAGCAGCCAGGATCTGGCAGCCGCGCCAGCAGCGAACAGGGCAGCGTACGGGACCTCAACACTGACCCTACTAAGGTAAGCTGAACTTCTATAAATGGTGTTGTCTTTTGGTATTATATTTCCTATAGAAGTATATTACTTATACTTATATTTACTAGGTGGTAAACCTATATGTAGGGTCGTTTGGGTAGGTACCACCGCCTTTCTTATTTCTGCCGTGAAGCAGTTCGCTGTGTTTCGGTTTGAAGGGAAAGGTAGCCAGTGTAATTACTGGGCATGGAAGGCATATCTTCTTAGTCCTAAATGGCAACGCACTTGCAGTGTTAAGTGACTTACTCTTAATATTACAAGTGTCTATAGGCGACGGTAACCACTTAACATCAGATGGGCCGCAAGCTTGTTTGCCATCTCGTAGTATAAATAAAATACAATTTTTCCTATAAAATTGAGAGGTAGATGACTAGTATGGTATGGGCATGTAATGAATAGAGATGATAATCAGGTGATAAAGAAGGTGATTAGTATGAATCTGGATTAATATGATCGAAGAAAAGATGGATAGATTAGGTACATGAGAGATGATATGGCAACGAAAGGAGTTAATGCTGAGATGACGACTGACCGAGATGCATGGATGACAAAGTATTACGCCGATCTCAAATAAAGTTTGGAGCAGGGCATCAAAATTATGATTTCTTGTACAATGGATAGCATAACTTTTTTTAATTCCATCTTTGCTTTGTTTTTTTTTATTCAAATATCTTTTCACGGGGAAGATCTTGGCCTTCATCTTAAACAAACTAAATAACTGCATTTAAAATTAATTAAATAAATCCTTCTCTCTTTTGTCTCAAACCGTTGTTTACAGTTGTTTACTATCCAGTGACGTCATCAACCAGAACTATATAGTAGCTAGCAGATTCCCTATTGATCCCAAACACACCAGTTAACTCAGTAGAAATATCAATTGTTTTTCTCTTTCAGGTTTACGATCCAGACACAGCACCACTGGAAATCAATGTCGGCGAAATCGTACACCTTCTGGCCAAGGAGGAGGAACTAGTCGCTGCGAGGACCAAAGCTGACAACTTGGAGAGGGAGAACGTTGACATGGCCACCGAGTTAGCCAAAAAGGTACGTGCATACTATCACGCTCATAGTTACAACAGGGTTGAGCGGTATTTTAGGGAACATTTGGTTAGGTAAGGGGTCATTTATTGATTACGTAAGATAATTGGCGACCATGTCTTATAAAATTGTTTTTCTTATACACGGTGAATTTTTAATGGCTGTCGAGCCAAAGGCAGTCTAATAGGTAGGTCAATAAAAACTCTTTCTATGGGACCAACATCGAGCCACTAATTCACCGTGTATATGTCGCAGGCGGATTGTATGACACACCGTATTACAAAACGTCGCGGCGGATTGTAGTGTGTGAGAATTGTTCATCAAATAAAACCGTTTGTTGATAAAGCCGTAGTAGATTCTATCAATATTAGTCTGTATAATCGAATTGAGATCGCTTCTTCGTCATAAAAAATAACCCTAAACTACCAATAAGTTTAGGTTTATTTTTATATGACCAAGCGGAGTGTAATTATTGTCACTCATCACTCTCACATGTTTTGTAATACGGTGTGTTATACGGTCCGCCTGCGACATGAATATTTTTTCTTATATCTCCTATATATATATATATAGGTAGGGGCCAAAAACTAGCAAAAATCATCTTACATAATTAACGAATGGCCCCTAAGCCACATCTAGCAATATGAGGTATGCAGGGCCTCATAGTAATGAAGCTCCTCGCCTGTTGCCTACATAAAAGGGACCTAAAACTAACTTAACCGCAGTGATCAAAATTGCAATATCCGATTACCAAGACAGATATTACACTCTAAATCAGCCGCGGCTCTTACACATAAACACGATTTACAATGCGATCTCGTGTAGTGAAAGTCTATTCTGTGCTTACGCGGCGTCGTATCGTTTATGTGTAAGAGTGCTAAGGAAGAATGCTCGTAACCAGACTAATGTGGTCTCTATGGCTATAGCTTAAGGACTCGAATTTTAATACCTAATTTTGGTTTAATATTTAAAATATTGCAGGTGATGTTTTTCATACCTGATTCATTTTGGTGCAGTAGCAAAATATGCAGTATTTAATTATTGTGTTTGAATGCTTCTAACAAAATAATTTATTATTTCGGACGTAAAGAGCGAATTGCATTATGAGGTTACTAAAAAATCTCAAAAAGAACATGCACATAAAAAAATAAGTATTTTTTGGTCTGAACAGTAAATATTCAATAATTTAGAAATAAATTGCAAACAATTATTGCAAGTTTATAGTCACGCTGTTGAAAGAAAATTATAAAACTAGACCAAATATTGTTCTGAATTAGTAGGAATCATTAAATTTTTTACAAAGACCAAGACAATGCGCTTTTTAATGAAAAAATATTATAACGTTGCCTCAATAACGAATCGTCTAATACCATCGCATCGCATGCACTGACTTAACTAACCGACTGGCAGGAGAAGCAGGTGGACCAACAGGCGCAAGAGAGGGAGGAACTGGAGGGAGTCGTGTCGAGACTCAAAGAGAGACTCGAGAGAGAGACCGCCGCTCATATGGAGTGTACGGAGAGAGCCCGGGCCGCGGCCACCAGGGCGTTACAACTAGAACAACAGGTAACGAACTATTGAGGGTACCCTCCACATAGTAGGTATATCCTCTACTCTACACAGGTTCTCAAAGTGTGCGATAACGCCCCCGATAATTTCAGGGGGTAGCAGAAGACTCAGAGAAAATTTAAGGGGATAGCAATATAATCAATAAAAAAAAATCTTTTTTATGTATTATGGAATAATTTTTGAGTTTACAAACCCGTAAATATTTTCAAAACTAGAAAAAATACACTGAATAAAAGCGACCTACCCCAGGCGGGAATCGAACCCAGCATTCTCCGCAATCTCGGCAGCTTTTTTTTCTTTTTTATGTATACTTCATAACTTTAATTTAACTGTAATTACATATTTATTTTGTTTCTCACTAATTGTTAATTGCTCTACTTAATTGTCTTCATGATTTGTCATGCTGTCAACGCTATTTAAGGGTAGTACCTAGATCAAAACTTGTAACTCTCAATTTAATGTAATTTTGGTAACTCTCTGTTTGTGTTGCAATAAATAAATATAATCGTGGTAATAGCCGTTTTAAATTTATGACAAATGGTAAGTAAAATTAAGCTAGCTCTTGAAAAAAATCTCTAAGTAAGCGGTGCGCAAAATAAGTTTGAGAAACTATGCTCTGACTTCCAGATGTAATGGTTTGGAGTTATTTGCTTGAAAATACGCGATCCCGTAAGGGACTTCCATTAAGTACGTGAGGTGTTTTTGACGACTTCCTGACGCCATCCCCGGGTTAGATTGCATGAGTAACCCAACTTTCTCAAAATCTTACACTGTTTTAGACGGACAATAAATTACGTGATATTAGCCGAGACCTACGTGGGATTGAGTGAGATTCCCCTCTGAACACCTCACGTAATTAATGGACTTACCTCAAAACACTATCCCCAATTACTTTTGTGAAATGTAGGTACTTAAAGATGACAGGAAATCCCCCAGATCGCGCTATATACAACGTATTTAAACAAAAAACATGAAAACGTTAACAACTTGGTTCTGGATTTTGTGTTCTTATATAGCACAATCAAGGAGCAAGGATACCTACCCAATACTGTCAAATTTCATGAACATATTATGAACCTTATTCCATAACATGTTTAAAGTCTAGCGCTGAACTTTCATCGCAAATTTTTAAATGAAACGTAATTTAAAAAATCTCATGTGCCGATTTGATGATACGTTTATCGGATCGGGAATGAGACATAATTAGTTAAATATAAATAATTTTCTAGACCCAGCTTATTATCTAGGTATGCCTCCTATACAGAATAATTCAAACGGACTGTGAGAAACTATTGGACTAGTCTATAAGGTGTAGGTATTAATAATTTTTTTTATTGCAGCTAAACCAAGAACGAGTAGAAAGAGCAAGGTTCGAAAAACTAGTCAGTGAAGGCAGTATACCTGATGATGCAAAGGTAATAATTTTGTTATTATTTTTCTGCGTATTCTAAATTTGATGATATACTTTACAAAGTATGTATACGTTAGCAAAGGCTCTGATGCAACATTGATCTTTATTACCTGTTAATATGGCTCATATAAGTTCAACGGCGATACCTGCGATACCGGCTTTACCGGTTAGAACGAAAATAATATTATGTCGATTCTTCTAGTTTTTTTTTTTGATTGACGGGGAAGTGTTTAGCATTCACCTTATTTGTTGGTAGGTATGTAATGATGAGGCCAAAATTGGAAGCGATTCTCGTTTTTAGAACTAACTCCTGAAACACAATAACACTGCTAGCTCTATTGTTATGTTAACAGACTTTGATAAGATTTGAAAGAGCAAAATTTTAACCTAGGCATCGAAATTCGGAGGTGATTGAGACCATTATACCCTTTTTTTTAATAGGTTAGCAATCTCAAAAGCGCAGTAATCGAATGCAGCATTCCTCCCCCGCCTCCCCCTCCCGCTCTCCTAGCCCCCGCCCCTCCCCCCGCACCAGCCCCTCCCCCTGCTCCCATGGCTCCCCTAGCCCCCCTACCCCCCGCAGCTCCAAAGCCCAAGAAGAACGTGCCCACCCCCGGGAACCCCCTCAAGAGCTTCAACTGGAGCAAACTGCCCGACGCCAAACTTCACGGCACTATTTGGCAAGAGCTCGATGACACGAAACTGTACAACGCTATGGATCTCCACACCATTGACAAGATGTTCTGCGCTTACCAGAAGAATGGTGTTCAGGTGAGAGATAGTCAAAAAACAAAAATTGATGCACAAAATAAATAATTTTCTGTACGTTAATATGTGAAGAAAAAAAATTGTAACTCTTTTTAAGCATTATTGCTCGCGAATTTACGGAGGAATGTGATATTTAGCATAATTAAAGTTCATATACAAAAGAGAAACAGAAAAATTAAATTAATATGTATTTCAATAACGATTGAATAAAAGATTTGCTACTTTTTGCCTACAGATTGTGTATTGCAATCTTTTATTTTATTTTTATTCCATCATTAGAGCATCACTATCACCATAAAATTTAATTGGGCATATTCAAACAAAAATATTTTTTTTTTATTTGAAAGTGCTTACTTAATGATTAAGAGGTTAAAATAAAAAACAATTAAAATAGTTACAAGTTATTTTCAACTATAAAATCTATTGAAGAAGTTGTACTCACACTAACGTCTATTATTACCAATATAGATACCTACTCATTGGTTTTCCACCTTTTAAAGCTTGTATACATTTTTTTCTTCTAGAACGAAGGTTCAGTGGAAGATTTACGTCAGTCGGGATCGAAGCCACGAACGAAAATCTTATCTGTCATCGACGGGAGACGCGCACAAAACTGTACTATACTATTGTCCAAGCTTAAAATGACTGATGAGGAAATCTGTCGGTGAGTCTCGTATTTTCAATCTAATTACGTAATTTTTTTTCAAGACATTTGAGACTGTATTTGTTATCACTAAAACTTTTACTACCTTAGAAATGTGTTACTTTTTTTTACGACAGTTAAGGTCTTGTATTTCATAATGTTAAGTTTCTGTACCGTTTCAAATTAGTGATTGATTATTGCATTGTAGTAGTTGACATTGTCATTTAGATTTTTTTTAACTATTTGTACTTGTAGAAAACATCATAGTAACTAATCGCGTCTCTGTACTATTTACAGTAGATGTTATAAGTATTCGTGTAGTACTTAGTTTTATTATCCGGCTCCAAGGACCACAATGGGTTCAAAATATGAGTAAAATATTTCAGTAGAGACATAAAAACATTCTTGATTATCAATATTTTACGGCTGGGCATATGCTTGCCTATAATATGCCAGACGTTAGGTAACTCAATGTGAATTGCTGGATAGAAAATGCTATACCTACTATCATATCACGATTATAATTCCAAAAGGATGACACACATGTGCGTCCAATTTGATAGTAACTTAC
This sequence comes from Elophila nymphaeata, assembly GCA_955850985.1. NCBI lineage: Eukaryota > Metazoa > Arthropoda > Insecta > Lepidoptera > Crambidae > Elophila > Elophila nymphaeata. The sequence goes on along the minus strand of OY039080.1, from coordinate 7,451,802 downwards.
TTAAGAGCCCTTTCACCGATCGTAAGCGCTCGACTTTAGGTTTTTAACGCGCTGTACGCTTGTGTGCGCGTACTTGGCAGCGTGAGTAGTGCTAAGGTCTGCGAAATAATCTTGATCCTTTATGTTGTTTTTTTGTATTGGTTAGTTTAATGTGCTTTAAAGATATTTTTATAGATACCTATCTACTCCGTCCGTGTTTCATGATACTCATACTAAAGAACGTATTACAGCACAATAGTTATTGATCAATGAGAGATGGGTGACGGTGGTGTTGTTATAGCGGCCACAAAAGCATTAAGGTATTCTGTGAATATTTCAAGTGCCTACCTATTATGGTAAGAGATATTAGTCTAAGATCCGAACCTAGATCGACCTTCACCGAGCTGATAATAGAATGAAACATATTTTATTATTAATTTAGTATATTAGAAAATATATTAAAAATGGGTTGTCTAAAAAAATCCTAGACAGACTATTTTTAATTATTTTTTGAAAAATTATTTTTAATAAAATATTGCAACATCAAGATAATAAGAAAATTTTGTCGCGCGCTTATGATGATATAAATTTTTTTCTATTATCCAATCGAGTGAAAGTAACTGATATCGACATACCTGTTCATACCTGACAACCCAGTAGTTCGCGCAGGTAAATAATAGACAACCCAATGCCTGCACATTCTATACGGTTTCTACTATCAGTCAGGACAAAATTTTCTTATTATCTTGATGTTGCAATATTTTATTCATTTTTTTTTAAAAATCATTTTTCAAAAAATAAAAAAAAATAGTCTGTCCAGGATTTTTTTAGACAACCCATTTTTAATATATTTTCTAATATACTAAATTAATAATAAAATATGTTTCATTCTATTATCAGCTCGGTGAAGGTCGATCTAGGTTCGGATCTTCTACTATATAGCAATATGACAGAGAGACAGACACATAGCGCGGGAGTAATAACTACCCAAACTTTACGCATGTTAAAATGTAACTTAAATTATATTGATAATTATTTATTGACTTGTATTGATGTTTTGAAATCATTACGAAATTGTAAGCTGTGGAGTTTCTTTCGCCATTTCTTCTCCATCTCAGCATAATAATAATTATTCGTCCCGAAATGGTGGTAGGGTTTTGACGATTTAAAAGTACTTAGCAAAGTCCATTTAAATAAAGAGCTTTTTCATTCATTCATTTAGCGGAGGCATATTAATCGGGTCCCGTTGGCACCCTATTTTATTCAGAGTTCCCTATGGGTAGGGAACTCTGAATAAAATAAGAATAAATAAATATCATACAGCGTCACACATATTGACACACATTGAAGATGCCGTCTTGGTGGAGTGGTCAGTATAGCTGCCTACACATTAAGCAGTCCGGGTTCGAATTCTGGTAGCGGCAAATGTTTGTGTGACAAACACGAATATTTGTCGACGAGTCTTGGATGTTTATATATTTATTTGAGTTTACTTATAAAAATATCTATAATTATTATGTATATTAAAAATGTCCGTTATCTATCCATAACACAAGTTCTTAATGATACATACTTTTGGCTAGATAATTGATGTAGCTAAAGCACTTGTGTCACGGATATCAGAAACATCGGATAGTTACAAATATATACATATAAAGATAATATAAAACCCAGACACAAGAAAAACACAGGTATTCATCACACAAAGTATTTGTCTTGAGTGGTAATCGAACCCACGACCTTCGACGCAGAAAATAGTGTCATTAGCCCCGCGCCAAAGGGCCCGTCAATGTATGAATGAATGTATTTTATTTAGAAGTTATTTAGGGTAGGGCTAAAAGGTTGCGAGACGATATTTATTTTTGAACTAACCATATTTTTTTATATATTCATCCGATACTTTTTTTATTGGTGAAAAATGGCTATGGTAACTAATGTGAATTTTTTGATTCCATATTACATCCATGGATATCGGGGTGATCCCAAGATATTTCAATGACTTATCGCTCTATTCTTAAAGATATATTACAAAAAAAGTGAGATGATATGTATTTTTAAAATAACCACTTGCTTAAAAAAAAATCCGTTACCCTTTAGTATTAAATGACGTTTGTGATTTCACGTACCTACATCCACGGATATCTACGTGATCTGTAGATATTTTGGTGTTCTAAAGATTTAATCATAAATAGATATTACGAAAGGCTTTGATATGATGTATATTTTTGAAAAAGATGGTTCTCTGTAAAGTCTGTTTACGGACGATAATGTTACGTGTTAACGTAAATACCGATCGTGCTTCTCTATCGCCTATTTCGCGCTCTCGATTGCATACTCTTTTCAAGCGAAACGTGACAAACAATCATGTTTTTTGTGCGTGCAGTCGGCTTTCGTCGATTTATAAGACGTTATCACGTCAAACTACTTCACAATACATCCACGTATATCCATGCAATCCTGTGATATTTTAGTGATTTTAAGAGTTAATTTTAGTGACGAATTGTCGTGGATTTCGGGATAGTATATATTTGTGTTTTATATGTGCAATAAAGCAAATATCAGTGATTTTATTTATTTATTTATTTATTTATTTAAACTTTATTGCACACAAAAAAAAAGGTACAAATGGCGGACTTAATGCCATAAGGCATTCTCTCCCAGTCAACCAGAGAGCTAGGTACAGAGATTTCAATTAGGTTTTATATTCAAATCAAACTGTTGTCGCGTTTTGTATCAAAGGAATTTACACTAAATTTCGTTATCCACAATGTCAATCATACATCCACGTATATCCTTGCGATCCCGTGATATTTTAGTGGTTTTAAGAGTTAATTTAAAAGACATATTGCCAAGGATTTCGGTATGATATATATTTTTGAGCTACGTTTATTTATTAGTTTTAGTTCAAACATAACAAATACCAGTAAAATAAAATAATAATATAAAATCACAGTGTCATATAGCTTCGTTTTTTCTTCGTTCAATATTTTTGATTTCGATTGTAACAAGAAAACCACTTAGCTACCTTTTTGTAAGTTTCACTAATGGAACACGCGAGTGTGGCTGAAGATCGTCACGAGGGTGGCCAAGGTAAACTTCAGCAGTGGCGGTCAGATTGCTAAGCCAGATGTAACGGTCTAAACCGTCTCCCAATATACTTACGTTGATTTTTAATAAAAAATCCATACAAAACAAAGCCTTGGGTGGTTCGCCATTTTGGATTAAAATGAAAATCATTTTATTTTTCGTATTCTTCTTAGAAAACCATTTCATTTATTTATAACCATTAGATTTAGAATGACGTCACTTAGCTAAGCATATAATAATAATAATAATATATTTCCACGCTCACACCAATTATCTAGCCCAAAGTAAGTATCATTAAGAACTTGTGTTATGGATACTAGATAACGAACATTTTTAATCTACATAATATTTATAGATATTTTTATAAATAAACTTAAATAAATATCATGACTCGTCAGATAACGAACATTTTTAATATACATAATATTTATAGATCTTTTTATAAATAAACTTAAATAAATATATAAACAACCATGACTCGTCAAAAAATACTCGTGTTCATCACACAAATATTTGCCGCTACCAGGACTCGAACCCGGACCGCTTGATGTGTAGGCAGCTATACTGACTACTCCACCAAGACGGCGTCGAAGCATGCAGACCAAACGTGTATACAAAATTTCACCACAATCGGTTGAGGATAACTGCTTTAAAATTCAGTTGCAAGATTTGACCCGAACATACATACATACATATAAACATTGCAAGTTAAATAAAAGCTTTTAACTTTTAATATATGTTTCAACTTCATGTTTTTAAATATTTACGCGTTTGTAAACGCAAAAATAAAATTATTCCATAAAGATCAAATTGTTTCGGTCAGCGTGTAATTCAGTAGTACTCTCTACTACTCGCTCACGATCTCCGTACCAGGCGCCGCGTGGACGGGTGACACAGGTCCTACCTTGACGAGCGCTCGCGCGGTACTGAAGAGCGCATTGCTTTCGATGCGGAATATATACTACTTTTAATAATTCATTATAATTACATTTTACAAAATTAAAAAAATGTTAATATACCAAAATGTTCCTTGTAAATTAAAGTTTCATAAAATGTAAGTTTATTTGGTTTAATTGTAGTTATTTGGCTATTAAAGGACGCTGATTCAAGACGTTTTTTCTCTGAAATAGGCTTTCTTCACGATTTTTTTTACGTAGAATGAACGAATTCAAATAAATTCTGTTACCAGATATAACTAGTAAAATATGCATGATATCTTTGACTATTTTTTTCAATTACTAGAATTGATTAATTGGTGTGAAATACAGCGTCAAACTTTCCTCGACAACAAATTTCCTTACGATGTAAGTTTGTAAAATATTTATCATAAATGATACGAAAATAAAAATTAAAAAATATGACCAGACATAACAAGAACAAGAAAGGCACTATCGATTTTCATATCTTGAAAAATTCAATATTGCATAGTTTCTGTGAAAATGAGCATGAAAAAATTGAAATTTGGGCCATTTTGCTCAAATTATGTCAAAGGCCTCTTAAAATAGTGTCAGATTACCGGCTTGTAGTTTTGTTGAGTATAGTGGAAATGATATCAATGTATTTGATATTGTTATGTTCAGTGCCATACTACGCATGGACACCGGTGAACAGTTGCCAATAGACATGGTGGAGCAGCTTCTCAAGTTCACGCCCAGCGCGGAAGAGGCGGCGCTGTTGGAGGAGCACCAGGACGAGCTGGACAGCATGGCCCGCGCCGACCGGTTCCTCTACGAGATATCCAAGTGAGTGACCACTGTCTAGGGACCATCATACAGTTGACGCCCGGCGCGGAGGAGGCCCAGGACGAGCTGGACAGCATGGCCCGCGCCGACCGGTTCCTCTACGAGATATCCAAGTGAGTGACCACTGTCTAGGGACCATCATACAGTAGACGCCCGGCGCGGAGGAGGCCCAGGACGAGCTGGACAGCATGGGCCGCGCCGACCGGTTCCTCTACGAGATATCCAAGTGAGTGACCAGAGTCTAGGGACCATCGTACAGTTGACGCCCGTCGCGGAGGAGGCCCAGGACGAGCTGGACAGCATGGCCCGCGCCGACCGGTTCCTCTACGAGATATCCAAGTGAGTGACCACTGTCTAGGGACCATCATACAGTAGACGCCCGGCGCGGAGGAGGCCCAGGACGAGCTGGACAGCATGGGCCGCGCAAACCGGTTCCTCTACGAGATATCCAAGTGAGTGACCAGAGTCTAGGGACCATCGTACAGTTGACGCCCGTCGCGGAGGAGGCCCAGGACGAGCTGGACAGCATGGCCCGCGCCGACCGGTTCCTCTACGAGATATCCAAGTGAGTGACCAGAGTCTAGGGACCATCGTACAGTTGACGCCCGTCGCGGAGGAGGCCCAGGACGAGCTGGACAGCATGGGCCGCGCCGACCGGTTCCTCTACGAGATATCCAAGTGAGTGACCAGAGTCTAGGGACCATCGTACAGTTGACGCCCGTCGCGGAGGAGGCCCAGGACCAGCTGGACAGCATGGGCCGCGCCGACCGGTTCCTCTACGAGATATCCAAGTGAGTGACCAGAGTCTAGGGACCATCGTACAGTTGACGCCCGGCGCGGAGGAGGCCCAGGACCAGCTGGACAGCATGGCCCACGCCGACCGGTTCCTTTACGAGATATCTAGGTAAAATATGAAGAAATATTCCCTTTTGATACATTTTGACAACAGCTGCCAGATGTCAAAACATATGGGAACGATTTGATTTTGGTTTCTACGATTGTAAATAACGGGATTATTATGTCGGGACGATTATGCCCCTGTCTGGTGCTATACATTTGTCACGTTGTCACACCGTGTTCATTCGTTCCAGAATCCCGCACTACTCTCAGCGGGTCCGAAGCCTCCTGTTCAAGAAGAAGTTCGCAGCGGCCGCCGCTGAAGCTAGTGCGCGGGCGCATACAGTGCTGCGAGCGGCCCGCGACATGACACGCTCTAGGAGGCTGCGGGCCTTGTTAGAGATTGTGCTGGCCTTGGGCAACTATATGAACAGGTTAGTTAATGCTTGAAAATATACAAACAGTATCCTATCCTAACAGCCTTTATAATTCGACCCACTGCTAGGAGACAAGGGCTCTCCTTGTCATCGAAGGAGGTTTAAGCAGTAGTCCACCATTTTTTTAATTTTATTTGTAAGATATTGATGATTATATCATTTTTCACACAGTCAATCCATGGCTCCGATCGCGGTAAATCATTTCAAGTCGAACGCAGATGAAACACAAACGCTGTCAAAGTTACGTTTCTGTTAAGCCCTGTCCGCACAGCACACCTTTATCGCTGTGCGGACAGGGCCTAACAGAAACGTAACTTTGACAGCGTTTGTGTTTCATCTGCGTTCGACTTGAAATGATTTACCGCGATTGGGGCCCAGGTAAACATATTGAAATGTCTCCGATTGATTTTCAGCTTTAATATGTTTAATTTAAGGTGCAAAATAGAATGTCAAACTTTGATAGTTTGTGGTAATCTGATGTGCTATTGTCTGTAACAAATTAAATGTCAATATCCTGAAACTTTTGAAACGATAAAGACTTATTGATAATAAATCAGGACATAATAATGAAACTTCTTGTAATGTAATGGTGTTCATGGGCCTTTTCAAACGAGCAGACCACGCGCGTTTTCGACGCTCGCCTAAGTAGGTACTTTGCGCGTTTCATTTGCGTTTTTATCGATATTTTTGATGATTTTGCATCAAAGGCATCCCATAGCAGATGACGGACTTTTTGTCTGTTCCAATCGGCGACATGATCTCTATTACAAACCGCATAAAGTTGAACTTAGCCTCTTATAAAAAATACACAACCTTATTCCTAAGGGAATAAAGATCACTTCACGAACTGAAACGTATAAAAAGTCCGTCGTCTGCTATAGGCCTAATGCAAGCTCCAATTTTTTTTCCGCGTTAGCAACGCAGCTCTTTGATCGTTTAAAACTACCGTGTGCCTATTGCTCTTGGAAACACACACAATCTTTTTGAGTGTTTTGCTTGTGTGATAAACAACATACTGTTCTAACGCTTTTATGGTATTTGTACAATAAAATGTGTTTTGTCCAGGGGTGCCCGTGGAAACGCTTCAGGGTTCCGGCTGTCGTCACTGAACAAGCTGGCCGATACAAAGTCCAGCGTGACGCGGAACACAACACTTCTGCACTATCTAGTCGAAATGCTTGAAACTCAGGTAAGTTTCGGTGTAGTTTCAGTTAGTTGTTCATGTACAGACCATAAATGTACAGTGCGACTTAAAAGAGTAGAAAATAAATGAGAGCACCACTATCGCTTATGTGGCAGCACAGATTGTACGTCATAAACGATCTTGATACTTCGTATTATTTCAATTTTATTTTATTAGTAAAAGATTCAATTATACTAGGTGGTAGGCTTGCCCGCTTAGCATGACCACCGAAACACGATATGATATAGCCATTTATCGCTTTGAACTGTCAAAAATCATTGGATATAAGCGCGATGTTGAAATTTTATCGAAAAAACATTTAGGTATCAGCGTATAAATGTTTCGATAAAATTTTAAGATGGCGGTTATATCCAATGATTTTTGACAGTTCAAAGCGATAAATGACTATATCATATCGTGTTTCGGTAGTCATGCTAGGCGGGCTGTGTGTGGTCGTCTGGGTAGGTACCACCGCCTTTTTTTTCCGCTGTGTTTCGGATTGAAGGAAAAGATAGTCAGTGTAATTACTGGGCATGGAAGGCGTATCATCTTAATCCCCAGGATGGCAACGCACTTCCAGTGTTAAGTGATATACCATAAATATTGCAAGTGTCTATAGGCGACGACAACCACTTAACACCAGGTGGGCCACAAGCTTGTTTGCCGTCTCGTAATATAAAAAAATCATAGTTCACTAGAGTTTGACTGAACAGAAATATAATTCAAGGTGATATTTATTCTACATAGGCAAAATTTTATTGCTCTTAAAATATTTCAATTTAAGATTCATTATTACAATCCTAACACTAACTTTCACAGACTAGATATTATTATATGAATAAAATTTCAATCAAATTTTTATTTAACAAAAATAAATCTAATATAACAAAATGAATGGATTTTAATGAAACTTTACAATAATATAGCTCATACATTAGAATAACATATAGATTATAATTTATACTAATACTGCACAGACGAAGTCACGGGCAGAAGCTAGTTTATTATAAAGTAGCATGGAATCAGTCTAATTTGAGCGGGGTCGTGTGCGGAAACCGAATTGATAGAGTAGCATGACCGTAGGCAACACTGTCGCGTCGCTTGTGAATAGCATCACAGTATATCAAGAACAGTACGTCTTCATACAAACTGGCGGCTATCCATTAGAATGTGTGCGTGCGTACTCGGCGCCGTGTACGCACGCACTGTGACGCACACATGACATAAACATATGGGCGCATAAGGGGTCTTGCCGTCTCGGTGTGATCGCGCGTTTTCATGTCATTGCACATTCGCTCGCCGCTCGTTCCCGCCCGGCACATTTACGATAGCCCCAGCGTCAACGCAGAGTAGGCTAATAACCCGCAGATGAGCTACTGTTCTTGATATACTGTGATAGCGTCGTGGGAAAAAGGGCTAATACGTGAGGTGTCCAGTTCAAGGACATCCTGCTGCTGGAGGAGGACCTGCCGCACGTGCGCGCCGCCGCCAAGGTGTGCGTGGAGCAGCTGGACAAGGACGTGGGCGCGCTGCGGGCCGGCCTGCGGGACGTGGCGCGCGAGCTGGACTATCACGCCGCGCGACCAGCGCCGCCCCCGCACGACGCCTTCCAGCCGGTCATGCGGGACTTCCACGCGCACGCCGTCTGCGCCTTCACGCAGCTCGAGGACTTGTTCCACGTATGTACCGACTATCAATCCTTCTAGACAGTCATGCGGGACTTCCACGCGCACGCCGTCTGCGCCTTCACGCAGCTCGAGGACTTGTTCCACGTATGTACCGACTATCAATCCTTCCAGACAGTCATGCGGGACTTCCACGCGCACGCCGTCTGCGCCTTCACGCAGCTCGAGGACTTGTTCCACGTATGTACCGACTATCAATCCTTCCAGTCGGTCATGCGGGACTTCCACGCGCACGCCGTCTGCGCCTGCACGCAGCTCGAGGACTTGTTCCACGTATGTACCGACTATCAATCCATCCAGACAGTCATGCGGGACTTCCACGCGCACGCCGTCTGCGCCTTCACGCAGCTCGAGGACTTGTTCCACGTATGTACCGACCATCAATCCTTCCAGACAGTCATGCGGGACTTCCACGCGCACGCCGTCTGCGCCTTCACGCAGCTCGAGGACTTGTTCCACGTATGTACCGACTATCAATCCTTCCAGACAGTCATGCGGGACTTCCACGCGCACGCCGTCTGCGCCTTCACGCAGCTCGAGGACTTGTTCCACGTATGTACCGACTATCAATCCTTCCAGACAGTCATGCGGGACTTCCACGCGCACGCCGTCTGCGCCTTCACGCAGCTCGAGGACTTGTTCCACGTATGTACCGACTATCAATCCTTCCAGTCGGTCATGCGGGACTTCCACGCGCACGCCGTCTGCGCCTTCACGCAGCTCGAGGACTTGTTCCACGTATGTACCGACTATCAATCCATCCAGACAGTCATGCGGGACTTCCACGCGCACGCCGTCTGCGCCTTCACGCAGCTCGAGGACTTGTTCCACGTATGTACCGACTATCAATCCTTCCAGTCGGTCATGCAGGACTTCCACGCGCACGCCGTCTGCGCCTTCACGCAGCTCGAGGACTTGTTCCACGTATGTACCGACTATCAATCCTTCCAGACAGTCATGCGGGACTTCCACGCGCACGCCGTCTGCGTCTTCACGCAGCTCGAGGACTTGTTCCACGTATGTACCGACTATCAATCCTTCCAGATAGTCATGCGGGACTTCCACGCGCACGCCGTCTGCGCCTTCACGCAGCTCGAGGACTTGTTCCACGTATGTACCGACTATCAATCCTTCCAGACAGTCATGCGGGACTTCCACGCGCACGCCGTCTGCGCCTTCACGCAGCTCGAGGACTTGTTCCACGTATGTACCGACTATCAATCCTTCCAGACAGTCATGCGGGACTTCCACGCGCACGCCGTCTGCGCCTTCACGCAGCTCGAGGACTTGTTCCACGTATGTACCGACTATCAATCCTTCCAGACAGTCATGCGGGACTTACACGCGCACGCCGTCTGCGCCTTCACGCAGCTCGAGAACTTGTTCCACGTATGTACCGACTATCAATCCTTCCAGCCAGTCATGCAGGACTTCCCTCAGGGCTTACCTCGACGGTTGTACAAGAAAATTTTGTGAAGATTTTGGTCATATAAAACAATGCCAGGCATGGCCGCAGTCAAAAAGACAAGAAACTCCAGCAACTGCGAAATATGCTACAATTTCATATGCTCAGATCACATTATCCGGTATTGTTATACTCATTACTCACCCACTGATAGTCATTAATTCTAAGAAATAAATTTAATTTGACGTCAAGTTCTTAAAAATTCTTTATTAGTCACTTTTAAAATTTAGGAATAATTATAAAAAGTTTCACTTTTGTTTATTATTTCAAACTATTTTGGATGTAGATATTTTAAGATTGATTTTAAAGTATTTTCAAATGACAAATTATAACCTAATACTACTTGAATTATCATTGGTTTTCACTAAAATAGCAAAGATTAATTATTACCTGTCTTGATTAGAAGATATTATCCTAATTTTTATTTAAACAGTAGAAACTAGACACGATTCAATATCCGGGTCATATTGACACAACTTACAGTCCTCGTTCCATTTTTGTACCATACAGACGCCGGGTTAAGTGATCAAATCAGTATCTAAACAGAAATACTATTCCAGGACATGAAGAGTCGCCTAGAGGCTTGCGCAAACGCATTCGGTGAAGAGGCGAGCGCTTCTCCGGAACAGTTATTCGGTGCTATGGATTCCTTCCTCACTCAGCTGGCCGAAGCTCGGGCTGAATGTGATGCTGCCAGAAGACGACGAGACGAAGAGGAAAGACGCACCAGGCACGAGCAAGAGGTATGAACATATTAACCTTACCTTTTTTTATAGTTCGGAAATCCTTTAAGGATACCCCGGGCTCGTGGGCAGCACCGGATTTAATTTATATGGGACCAACAATAAAAATGCTTACCTAAAAAGTGTAAATTCTCACCTAAAGTTGTGTTTGATGAGCCAATATCGATTTTGGTGAGAACTGTACTATTTGTTTTTGGTTGGCACTAAATTTCTTTCCTAAACTTATCGCATGTAAAGCCTGACCAGAAAAATTAAAAATCCTACTCTGGTGGCACCACATTCGCCTTTTCATTGTTCTTATTTTTATTTTTTTTATTTATTTATTATGGTCTGCCAACATTGTTACATAACATCATGTGCACTTAAAAATAAAATATAGCTATAGGGTTACAATGCAACAACAATTATAGGCAAACACAACATGCCCATACAAATAAAAACAAATGATTCCGAACAGTTCTTCGGTACTTACTAACTTAATTAATATAAATTAAATTAAAATTAATGTTAACCACAAAACAAAACAATACATCATTACTCATACACTGAGAATATATTATAATATTTAATATATATACATACATTCCTTTATGACACTACAAAGGAGTATAGGTTACTTTTATATTGTTTCAAGGACTATGTCAAATTCACCTCAGTTTAAGTAGAAAAAAATAGTTCTAATTTTTTCCGTATCATGGCGAGTTTTTATTTTCTTGGTCAGGCTTTAACAAAGATTTATGGCCGGCTTTTTTCCGCATCATGGCGAGTTTTTATTTTCTTGGTCAGGCTTTAACAAAGATTTATGGCCGGCTTTTTTCCGCATCATGGCGAGTTTTTATTTTCTTGGTCAGGCTTTAACAAAGATTTATGGCCGGCTACACAGGTTCTGATGAAAATTGAGATTTTATTTTCTTTGTCGCAGCTGAAGAAACGGACAATGGAGCGCAAGCAAGCATCAAGCCTCTTAAGTTCAGTTGGCAAATCTCTGGGCAAGAACTCCTCAGACTGTAACGGTCACGCCAACGGTGACACATCCCGGGACGGAACCCTCACCAACGGGCAGAAAGGAGAATTCGACGACCTCATCTCGGCTTTAAGAACGGGAGACGTCTTCGGCGATGACGTAGCCAAATTCAAACGCTCCAGGAAAGCGTCCAAAGCGCACAAAGGCAGGGACTCCCCGCCCAGAGGGATATGCAGGGAAGACTCGAGAGAACGACAGAAGAATTGAACTTTCTCAGGTGTAGTACCATTTAATTACGGTTGTTCGGGAACATAGTGATAAATGTTCCGGCTCAGTTATTCGGGTTGTTATCCAGTCACAAATGAGATTAGATGTTGAAAACATACGTGTTTGTAGACGATTCTAGAGGCTGTAAACGCCTAATAAATGTTTTTTGTGTTTTCGTGTCAATGTGCGTGGACTTATTAGTCCAATTTTACACTAGGGTATACCAAATTTTTCCACGTAAACAACGAAACACTGCCCACAACTTTTATATGACCGTTATACAACTTGACCTATCAAACTCGGTGCCTACTTTTTTCTCAGTAACTTTTTTGACGATTTGGCTTTTGGCTACGGACTGATAGAGTCAAAGACTGTGCATGTTATTCCATAGACATATTTTAAGGTGTAAGCGATGTGTGATTTAAACAACCATAGAGTAGAATGAATAGTTTTTTTTCTACTTATAACAATAACAATAGATTTTTATATCGCAGTTTTCTTTAGACTACGGCCGGTATGATACGTATGAGGGTATTTTGAAATTTTTAACGGTTATTGACATAAGAATACAGACGCGATAATTGTAATTAGTTACGCAGCATAAATGTATCTGCAGATTTACCAATGAATGTTAGTCGTTGAATATATTGACGACTGTTTTTCGACTTTTCTATATTGTCCCATTACTAATAGCACTATGAAGTTGCAATTACAATTGCAGGGGTCAGTAAAACATATCGCGTCTCGAAATACACTCCGCAATATTTGAATCGAGTCACCTTTAATTTTTAATGATCGAGCACTGAAAGGGAAAACCTTTCTTGCAGTGTTAATTGGGCTAATTTTTTTTAGCACTCACAAACACTCTACATTTTTTTAAGATAATTTTGTTTTGTGCTTTATATCTATGTTGAGTCCAATAATGTTGCATTGGCGATAAATTATACCACGTATCAATCAGCCTATAATTTTTTTTTAACTTAACTACCTAATAAAATCTTAAAAAATTTAGGACGAGGGCAGGCAAAATGGATAGATAATAATAAAATAAATACATTTATTTAATATAATAAAAAGGTTAAACCTTATTCTGTCACCAAAAAGAATATTAAATAAATCTGAGAGCCGTACATTCTGCCGTCGATACAAGCCATTTTTCTTCTAATGGAATCCATAATGGAATCCATAATGAAATCCATAATTACTAATGTCGTTTTGCAAAGACTAATTAAAAATGACAGTTTTTGCGTAGAGTGGTAATTATTGCCCTTGAATTGACCTTCTGTATGACAAACGTTGACAGCTGTCAGATATGACTTTCATGGGCTCGCAACAGCATTGGAAATACAAAATAGGTAGGTTCCATTTGAATATTGAGGAGTGTAATAAAATGCACAATGGAATCGACTTAATCCTATTGGATACGTAAACACGAACACACTTGTGTGAAGTAATGAATTGACTTTGAATTCCTATATTGTAACAAATATAACTAGGGTGTAGGAATTGAATCGCATACCAATAGATGTATTTGATTTGGAATTTTACAATTAACTATTATTGCATGATAGTAGTTGGAGTTTTCGATAAATTTACATTGTAATGTTTTATATTGATCTTAAAAATCTTTTGTATTCTAATTTATTTTCCCTCAGAAATGTGATTATTATGAAATTATTTTTAGTTCTCTGTAAATATTAACTTTATTCGCCCCAATTTGTTACCTATCACGAGTATAATGCAGAAATCGATAAGTTATTGAAATTTCTTATCTTTAGAAGTTTCTCATATGTAAATTTTATTGTTTTGTTCAGTATTGCTTAAGCGAATAGTATATTAATATAATTATTATACCTATAGACATTATTTAAATTAAAACTCTTAAAACAATGCCTGTGGTTTTACTTTTACTCCGAAAAATATACCTTAGCTTTTGGACTACATGTTGTGGATGATGATTCATATGAATTTGGTAAGTGAGCGACCGAATGACAGGCCACCTTTTACTGTTGATCAATGTTGTTGTCATTTCTAAAGCAAGTTCTACCGTCATTTTAAACGAGCACAAATTTTGTATCTCTCTGGCAATCGAGTCCGTGACCTCTGGTAACGGTTAACGAACTACTCCATCTGATAGATATAATAGGGGTTAAAGAATGAAGTTGCCGATTTTTTCCTCATTATTCATTAGTGTATAATTCGTATAATACAATAGCTATGTCCATTATTCTTTTTTTATTTTAAACTTCATTAAAAGAACTTATATTTGTGTATAAAATTTTATTCTTACTTTTATTTTTTTCACTAGAAATACATCTTCAAAAACAGCTCGTCCTAAGAGGTGCCCATCTCCGTTATAAAAATATGCATATTATTTTACAGATATCAATTCGCAATTTTTTTTCTCTAATTATCCCATAGCTTAATGTTGTCTAAATATATCCACAAAATTACATAAAATTTAGAATAGTGGTTCCTTAAAAAATCGCAAATATATTTGTATGGAAAAATGAATTTTCGTTAAAACCTCCATACAAAACGGCAATTTCATACTTAAACCCCTAATATAATAGGGGACAATATCCCGCGACACAGAGGTCTGTATGTACTAAGATTGAACTTGTCACAACATCACCTTTACTCGGCAACCTACCGATGTCAAGCTCCCGCAAATCTCTAGACTACACTCGTAGAAACTCGTAGTACTAATCACAGATAATGTACTTAATACTATACTGGTGGTTACTATGAAATTATATTCTATCCGATAAAAGTAAGTTTATTCCTAAAATCATCAGCGGCTAATGGAACTCTTTTTTTTATGTTACGAGATGGCAAACAAACTTGCGGCCCACCTGATGTTAAGTGGTCACCGCCGCCTATAGACACTTGTAATATTAAGTGTAAATTACTTAACACCGCAAGTGCGTTTGCCATCCTGGGAACTAAGATGATATGTGTCCTCCATGCCCAGTAATTACACAGGCTACCTTTCCCTTCAATCCGAAACACAGCGAACTGCTTCACGGCAGAGATAAGAAAGGCGGTGGTACACACCCAGACGACCCTACATAATTATGGGTCTACCACCTAGTAAACTTCACTCTAGCAGGGCGCTCTTTATCTATGGATAGAATATTGCAACCGACCATGTGATAATTGGACTCAGTTAATGCAAAATGGATCCAACACCTCGTCGGTGGCGGTAAAAAGCGTCGGTGGCGTAGTGCGTAAGAGCCTTGTCTTTCACCCGTGAGGCACCGGTACAATCGCTGCCGCGTACCAATGTGTTATCAAATTTTGAATTCATAAATGTACGTTTATTCGACGGTGAAGGAAAACATCGTAAGGAAACCTGCATACACCTATGAAGAAATTCTTAGGTTGTGTGTGAAGTCGACCAACCCGCACTTGGCCAGCGTGGTTGACTAAGGCCTAATCGCCCCTAATGTGCGGTAGGTCGGTGGGGACATTATATGAGCTGTTGTGATGGATCTTAACACAGTATCTACGATTGTGAGATTAATACCAGGGCCCGTAGACACAAGGGCGGATCCAGCTTTTTCGCCAGGGGGTCACATAGTCGTGGTCAAGTCACAAGAAGTTATAATTTAATTTTGATAATAATGACCTGATGATTTTGGAAAATCGGTTTTTCCGTTGTTTTTTCTTTAAAAAAAACGGCTAAATCGGTTTTTTCGCGTTTAAGTTAAGTCAATAAAAATTTTAAAAAATAGATTTGCACGATAAACACTTTTTGGTGTAAAGAAATAAGTGATTTACTTATTTCTTTACACCAAAAAGTGTTTGAATGTCCACCTCTCGCAATGACATCAGATGTCTTGCTTCCAGAGTTTAACTTCCACGTGAAGTACCGTGGAACTGATTAAAAGGGTGGACTGGGCACAACACCGTAATAGTAATCCGGTAACCATAAGACTCAGACCAATAAAAAAAAAATATTGGTCTGAGACGTAAGAGTGGGTCATCGGTAGCGAAAAGTTCAATAAGCTAGCAAGGGCTGGGACTCAACGACTAAAATTTAGCCCAGAGCCTTTCTGTCGTATCCCAAAGAACCAGGCTATGAAATACTTAAAAACCCACCTCTTATGAGAGGCAAAAGTGGACTGGCAAAGAACGCCTGGGTTAACACATTCAAAATCGAACCATACTCCCGTAAGCGCCGGACCAGCAGTGATGGAACAACGAAATAATAAAAGTGGCGCCAGGTCCTGGAGAATGTTGGGTAGAAAATCAGTAGAACCAAAATGTTCTGAGCCGGTTCTCTCGACGGAGTGCTTGTATCAGTCTGCTCTGAATTCCGATACCTGGGCTATACATAGGTACAGCACAACGGTAATATAGACCGAGATGTCAAATCATCGAGTAAGCTCAGGATGGATGACATGGCCGCAGGTTACGGGGATAATATGGGACTCCCATTGAGGAGCCTCAATGGGCTGCCTGCTTACAATGGGCTTCATAAGAAGGCTCAAGGTCACCCAAAGGGCAATGGAGAGGGCTATGCTTAGAGTTTCTTTGCGTGATCATATCAGAAATGATGAGGTCCGCAGGAGAATCAAGGTCACCGACATAGCCCAAACGAAGGCACATTGCGAGGAGGACTGACGGCCGTTGGGGTGGAAAGGTCCTCGAGTGGCGACCACATACCGGAAAACGCAGCGTTGGTAGGCCCCCTCACAAGGTGGACTGACAATCTGGTAAAGGTCGCGGGAAGCCGCTGGATACAAGCAGTGCAGGACCAACCAGTTTGGAGAACCTTGGGGGAGACCTATGTCCAATTGTCCAACAGTGGGCGTCTCTGGGCTGAAATGATGATGTCACTCTCCTTGATTTAAAGGGCAAAATCTATAAAAGCATCTTGAGATCTGTCGTCCTGCATGGATCAGAAAGTTTGGCATTAAAGCGAACCAAAAAATAAAAATCATTTCCCAGCAATATTTTTTTGAAATATGTCTTATTTTGATGTATAGAATACATGGTTCTCGTTTGATTGTTCATGTCTTTTACACCCAGTATATGTAAAAACATTACTTTAATTAGTGGTCCACCAAGGTCCTGGACCGAGCCCCATGACATATGACTGTGTCGTTTATAAAATATATTTCATCCATAATTTATTTTTTTTATGTTACTAGATGTCAAACAAGCTTGCGGCCCACCTGATGTTAAGTGGTCACCGCCGCCTATAGACACTTGCAATATTAAGTGTAAATTACTTAACACCGCAAGTGCGTTTGCCATCCTGGGGACTAAGATGATATGCCCTCCATGCCCAGTAATTACACTGGCTACCTTTCCCTTCAATCCGAAACACAGCGAACTGCTTCACGGCAGAAATAAGAAAGGCGGTGGTACCTACCCAGACGAACCTACCTACATATGGGTCTACCACCTAGTAATATTCTACGTTATTAGACTAACTAAACAGATATTTAATTTTTAATAGCACATGAAATTGTGAGATATGTAATTCACTGGGTGATCATACAGCCCTATAGGTCGTATCGGCTCGGGAACACTACTGATGAAAGCTGGTTTTATACTTTTGTAGTCCGCAATAGGAAATTGCGCGAAAAACACATGATTGTGGATAGCCCAGCATCTGGTCAAGCTAAGCAGGTCTAGTCAAGCTGGTCCCGAACAACTCAGAAAAGTTTTGATTCTTTGTTTTGTGTCAGAAAGACTTCTTTAATAACTCCTATATTGTGACAGTTACATAAACTACTATTTCGTCAACCTTAATTTACATTATTATTAACCAACTATCACACCTGATTCACGTTAGAATTTAGCTCCGTGGATACACAGCATCAAGCCATTAAAGTTTTATACAATTTCATCATTGTGATGTTGCATTGCAGTGAGAATATACGCTTAATGTGTGAACGCGAAGCTTGAAGTCTTTGCCACAAATAATTAAACTTTCCACATCAGTTTTGCCAAAATATTCTTAGTTCTTGAAAACGTTTCAAACAGCTCTAAACTTTTAGACCGTCATAAGTTTCTTAATAACATCCTCAAAGGAATCTCAAGAAAGTCTTAAATCGTAAAGAGTGAGCTTAACACCGAAGTAGGTAATTAATTTGCACATTAGGTCGGTCGTTACCTTAGAAATTGCTGTTTTGTATGAAAGTTTTTGAAGAGAATATTTTCCGCAATATCTTTAGTTTTAAAATTCTCAGTGGTTCAACTCCATGTGCTAATGTCCTGTAGGTACACGTCCTGTGGGTAAGTTGTTTGTCAAATACCTACAGAATGACGGTCAGTTCCTATCAGAAGTAGGTTGACCAAGGAGCTTATATTACCTATAGAATGGAGTCATTAGTCAAATGAAAAAAGTGAGGGCAAAAATTTTGACAACCCTTGACATTTCTTGACATTTCTAGAGAGGCTCTGTCTCTTTCTAGTAGGGTGCCTATAGCAGAAAAAATAATTACGGACAATCTCGGACTTCGTTAAGTTAATATAATTAATTAGTACTCAAAGTTTAAAATATTTTTGAGTTTACCATGACAAAGAATTAACATTCATAATAATTAGTTTTAATCTTCCGTACAACTGTCTGTTACTATAAGTAAATTTACACTTAACATTGGCGAAATATGAAAATGAAAAAGCTCTTTATTAAATGGACGATTTAAAAGTACTTAACTTTTAAATCGTCAAAAGCCCTACCACCATTTCGGGACGAAATAATAATTATTATGCTGAGATGGAGCAGAAATGGCGAAAGACTCCGGCGAAGAACTCCACAGCTTACAATTTTGTAATGATTTCAAAACATCAATACAAATCAATAAATAATTATCAATTTAATTTAAGTTACAGTTTTACATGCGTATATTTTGGGTAGTTATTAAAAATAAATAAAGTAGTAGTAGTGGTAGTTTTATAATGTCCAGCAGTCTATAGTTTTCTCTGTCTACGCCTCAGAGCGAGGTAACGCCGCATGAGTCATGTTTTTTCGTGCGTGCAGCCGGCTCTATCGAATTATAAGACGTTGTCACGTAAAACTTGATCACAAGAACTGTTCTATTTTAAATCTAAACATAAATAACAATCTAAACATTCATATATTACATATATGACTCAAGAATTTATGTAAAACAAAGTTATATATACACATAATATTGATACTTAAAAGAACAAAATCCTTTATTATTATATGATACAGTGATATCCGCAGAATATAGTTACATATTCACATAGATACTTCTAAATTACAAAATATTGACCTAAAATATATTACTTTCATATCAATCGATGTTTCATAATACTTTATAATGATTGGAAATATAATCGATTCTGTAAAACAACTAAGAAAAAAGTTACAGCTAATTTTGTACAAGACAAACTTAAAATCGCTCTGCTTTATAGAAAGAACTAAGCAGATGTGACTTTATTTTATCATGAGACCAACAATTAAAAATATAATATGAATACCGGTAAAAGATGTAAAAGAATCATTTGTACTCGTAACTCGATTAATACTGGTTAACGTATGACAAGGTATATAACTTTGTCATGTGTTAACCAGTATTAAAAAAATATGCATAAAACGATAAGGATTTCCTATGTAAAGTTGGTCGGTACGCAACGTATCACAACATGTATTTGGAATAGCCCGTATTAACTTTTTTCTGTTTCAAAGAGTTTGTACCTCATTCTTACTTTAAATTGAACGCCCTACGTATATATATATCAACCTTCTGTACCTGTTACTCAGTTACGAAGTCAGAAGGATAAGAGCCTTGTTCCTAAAGCCGTAATAGTGTAATTTCCGCCTAGGGTCTTTCGGAAATCTAAAAAGAAAAGAAAATTTTATGAATACAGGCACTTTTAACTTGTAATTAGCATATTAAAAACTATCATTTGATAGGCTTGAATAGCACAGTCACAATTTTATTAATGCTGTGTCAATTTTACTAACCCAAATTCGAGTGAAGTTTGAGGTCACTGTGCATATTGCACTCTGCGTTACATGTTAGTAGATGCAAATGTGAAAGATAAAATACACTATTACACTGGTAAAATCCAATCAATCATTTTGAATATGTTTCTCAATTTAAATAATGTACATTGCACAAATTACATGTTTTGTTTGTAAATAAACGTTCCCAACCAAAAACGATTTAGTAGAACGAATAGAACGATTTATGTATTATATATATAGGTACATAATCTATAAACTTTATATATATATAACAGCTATTTCAAAGACTTAAAAAAATATATATATCAATTTTGATTGCCATTTCTGAAAGGAAAAAGGTTATTATTTTATAATAATTCTGGAAATCCTAGTCACCCTAGTCAATTTGTTTACACATATTTGAATAAGTAATTTATGTATGAAAATTAATTAAATTCAGATAGTATTAAAGCCGAGTATCAGAAATTACTTTCCCCTATGGAGTTTCGCCCAATAACGATAATCATATGGAATTACATGTGTAAAACCAATTTTACTTAGGTGAACAATAATATGCAATTATAACACTTACAAGTGAAATTTCAGACTGCATCCTGGATACCACTCACTTCTGCAACCACGAACTATACAGCGATGCACCATTTTGCACTATTTAAAGTTATTAAAATGTAAAAAGCCGTACCAAAATCGCGAGTCGATATTTATGAATACGTCAATAACGACAATTTATGTCATGTTGAGATTTCGGGACATTGACACATGAAGAAAGTGCTGCCATTACATAAATCCTTTCATTTCCCATAAGTTATAGAAAGAATCACAATGATGATTTTCAAAATAAAATACAAACCTACACATTAAAAGTAAATATATTATATTTATTTCTTTCATTGATAATAAATACTGATAATTGAATACAATATGTTAAGTTTTTAGCTACTTTTCTACTTTTGTTTTAGAAAGATGGCGAAATACTGGGGAAATCTTGTTTCTATGTAGTCGTGTTTAGAAAGAGATGACGACAATTTCTAGAAAGAGAAATGTGAAATTTGAAATGTCAAGTATTGTCAAAATTTTTGCCCTCACTTTATTAATTTGTGTAATGACTCCAGGTTGACACTTTAGTATTTTCTCATACATAATAGTGACAACTATTAATTGACGTGTTAATCAATGCATAAGCGCTGCCGTACAAGGCACTAAAAGTGTTAATCTACTTCTGATGCTAACTGTATAACCACTTTATTATTTTGTCATCATAATCATTCATACATTAGTGGCAAGCAACTAATAATAAATACATATGCGCTGGCGTTGATATGACAAGGCACTAAAATGTTAATCTACTTCTGATGCTAACTGTATAAACACAACAATGCACAAACAGAAAAGAAAAACAACCGGTCATACCTATATGTACCTATACAGACCTAGTAGATAGCTCTTCCAAGCAACATGTAAATATAAACTGCCAACCTTTTTTCAAATGTCTGAATATTCTCACCTCACCCTGCATGTACATTTACGAAATTGCTATATTTGTTAAATCGAATCCTAATATATTTAAAATAGAAAAAAGGCCACCAAACTTGAGAGAGAGATATAGGATATTTAAGACAAGTTGCCATACCACTTTAGTTTATAAAAATTTATTAAGGATTGCACCTAAGATATGTGACAAATTACCAACAGCAATAAAAAACTTTAAAAAAATTGTGTGTGTCAGCTCCGACGCACGACTGGAGTTTACTCCGAGATAGGTGAGATGGCGCACCTGCTGTCATCCAAGGAGCTCTATCAGCCTGACGAAACTCAATACTGCAGAAAAAATGTATGGAGGTATGGAGCAGGGATGTAACGGAGGTAGTTTTATCGGAACCGAAGTCGGAGTCGGAGTTTTTAAATTTGATTTATCGGAATCGGAATCGGAGTCGGAGGCAGGGTCAGAAGTGGTGGCATGAGAAAGAATTTTTATTTACAGACAAATAAAACATTCTTAAATCATTTTTTTTTAAATTATAAAATAAAACACAAACAATGAAAAAAAATTGGTTGTCTGTAAAGTCGGTTTACTGACGATAGTTGAACGTGACAACGTCTTAAGAAAATACTGATGGAATGGTAGCATTTTTCAAAAGAAAAATTCAATTTCATTTGTTCAATAGATTTCGCATTATAGTATGAATAAACTTGTAATAATAATAATAATAATAAAATAATAATAAACTTTTATTTCAGGCTACTAGGGCCCATACAATAAATACCTTATAAACTAACATACATATTGTTATATCATTTTTGTTAGTAAATAACACTTAAAACTTATGTTAGTAAATTACTTAATTTACACGATTTGACGGCGACGTGTGACGCTTAGTGGTGTCAGGTAGACGGCCTCGGAAGCGCCGGAACCTTACACCTTTCGGCCAAAATTCTTCCTTCATGAAGGTCGTCAGATGGTCGGTCGGTACTCTCACCACAAATGAGTTAAAATTTACACTGTGGTGCGACTCCAACCGTTCGACCCTCAAGAGGAACTTGGTCTTGACTCGGATGTACTCTGCGATCTCCTCTGCCTTCGTAGAGTAATGCAGCCGGGACACGTACAGCAGCGTCGTTGGTACAGCAGGACGCAGCAGGTGGTTAGGTCCGGTCGGTGCAACACCACATAAATTACGGCGAGTGGGCTTCCTCTTCTTCCTCTCCACAGTTATGAACCCCTCCTCGTCACAACAACGATGCGGCGGTGCAGCAGCGGTAGCTTCTTGGGTGACAGCCCTACTACCCTTCTCCCTCGTTTGAGTCGTTTGCCACCCTAATTGGGTGGTGACTTCAACGCGGGGACAGGTAGCCGTAGCGGCAACCTGAGGTGTCGATGTGCTGACACGTGCAGTCTCCGGCGGGGCGGACGCGCGGGTGACGGGGCTCAGCGCTTCGCGTTCGGTGTCGGCGACCGGTGACGCACTCATATGCGCCGACTCAAAACTGCCGACGGAAGCATTTTGCGCCCCGCGACGTGTGTTTACGTTAGAGGCCTCGGGTGACCTACTTACCGAAGCAGTGCTTAATAACACTACCTGGGCACGTAACTCACTGATGGTGTTGTTAGACGCCTCCAACTTTTCCACAACTTCAGCCAGACTCGATTTAAGGAAGTTGATGTCTTTCAACAGCCTGGTAACGTCAACGTGGTCGAAAGTGACGGGGGGCAGCTTGTGCAACTCCTTGGCCACAAATGAGGGCACGTCATCAGGATCGACCTCCTTCAGCAGGGTGATGATATCCTGCAGACTCTTTTGGGTTCCATCTCTCCGGCGTGATGGCATCTGGTCGAGCTTACCGACTGCCCGGAAAAGCAGCTCCTTGCCGCTGCAAATTTCATCCTCCTTGAAGTTAGATTTGCAGATCTGCAAGATGCTGACTTCATCCATGGTGTCGATGGCGTTTTGAATAAACGCCAGTAATTCGTTAACTATGAGCTGTGAGGAACTCATAATTATAAACTCGCGCTACGGCTACTGCCGCGCAAATCGCGAATGTGCAAAACAATTCTCACTACACAGCGACACACGTCCGTCTCCGAGCGCGCATCGCGGTGAATAAAATCTCTTTGGCTATACTATTTGTATCTGGCTGGTTTTGGTATCATTGAAAGTTTAAATTTTAAAGAACATAATTCCAAATTCAAATTAGAGAATTAGATTCAGAGCGAGGTAACGCCGCATGACGTCATGTTTTTTCGTGCGTGCAGACGGCTCTATCGAATTATAAGACGTTGTCACGTCAAAAAAAACCTTTCATAACAGTCGACACAGGCCGCCGTCGCCGCTATGTTATGCTTCGACCTCCGATTAAAACCTCCGATTTAAAAGTGTCGGAGCCGAAGTCGGAACCGAAGGTGTAATAATAATCGGAAGTTCCGACTTAACGGAACCGGAGTCGAAGCTCCGTAACATCCCTGGTATGGAGTTTAGGCAATTTTTAATGGCGACTGGTGTTTTGTCTCTTACTTCCTATCTACCCTTCCTTGTCTCGCGCTGCTGTAGTGTCACTAATGTCAAAATGGCGGCGGGCGGTTCTTGAAAATTTTAAAAAAGCGTCGTTTTAGTTTATTTTACCATCTGTGTGCGTATTTTTACTTTTTCGGTGACTATTATCATTAAGTGGATACTGGTTTTATCATTTATATAAGTGCATAACAGCAAAATGTATTACACAAGATGTGAAATATGTGGACTAAAATCTGGTTGGAAATTTAACCAAAAGCGGGTTTCATGGCTCAATTCCCACTAGATGAGAAGCGGTAAGTAGTTTGCCATGTTATTTTATTGACGCTAAGTAATTAGAAAGAATTTCTGGTCACTTTAATACTTTGTCTTAAAATCATTACCAAAAACCATATGCTCCGTAGTGATGTCCTTACTACGTACCAAATTATCGATAAAACTATATTCGTACATTTGAGTATAAAATGTATTTGAGATGTTTCATTACTACTGCATTTGTTTAATACATATAAAATATTTTCAATCCTTATCTAATCGTATAAAATAATGGAAATTAAATATAAAAAAAAAACAAAATAACTAAACCTCCAAATTAATTGAGGTTTCCCGTGATCAGAGGACTGGCCTATGTATTGCACAGAAGATAAGCATTGCCAGAAGATAAACATCTCTCATTATCATCATCAAAAGTTTTTCTGGTTTTAATCCCACTTCCATATTTTTAGATCTCAACGTGACTGCCGCCTTGAACACGGTGCCCGTCGGGTATGTTCATTACTTGCAACCGTATAAGCACAGCTCCTACTCCACCCTTGGTAAGTTACATAACCCATTTTTCTAACATGGTATGATAGCTCAATTCCTGAAGCTAATGAGTGATTTATTTCAGGACCAGATGTGACTTTGATTGGTCACCAGACCAAGGCACGCGTTACCCTTAGTCTGCGATGGTAAGTGGTGAACTATAATTTGAATTGATGATCAGCGTAAACTCAAACGATACTATTTACTAATCTCTGTTTATTTATTATTTCAGATAAATGCCTGCTTACTATCTAAAACAGTTGCAGAATAGGGTTCACTATCCATTTGCATAAAAATTTAAACCATAAAATATTTTGGCATACGGTACTCTATACTAATGATACTTACGAATAATAATTTTAGCCATAACAGATTTTAGCATAATTATTTCAATAATAAATACAGTCGGCTAAATCATGTTTAAGAATAACATTCACAACCATAATTTTAAAAAGGCATAATGGTATCAAACTATAACCATTATAAGCATAATCATTGCCATAGTATTATTATGCAAATAAAACTATGCCAAATTCACTATGCCAAAGTATTTTAGGAATAAATACATTATGTCGGAACGGATCCTGCAGAATCGTCAGAAGGCATCATTTGTATGTCAGTGATGTGGTTCTTTTCTAATGATTCAACGGACTGGATAAAATCTTCAAAATCAATCATTGCTTTATCGCTGTCTTCCTCACAGTTAGCTCCTCTGCTCACTTAAGTGGGTTAATATATTACATTTTAAGGCAGCTATAACGTGGTGACATGTCGGGTTTTTATTAGTTGGACAATGTTGTCTCATTATGCCGAAAAGGTTTTTTATTGCATCCTACAAACAATTTAATTCCCACATTGTAATCCTATATTTATTACTTTTTGTTGTGACATAAATTGTATGAAAATAGAAAAATGCACTGAAAAAAAATCGATTTGCCTCAGGCGGGACAGGACAGATTTTTCAGTGCATTTTTCTAGTATTAATATTTACGCGTTTGTAAACGCAAAAATAAAATTATTCCATTGTATGAAAATAATTACATGTAATTGAATAAAACTCAATATTTCCCAAACTCAGAGATTTTTATTTTCCTTTTGTCTTATTAAAAAGCCTGTCTGCAATGCAGAGCAGGGTACCCATTCTTTTTTATCGATATCGACATATTGTGTAGCGTACACCACATCCTTAGTTTGATTTTGTCATGTTGGCATTACTTTTTTTGTCTGTCTCTGTTGGTACTAGATCTGAGCCTAAACGATAGTCAAAAAGCTTGTATGAAGTCCCGACTCTTAAACGTAGTGTATTATATACTCTTTGGAGCTCTATCTTCATGCTGTCATCGGTGTTTTGACAATTAGAAAGTTGCGCGACATAGGATGCGCACCAATTATGACTTTGACCTTCAAAAACGTAACGAGGTCATTCATCGATAGATTTTACTCCTCACATTTTTCTCATACCGGGCCCCTTATATATGCAAATCGATTCTTAAGGAGTAAACTCAAATATTTTTGTATAAAAAAAATGATTGAATTGTTAATAAATAAATGCTACTTTATCATTACGGATTACTTAGAAGACAAAAACATAGACATATGAAATATAATTACTCTAAATAAAATGAATGTTTGTTTTATATTCTGACATTATTATATTTCTGTATTATTAGATTTTATTAAGCATTAACATTTAAAAAAAAAATTGTAAGTAGGTATTGACATTATGATTTTTATTGATATTTTTTATTTTATTTACAGTAGGTACTGACATGATTTTGATTATTGATATGATAGAAATAGACACTGGGTTTTTTTCTTCCTTTTAACTTTAACATTGTGATACTTCATAATTAAGTAATAATTAACTCAATTGTGCTGACATTATATAATTGTCATTATTAATAGATTAACGAAAAATTTGCATACCGGAAACGGTTGAATGTACTGTTCCTTTAATATTGTAACACCTTTATATACCTATATCTTCTGCAAATAAATCATTTGAATTTGAATATAATAAATAGGTATCTATTTTGTTTTTTTTACTAGTACTACCTAAATGCTGTTTTGGCCGCGTATGGATCGTCAGCGCGTGTGCGACCAAAGAGAATATTATAATCACTACCTAAGTTTTATGTGCGACGGGCGGGTCCATACCGAATGTATAAAAAATCACGTAGTAGATAGGTACCTAAGCTGGCTTATCACTATCATTTCGTACTATAAAAAAGTAAGTACTTATGTTTTTTAAACACTAAAAAAAATCTTTGTTCTTTAATGCACCGCGACTTAATTGATCGTTATTTTCCTTTCACCGAAAGATTTTTTTCACCGAGAGATTGCTCTCTTTTTTGCAACAAGGCAGCCTATTCTGTAGGTACTGTTTCTTTATGTCTAAGTTTCACAAATAGGTACATAGGTAGGTAGTTAATTTTCGAGAGCGTTTATAATACTTTTTAAAAAGACGTTCAACTTGATGGTTTATTGAAAACTGACTTAAAGCTATACATTTTATAATGAAGAGTGCTTATCGCTAAGTACTTGTCTTATTTCTGTGAAATGGTTAATCTAAAATTCAAAATAAACTAATTGCTAGCGGAGCGTTCTCTGAAGCTTAGACAATAATATCATCTTCGCTGAAATGGAATAGCAACAATGTAAGAGTAGACCAAAGTTATGTTTCTCCCGAGTTTTTGTTGTAAAAACACGTGAGAGACTACATTTTTAACCCAAATCAACCGTACAACTTTTGTTACTTTAGTTACATTTTCGCTTGACATTGGCAAAATGCGTACGTAATGCGTCGCGACGCCATTAATTAAGAATAGCATAGTGGTGTCAGTCATCGCTATAGGAATAAACATCAACCAACACGATGTTATGGGCTTTGAGCTAAAGACAATGTATCCTACCTATATTTGGGTTTCGAGTGCAATAAAAGTCGGCATCATCATCATCAACAGCTCATATAATGTCCCCACCGAGGGGCTCGAGCCTACCCCATATTAGGGGCGATTAGGCCTTAGTCAACCACGCTGGCCAAGTGCGGGTTGGTCGACTTCACACACAACCTAAGAATTTCTTCTTAGGTGTGTGCAGGTTTCCTCGCGATGTTTTCCTTCACCGTAAAAGCGTCGATTAAACGTACATAAGAATTCAAAATTTGAAAACACATTGGTACGTGGCGGGGATCGAACCAGTGCCTCCCGGGTAGAAGACGACGCTCTTACGCACTACGCCACCGACGCTACAGTTTTAGCAATTAACCCATATTGGTTTTTGGTAATTAGGAGTACGTAAGTAGGTACTAGGTAGGTATCTACCTACCCTAAACAGTAAGTACCTACCTAAGTATTTGTCTGTAAATACATAGTTTAAACCCTATTAAAGTTTTAGTTATTCAAATAAAGCTATTCTAAATGTCTAAAGGCCATAGCAAAGTTGGTATCTTCAAAATGTTATTGTTAAAATTTCAAGTGTTGATCGATAACTGATATTCCAAAACTGTTATAATAGCTTTCTAACAAACCTTCATAGTTCTTGCTTAATAAAGGTATTTTCCTAGTAAATCAGTGGCCCACTATCATAAGCAAAGCAGTGGTCCGCAAAGGGTCAGTTTAAAGTTACAAAGATATACAGTTGCATGGATCGTACTCATTATTTTCCCAATTATTTTACGTTGCACAACCCTAAAATGGTTGCCTATAATGAAGTGTAATGGAGAACGTCCAAGTTCGCCTATACATGCCAAAATATATTTTCGGTCTTATAAGTCATAGGTAAGTATTTACACGGTAATGTATTTACTTAAGTCGTTAGTTACTTAGAGCGTAGGTATACATACAGTATAAGAAGTCTACGCATTCTATACATATATCAAAACAAGAAAAAAAAATATATTGCAGGGAAACCATTTTTATTTTTTTGTGTTGAAAAAACTCCAAAAAATACCGCGCGCAAGTTCGCGCGATGTTCGGTCGGCTGAGTAGAATTTGGTTATATTGAGCGCTGGCGGTTTTAAAGCCATTTTTGGTATGAAATACTTAAAATTTTGATAATTAATGTTTCTTTGGACAAAAATTAAGAAATAAAAAATATTAAATAAAATCTAACTTTGACCTTCAATAATTTCATAACTATTAATTTCCCTGGTATAGTCTAGAAGAAAAAAATTATCCTAATGATAAGGGGAATACGTAGTTCACGGCTTTGTAATAGGTCTTTTTACACCCGATAAAGAAAGCTGGTTGCTAGCGTTGATCCACCAGTTGCGTGCTTAACAGTATTTATACCCACTACTTACATCAAGCAAGCTGATATAGGCAGGTGCTGTCTGTCTATTATAATTGTAACCTGAAAAAACATGGGAAATACATGATCGGTGCAGGTTCGAACTTCCCACCGATATTCGTACCGAATTTCCACACACAATAGAGAATACCTGTGCCGACTACCAGCGCAGATCAGGTCCAAAAGCGATTTCAGAACGGTGCCGGTATAATGCCTAAGGTAGGTAGCTACGCCCTTAGCTAGTATATTTTCATCTTTTCTTAATAGCTTACTGTAGTGAAGAACAATTCTTAATTTTACAATATTATCTACTTCTATTGAATCGATTCAATTGTGTTCCAACATAGCTACCTAGCCTACATAGGTAGGTATATATTCAATCATTAACGAAATCGTTTGTTTCGGTAAGTGCAATAATAGTCTATTATATATAATTCCCGGTCTATAAATCTATCACAATGTTTGTCCGGGATGAACTCCGAAACTAACAATCGGATTTTAACTTTTTTTCAAATGTGTGTTTTGTTCCAACTTGAGAGATAGGATAGTTTTTATCTTGATAAGTAGTCCTCATTTTTTTTTACTGCAAATTCAATGTTATAGGACAGTATGAAATTACCACAGATATTGCTATTTTACAAAAATTCTCACACAAACCACGTATCGTGATGAATATTCATACAATCGAGTCGGTTATAATCGATGTCGGGCCGTGTTCACGCGTGGCCGGGACAGCTAGTAAACTATAGTTATCACAGATTCGAGAGTAATTATGTCTAAAGAATAGATAATATGTTACGTTCATATAGGTAAAATACTGTAAAATATAAGCTTCTTACGTTCATAGGTTGATGGAAGGTTGAATGACTTATTTGTGTTGAAATCTGTGCACCGCAATCTAAATAAAACTGCCAAATGATTTTAGATAAGTACAAAGTGGGTACTTTTTAAAAATTTTCTTGATGGTTTTAAATTAAAAACACGGTAAGTATAGGTATTCAAGATTCTCTGAGCCTACCCACGATAAATTAATATATAATATATTAAGTGAAAGCTTATTAATTTAGTACATAATTTACCGGGGCGCTTTTTCAACTACCAATATCGAACATCTACTTTTTATGAGTCACGGGACATAAAAAACTACTTTTATGACTATAGATAGGTATACTTTAAACAATATAAAACCGAGTTTGTTTGTTGTTATTCTTTTTGTCAAGACTGAAGTAGGTAAGTACTCTACCTATCATCATTAAATTTTGTCCACGCATTATCATTGTACAGAAAAGGAGGAGAAAAACTTATCTCTAAAGTGGGGAGCTCACGGTCCGTCCATTTCCATCAGACCTGCGCGATGTGGATCACACGATTGCTCTTTTTCCGTCACTTCCATTTACTTTAATAATTCGAGGCAGCGACACCTCTGGAGTGCAGAGGAGTGGCAGAATACCGGGCTCGCTTCCTCGGGTCGCCGAGGAGCGGCCGGGAGTTGCTTGCAAGGCGCTAGGTGACTTCCTGGTAAAGCTGGGATGGCTGGAGTGATCCATCCCACACCCTCCGACGCAAAATAGGCGCATCAGCCGTCGAGTTGCGGAAATTGCCCGTACGAAGAAGAAGAAGAAGAAGCGGAGGGGCAGCGACTTCTGACACGTCACGATATGGATGTGGGATATCGGCAACACACGAGCGCGTTTGGAACGATGGAGTGACGGATTTGGATATCCAAAATTTTGCGTCACGATATTCAACCCACGTGAGATTCCGAACAAACGGAACGATTTTGGCTTATTTTGGAATGATGGCTTGGCGTGATGTGGCTTGAAACCAACTTTTCCTGAGCGATAAACAAATAGCTTTATTATCTACAACTATGGAATAATTTTATTTTTGCGTTTACAAACGCGTAAATATAATACTAGAAAAATGCACTGAAAAAAATGGACTTGCTCGCACCTTCCACCCGGATTGTGGAAGGTGCGGGTTCGTGTCCCGCCTGAGGCAAGTCGATTTTTTTCAGTGCATTTTTCTAGTATCTACAACAACGTAAGCGAAGTCGCGGGTAAATGCTAAATCAATGATATAAAACCTCATGCAAAAAATGTTATGTCCAAAATCTAGTCGGTTTTATTTATACTTGACTAGGTACTCAGCAATGTTAATTAAATGTCAAGATTACTGTGAAGGTAGGAAAGTAATAAAATAAATAAGGGAGATATGAAATATTTAATACCAAAGTTATTTTTGTGTCGCTATCCTCTAAAATTGGGAGCGAATATTGTCGGTATCGTAATGAGCGTAAGTAAAGCTTTTAATTTGTATGGAAATTACATTTTTGGCACACTTCCCTTTACCATATTTCCTGACTAAGGTCAAAGTTTTCTTCACGTTTTGCTTTTGGGACCATGGCGGGTGTTCGCGCGGAGACCTATGGAGCCATCTATCGAGCATAACTGGAACCCTTTAACTTTGGTAACCCAACGTCCTCGTGTAGTATCGGGTCCCAGTGACGTCACGTCGTGTAACTACGTGGTCGCAGCGTCGTGCCAATGGGTGACCACCACATCTAGTTACCAGCATGATCTACCACGCTATTGGACATAAGCCCCCTCTCCCTGTTTCTAGCTTAATTGTTAATATTTGTAACCGAATTTTCATGTCACTTCGATTAAACACGCAAGTTGATCAAGTACACGCATTATCTCATTTATACTCCAGTAACTGCACCTCAAAAACTATTTTCAAATAGCGGTTAACGCACTGCCGCAACATTTTGGACCTTCGTAGCCAAATTCTACGCGAAATCAGCGATTTGGAACCAAGGACGCAGCCACTTCTGGAGCAACTTACGCAAGACGAGATTGGGCTAGGAATCATCTACGCGCAAGGAATCGAAGGTGTTGGAGCCGTAATACCCGTACGCAGTCTGGTGGGACCAATCCCTTCTCTAAATCCCTTTCCCATCTCCTTATTCTACTGTTTTTAGCCCGTGCTAACTTTGGTGTCGTTTTGCTAGCACAGCCTTCGTAAACCGTGAGTACTTTATTTTCATAAACCGCCAAAATGCCTATCGAGAAATCTCGTGATAAGTCCCCTAATGTTCTTAGTGTAGAATGTGATAGTCTAGTGAGAGACTTAACTAGAAAGCGCGGCATCATTAAGGGTAGACTTACAAAGTTCGCCAATTATTTGCAATCAATAGCTGATAGACAGCGCGATATCTCCACGCAGAATCGCATAGATTTAAAATTGCGAGTTCAAGGCGCTACTACGCTATTTACAGAATTCACAGAAATCCAAACTAAGATCGAGGAAAATGTTTCTGATAGCGAACTACCTGACCAGTTAAACCAAAGAGAACTATTTGAGGACTCTTATTATACTACCATGGCACAAGCCGAATGTATGCTTAACAACGGTGAGATCGCTGACTACTCTAATAACGCACAAAATGTCGCTCAATTACAATCGGTTAAGTTGCCCACTATTTCTATGCCTACCTTCGATGGTTCGTACGAGAATTGGTTGGAGTACAGGGACACATTTTTGTCGTTAGTGCACAATTCCAAACAAATTACTAACATTCAGAAATTCCACTACCTAAAATCGTCGCTAAAGGGTAGTGCTGAATTAGTTATAGATTCCATAGAATTTTCGTCTGATAACTACATAGTTGCATGGGAATTGTTACTTGAGCGGTACAATAGTTCTAGACTGTTGATATCCAATCATGTTAAAGCGCTATTCACAATAGATTCTTTACTTAAGGAGTCCCCCTCCCTAATTAGAAAACTTATCGACACTATATTAAAAAATTTGCGCGCATTAAAAATCTTAGGTGAACCTACAGACACCTGGGATACCCTAATAAACTATATAATAGTGTCAAAGCTAGATAAAACTACCGAAAGGGAGTGGGAGACTCACAAGTGCACTTTGTTATCGAGTGATAACACTGCTCAACGGCGAATTAGGCTAGACGATTTATTAAAGTTTCTAAAAGATCGCGCGGATATGTTGGAAACATTACAGCTTTCACGTAACACAGATAATCGCACGTTCAATAACAAAAAACAAAACACATACACAAAATCACAAAATATAACTACATCGCACTGTAATTTTTCCACCAATAAGCCGCAAGATAATATGAACCGCACTAGAAAGCCGTGTTACAAATGTAATGGAAATCACCCACTTTATTCCTGTGTTCAATTTATCAATAGTAATTTAGAATCGAAATTAAAACTTGTTCGCGAAAATAAGCTATGTGAAAACTGTTTACGCTCGGGACATGCTTTGGATAGCTGCAGATTTGGGCCGTGCAGACAATGCAATAAAAAGCACAACTCGTTGCTCCACGACGCAAACCTAAACAATAACACATTATCATTGCCTTCCGTGATAGCTACTGAGCGGACAGCTGGGACTGGAAGTGTGGACGGAGCGTGTATCTCGTCGCCTTGCGCTGACGTCACATTCCCCGCCACTTGTTCCTTCCAGGTAAATGACGCAAAAAATAGTAGCACCGTTTTGTTATCCACAGCAATAATAGATGTCGCTGATGTATGTGGTGGTTATCACAGGGCTCGCGCTTTGCTCGATAGTGGTAGCCAGCGTTGCTTCATTACCGAGTCTTTATGCCAATTATTAAATACGCCAATTTTACAGTCCACTAATTGCATAAAAGGTATAGGTGATTCAGTGTTACATTGTTCGCAAAGTTCTGTTATTGAAATGAAGTCTCGTGTTGATTCCACTTATAAGACGCGTATTCATTGCTACGTCTTACCACAAATTACATCCACGATACCCGGTGTTACTGTTCGCGAGCTTAGTTTACAACGTTATGTTCCTGACAACGTACAGTTAGCGGACCCACAGTTTTTAGAATCCAAAGTGATAGATATTTTGATAGGTGCCGATAGGTTTTGGGATCTACTGACTGTTGGAAGCATAAGACTACCGTGTGGCCCTTATTTACAAAATACGCAGCTGGGGTGGATTATTTCCGGCCCTTTACATAATAACATTCCAAATTCTAAATACATTCAATGTAATTTAGCTAACAGTTTACATTCGCAGCTTAAACTGTTCTGGGAAATTGAGGAATTACCCAATGTTAATGACATATTGACTGAAGAGGAACGTAGGTGTGAGGAGCACTTCATTAGCAACACTACGCGCACTGCTGATGGTAGATTCAGTGTTGTTATACCTCTAAAGCAGTCCTCTGATGCCTTAGGTGACTCGTATGCACTAGCAAAACGCAGATTCCTTTCGTTAGAAAAACGTTTATTACAATCGCCTTCATACAAATCGTTATACACAGAATTTATACGGGAATACGAGAATTTAGGTCACATGTCTCGAGTAGATAATTGTCAATCGCCATGTTATTTTATGCCGCATCATGGTGTTTTCCGCGAGCATAGTACCACAACTAAGTTGCGTGTTGTGTTCGACGCAAGCGCAGCGTCTACCTCCGGAAAGTCTTTCAACGATTTACAATTAGTCGGCCCAGCCATACAGGGAGATTTGATATCGATTCTTTTACGATTCAGACAACATGAATTTGTCGTTTGCGCTGACATCGAAAAGATGTATAGGCAATGTTTGGTAGACCCGAAACAACGTAACCTACAAATGATTTTGTGGCGTGAAGATCCATCACACGAACTGAGCATGTATGAGCTGAATACCGTCAGTTACGGTACCGCGTCGGCTCCCTTTTTAAGCGTAAGGTGTTTAAAACAATTGGCATTGGAGTCTAACAATCCCGACGTAAAGCGAGTAATTAATGAAGACTTTTATGTTGACGATTTGTTATGCGGATCAAATAATAAATTGGAATTATTGCAATTATGTAATAAAATAAAAAATACTTTACAATTAGGTTGTTTTCCTCTTAGAAAGTGGATATATAATTTTTCTACTGAGGATAGCATTAACATTGATAGTACGTACAAAGAAATAAAATTAAATGAAAATATTTCAAACAAAACCTTAGGAATTGGTTGGAATAACTTAAGAGATTATTTTTATTTTAACACGCAAATCGAAAATAAAAATAATTCAATCACTAAGCGTTTTATCTTATCAAATATATCGCAAATATTTGATCCATTAGGACTTCTTAGCCCTGTAATAATCGTCGCAAAGATTCTATTGCAGGAACTGTGGTTGTTGAAGATAGGTTGGGACGACACAGTTTCATCTAGCGTTGCTCAGGCATGGAACCGGTTTGCTATTTCTTTGCGCATTATAGATAGCATTCATGTTCCTCGCCACGTAATTGGTAGTCAGCCTCGCACTGTGGAGCTTCATATTTTTAGCGATGCGTCGCAAGCGGCCTACGGTGCCTGCGTTTATGTTCGCACTATTGGTAAAGATTGTAATGTTTCCGTTCGCTTACTTTTTTCGAAGGCCCGGGTCGCGCCGTTAAAGCCGTTGAGTATACCACGGCTTGAGCTGTGCGGTGCCTTAATTGGTGCCAAGCTATATAATAAGGTGCGTCATTCTTTGCACATGACCTTTGATAATGTGGTATTTTGGACAGACTCCACTATTGTTTTAGGGTGGTTACGTATGGCACCGAACAAATTAAAAACGTTTGTTCAGAATCGAACTGCGGAGGTTCATGAACTAACGCAGGGTTGTTCGTGGCGTCACGTGAAGGGAAAGGATAATCCCGCCGACCTTGCGTCGCGTGGGTGTACATTAGAGGAACTTTCTTCTTCTAATTTATGGTGGGAAGGACCTACCTTCTTAAAAGATAGTGACTTTGAAGTTCCCTGTACCGATTCTTCTGAGTACTTGACAGAAGATCTACCTGAAGTCAAGACAACTATTGTTTCGTGTCCCGTTCAGGAATCTAAGTCCATTTCGTTCTTTCCATTTACCAGATTTTCACAATTAAGACGCATGAAGCGAGCGCTAGCTTATGTATTACGGTTTTTGAATAATGTGTCAAGCCGACAAATTAAACGGATTGGTAAAATTACTGTTGATGAATTGGCACAGGCAGAGCAAACTTTAGTTCGATTCTGTCAAATGGAAACTTTCGTAAATGAATATGATTGTTTACAGAAAGGTAAAAAAATTATTAAGAATAGTAATTTATTAAAATTAAATACATTTCTCGATGACAACAAGATTATACGAGTTGGGGGGCGTTTAGGCAACTCAATTGAATTTAATTACAATAAAAAATATCCCATATTATTGTCAAGTAAACACTATTTTACAAAGCTACTGTTTCGACATGAACACGCACGACTGCTACACGCTGGCCCACAGGCTTTGTTGTATCAAGTTCGCGAACTGTGGTGGCCTGTAGGAGGTCGAAACTTAGCTAGGCAAACTGTACATGAATGTGTCACCTGTACGCGCATTAAGGGTAAAACATTGACACCACTGATGGGAAACCTACCTGTGGAGCGTATAACTCCAAGTTCTTCGTTTGCAAGGAGTGGAGTAGATTATACTGGTCCATTTTTAGTACTGAATCGCAAAGGTAGGGGTGCAAAAACGCATAAAGCATACGTTTGTTTGTTTGTGTGCTTTACAACCCGCGCAGTGCACTTAGAATTAGTCAGCGATCTCTCTAGTGAGGCATATTTGTTAGCGCTAAATAGGTTTATCTCACGCCGTGGTAAACCTATCGAAATATTTTCCGACAACGGTCGTAACTTTGTTGGTCTCATGAATGAGTTTTCTAAATTCTTAAAAAATTGTAGTCCTGATATTTTAGAATACGCGCATAATAACAGCATTAAGTTTAGTTTCATACCAC
The DNA here is from genome assembly GCA_955850985.1 of Elophila nymphaeata. Classification (NCBI taxonomy): domain Eukaryota; kingdom Metazoa; phylum Arthropoda; class Insecta; order Lepidoptera; family Crambidae; genus Elophila; species Elophila nymphaeata. The sequence goes on along the minus strand of OY039080.1, from coordinate 7,414,563 downwards.
CGTATTCTCCACATTTTGGCGGCTTATGGGAAGCGGGAGTTAAATCCTGCAAATACCATTTACGTCGGGTAGTGGGTAACGCACACCTCACTTTTGAGGAGTTTAGTACGGTGTTAACGCAGATAGAAGCCGTCCTAAATTCCAGACCCCTATCTCCCCTCTCGGCAGATCCTCAAGACCTTTCTCCACTTACTCCTGGTCATTTTTTAATTGGTCGCCCACTGACTTCACCTGCTACTGATGACCTTCGAGATACGCCCATTCATCGACTGCAGCGGTACCAGATGATTGAAAATATGCGACAGCATTTCTGGTCTCGCTGGGCCAAAGAGTACATCTCCGAACTGCAGGCGCGGACCAAGTGGAGAGAGCATCAAGATGAACTCAAGCCCGACACCCTCGTCGTCATAAAGGACAACAACCTTCCCACGTTGAAATGGCAATTGGGACGTGTTCTACAGTCCATACCGGGCAAAGATGGTGTCTCACGAGTGGCAGACCTACGCACATCTTCAGGAGTTGTACGACGTTGTTACACCAAAATCTGTCCACTCGTTGCAACGGACTGACAATAATTTTGAAAGGCACTGCTTTCAAGGCCGGGGGCATGTTCGCGCGGAGACCTATGGAGCCATCTATCGAGCATAACTGGAACCCTTTAACTTTGGTAACCCAACGTCCTCGTGTAGTATCGGGTCCCAGTGACGTCACGTCGTGTAACTACGTGGTCGCAGCGTCGTGCCAATGGGTGACCACCACATCTAGTTACCAGCATGATCTACCACGCTATTGGACATAAGCCCCCTCTCCCTGTTTCTAGCTTAATTGTTAATATTTGTAACCGAATTTTCATGTCACTTCGATTAAACACGCAAGTTGATCAAGTACACGCATTATCTCATTTATACTCCAGTAACTGCACCTCAAAAACTATTTTCAAATAGCGGTTAACGCACTGCCGCAACAGCGGGTTAGAATTTGTTTTGTGAGAACCTGCATTTTTCATACCTAGATAGTACGTTACGTATAAATAAATAAGTTTCTAAACAAACAAAACTTTATTAACTGTAAAAATAACGGCATTAGCAATATATGTATAGTATTATCATTGGGCATTAGTAAAAAAACTGTGTCTAGTCTTACTATGCTCACTCAATTTATGAATTAAGAATATTTTATAATCTTCTGTAACCCTGTTATGCAGAATAGATCCAACCAACATATTGTTACTTTTATATATACACGTTTTGAAGTTTGTGTATTAAAAATACAACGTCATAAATTTCAATTTACTCCTCTGGAAAGCTATTAGTGTAATAGGAGGTACCTACAATATTTAAAGATTATTATAATTTCATGTAACTTATTTGCAATATGCAATATAACTTTTCTTTATTATCATCATCATTTCAGCCGAGAGACGGCGAATGTCCAACTTTTCACAATTTATCGCAATAAGTATACTTAACTCAATTCGACGGAATTTGTTAATTGGGTCTACACCGCATAACAGGGTCCATTTCATCATTGCGTATCATAAATATTTTAAAATAATAACACTTTACTTGATGAGTTAGTAACTCACATTAAGGACGACAATTACAATCACTTAAAACCTGAAAAACACAGAAGTTGCATAAGGGATTATTCTTTAAATTTTCTTTAGAGCCAAATGGTAGCATGGTGCATTGCGGCCGTCATGCAAGTGATTACGATGGATACCTGCACATCATGCAGCGTTTATTCTTGGAAGAACTCCTATGCTCTCAGCGTCACCGCCTGTCTTTATTGTTTTATAATGCTGGCTGTAAATATCTGGCTTTTTTGTGGAATAAAGAGGGTAAGAAAGAATATTCAGTTATGTTTTACAACACTTGAATAGTCCCCGCTGAACCCGGAATCAGCAATCTGAAACCCAGAGTGCTAAGAGGACTTAGAGCTATATCTCATTAGGATGCCAATCAAAGCATGTTAAAAATGTTTTCAATAACACGTACCTAAACGTACCTCACTTGGCGACGGCTTATTGACATGTTTTCATTAGCGACGCTGCCTTTGTCGCTGCCATGACGTCCTCATAGCCTGCGAGCAGATAGGCATATTTGAGTAGGTACTTGAGGCAAGCTGAAACCTGTGGTATAACTCTCCTATAATACCCAAATACAGAGCTGCAGACCTGGCTGGGAAGTAGGGGGTTGAGAGTGTAATAACTGTCCTTGCTGTTAGCGTTTGTTTGTTGGATCACCAGGGGATTAGAGTTACTTTTTGGGTTTGATGCCCCATGGATGCCCCATTTATGTAAGCGACAGGCTGTTAATCTGTCACTATTTTGAAAGAATGCATTACCCGGTAGTGCGCCGTAGTGCCAGAGGATAATTTAAAAATTTTCAAATGACGACTGAGGATTATTGTGCGTACACCTTTGGGCGAAAGCAATACCAATCGAATGAGTTTGTTTGTACTAAATTCATTGTGCGATTGTTGATTACATAGCATATTTATTATTTCTGATAATAACCCTACCAGGGAAAAACTTCAGTGCTGATAAGCTGGGTCGTGGTGACCATTATCTGGCTGGTGCAGAGTGGCGTGCTCATCGCTGTGTTGCTGTGTATGTACAGCACAGAAGTCAACACTGTGGCTTGGCTGCTGTGTCTCCTGCTTACGTGTATTTTTTACGGTTAGTTGTTTTTTGGGGGGTTCGTTTTAATTTTGATTGCTTGTTTACTGTTAACCTCAGACGACCTTTGGGCGTTATGCAGACAAATCAACTTTAGTTGAAGAAATTATGAACCTAGTTAATCATCATGGGTTCGATTCCCGCCTTTTTTATTCAATGTATTTTTTTCTAGTTTTAAAAATATTTACGAGTTTGTAAACGCAACAATTATTCCATAATATAAGGTGGTTTCATCTTAACTGGACGTCAAATATTTGCAAAAATATTTCGTTCGTATCTTAGAACAAACTTAGGGAAAATTTCAAAGATTTGATGAAACAATGTTTACCATAAAAACATAAGCACCAAACATTGACAAATTTCGAAGGTGAAAGCAGTGCCCTGGTAGCGTAGTGGTTAACGCAGCCGTCCGGATTGCGGAGGATGCTGGGTTCGATTCCCGCATGGGGCAGCTCGATTTTTTTTTGTGTATTATTTCTAGTTTTAAAAACATTTACACGTTTTTAAACACAAAAATATTTCCATAACATCTGTGTTCTGTGCATAACATCATAACAAGTAAATATTTTTATTAGATTTGTTACTTATAGGTAAATACTTTATTCATGCCTAGGTTTTTTGTTTAACATTTTACATAATTCTAGTCAGACCGACACCGTGGTGCGACAAAGCTGAAATTCAGAATTATAGCAACACACACCTCTTTGCTGTTCGCGAATCGGGGCTCGCGGCCAGGCGAGATTTATTGTTTATAAGAATCGAACAAAAACGACACGAGTACCTAATGTGTATGTGTGCGTAACAAATATAACTGCACTCATGCAGCTTATGCTACACTCTATGCACAGCATGCACAGCCATATAATTTTTCAAACAGATAGGCCGACCTAGGCCGCCAGCGTGTGGGGTCCACGTCCGGAAGCCTCCTCGTGGCGGACCCCGGTAACGTGGTGGGGAAACTTTTTCGGCTTTTGATGTTAAGTCCCCTTGGCATTCGAAGTCACATGCCACCGTCGAGTTGTTTTTGTTTTCCCACCACGGACGGCCCTTTTCAGGGCCACGACCGCGCCCGAAGTCCCCCGGGTGCGGTCCGATGGCTGCTCCCGTGTCCTCGTCAGGAGGACGCGCCAGGTCGCGCAGCCGTCGGTGAAGAGGCGGCCTATAAGGCCGGCGTCGGCGCGCGGCCCACAGGGGCTGGCGCACAAGGAGTGCCTATATAGAGGGGTAGCGTTGGGACGGTCTCGGTGTAGTTGTGCTCACGTGCGCAGTTCCCGAGCCGTCCCGTAATAGCGTCATCCCGCGTAGGTCAGGCCGGGGAGGATGTTTAGTGGGTATGGAGGGAACGCCTTTACCTCGAGTCCCACATATCCCCTGCGGTTGCACCTCCCCGTAGAGACGATAATGTAAATAATGCATAATTATATGCATTTGACCTCCCCGACAAAAAAAAGGCTGCCTGCGTGTATGTGAAATGGTCTCGTCTATCAATCTCGCTCTAATATACGCCATAGTTTGCTTTTTCTCTTTTACATTGCCAATCTACAGTTTCTATATTTATGGCGTCGTCTTAATTGGCATAGATCGTACGATAACATTAAAGAAAATCTATTCCGTGGATGACACGATGAAAGTAGTATTTCTGTGCCAGGGGCCTTATCGCGCTATTTACAACGTTTTTACCAAAACCAAATCGTACAGCTTTTTTGCTACCGTGTTGGAATTTATAAAAAATAATTATGTCTCTCTTAACCACAAGTAGTATTTAGCAATAATTCATTGTTTTTATGGCAGAGTTCGACCCCTGTGTTAGTTAGTGCAGTCCCAGCGCCCGTGTCACTTGAGTCTGTGCTACTCTAGCAACGTAACGCGTTAGAAACACACCTTCCTAAATATTAAGATAAATATAAATTACTTTACTTCAAGACTGTGTGTTTCCATTGGCTCCCATAAATCTTAACTTTCTATACTATGAGGGTGACAAACATACGATCCTCCTGATCCAAAGACTTGGCCTGATCGGAAGCAGTCACTCCTCTAGACTTGCTTGCATGCATTGCTTATCTATAACGGCGTTCCAATATTTTAAATTTAAATTACAACTAAGTAAACAATGGTTAATACATTTATAGTATTTGGTTACAGGAATACTCTTATATGGACTTTTTGTGGTGTGCGGGTATTGGGTAGAACTAAAAGCATCAAGAACAGCCGCAGTAACCAATTAGTGATTTTCTGTTTTTTTCTAACACAGACAATACATTCGAACTACTTACTAGGTACTAGTGTAACAGTTGTGTAGCAACAGTGGATCAATTAAGATGAAAGTAATTTGATATACTAAGAAATATAAATGTTGTATTAATGTAAAATAAATATAAATTTTCGATAATAATTTTATGTATTTTTTTACTCATTTGGCTGTGATTTGTGGGTAGAATAGGTAATATGTTACAGGCAAAACTCACTTTGCCTGTTATACAGCGGTACAGGGTATATGTTCTGTGGTTGTTACAGGCAAAGTGATGACTGTTATTACCTACTCGCAAAAATCTTGGTTTATCTCTAGCTTCTATTAGGCTTTGAAGAGTACAGGAACGAATATCTAAAGCGGCTCTCGCGGAATCTTGCCAAAAATGTTGAGCAAACAGAGAGAGAGAAAGAAACCTTAGTAGAGGTGAGTATTGATTGTATATAGTATTGATACATCGTGATTTCCTTAAACCCACACTTGGGACACATCTCTCGAGTTCCTGGCTCTCTGCAACACTATGGAATGCTATAACACAATATATAATGGTAAACTTACCGTACCTATGTAAACAAAAATGTTATGCACTTTGCTGAGAAATGTAATACGCATAGCTAATGTTAACATTAATCTGAAAGAGTAATGAAACAATTTTAATAACACAAAGAATTTGCCCAGTACAACGTTATTAGGTCGTTAATACTCGTAGCTACTTATGGCGGCTGTAGTCAACCGTATTATAATACATTTAAGGGTGAGTAGCCTTGTCTAAATAGCACCTAAACTAGTCAATAAAATATAATTATTCTAATACATATTTTATTACACAATCACTTCACTTTATTATTTCAGAACTGGCGAGCTTCTTGCGGTAACTGTTTACGACCAACACGAAGTAGATTTTCACTGAAACAATGGACCGAGTTAAAAAGGAAAATAATTGGTCAGGAAGTCGTAAAGGGGGTGCAGGACTTAGGTTCGGTTTCCGGTGTAGTTTAGTATGGAACTGGGAATGGTTGTAATGAAAAGAAAATTAAAAAAAAATGAAAAAAAATCGTTTCTAGCGTATTGGTCACAAGTCTAACCTAACCTAACCTAATCTGTAACCCCTTTGCGACACCCTAACCAAATAATCACACTTGGCCTTGGTCGGTAATAAAAATTATAACTTTTAAAATATATGAGCAATTCTTTTAAAATGAAAATGATAGCTTATTTTTAAGTTTGACCACACATTTGCAAACATTTGAACAATTTTTTTATGAACAAAGTATTTATGCCAGACTTGCTTTCAAATTATTTGTAGTCACATTTATCGCAAAGATGACTTACAGAATGGACGAATATGGAGAAATAAACATTTTATATTGAAAAACACTCCGTTTTTAGTTTCGAATGCGGTTTTTTTATTTACCTAAAATTTAATTTATTTTTAGCTTTTTAGTGTTGAAGTATAGAAAAAATTTCAGGTAACTGTCTCGAGATCTTTTAGACAAACAGAACAAATTCATGAACATAGTCTACCCTAGTCTACTAATATAAATATATAGGTACGCATTATAAGAGATAACTCAAGAACTAGGTACTCATCATATCTCGCTCAAAAAATGGGACCACATGACAAGTACCAGCTTTCGAATATGAAAATAATCATCATAATCGGTAACACATAAAAAAGAGTCTGATTGAGAACCTCCTCCGGGAGTTTCCCCGAGTTCTTGTTGTAAAAACTATAATTTAACTATTTGTAACTATAATTAAATTTCAGTGTAAATAAACCCTATAATACGGAGCTCTCCAACGGGATGTTGAAAAGAAAGTATTTTTTTATTTCTATTACGTTTTATGTCAAGGTTTTTGATCACAAATTGCCTCTTAAGTTGTACTCGTAAAGCAGAGTAAGAATATTAACGATTTATTTAACCGAAGTTGGTAAGTTTTCGAACACTCCGTCTGCACCATAAGAGAATTGAGTGTTCTAAACAAACCTTTACCAAATCCTAATAAACCGTTAAAATTTTTTGAATATTTGTGAATAATTTTCAGAAATTCAACACAATTTTTCCACATGCAAATGTTAAACATACATCTAGTATATTTTGAGATCTGAGTTACAGTATTTTCTCTGGTTGGCAGATTGAGTGTTCCAGTTAATTGACCAGAACTTTCTCACTATATATTTCACAATTTTTTTATCTTCACCATGAAGATCACACAATTATTTCCTAAATTCTTCCTTGATTTCGTAAAAATATGATTAGTTTAAAAAAATGAGCCCTCATACCACACACACATTTTTTTTTATTCTTTATTTTGTAAGGGGTTTTTATTATCGTAATGGATATGTCAACCCCATTGTATATACTTAACTAAGAATTTTGTTTACTTTGATGAGCGCTCAAAAACCGAGTCTTGATGGGCAAACTACAAATGTGTGTTCAAACTTTGCTCAAATAACTACAAAGTGCTAGTGTATCCGTGGCTTCATTACAATAAGTACTTTACTTCTTGTAGTTTCTAATATCGTGTAGATTCTATTACAATAATATTCTCTTTATTTCATAAAGTTAGTTCCAAAATTTTCCCAGTTATTGATAAGGATAGCAAAACTATCGACCTCGAGGCCAAGTGTACTCACTTTAAAGATAAGTCTATGGAACAAAACATGTTATAAAACATGGTTATTATGACATATTTTAGTGTTATGGACGATATTAATTGTCTAATGTACCACGTTTTATGTTGCAGTGTTATACATCAATGTTAAATGATGTGGACGTGTGTATATAAAGTACAACATGTTACTGAATCTGAACTCACTTTTAGATCATGAAACAGTGTGACATATAAAAGCTTATCACATCATCAACAGCTCATAATATAATGTCCTCACCGAGGGACTCGAGCCTACCCACATTAGGGGCGAATAGGCTTTAGTCAGCCACGCTGGCCAAGTGCGGGTTGGTCGACTTCACATACAACCTAAGAATTTCTTCATAGGTGTGTGCAGATATCCTCACGACGTTTTCCTTCACCGTAAAAGCGTCGATAAAACATACATTATGAATACAAAATTTGAAAACACATTGGTACGTGGCGGGGTTCGAACCGGTGCCTCCCGGGTGGGAGACAACGCCCTTACGCACTATGACACCGACGCTTTTTTTGGCCGCGTGATGCCAGCAGAGTAGAAAAGCATCACCGCATATCCTCCATTGGGTGTAGCAAGCGACTAATGGATCAGCAAAGGGGTATTAATCACCATATACTCCGTCCACCAATCCGCATTGGGCAAGCGTGGTGGACTACGGCCTAAACCTCCTTCGATAGCAAGAAGAGGCCTTGTGTCCCAGCAGTGGGTCGAATTATAAAGGCTGTTGTGTGTGATGATGATCTCCTGATAACACTCAAACTGAAAACTTTAATATATCGTTTACGGAAGTCAAACTCTGTGTAATTACTAAATTGATCGAATCATAAGGGATCGAGCCCGGGACTGTATCTAATTGCGGTGGGTGAATCTCCAGAACACAGTTACTACACATTCAGTAATGTTCAGTACCGTGGATAGTCAGAATATAAGTATGTACATCCAGTAACTTTAAAAATTCTTCTCAAAAAGATTCAGATATTTTAACGCAAAAAGGCACGAGTTCGATAAATCCAGAAAACTGGAATTTACGATATGTTATGTAATATCAACTCGTGTGCTGTTCAGAATTTACCCCGAGGGCAGAGGCTGTGAAATACGAGTCCGTTCGTCAGTGTGAATTTCTTGTTAACAATTTTTGCGCAAAAATGTAGGTACCGCTTTCATCTATGGCCATTGGGAATAAAGTTGAACATTCGGCATGCAACTAAAGCCAAGTATACACTACAAGACAAACCAGTGACATCGGGTGAAGTGGCGGACTTCGCTTGACATGTATGGCAACATCGCACGATTTGTTGCAGCTTAGCAGTTGTAGAAATTCTAATATAGTAAGCCACAGCCGTATAGAAACCGTCTCAGTAACACGGTGTTTATCACCAAACAACAAATTAGCTCGCAAACACTTATCTTTAGGACTCGCAAACACCTACTTGTCGACATTGTAATTAGACCCAACGATCTGAAGTGATGTTAAAGCTCGATCCACACACGTCCTAGTTTCTTCCTCTATGTCCGTGCCGTGCCTGGAACGTGGACGGACTTGTTTCATCAGGGTTGTCGAAACTGGTGCGTCTTCGTACTCTTTATAAATGAACTCGTTGTAACACGTCCGTGTTCGGGTCAGCGATGGAGCTTCATAGCACAAGGGTCGGCCTGGCCACGTCCCGGGCACGGCACTAATGTGTGTGGATAGACCATCAAAATATACGCATGTTAAGTGTGTGTGTGATTCAAACGTAACTTGGTGAGAATATAAAAAGTTCCATAAAATATAAGATACTCACGTATATACCAAAGCATGCCTATTATCACCACAAATACTCGGATCCTCTGATTCTTAGAGGTGAAAACCAGCGCCAGGAGTACCATCATCAACAACATCAACGCCACAAATATTACTGCATACCAAATCCATATAGAAAATATTAATACATTATCCTGTAATTAGATAAAACATTTTAGGTAACATAAAAACTAAAAGAAGTAAAAAGTTTAACAAATGTAACTAGACTATGGTAAAAAAAGTTAGGATTGAAATTAGTTAAAATCGGGGTTTAAAAGGTAAAATCGAATTCTCCTATAGTTAAAGTTGATAAAAACGTAACCTTTATTACCCGGACCGTAACAACGAATCGATTGACAACCTTATTCATCAAAATTGAATGAATAATCGATGAACCTACGTAAATACAAACATACAAGGTACATAGACTGCATAAACCCTTTCTTTTCACTTCACCATTCTTGGGTAAAAAATATAGATTAATTGAATCATTCGTATCAAAATCTATATCAGTACCTATGGTAACATAGTGCACTAAAGTGTTTAGATTGAAAATTGATTGGAGAAGTTTGGTAGTTTTGTATTGTACCCTTAGATTAATCTAAGTATGTAGGTACCTATAGCCTGACACGCTAGTGTACCTCTACTTATAAATATATATTACAAAATATTCCGTCGCCAGAATTGCGTTTCGTAATGATGTGATATTTGGAGCGTAAACAATACTATTTTCGACATTGTGAAATTCTTGTAAAGTTCAACAAGCCAAGAAGTCATAAAAATATCGTGACAACGTAACGGGACAAACATTTGAGCCTTTTCACAATTTGCGTATAAAAGGGAAAATTGTGCCATTTCACAAGAAAATAACAGTGGAAACCTTATAACATTGACCCTTTTGCTTGCAAACAGTTTGTGTACCAAGGTATAAGGGAGATGTTGTCATTATTTTTAGTCCTTTATTTGGATAACGAAGCAAGTTCGTCAAAATTTCAATTGCCTTAAAAGCAAAACGTTCAGATAAATAAAAACTTAAACAATCTTAATAAGATGATATTTTATTCCATGCGATTATTTAGCTGTACCTATACGTAATTTAAGTTTTCATGGTGATAATTTTGTATCAATAGGTACTATAATTTATCGATTGTATTGACTGTTAGGATAAGATAATATTATCATCATCATTATTTCAGCCGAGAGACGTCCATTGTTGGACATAAGCCTCCCCCAAGAATATCCAACACGATCGGTCCTGCATAATATATGTACCGTATGGAAAATCTGTCTAAATCAATCAAAGGATTGTCCTTGTTTCTACACAATATTAGAATGAGGAAAGTTCTGACCTACTTTTGTGATGAATAAGTTCAAAAACTGTTCAACCAATTTCTAAAATTAAAGTAAGTGTTCACAGAGGTTATTTTATTTCCGAGGAATAGATACGGAAGGTTATAGATACTTTATTTCCAAATACCACGCGGTAGAAGCAGCGGTAGAAGCAGCGGAAGGAGCCGGAAACTATTGTAGATACATACACATAACAAATAGAAAACCCAGAATGCCTCAGTTGGCACACTAATTAAGGCTTCCATTTTTGCCCCTCGAGATAAATACAAAATTTTGTCACCCCCTGACCAAGAAGTGGGATTTTCCATACCTGTGGCAAATAGACACTTTCTGGTCAGGTGTGGCATAAAATATCTTTGTCTTTTGCGGGGTTCCCGCGCCGCATAGTTTTGCAGATCGCATATAACTTTTCAATTTCATCAGAAGCTATCCTCTTGGTTTTTGGATTCAATCCTACTCCGCGTCGGTGGCGCGGGAGGCGTCGGTGGCGTAGTGTGTAAGAACGTCGTCTTCCACCCGGGAGACACTGGTTCGATCCCCGCCACGTACCAATGTGTTGTCAAATTTTGAATTCATATGTACGTTTAATCGACGCTTTTACGGTGAAGGAAAACATCGTGAGGAAACCTGCACACACCTATGAAGAAATTCTTAGGTTGTGTGTGAAGTCGACCATCCCGCACTTGGCCAGCGTGGTTGACTAAGGCCTAATCGCCCCTAATGTGGGGTAGGCTCGAGCCCCTCGGTGGGGACATTATATGAGCTGTTGATGATGACTCTACTCCCGCAGCTAAGGTCTTGAATTTAGTAAAATTGCACTTACATGGAAAATACCAAAAAATAATGCAACGCTTGCAGCAAAGAATAACGCAACTAGTATCCATATTGTGACTAGGAGATAACTCATTGGCAAGAAGAACGAACACCCATAAGCCATTGGATGGACCTGTCAGACAAGAATGAGAAAAATATTATAATTATTATAACAGGACTTTGGTGGTGTATCAGCTTACAAGAACTGGATACCGAGTTTGAAACGCAACATTTCTTTTTATTGTTATTAACTTTTGGTTTTGGGTGGTTCAAGAACGTAATTTCAAAATACATATTTTTAGCTGCTCTGTTCTTTGGTAGACATCGAGGGTTTACCATTGAGTATCGTCGTTACGGCAACTATGTCTACCTATCAATCGATATTAGGCCTGCGTGAAGGAAAAATGTTTGTTACTGATGATAATTATGTTATGTTGAGACCGTATAATTCAAATACTACGTCTAGTTTTTTTCAGTTGACGGCACTAACCCGGTATTTTCCTGGACACAGAAAAGACATTTTATTGGTTTGGTTGGAGGAGGAAGATTGGTCGAAAGTGGCTTCACTCGCGTTAAATTGTAGTGTGTCACGTTAATGTGTAAATCTTTAATAAGTTATTTTATTCTGATATATGAGCTTTAGTCAGTTAGTATTGTAAAATTTCATTAAAATCCGTTCAGTACTTTTTGCGTCAATGAGTAACAAACAAACATACATTCATACAAATTTTCACGTTTATAATATTAGTAGGATTTCATTGTTGTTAACTACTTACGATTCCGATAACGGCTACTATAAGTGAACCAGTCTTCAAGTCAATACCTAAGAAGGAATCAACATCTGGCAAATCATCTAAAGCACCCATTACTTCAAATTGGACTTTGGACGTTCATATAACCGTCGTAGTGTCACAGGTCACAGGTAACAGATTTATTTTGTAAAATTACCAACTGATTATTAGTTGGTACAAGATTGGTCATTGATTTAGCCACCTTGGTCAAGTTCTTCTGACAAACCAAACATATTGGCAAGATGTTGGCATATTTTGATTTGACATGTTAGTCTACTGTCACTCGACATTGTGGTCAAAGAGGGAATAATCCAAGGAGCTTATACTAAAGAATGGAGTCATTAGACAAAGTAACAAAGTGAAGGCAAAAATTTTGACAATACTTGACATTTCAAATTTCACATTTCTCTTTCTAGAAATTGTCGTCATCTCTTTCTAAACACGACTACATAGAAACAAGATTTCCCCAGTATTTCGCCATCTTTCTAAAACAAAAGTAGAAAAGTAGCTAAAAACTTAACATATTGTATTCAATTATCAGTATTTATTATCAATGAAAGAAATAAATATAATATATTTACTTTTAATGTTTAGGTTTGTATTTTATTTTGAAAATCATCATTGTGATTCTTTCTATAACTTATGGGAAATGAAAGGATTTATGTAATGGCAGCACTCACTTCATGTGTCAATGTCCAGAAATCTCAACATGACATAAATTGTCGTAATTGACGTATTCATAAATATCGACTCGCGATTTTGGTACGGCTTTTTACATTTTAATAACTATAAATAGTGCAAAATGGTGCATCGCTGTATAGTTCGTGGTTGCAGAAGTGAGTGGTATCCAGGATGCAGTCTGAAATTTCACTTGTAAGTGTTATAATTGCATATTATTGTTCACCTAAGTAAAATTGGTTTTTCACATTTAATTCCATATGATTATCGTTATTGGGCGAAACTCCATAGGGGAAAGTAATTTCTGATACTCGGCTTTAATACTATCTGAATTTAATTAATTTTCATACATAAATTACTTATTCAAATATGTGTAAACAAATTGACTAGGGTGACTAGGATTTCCAGAATTATTATAAAATAATAACCTTTTTCCATCCATTCCTTTCAGAAATGGCAATCAAAATTGATATATATATTTTTTTAAGTCTTTGAAATAGCTGTTATATAGATATATATAGATTATATATATATAGTTTATAGATTATGTATATATATAATACATAAATCGTTCTACCCATTTTTGGTTGGGAACGTTTATTTACAAACAAAACATGTCATTTGTGCAATGTACATTATTTTAATTGAGAAACATATTCAAAATGATTGATTGGATTTTACCAGTGTAATAGTGTATTTTATCTTTCACATTTGCATCTACTAACATGTAACGCAGAGTGCAATATGCACAGTGACCTCAAACTTTACTCGAATTTGGGTTAGTAAAATTGACACAGCATTAATAAAATTGTGACTGTGCTATTCAAGCCTATCAAATGATAGTTTTTAATATGCTAATTACAAGTTAAAAGTGCCTGTATACATAAAATTTTCTTTTCTTTTTAGATTTCCGAAAGACCCTAGGCGGAAATTACACTATTACGGCTTTAGGAACAAGGCTCTTATCCTTCTGACTTCGTAACTGAGTAACAGATACAGAAGGTTGATATATATATACGTAGGGCGTTCAATTTAAAGTAAGAATGAGGTACAAACTCTTTGAAACCGAAAAAAGTTATTACGGGCTATTCCAAATACATGGTGTGATACGTTGCGTACCGACCAACTTTACATAGGAAATCCTTATCGTTTTATGCATATTTTTTTAATACTGGTTAACACTTAACAAAGTTATATACCTTGTCATACGTTAACCAATATTAATCGAGTTACGAGTACAAATGATTATTTTACATCTTTTACCGGTATTCATATTTTTAATTGTTGGTCTCATGATAGAATAAAGTCACATCTGCATAATTCTTTCTTTATAGCAGAGCGATTTTAAGTTTGTCTTGTACAAAATTAGCTGTTACTTTTTTCTTAGTTGTTTTACAGAATCGATTATTTTGCCAATCATTATAAAGTATTATGAAACATCAATTGATATGAAAGTAATATATTTTAGGTCAATATTTTGTAATTTAGAAGTATCTATGTGAATATGTAACTATATTCTGCGGATATCACTGTATCATATAATAACAAAGGATCTTGTTCTTTTAAGTATCAATATTATGTGTATATATAACTTTGTTTTACATAAATTCTTGAGTCACATATGTAATATATGAATGTTTAGATTGTTATTTATGTTTAGATTTAAAATAGAACAGTTCTTGTGATCAAGTTTTTATTAAGGAATAAACTTAGTGTGTTACAGCTACTTTATTTATTTTTAATAACTACCCAAAATATACGCATGTAAAACTGTAACTTAAATTAAATTAATAATTATTTATTGACTTGTATTGATGTTTTGAAATAATTACAAAATTGTAAGCTGTGGAGTTCTTCGCCGGAGTCTTTCGCCATTTCTGCTCCATCTCAGCATAATAATTATTATTTCGTCCCGAAATGGTGGTAGGGCTTTTGACGATTTAAAAGTACTTAGCAAAGTCCATTTAATAAAGAGCTTTTTCATTTTTATATTTCGCCAATGTTAAGTGTAAATTTACTTATAGTAACAGACAGTTGTACGGAAGATTAAAACTAATTATTATGAATGTCAATTCTTTGTCATGGTAAACTCAAAAATATTTTAAACTTTGAGTACTAATTAATTTAATTAACTTAACGAAGTCCAAGATTGTCCGTAATTATTTTTTCTGCTATAGGCACCCTTCTAGAAAGAGACAGAACCTCTCTAGAAATGTCAAGAAATGTCAAGGGTTGTCAAAATTTTTGCCCTCACTTTTTTCATTTGACTAATGACTCCATTCTATAGGTAATATAAGCTCCTTGGAATAATCACTGATTAGGTTTAGGACTCAGAGGAATGATTTTGGATATCGTGTTTCCCCAGATTTATGAAAAACTTTAACGTTCACTTCACATTCTGTGGTTTTAAGGTTATACTTAAACTTGTTTTTGCTAATTATAGCGATTTCCGATAAACACTACAATACTCGTAGAGCAAAATAGCTCATGAGTGCACTTATTAATTAAGGTCGAGTGGTTTTATTTTGATTTAAGTTAAGTACTGTGTTTTTACATTCTGGGTTAAACACTGATGGAAATAGACGATTTCCAGGGCCATCGACGCGATAGTTCAATTTCAAAAGGCTCTAAATTTTTTTACAGTATTTTGTACCTGTACATATTTTTTTTTTACTTTACGCTCACACCAATTATCTAGCCCGAAGTAAGTATCATTAAGAACTTGTGTTACGGATACTAGATAACGGACAATTTTTTATACAGGGTGGAATTTTGTAATGCCACCTGAAGGGAAAGTATTCTTAATACTGTAGACAGAAAATTTTACTCAAAGGAAACATTCCTTTATTTTTGAAAACTGCATTCAAAATTTTTCGAAAATTCGCTTGCCACACCCGGGAATCGAATCAACTAAAATCTGTAAAAATTACACTATGTACTTTTATTGCATCGATCGTTAGGGTCATTTATAAAGACGAAATCTCTCCAACAAACTTGATAATTGAAATGAAAGGAAAGCCATGAAAAAGGACTTATAAATTCAATGGGTCAAGTTAAAGAACTTTTACTCAAAGATCCATCTGCTATAATATGTTGTATGTAACTACAAATTTTGACGGAACCCTCGGTGGGCGAGTCCGATTCGCAACTGTCTGGCTTTTTCCTTCAGGAGCACCGTATATCGCACGCGGTTATCGTAACTGGCGAATTGTGTAGGTATGCGAATGCGTGTATATGGAGCACATAGATTACCTCCTAAGTAATCTATGATGGAGCACCAATCATCGAACGCGTTATCATGTTAAAATATCGTGGATTTAAATGAAAACCTTAGAGAAGCACAAGCAAAAAGTAGACTCATTCCAACGACTAAGAATATATTTTTAAAGCGATGCAAAAAATGCATTGCTGAAGCAGGTCGTCATTTTGAAAATCATCCTTTAATACAAAGAAAAGAACAATAAATACCTTTAATGTTATGCGTTTGTTTTATTTTTTATTTAGATAACTTTGCCAATATCTGTTCAAATGTGCTTTTGCTATTTTATAATTAAATTGTCTCAAAAACTTAAGACTGTTATTTTGACTATTATCAAATACTCAGAAACATACATAATATGGTCTTCTAGGCTTTTAGCACATTCAAGGAAAATACTAAAAGAAATTAATCGACCACATTTCAAGTTCAATAATTTCGTTTTGTGTGAATTCATTGTCATAATGAAATGATTTTTCAAGTTTTATAGCTATGTCACAATTCTAAATAAGGCTGATTTTTTTTTGTAAAATCTGTTACCAAATGTCAGCCTGATATTTTATTCTGAAGAACACAGTAGTGGTTCATATCTCCAAAAAAAATCGTGACTCTTAACCAAACAGATCAGACAGAATAATATATTTTTTTGAAAAATTTTGATAAACACTGAAAAATGTACAAATATTTTTTTTTCCAAAAGCATGAATTTTCGCCGAACATACATCAGGGTCCACAGATAAAACTTAGGGTACCCTATTCATGGTTTTCGTTTCTCTCTGTATTTTTCAGCATTTGTGGTCACATATTAAAATTGTAAGTTGCTTTTTCCATATAATAAATAAAAGTACCGCTTATCTAATCACAATTTTTTGTGTTCTAATTTGCACAAAAAGGAGTTTATGATGTAATTTTTTGTTTCAGTGGTAATTAGCATGAGCCTTGATAATGTTATTTACCCCAAGCAGGACCGTCCAATCATTTTCTCTATTGAAAATCGTTATTTCTTATTTACAATAGTTTTACGTAACATCAACAAATTTCTAATTAACGAAAACACGGTTTGGTTCAATGCAATTCTCCCTCAAGCAAAATATTCCTTTATTTTACAAAAGGGTTTATTAATCAACACTTGTTGTTGAATATTTTTAGTTTGATACAACAGGTTCTGTTTTCCAGGAATTTATTATCTTTTGTGTTATGGTTTAATGAAATTTTATTAAAGAAAATAAGGGTAGGGTTAAAAAATTATATATGTACTTTTAAATTAATTACCTATATGTTTTTAAGATCTACACATAAATATAAATTAGATTACTCGGCAGCTGTACTAGAGTCTAATAGGGAATGTCGACGCATAAAATATCGATGAATGCTAATTCGATTCCTCCCTTAGGGATTGCATTTACAAAAATCTTAAAATACATCTTTCTTAATCTGTAACTGAAAGACCATGTACAGTCAACAGCACGTCGGGCTATACAAAACTGTCAAATTTCTCCAAACGATATTCAACCTAAGGTTATTCAATATAAAGTGTATAATCGATTGGCAAAATTTGACAGTTTGTGGTAGCCCAACGTGCTGTTGTCTGTGTACCAATTTTAATGGATTTTACTTTAAAAATGACGGATTTCCTGCCTTTCTGTAAACGGGCCGCCTTGCCAAGCTAGCGGGTATGTATACACTCTAAATACATATTAGTTAGAGTATCCATTGCGTTAGTTTCATTACCTTCCGGGTTCTTGGATTACGTTCTTGGATCTGCTTGAACAATTTCATCAAAATCAGTCCAAACGCTTAGGACGAGTTCTGTGACAAACACGGGAACAGAAGAATTTTATAATAAAGACGATAATACAGCGCTAGTTTACGTAGAAGTAAAATTTTATTACGAAGCTTGAGTCAACTTCTACTTACAAGGGCAGGAAATAAAAAAGAGACATCAGGTTACTCTTACGACAAATAAAGCGAAGTTAATTTAACATGACGTCGACGGAGTCGCTCAAAGAAAAAGTTGTTTAAACTTTAAGTGGTAGGTACTTAGATAAATATGCATGAGATTGCATTACTTTCTTGAGTGAAATGGCTTCTCAGTTAGCTGATTTTGTGCTTATGAAAATGTTATTAAATAGAGCTAAAAACTCCGATGGCGGGGTGTAGGCCATATGCGTTCAATCATCATCATCATTATCATCATAATGATTCGCCTGCGAATTCCTTCGGAATAGATGGTGTGGTATAGATGGCATTAAGTCCGCCATTTGTATCCTTCTATTCTATTCTTAATTAATGGCGTCGCGACACATGAAGCGTACGCATTTTGCCAATGTCAAGTGAAAATTTAACTAAAGTAACAAAAATTGTACGGTTGATTGAGGTTAAAAATGGAGTCTCTCAACTCTCAACACGTGTTTTTACAACAAGAACTCGGGAGAAACTCCATGGTATCCTTTTGTGTACAATAAAGTTTAAATAAATAATGTTTTCTTCTTCCACGATCAGCCCTTATCTTATTATGAACACCTTCTCTTGTTGAGGATCGTGGTATATCCACATTAAAAGACAGCTAGCCACTAAACATCATATTTGTATAACTTTCTATTTATTGTTGTCAGTGTTAAATTTGGTATTCATGTAAACATGTTGTGTAAATATTTCTCTGAAGAACTTCTGGCTTTTATCTTTGTCGTAACATCTTTCATAAAGTCTTCCCATCTCTCCTTTAGGCTTCCTCTCCATCTATATCCATTCACATTCTCATTCTCTCTTAACTTTCTTTCTAACATCCTTATCATCTCTTCTCATTATAATAAGATTAAATAAAAAAACTTAATTTTTATCAAGATTATTTAAAATTGATTCTAACTAAAAAAATATTTTTATTATAACAAATATTTATTCTTTATAACCGATTTCACTATGATTATTTTTTCACAAATAAAAAATATTTAAGTGTTTTTCACTGACATGTAATCCTTCCTTTGTGATTTCTACTATTTCACTGCCTCAAAAACATCGATAAACACATACACACAGCCACACGCCCCACTAACACGGACACACACGCACACATCACACAAATTGTCGACGACTACCTACGTTTGATTTGCTTAACTTCCTAATTAAGTTCTGTAAAGTAAACGCAGATTCTTCTGTAATAATATTAAGGTAACATAGTGGAAGTCTGTAATTGGCTTATGTTTGGTTTAATATTTTTATTTGTATTGTAAATTGTTTTACTTATGCTGTTGACTGTAGCAAATAAATAAATAATGAGAATACCATGCCAATACTGAGACGGGTGCTACTTTCAAACTCCTTCTAATGTACTCATTCCTCACTTTGTCCATTCTCGTTACTCCTCACATCTCGTAGCGTTCTCATCTCAGACACGTGTACTCGATTTTCGTCCATCCGCTTTAACAGACGAGGAGACGTGAACAATAATTCCAACTTTAACTTTGTACACTTTTAATTAATACTTTCAATACCAGACTTAGAATTTATTTTCCACTGTTCGTGTCACGGCAACAAAAACCTCGGAGTGCAGAATTAATTCTTTATGAAAATAACTAATTCAGCTAACTCGCTTTTTAATTGCAGCTACAATCTTGTTCAAGTTGCAGCCCTATTTAATTATTATTTACATTCAGTTGCTTTTCGCTTGGCTAAGTGATTAAGAGCTTTAATCTGATTAGCGACCTGATTTTGCTTAGTGACGTAGCTTTTAAGGCAAGTTAATGTGAAAAGTAAATCTTTGGATAATATTGTGTTATATGTGTTACTCATTGCATCTGACTTGTTAAGTTCTAAACATGTGTTTTGATATCGACAATAGGATTCTGGGATTAGATTTTTACAGCCGGCCGCCTCCCTGAGACCAAGCCACCTTGGGGACCAGCAGCTTAACTTGCCTTCCGAAGCACGGAGGGAAATTGAGTTGAAAATATCTCGTTCACCCATCCGAGTACAGACCGCGCACTGCGTAGCTTGGCTTTCGTCATTGTGACGAAGAACACACGACCGTGGTGCCATCGACCTCTTTTGGTTTATGTTTGCACTTAAAATAATAAAACCTACGAGTGTTAAACAACATTTTTACTTTCTGGTATACGTAGAATAGAGGAAGTCTTGTAATCGTCAAAAAATTCGACCTCGAGATTTTGACGGATTTACGCGTTGTGGACCTCCCTGAGTCCAAAAATACCGTTTTTGGAATTATGTCTGTGTGTGTGTCTGTGCGTTAGCACTCGAGTATGCTTTCACTTATTGCAACCAAATTTAACATGCATGTATGACATCAAAATATAAGGTTTCTATCAACTTTTGAGTCGTTTCCGGTATACAAGAAAGTCAACGGGAGACCACTCCCGATTTTTAATTTACTCAACCAAACAATCGATAAATTAATATCTTATAATTGATGAGCTTAATTATGACTATTGCCACTTTGTCATTTAATGAACTATTACTATTTTACGGTAATAATAAACAATAATAAACACAAGGTGACATAACATCTTTCAAACTGTTAATGACGTAAATAGCAATACTTAAATACACCTTTGTAATCCCCGTTACCCGTTACGTAAAATAATGAAGGTAAAAACAAACCCCGTGTTCTAACGAGCGCTCTTTTTAATTCAATTAAAATAAAAATGAAAAATCGAAGTTCGACTCGGGGTCATAACATAAAGACATATCTGACCTTTGCTTCTGACATTGGGTGAGGATAGGGTGAATTTCAACAGGTCCCAAAAAATTCTCATTTCCGTGGACTTTTTTATCTTAAAGTTTTTTTAAAAACTAAATAGCGGGTTTTGAAGTTTTTGATAATGTATGTATTTTTGCTTAATATCTAGCAGATAACATAAAAAATTTCGTGCCACGGCGATGAAACATGCGTGCTTGGCAATGAAACAGGCGTCCACGGCAATGAAACAAGCGTCCACGGCAATGAAAGAACTGAGCCACGGGAATGAACGTATCCACAGAAATAAAAATCTATATTCAACATAAAATCCCTACTAATATTATAAATGCGAAAGTAACTCTGTCTGTCTGTCTGTTAAGCTTTTGCATCTAAACCACTGAACCGATTTTGATGAAATTTGTTACACATATAGACGAGAGCTCGGGGAAGGACATGGGCTACTTTTTTTTTTGCAAAAAAAAAAGGCCTGAAGGGGTTGAAACAGGGATGAAAGTTTGTATGGCAGTTCGTCATTTTTGAAGATAGAACCATAACACTTTGAATTTAGGCACTTCTTATGAAAAAAAAAATATTTGATCAAATATTTATGAAATTTTGACCTGTTTGGGGGTGAAATGGGGGATGAGAGTTTGTATGGAGTTCGTCATTGTTAAAGACGAAACCATGAAACTTTGCATTTAGGCACTTGATAGGAAATAAATAAATATTTGTTGTAGCGTTTTTGATATATTTACCCATGTGGGGATGAAATAGGGGATGAAAGTTCGTAAGGAAATCCAAACAAAGTCACACATTTACGTCTAGCACACCACACACTAAACATTGTCAATATAGGTATCGGTTTCGTGGTTATTGTGGGTCCCGATTACGAATAAAACATCTATTTCGAGATCTAAAATGGCGGTTGCGACTTTTTAATATAAGATCGATATGGGTATCATTTTTATGGTTTTTGGGGGTCTCGATTCCCAATACAACACCCATTTGAGATCGAAGATTGCGGACACGACTTTTAAACATAATGTCAATATTGGTATCGTTTTCGTAGTTTCTGTGGGTCCGGATTACGAATAAAACATCTATTTCGAGATCTAAGATGGCGGACGCGACTTTTTGACAAAATGTCAATATGGGTATTATTTTAGTGGTTTTCGGGGGACCCGATTTCGAATACGAAATCTATTTCGAGATCCAAGATGGCGGTTGCGACTTTTTAATATAAGATCGATATGGGTATCATTTTTATGGTATTCGGGGGTCCTGATTCCCAATACAACATCCATTTTGAGGCCCAAGATGGCGGACGCGACTTTTAACATAATGTCAATATTGGTATCGTTTTCGTAGTTTTTGTGGGACTGGTTTACGAATAAAACATCTACTTCGAGATCCAAGATGGCGGACACGACTTTTTGACAAAATGTCAATATGGGTATCATTTTCGTGGTTTTCGGGGGTTCCGATTCCGAATACGAAATCTATTTTGAGAACCAAGATGGCAGTTGCGACTTTTTAATATAAAATCGATATTGGTATTATTTTTATGGTTTTCATTTCGGGGGTCCCGATTCCCAATACAACATCCATTTTGAGTTCCAAGATGACGGACGCGACTTTTTAACATAATATCAATATTGGTATCGTTTTCGTGGTTTTTGTGGGTTCGGATTACGAATACAACATCCATTTTGAGATCCAAGAGCGAACGCGACTTTTTATATTTTTTTTATTTTTACTTTATTGGTTCACCACCAACTTATACACTACTACAATTTTGATTACTAAACTATTTAAAACTAAAACTAAGTGCACAGTCACTTACAGGCAAACACCACATGCATGGAAAAGAGTGTCGAGACATTGAAATTAAAAACATTGAAATATGTGAGTATGTAATTAATAATTATCGTAATTGAGTAGGTATAAATATATAGAAAAAAATCGTTTAAATTTAGAGTGGCCTTATAAAGTTGACAAACTGTTAATATGTATCGTTTTTGTGGTTTTTGGGGGTACGGATTACGAATGAAACATCTATTTTGAGAACCAAGATGGCGGTTGCGACTTTTTGTATAAAATCGATATGGGTATTATTTTCATGGTTTTTGGGGGTCCTGATTATCCCAATACAACATCCATTTTGAGATCCAAGATGGCGGACGCGTCTTTTTAACATAATGTCAATATTGGTATCGTTTTCGTGGGTCCGGTTTACGAATAAAACATCTATTTTGAGATATAAGATGGCGGACGCGACTTTTTGACAAAATGTAAATATGGGTATCATTTTCGTGGTTTTCGGGGGACACGATTCCGAATACGAAAACTATTGCGAGATCCAAGATGGCGGTTGCGACTTTTTAATATAAAATCGATATGGGTAGCATTTTCCTGGTTTTCGGGGTCCTGATTCTCAATACAACATCCATTCTGAGAACTAGGATGGCGGACGCGACTTTTTAATTTAATATCAATATGGATATCATTTTGGTGGTTGTTAGGGGTTTTGACTCCGAATACAACATTATTTTGAGATCCAAGATGGCGGACGTGACTTTTTACTTAATAGCAATATGGATATAATATTTGAGGTTTTCGGCGGGCTTGATTCCGAATACAACTTTTATTTCGAGATCCAAGATGGCGGATACACCTTTTGGATATAAAATCAATATGGGTATCACTTTCTTAGTTTTTGGGGGTCCCGATTCCGAATTCAACATCAATTTTTAGATCCAAGATGGCGGACTGTACTTTTTAACTTAATATCAATATGGGTATCATTTTCATGGTTTACAGAGGTTGGATTATTCATTTTCAGATCCAAGATAGCGGACGCATTTTTATAACTTGATATGAATATGGGTATTATATTTGTAGGGGTCCTGATTCCGAACACAACATCCATTTTGAGATCCAAGATGGTGGAAGCGACTTATTAACTTAATCACTTTATTCTGATGAAATTTGGTACAAAAATAGACTAAACCTCGAAATCGAATAAAAGCTACTTTTTTGTAAAAATGAGAATGAAGGGGTTGAAATAAGAGATGAAATTTTTTTATGAGATTCCTCATTACCAAAGATAAGACCATGAAATTTTAAATAGCACGCAAAAAGTATACAGATATTTGTTTTAGCGTTTTTGAAATATTGACCCATGTGGGGATGAAATAGGGGATGGAAGGTCTCATGAAAATTAGCAAAGGATGGAAAAACAAAAAGTTAGCTTGTAAAAATGTATTGAAATAATCTATTTACAGTAATGCACAGCAGTTTGTATGTGTATCTTTTGCAAAATAAGTACCCAAAAAATAAAAATGCTATACCCAAAGTAACTATTCCACGCGGACGAAATCGCGGGCAAAAGCTAGTTTTATATATGTACTTACCTGAGTATTATCACCATCATTGTTAAAGTAACTCTTTCTATCTGTCTGTTATGCTTTCACGCTTAAATCACCGAACCTATTTTGATAAAATTTGGAATATACATTGATTAGACTTTAAGACTTTAAGAAATTAAGAAATATAGGTTATCCCTTACACCGACCCACGAAAGCGCAGCTGCAGGAGAAAAGCCAGCATTCGGTATTTAGTTTCATTATCAAAAAATTCTTTAATGCCATTATAACTTTTTGTAATTAAAAACTGTTTTAGTGATTCTCAAAACTGATTAATTTTTCAATATTTTTAATTTTTTTTTTGGGATATGGTTATATATTTTTATGAACTGTATACTATGTATACTTTATGAAACGTATGTGGGGCAGAGACGTATCATTTCAATTTAGAAAACGGTATTTTGAGTTTATTTTCATATATGTATATTGTTGCAGTCAATACTCGGCACTACCTGTATTACAGGTAAAGATGTATTTTTTGCCTTATCTTATCATGGCAATAAAAACATAAGTCACGGAAATGAAACACCTGGCCACGGAAATGAAACACCTGGCCACGGAAATGAAATACCTGGCCACGGCAATGAAACTAAATTATGTTACAAGGCATGGCAATGAAATTTTTTTCATTTCCGTGTCTTTTTTTTCATTGCCATAGCAAATTTTGGCCACGGAAACCACAGAAATGAAAGCATGGCGATGAAAATCAAGGCAAAAATATAAAATAACAAAAAAACTATTAGTTATTCGAGGTAATAAACACTTCACAAATAAACATACTAGAAATGGCATTCTATTGAAAACTCAATCATGAGGACAAACTTATTCATATAGAAGTTATACCTTTCCACGGCAATGAAAGAAAAAATGACCATCACATAAAAAATGGAATACTTTTATTTATACCGCAAAAACGCATGCACTAGTGTAAGTCCTTCCACGTCGAGTACTTAGGCGACACTAATATGCAACGCTTAGCACACAAAGAGGGGGCCGCAGGTTGTTAGATAAAACAATATTCTTATACATGTTTAGGACATGGCGATGAAAGTTTGTTCTGGGACAAATGCATTTAGGATAACCATTCGTTGTATTGTTTAATAATTTGAATAAATGTATTCCGTAACAATACTTTAACTATTCACGCATCAAATAAAACTAAGTTTCAATATAAATAATCAATAGATTTTTAGCAATGAGGTATAATATACATCAAGGTGACGTGTGGACAAACACGGCAATGAAAGATTTCGAGGTTTAATAATTTCTTTTGAAGTGCCTATTATTCCTATTATTAAAATATTTAGTGCCCCACATAGATAACTATTTCATGTATCTAGAAAAAAAATAAGAACATTATAGCTTTATTTTTTAATACTGATTTCATCGATGCCGCGCAATTTTTGGTCCCGGGAAATTCACCCGATAACAGTATTAATCCCTGGTGATGACGGATTCTGCAGGATCGCAGTCTGAAGTTGGACCTGTTAAATTTTGCTTGTTAAAACTGCCGGGTATTATTTTTCGACCTTCAATTTAAAAATCAAATCGAGTTATCGTTAGGATACGGACACACAGGCTTGGGAAAGCTTTATTTTGTATAGACCACAACCTCCGGCGGCCGGCGACAAGCCGTGAACATGCTTTTTCACACATTGAGTATAGATTCTGCGCACTCGTGTGGCCGGTGACCGCTCCGCGCAAAGGCTACAAGCAGTGTACAAGTTTTTTCATACATTTTGTAGAGACGCTCCGCACAAGTGTGGCTGGTGGCCAATGACCATTTTCGCCTGTCTCTACCATTTTCCCGCCATTTTTCCTGCCATTCTGCCTTCTCGCCCTGTTTTAGTTAACTAGCGCTTCCAATGCATCGCACGAAGTATCAATGGATAAAATGGATTCATAGTCGAAATCCAATTACGATTATTAATACTACTGTGTGACAAAACAAGCTGACGGCCCACCTGGTGGTAAGTGGATACCGTCGCCTATAAACACCTGCAATAAAAAGGAATAAATCATTTGTGTTGCAGGTGCGTTGTCATCCTGATGCCTAAGATGAAATGCCTTCCTTGCTCTGTAATAACACTCTTGTAGAAAAGATAGTACGTCGTTTTTCGAACGTGGTTGAACCATTAGGCCGCGTATCCTACTCCCAAAGATCATTGCAATTTTGACTTCGCAGTAGCTGCTCGGTGGCTGGATACCTCTTGAGTTCACATAGGACGTTATGATTGTCAAGAATTTATTGTATAGTTTTTTTTGTGCTAATAAATATGTTTCTTTGCTTTATTCCGCTGACAATGAAACTCATGTGATGTGATGTGATGAAAGCCATGTGATGCCGGCAGAGTAGAATAGCATCACTCCAATGGTTGTCGTAGAAGGCGACTAATGGATCAGCAAAGAGGTATTGATCACCTTATACTCCGTCTTCCAGTCCGCATTGGACAAGCGTAGTGGACTACTGCCTAAACCTCCTTCGATGAGAAGGAGAGGCCTTTTGTCCCAGCAGTGGGTCGCCTCTTAAAAGCTGTTATGATGTATGAAACCCTCGTGCGGGAGACCTGTCGACTAGTTATCATCTACGGGGACTAGTTAACGCCCTACAGTCTAAAGAAGCACCCACTCCTTGTTAAAATTTTCAAGGGTAAAAAAATCTTCGGTGGTAAAAAAAGAAGAAAGATATCTTTATAAGGTATTGTAATATACAACCATCATATGGCTAAATATTTAAAATATTAAAAAAATGTATCTAAGTTTGTTGAGGTTAGATACCCATGTAACTTGTACTGGCTACTCTAGTTTATATTGGTATTGTTTATAGTGGTTTTTTAAATTTTATATTTTTCTTTGTTCTCTTGTCATTCTCTTGTCTAATTAAATCAACATGTCAACATGGTAGCAGAGCGTGGTTGCAATTTTATTTTTGTAATAAAATAAATAAATCTAATTTTATTTCAAAAGTATAATAAAGTTTTGCGGAAAACTAATTGAGTAAAAAGATGAGTTCTGGTACGGGTACAAGTGTTATGTTCGAGAAATTAGACGGAGCGTCAAATTATTCGACATGGAAGTTCCAAATGGAATTACTCCTGATTGCCGAACACTACTGGGAGTATGTGTTGGAAACACCATCAGGTACCGATAGCGTAGCTTGCAAGAGAGATGCAAAGGCACGAGCCAGAATTTTACTTATGGTGCAACCGCACTGTCTCGTTCATGCGCAGAAGAGTAGAACTGCCAAAGAGAGTTGGAAGGCATTGCAATCGGCTTTCGAGGACAAAGGGGTGAACAATAGATGTGTTCTATTGGGCAAACTTGTGAGTCAGAAACTAAGCATGTATGAGTCACCGCGTGAATATGTCACGGCTATCCTGAACATTGCCCAGAAGTTAGAGGACATGGGAAAGGAGCTAGACGACGAGCTGTTAGCTGCTTTAATGCTTCAAGGGCTAGGTGAAGAATATGCGCCGATGCGAATGGCCTTAGAAAATAGTAACATCGTGTTGACAACAGATTATGTAAAGAGCAAACTGTTACAAATCGAGAAGAAGGCAGAGGTTCCTTCTACGAGCGCTATGGTTTCGAAAAGAGATACCAAAAAGAGATCGAAACCTAAGCTTCTGAAATGCTTCATCTGCAAGGGGAATCACAAGGCTTCAAGTTGTCCAATGAACCCGGTCAACAAAAAGAGTGGAGCCAACGCCGTATCCGCTATGGCTACATCAAATATGCGCACAGGAGACTGGATTGTGGATTCGGGAGCGTCTTCACATATGACGTGTCGTGATGACTGGATCCAAAATTACGTCAGACTTGTAAAGCCTGTACAAGTTACGTGTGCGAATGGAAGTAGAGTAAATGGAGAAGGATATGGAGATGTCAGTGCGACAGAGTTGCAGTTTAGTGTGAATGGAGCATTATATGTACCCGACTTAACTACAAACTTGTTGAGTGTGAGTACATTGATTGAGAGAGGTAAGGTTTTAGTATTTTCAAAGAGAGGTTGCGAGGTCTATGCCGAGAATGATTGCAAGGTGAAAGGTACAGTAAGTTTCGTATGTAAAGAAGACAGAGGTGTCTACACATTCAAACCGTGTACTAATGCCACTATTGTTTCAGCTCTAAAAACTTGTGCTGATGAACAGTTTGAGGTCTGGCATTGTCGTCTAGGTCACCTGGGGATACGCAACATGAAAATACTAAGAGACAAAATGTCAAGAGGTATGAACTTCAAAGATCCAACGAGTACGATACATTGCTCATCGTGCCTTAAAGGTAAGCAAGCTTCTTTACCTTTTCCCAAAACTAAGGCCAAGCGAGCTAAGGATATTCTTGAATTAGTTCATACAGACGTTTGCGGACCAATGGATACTCCGTCATTCTCCGGGTATCGTTATTTTCTAACCTTTATTGATGACAAAACGAGGAAAACGTTTGTTTACTTTTTGAAAGAAAAAAGTGAGGTCTATTCCAAAATTGTCGAATTTAAAATTTTAGCTGAAAATCAGACAGGAAAGAAGCTGAAAACGATTCGTAGTGATAATGGAAAAGAATATGTAAATAATAGGGTTAGTGAATATTTCAAAAATAATGGTATTGTTCATCAACTAACTGTGGACTATACACCGGCCCAAAATGGTGTTAGCGAGAGAGCTAATCGAACTATTGTTGAGCGGACAAGAAGTATGCTAGAAGAAGCAAACTTACCAAAAGTGTACTGGGCAGAAGCAGTACTTACTTCCGTTTTTCTTAAAAATAGATCGCCCACTATAGCTGTAGCAGGAATGACTCCTGAAGAAGCGTGGACTGGTAGAAAGGTAGATTTAAGTTTCTTACGTGTTTTCGGATGTAAAGCTTTTATGCATATTCCAGATGTAAAGAGAAAGAAATTGGATGCAAAGAGCTTGGAACTGATATTCGTGGGGTATTGTGAAACAACTAAAGGTTATCGTCTATTACACCCAGAAACACATAAGCTTTACAAAGCAAGAGATGTTGTTTTTGATGAAAATGTAAGAGGAATAGTAGGTACCTCAAAGGATGACAAACCAAAGGAACAGTTAGTTGAACTTTCGCCTGTTAGGGATATATGTAGAACACAAGAAGGAGAGATACCTACCAGATGTGTGCCAGTTGATAATATTGATACAGAAGAGGTAGTGAATACAAACCCAGCTGAAATGGAGAACTCTTTCGACTGTGATGAAGTAGAAGATGAGTCTACAGAATCCACTACCAGAGAGTCAGAAGTGACGGATATACCAGAGAGAAGGTATCCACTTCGTCAGAGGAGGCCTAAAAATTTTGATGACTATATTCTGTACCAAGCAACACAAGCGCATGAGGATGATCCGCTGACATTGGAAGAAGCTTTATCAAGAGATGATAAAGATGAGTGGCGAAAGGCTATCGAATCAGAGTTAAATTCGTTGAGAAAAAACGGAACGTGGTCTTTAGTAAAGAGTACTAAAGGTAATGAACGTCTTGTTGATTGTAAATGGCTATTTAAAATCAAAAAAGAACCTGGGGAGAGAATCAGGTATAAGGCAAGACTTGTGGCTCGTGGCTTTACTCAAATAAGAGGAGTGAATTATAATGAGACGTTTGCTCCGGTAGTACGCCACAGTACATTGAGACTTCTCTTTGCTATTGCAGCAGAGAATCAATTGAGGATTGATCATATGGACGTAGTTACGGCATTTTTAAATGGAGACTTAACTGAGAGGGTCTATATGAAACAGCCTAAGGGATTCGAAAAGAAAGGAAAAGAGAATCATGTGTGTCTTTTGAGAAAAGCACTTTATGGTCTGAAACAAGCACCTCGTGCTTGGAACGGTAAATTGAACAGCACTTTACTAGAGCTCGATTTCAAAAGGTCAGAGAATGAACCATGTGTTTACATGAGGAAGAAAGTCAACAGTCTGATGATTATAGCTGTCTATGTTGATGATCTACTAATATTTTGGAACGACGAGAAGGAGAGAGTAGCTGTCAAACAAGAACTTCAGAGGAAGTTTGAAATGAAGGATTTAGGCAAAGTAGATGTTTTCTTGGGAATAAAGATACAACAAGAAAAAGGTCTCATCAGGATTAACCAAAGAGAGTATATACAGCGAATACTAGAAAAGTTTGATATGGAGAACTGTAAGAGTGTCAGTACACCATTGGAAACTAAACTTAAGTTGGATAAACCTGAGGAGAAGAATTATGTTCCACCTATAGAGTTGCCTTATAGAGAGTTAATTGGCTCATTAATGTACCTGGCAGTTTGCTCAAGGCCAGATATAGCGTATACAGCAAGCTATTTGAGTCAATTTAACAGTTGCTACACGGCCACTCATTGGAAAGCGGCAAAAAGGGTTTTAAGGTACTTAAGTGGAACAAGACACTTTGAACTAACCTTCAAGAAAACTGGCAAACCTATGTTTGGGTATGTAGATGCTGATCATGCAGGAGATGTATCTGATCGAAAATCGTATACTGGTTTTGTATTTGTATGTGGAGGAGGACCAGTCTCTTGGGAGAGTAAAAAGCAAAAGACGGTGGCACTATCAAGTGCAGAATCAGAATATGTGGCATTAGCAGAAGCATGTCGTGAGTGTATTTTCCTAATGAGGTTATATGGAGAACTCACAGGTGACGAGATGACAACGATGAAATTGCTGAGCGACAGCCAGTCAGCAATCATGATTGCCAACAATCCTGTGCATCATCAGAGAACAAAGCACATAGACGTGAAGAATCACTATATACGTGACATGGTGAGTGCTCGAATAGTGGCATTAGAGTACATATCGACTGAAGAGATGATGGCTGATATGTTAACGAAAGGTCTTTGTAGAAGGAGGCTTGAATGCTGTATGAGAGGACTCGGCTGTGTATGTGAGTGAGCTAGTGATCAAGTTAAGGAGGAGTGTTGAGGTTAGATACCCATGTAACTTGTACTGGCTACTCTAGTTTATATTGGTATTGTTTATAGTGGTTTTTTAAATTTTATATTTTTCTTTGTTCTCTTGTCATTCTCTTGTCTAATTAAATCAACATGTCAACAAAGTTATAAAATATTCATAACGAGACACTTTTTATTAATATCATTGCAATTGCATTGCATTGCAATGTAAAACGTTTCCAGACAAATGTGTAGAGCTGCCTTTACTCGAAGGCCACCATTTTAATGGTAGCATAATCCAATTAACCTCGAAGCTTTGGATTCAAGTTTAAAGTAGTGAGGGTTTAATGTTTATTTCAGGTACAGTGGTCACATGGCTTGTTACAGGCGCTTTTTGTGCTATCTATATAATTGATTATGCACGTGTTTGCCGTTTAAGCAAGTGAAATAAGGTCTGCTCCTATTAGTGGCCGTTCTATCATTCCATCCTCGCTACATGACTCCAATAAAAATCTGACGGTCGAAGTATAAAATAAGCATGTAAACGCAGCTTTATATCAAAATCAAAATTAATTTTACAAATAAATGTAGTTTATTTACCCGAGTAACGCACATAGATAACTCG
Source organism: Elophila nymphaeata (assembly GCA_955850985.1). Classification (NCBI taxonomy): domain Eukaryota; kingdom Metazoa; phylum Arthropoda; class Insecta; order Lepidoptera; family Crambidae; genus Elophila; species Elophila nymphaeata. Next base: position 7,382,673 of record OY039080.1, on the reverse strand, counting down.
CCGAAAAAATTACATTTAGTGTAAATTTAAATAAATATGTACAGTCGACAGCCCAAAATAAAGTACGCAAAAAACTATCTACATATACCTACAAGCAGTAGAGTTTCAATATGATATTATATCATTTCAGAAAAAAATGGCATGTGAAGAGTAACAGTAAACTGTCTTATTTGAATCCTTTCCCCAACGACCAGGGAATACTGCAAGTCGGCGAAGGATTGAATAATAGAGCACTAAATTATGCATCGAAGCATCCCATACTGTTACCTACACAACATCTGCCGACTCTACTTATCACACAGATAGATTACTGCAGCTGAATTAGTCTGAACAGATAACCGTTCGTGACGTGTATCACTACGTGGTCTAATACGTCCTGCTGGGTGGAGTGACCACAGATTAGAAAGAATAAGCACAGTTTAGAAAGAATATGTCTAAAGAGGCCCCGTGACCGTATGCCGTGCGCCCCGCGCCGGCCCCCGCCGCTGCCGCAGTTTGCAAGATGTCAACTCCGCACAAAAATTTAAACTTAGAATATTTTTTTACCTTCTTTGTTTATTTACATGTTTTTAATTCTACTTACATACATTTATTTCAGGTATTTTTATTTGAGATGATTGATTTTATATTGTTTTTTAAATAGGCAAGTTTTACGGATTATTTATTTTAAGCTTTTAAGCACTTTATTAATTAATTTTTATGCAATTTTTGTTGAAATTTTGTAACTGATAATAAAATAAGTCAACTTGGACGGTCGTTTCTCTTCTACCACCGCCCTCATCACCATGACTAAATGTAAGTAGAGGAGAGGGGTCCCAACTACCAGGAGGGACTAAGGTAGGATACTAGTGTGGGTACCGGGATGACACAGTCTATCCTTTTCTACGTGACATGAAGTTTGCTGTCAAAGCGTGAATCCATCGAACTACCATGAATATTTTTTTCGCTGTATTTTTGTTAGATACACATATCTATGTGACCCCATACACACATAGACATTGCTCTCAGAGCGATAAGTCCACTAGCTGGGAAGACCTGGGTTGTACGATCGAAAAAAGGCCGCAAGCTCGGATTTAGCCCATTTTTCCCTAAATTATTAAAAATATCTGAGTGCATTTAACAATGTTAGTATCATTACTATGTCTAGCAATATATGTATTTTAATAAAATAAGTACATTAAATGAGTTTAATTTCAAACACATTGTAAAATCGACATTAAACCAATTTATAAATATTTTTTGTATTCCTTATTAACATGTTATCTAAGTTAAGTTACTTATTTGGGCTCTATAGTGGTTTAGAATAGAATATTTTTGGAAAAACCATTTTGGCAAAGTATTCTTTGCCATTATAACGCTGGTATTTCATCTGAAAGATAGGTCCAAACTCCATTTTCGTAAAACTGCGCTATAGGATTCACCTTGCTTTAAAAAACTATAAGTGTAAATTAAAATATCTGTCTTTAGTGGTTTTAATCAAGAGTTAATCTTTCTATAATATATTTTATCTTTGCAAAGTCTTTGCTTCAAAATTAGGTCTGAAAAATCCGCAAAATATGACAATTTTGACGTAAATCGAGTGCGCGCCCTTAACATCGCTACATTTATATAAATCATTACATTGACAGATATTATAAAGATTTTTTCAAAATCTGTCCCTTATTTTTTTAACTTAACTCATTACAAATAGGTACCTACTTACAATATACAACCCTTTTCTCTTTAGTAGCGTAGATAACTTACGTACATTTTAAGCTTCAACATAACATAAGCAAATACTTTGAAAGCATTTCCTACTTTTTAACAATCGTTTTCTTTCACAATGCGATCTAAATTAGGAGCAAGCACTTTTTATTAAGAAGCCGTATCTAAAACACGTCAACTCGTCGAAAGCTTTGTGAAATTTTTAACAGTTTACCAAGCTACGCTTACGAAAGGAACGTTGGGAAATAAAAATTGCCCTAACACAATTTATTTTTGTATTTTGCTCTTGCGAAAGTGCCGCTAAAGTTCTTTGACTTATTCCGTTGGAGGTTTTGTTTTCGCAAGTTGTCACGTGGCTCGAATTTATTAATATTGACGTAGTTGGCAAATTTCTTGTAATGTACTTAGGGTGAGTTGCAACATCTTGCCTTAACAACAGTCAAGCGAACGTGATTTGGTTGTTGACAGAAAAGTGTTTCAATATCCATCACAGATCTAAAGGTAGGGGTCGATTCTTAGGGCTTTTTTCCACTATTGGGGACTTGGGTTCAGAGTAGTACGCCGAACCCGAAACGCTCGCACCAAGGTCTTTTAAGGATACCGGTAGTTTTTAGTGGTTAGCACCGGCGTCAATGTCACGCCGTCGTGGCGGAGTGGTCAAAACTAAATATCTAAAATTATGCAGGTATATTAAAAATGTCGGTTATACAGCATCTATAACACAAGTTCTTAATAATAGTTAGATAATTGGTATGAGCGTGAAAAAAAAATGACAATGCGTCCGGGAGTCCTACACATGCAGCATCGTCTGGCCAACGTTGCGCTACAGTCCGTAAATGAATTTTCTATCGTTATAAAAAATCGTTTTCCACCAAAGCGGAATTGAGACAAGAGGAGGTGAGATGTGTTATATGCAAACAATAGAATACCGTTACTTACACATCTCGTCCACTCAGCTCTCAGCTTCAGTGAAAACAGTTGAGCAAGCGAAGGAAAGAGGAGAAACTCCGTTAAGTTTATGATATTATTTCTTGTGAGTAATTACTATTTAAACATTTTATTTTTTAGTTGAAATAATAATTAGTCGTATCATTTTAATTTCGCAAGGGGGATCAACTATGCATATTTGAATCTTTTACCATATTCTGATGACGAGCAGTGTATTCCCGCATCGCAAAAGGATGATTCAGTGGTGTCGAGGAATCCGAGAGATGAAGAAATTTGTGATGTCACTTTTAATTGTCGAACTATGAGGTGTTGCCTAAAAACGATAATCAATATCAATTAAATTTTAAATAAAACGGCCATCAATAATACACCTGGTCCAAGTGGTACCCAAAAAAATTGTGGCTGTTGTGATGGACCAATAAAAAAAAATTGGCTACAATGTACCCTTAAAAAGTTTATGTATAGTGACCACCGCGGCTTAGCGAATAATGGACAGTGCAGATTCTTTTTTCATTTATCATCACGGTTTTGGATAAATAATTCGACGAGCTAAATATTTTACTGTTATGTTTATTTTATTTATTCATAGATTCTTATAAACATCTTCAACGTAGAATTAGAGTGGTCTGAGAGACCAATGTTTGCGAATAAGGTTACGTTTATGAATCTAGGGTTAAGGCGGCGGGTTTCGCGAGTCTGTTCGCCAATTCTTTTTTAAGGCGAAACAATAATGTTTGAACGGGTAATTGCTATTGTTAAATTTAACTCCACTTGTTACTTTAACCAGAACCCACAATTGCGCAACTGAGCCGTAATAATTTAGGCTGGTAAATTGGGTTTCCACCGGTATTTATTTTAATGGAAAATCTTTAAGCATATTGTCCCGATTTACAAACATTAGTCTGAGCTGACGACACTCATCTTTCTTGTTTTAATACTGTTGAAGCACCAAAAAGGGCTTATTTTGTACCAAAATCGTATTTTCTAATCTGTAATGCTTGTAACAAATAATATAAACGCTTAAAATATTTAGCGCTAATAGAGCTAATGTTGTTAAATTGAAACACGAAAAAAGGATTGAGTTATGTTTTATTTACCTAATTGTTTCCTTTGTAAAGTTAATTAAGTGAATGTTGGGGATTTTCGTCTATTTTACTATCCTTCTATTAGCAGGTACCTACCATGAAGGTAAGCAAGAAATTCATACATAATTATCGTATTATAGAGCTAGACCCTATCTTGAGGTATTTTTACCGATAGAATTGTCCATAGATCACACTCTTAAAGTTTGATTACTACTACTTCCCTGGACATATCTAAATATATATAACTCAAAGGTGACTGACTGACTGACATAGTGATCTATCAACGCACAGCCCAAACCACTGGACGGATCGGGCTGTGGTTTGGGCATACAGGTAGATGTTATGACGTAGGCATCCGCTAAGAAAGGATTTTTGGTAATTTCACCCCTAAGGGGGTAACATGTCCACGCGAACGAAGTCGCGGGCGGAAGCTAGTTGCTTTATATAGATGTAGATAGATAGTGAGTCTCTCAAAGGAAATGAAATGAAAAGCTCTTTATTTAAATGGACTTTGCTAAGTACTTTTAAATCGTCAAAACCCTACCACCATTTCGGGACGAATAATTATTATTATGCTGATATGGAGAAGAAATGGCGAAAGAAACTCCACAGCTTACAACTTGGTAATGATTTCAAAACATCATTACAGGTCAATAGATAATATAATTAAAATTACAGTATTACATGCGTAAATTTTGGGCAGTTATTACACCCACGCATTTGGTTCATTTATAATAATAATTTATAATGTAAAAGCTTTTCTATATAATTCAACTAATCACATTAATGAACTAATTAATTTAAGTCTTGATACCCACCACCATTTTTTGTTATTGTTAGATAGATTTCGCTCAATTTAGGTGTTAAGCATACATTTATGATCCTTTGGTTAATAAATATATCTATAAGAATACAATGTGTGCATACCAAAAATAAATAAAAAAATCCAATACCTAGGAGCAGGAGATTATATTGAAAGTCAGTCGTTTTTAATTTTTTATTTAACACGTGTATGTTTTTGTAGCACACAATTGGTATAACATACCAATTTAGGTTTTACCTGACACGAGCATTAAAATCATGAGGGCATATCTATGTATAGGCTATTATATGGGTTATATAGGTTGAATTTTTCAAGTGGACTTTCAGGGCCAAATCCTAAACTATAAGGAATATGGAAAAATGCTTAAAGGAGTCGCGAGCCCGATTTTGATGAAAACAAAAACTGCATCATTGGATTTTTGAAAAATCAATAATCCTAGCCAGGAATCGAAACCAATGATTTTGAAAAAAAACCCAGCCCGTATTATTACACCATTTGATAGTGTTGTTTAATATGGATCGATTTCTGGGAACTAATGATATACGGGAAAAATTCATCCTGTATACATATTATGTGAGACCAGTATATGCTTAGATGCCCTCATTATTTTAGTTTAATGAATAAATAAAAAGAAGATTATTGCTTTAAAACGCGTGAGTTTATGGCTACTTGCTGCTTTAACTCTAAGAGTGAGGTACTCTTTAAGGTTCAATATAGTCAGCGTATTATACTGTGAGTGGGCTGAAATTGGTCTCAATCTGACCCTGAACATTTCTATAATACACCTTAAGACTTCAAATTACATTATAACTCAATGTTAAGTCCTTTAATATCTTTAATTACAAAATACACAAAGGTTTTTGCATAGAATGAAAACGTTACGCAACTTTACAATTACGATGTTGACTGACAAACTAGCTGGTGGAAAGGCTCAGGTATTGAGTGCGTACAATAAGCTTTATGAACTGAGCAAACGCTGGTGCTGTGATAGACAGCCTATTTAATTGGAAACTATTTATTGAAGTAACTAGCCTTGATAGAGTATTCTAGAACGCGTCATTTGTACACAGAGTTCTGGAGAATATTTTTGAATCTGTCTAACCGTTTATATACAGGGTGTAAAAGACATGAACAGTCAAACGAGAACCATATATTCTGCTCACCACCATAGCATTTTTTTTCCTTCAGACTATACCTGGGAAATTGATAGTTACGATTTTATTAAAGGTCAAAGTCATAATTTTTTTTTATTTTTTTTTTGAAAACGTATTCTATACGTTATTTCTTAAATATTGTCCAAAGAAACATTATAATTTTTTTTAGTATTTCATAACAAAAAATAGCTTCAAAACGTTAGCGTTCAATGTAGCTCACTCTATGCGTACGAACACTAACGAACGGGGCCGCCGTTTGGCAAAATTAACGCGGTTTTGCGAGTTGCGTGCGAGTTGAGCCATTTACATTGCGCGGTACAATTTGCAATTTTTTTTAACACCTATAAATAAAAATCATTTCCCAGCAATATTTATTTTGAAATATGTCTTATTTTGATGTATAGAATACATGGTTCTCGTTTGACTGTTCATGTCTTTTACACCCAGTATTTTTACCAAGGTAGAGAGGAGAGAAGCTCGTCATCCGCAACCACTGCGGAACCGCACTGACTGATGACAACCAGCTGCGTCCTGCAGTACGAACGACGTAACTGTACTCGTCACGTTTCCACTGGTCTACGAAGGCGGAGGAGGTCGTAGGCTATGTCAGAAATAGACCACCTGGAAGGCAAGAGTCTAACGATTGGAGTCTAACCAAAAAGTAAACTTTTCTCCTTTTGTGGTGAGAGTGCCAACCCGTCATCTGTCGACTTTCATAAAGGAGGGGTTCTGGCTGGAAGGAGTCGTTTGGCAACGTTTTGGAAGATGGCTCAAAAGCAATATCTACCTTATCTTTTTGGTATGCCACACATTGTATTCTTATAGTATTCGTATATTTATTAACCAGTGAATCATAAATGTACGCTTAGCACCTAAATTGTAAGGAATCTATCTAACATTAACACAAAATGGTGGTGGGTATCAAAGGTTAAATTAATTAGTTCATTAATATGATTAATTGAATTTATATAGAAATGCTTTTACAAGATAAATTATTATTATAAATGAGCCAAATGCGTGGGAGTAATAACTGCCCAAAATTTACGCATGAAAAATTGTAATTTGAATTTTCTTATTATTATCTATTGACCTGTAATGATGTTTTGAAATCATTACCAAATTGTAAGCTGTGGAGTTTCTTTCGCCATTTCTTCTCCATATCAGCATAATAATAATTATTTCGTCCCGAAATGGTGGTAGGGTTTTGACGATTTAAAAGTACTTAGCAAAGTCCATTTAAATAAAGAGATTTTCATTTCATTTTCATTTCATTTCATTTCATTTACCAGGCAACCTTGGGCTAAAGGATAATACTGAGACGGAATACAGGTTGTGGGTGCAAGAATAGAGGATTTCCTTAAATAACTAAATTACACTAACAAAAATTCGAGAGTGGTCTCCCCTTGACTTTCTCGTATACCGGAAACGACTTAAAGGTTGATAGAAACCTTATATTTTGATGTCATACATGCATGTTATATTTTGATCACCCATCCGAGTACCGACCGCGCGTTGGTTGCTTAACTTTCGTGATCGACGGCTCAAAATTTGATAGAAACCTTATATTTTGATGTCATACACGTGTGTTAAATTTGGTTGCAATAAGTTAAAGCATGCTCGAGTTATCGTGCTAACGCACAGACACACACACACAGAGACATAATTCCAAAAAAAAAATGTTTTTGGACTCAGGGAGGTCCAAAACGTGTGAATCGTCGAATTTTTTGACGATTACAAGACTTCCTTAAGTACTACGTGTACAGTCGACCAAATTGAATCATGGCCCATCTTAAGAACATTTTCCTACAGTCAATACAATACAAAGTAGGTTGAAATTCGCTTGAACATACATTTCTTAAGGAACGAACCTGTTATCAATTTATTAGACACTGACAGTGTCTAATAAATATGGCCTTTTAAAATTTTTTCAACTTCTACTTGAAATCTGACACATAACGTAATTTTATTTTTAAAAATATAATAGTTATTCGTTTTTCTCAGTAGTGAAAAGAGTTTAGATTATCAACGGCATCTTATTTGAAATTTCAATTGAGACTTTATTACAGTGATAACAAAGATTAAAATTGCATAGATCTCTGACCCGAAATGACAAATTTTTATTCATATTTAAAACGTACTAAGTGCAACACGCATGATAGCGAAGAAAACCTAACTAAATTTATGATTGTAAAGGAATGATCGGCCAAGTGGGTCATGATTCAGTTGGTTCGACTGTACATACGAGAAAGTAAAAAACAAAATATATAAGCTTATGTAACCTATAAGTAAGATGAAAATAACTGTATACAAAATTACACAACTAGGTATTACTGGTTAAGAAATGACTCCAAACCTGATTTCTAAAGGCCTCCAACGTACGAGCACTCCTTACACACCCCTTTTAACATCTATGTAAGCATTGGGTTGCCTGAAATAAATGAATTATTATTATTATTAAACGCGTGGCAGTCAAAGTTAGCAGTAGTATTTGTTTATTTATGTATATAATCGTAAAATGAATAGGGAATAATTCATTCTTCCATGTCAGTCTAGTTTCAAACTGATAGTTTCTAGTTTAAATGCTGAGTGCCCGCGCACTTAGTTCGTTCTGTTACTCCATGACACGTGGTTATTATTGTTCTTCGACGATTACTATAAAACAAGTAATTTAACAACTCTTTAGTAGCTAAAACAAATTCGTATTTCTGAATTTACATTTGCCGCATCTCGTAACTTATGTTGGCGTGACGTTCGTGTCAAAGAGAGGTGTCGTAAATATGTATATTTAGGATTGCCGTAACGACATAAATAAAACAATGTTACTTAAAAAGAAAAGAAATTTGGTTGTAGTAGTTTTGCAGCTTTTTCATAATGACGTATATCATATTTTACATAGTTGAATGCTGTGAGTACCGGGCATTGTCTTTGATTTGCATACATAACACATAATTTCTAGATACCATTTAAGCCCGTAAAATTTCGGCCATAATTTTTTTTTTTTATTTATTTGGTTTTTCATATCCAGATTAAACTAATATACAAAGAGATCTAAGTACACAGTTAATTATAGGTAAACACCGCATGCATTTAATACTCACAAGACTTATTAATTAGCTTACAAAAAAATAGTGCTACTCGTAAATCAAGTGGCAGATTTGTATAAACCATCGTTTTAAAAATAAAGGTAATAAAGTTTTATGTAAACTCAATATAAGTATATCTATTTATTAATAACTAAATACTACTTAGGCCGAGCATTTACGCATACAAACATATACCTACATACATTCATATATATTATTACATATATACTCGGCCCTCTCAAGCTTACATTTACATAGGTACAATATTAGATTATTATTAAATACCTAAACGGGTGTGTATTTCATGAAGAATCCCACGGAATCTACTCAGTGAAACATGGTTAATATCTACGTGATCGCTAATTTGGTTGTACAATTTGCTCATCCTACAAATTGGAGAACATGATCCTAAAACTGTGCGTCGCAAAGGAGTGTGATTGGCTTTCTCGGAGGCCTAATAGGAACCCTAAAGTTAATTCTTTGCAAAAGTTCTGAGCAGTCTATGTTATTATGCAATAATTTAATTATAAAATGTAATATTAAGTATGTTATAGCCACACTCTATAAGTTTTTACTGTCAGCCAACGAGCACGTCTTGACAGGGCAAACGTGCGGGGGGTGTAGGACAAGAGGGGCGCCACTAAACTGCCACAAACTCGTTTGGAAAACGCTGGTCAACTGTACGTCTACTGCACGCTATCTAGATAATTTTCCTCGTCTTCAAAGGATATTTATCTAGATGTGTAGATATATATTGGTTGTATTTTAACAGTGAGTTTTTCCAACCTATTCGGTCTTTAGCAAGGTGGAGTAATTTCGTTTGGTTCAATTTTTATCCGCCCAAAATATATTTGTAAATTATTCTTAGCACTTTACCGATTTTTTTATTTTCTTAAAGGCGAATGACATTGCCGATAATACTATAACGTTTTTAGATGTCAACGACCGCCGATTGAGGAAACTAGAACGTAATTGCCAATTTGCTTACATTTCCTGAAAAATCAATTTGTTCATTACTCTCTAACCCTTCACCAATATAAAAAACATGTATTCCTTTTCATGCCTAAATGTTAAAATAAAAAGTAGAGACTCTAGGCCTGCTATGGCTTTTCCGTAGTATCTAACTTTGATAAGTAATTTTCAACTTTATTTGCAACCTAGTCGTAATTACAATAAGCGATTATAGTAAGCGTTCAGTCATATCATTTGAAATGGTAGTTTCTTTCTAATAAATCCAGAACTTAAAGTTCTTTTTTCATCAAAGCAAAGCAAAGTGCAAAGCGGATACGAGAGAGGGAACGTAAAGGGTGCTACGTAGGTATTTTGTATGAAGGCAAATTATGTTGACCACAAAAAAAGTATTCGAAGATCAATTTTAGTAAATCATTATCAAATCGTGTTCGGTTAGATTAGGTTAGAACTGCGAGCGACCGATGAAGCGCTAGTGTAGTGGTTTGCTTGACTAGGGTGGAATGGAATCAATTTCCATATGAGGACGTAGTTAGACTTTTTATTTAGGATTTTTTTTTAATTTTTTTAAACATTTTTAGTATTTTTGTATTCTTTTTTTCGTATTTGTAGTTAATTTATTATTTAGTTTTTAAAAGTTTTTTTATTACTTATATTTAATTTTTAAGATTATTTTTCATTTTTTAAGTTTTATATTAAGGAGATAACCATGTTTTTAAAAAGTCCGCAAGTAACTCAAAGTGACTGTTTTTATATCTACTCTACGCATAATATTTTTGGTGATCTATTACTATTTTTGGGTAACAAGTGGCTCCTTTATTTTACTATACTCGTTATAGTGGTAAGTTAAATATCAGCCTTTAGTTTGATAACGTTGCAAGAAATTTCTTCTCCACTATGCTATACCGTTTCCACTGAAGCTAAGTGGAGGCGATATGTTTGCTTATTTTACATCTCGTCTCTTCTCTGCTTTGGTGTAAAACGTCCCTTGTGTTATCGAAGCAAGGACTTGTACCCAGTTACTAAGTTTTTTGATATGAATTTCCGTTCGCTTTCCTGCAATATGTGGGAGTGATTTCGTGAAATGGCACTGAAATGTGTTACAGGAAGTTGGGAACCGCATGCTATTTAATATGACCAATGAGCGGCGGCTATTTAATTTAACCAATGAGCGCGCGCGGTGGTAGAGTAGGCCGTTAAAAAGTCCGATCACAGAAAACAGAAAGGTATCGACCAATTTTCCAAGAAGGAAGAACGTAATGTCAGCGATTTAAAAAATACGTCAATGCGAAGTGTACATCTATACAAATAGTAGCAAAAATATCTTAGATATTAAATTGATCTTGACACTGAAAACCGGCGCTGTGTTGCGACCAAGGAGCTTATACTAAGAATGGAGTCATTAGTCAAAATAACAAAGTGAGGGCAAAAATTTTGACAATACTTGACATTTCAAATTACACATTTCTCTTTCTAGAAATTGTCGTCATCTCTTTCTAAACACGACTACATAGAAACAAGATTTCCCCAGTATTTCGCCATCTTTCTAAAACAAAAGTAGAAAAGTAGCTAAAAACTTAACATATTGTATTCAATTATCAGTATTTATTATCAATGAAAGAAATAAATATAATATATTTACTTTTAATGTTTAGGTTTGTATTTTATTTTGAAAATCATCACTGTGATTCTTTCTATAACTTATGGGAAATGAAAGGATTTATGTAATGGCAGCATTTTCTTCATGTGTCAATGTCCCGAAATCTCAACATGACATAAATTGTCGTAATTGACGTATTCATAAATATCGACTCGCGATTTTGGTACGGCTTTTTAGTTTAAAATAAGGATAAATAGTGCAAAAGTATACATATATAGTTATTTCGTGCTGGTAGAAGTGAGTAGTATTGAGGATGCAGTGTGAATTTCACTTGTAAGTGTCATAATTGCATATAATATTGTTCAATCTATAAATTTCATTTTTCACCCGTAATTCCAGATTATTAGCGTTATTTTGCAAAACTCCATAAGAGGGAGAAATTTCTGATACTCGTATTTAATCCTATCTTAGAATTTAATGAATTTTTGTACATAATTTACTTATTCAAATATTTGTAAACAAATGACTAGGGTGACTAGGATTTCCGGAATTATAAGGAAATAATATCCCTTTCTATCCATTCCTTTTATAAATGGCAATCAAAATTGATAGATTATTTTATTTAATTCTTTGAAATAACTATTACATAGATAAAATACATAAATAGTTTTACCCATTTTTAGTTCGAAATGTTTATTTACAAATAAAATATGTAATTTGTGTAATGTAAATTATTTTATTTGAGAAAAAGATAATGAGAGTATTGATTGGATTGTACTAGTGTAATAATGTTTATCATTCACATTTGCATGTACTAACATGCAACGCAGATACATTGCACACAGACAGACAGTATTAATAAAATTGTGGCTGCGCTCTTCTGCACTTGTAATCAAATAGCATATAAAAATCTATCAAATGATAGTTTTTAATATGCTATTTGATTACAAGTTAAAAGTGTACATAAATATTTATATACACTTTTAACTTGTATACATAAAATTTTCTTTTCTTTTTAGATTTCCGAAGCGACGGACCATATGGTTGTCTATTGTGTCTATAAAAACAAAATTTTAATGAATTTGAAAATATGTAGCTTCCACTTTCAAGACACCGACACTTTCAAGGCAACTGCTTATGTCAAACTTCAAGCCCTTTTTTCAATAAAACCACTACTCAATCACTTTTCAAAGGCAACCCTTGAATTGGTTAGTAAAAATTTTCTTGATAATATAGGTACAGTTAATACAGAGAGCTAAAATGTTTGGGGAAATAATTTTAAGGGCATCAGGCATCATCAATTATTGAATATACAATGACTCAATTGAATTTTAACATTCTGTATAGTCACCAAAATGCCGTATGACGCAAAAATGAGAAACCAGGATTTCCGAAGTAATTAGTCTATTGTCACCAACACTTCATTTATCGATGTTTAGAGTAGGTTAAATAAAGCGTAAGAATAATTTCTAATCTAGTCCGTTACACTTTTATCTTGATTATGCTATGCCCAAATGGGCACCATGATGTGCTGGTGTTGTTTGTGAACATCTGTTATTTACATTCATGAATGCAATAAATTATTTGATTTGATTTGAATTATATTTACAAGTTTTGTTTGCCTAATCTTCTTTTTATATACCGATAAATGTCGAATCGAAACCGACGAGTTGGGTCGATTTTATTGCACGTAAGTGTAGATAACGGTCATTTTTTCAATATAAATTAATAGCTTTAGATATTTTTATAAATAAACTTAAATAAATATATAATAACCGTGACTCGCAAACAAATATTCGTGTTCGTCGCACAAATATTTGCCGGCACCAGGATTCAAACCCGAAAGGCTTCATGTGTAGGTAGCTATACTGACCACTCCTCCATGACGGCGTCAAAAAGTTGTTTATATTGATGGCCTAAAACACCCCAAATATTACATATAATGCAGGCTGTAACATGTAGGGTACCATGTTTAAGTACCCTTCATGTTACAGCCTGTATTATACTAAAAACCAAGTGCTACTAAACTTACTTTTTTGTAGCCAGTAGCTGTTACTTATGTAACTAATTCACGGAAAGTTACTAGAGCTAACAATTTCTTCTGTTGTATAAAAAACCGCACTTCGGCTTTCAGCCGTAATATCTATCAATATAAAGAAAGTCTGGTAGTAAGTTGGTAAGTTGCGCATCATTACGGCCCTATTATCATTACTCAAGAACGGCTAGATCGGTATACCACACAATGTATTTTTATAGCATTGCTAACCGGAAAACCTTAAATGTATGCTTAGCACCTAAAAAACAAGAATAATTTAATGTCTATGAGTTGACGTGACATGAGATAAGCTATATAATAAACTGTAACGTGCCTCTTAAAATCAAGAGTCACAGAAGCGATAAATCCTCGTATTTCGGTTGCTGATTTTTTTCCTGGGAGCCGAAAATAGATAACATTACCGTGCTAAAAGGCACTCAGGAAAAAAAGTTTAAAGTAATTATTATGAATTTTGATTCTTTGTCATGGAAAACTCAAAACTCAAATTATTTTCAACTTGTGGTTTTATTAACGTAACGAAGTTCAAGTGTAACGTTACACATACATATTTAACCGACCTACATACATAATTTTTTTTTAATTAAATCAGATTACACTATTTATAAATATTACATAAATTAAGATATAAAGGAAGCTCATCTAATTGAAATATTTCTTTAGAGTTCGCCTCCTAAATTTATCAATAGGTTTTAGCGCTCCATATTAACGTTGATAAGCTACATTTTAGTGACCGTACGACTGTTGCGGGCAATCTCCGATAGATTGCGCCTGCGTCGCCGGGCAGTCTCGATCGAGTCAGGAATCGCAAACAAAGGCTTGGTGATTCGGTTTTGCGCTTGCGTGGTTCGCTAAGTAAATTAAGCACCGACAAGACCTACCTAATACTAATTAACTAATTTGATAATCGTGTGCAATAATAGTTATTTATTTAATGTGTTTAACCCCTAATTGGGGTCCAAGATTAGGCTAAGGTAGCCGCTGTCGCCTCAGCTATTTCACTTCCGCCCAGGGCTGGACTTACAGTGAGCAGCAGTACAAGCCGCCCTAACTCGTCCCACCGAGCGACCCTCACCGAGACCATCTCCGGCTACCACCAGGGGAGTACACGCTATTGGGCATTATACCACCATTTAATAAATTGTTCTGCACGGATCTCTCGTGTCTCATTTAACTCCCTATATCTTAGGACCGTGGGAGCACGTGAGACCTTACCCGTGGCACAAGACTGTCCGTGATTAATTTATGCTACAGGCACCCTACTAGAAAGAGACAGGGCCTCTCTAGCAATGTCAAGAAATGTCATGAAATGTCAAGGGTTGTCAAAATTTTTGCCCTCACTTTTTTCATTTGACTAATGACTCCATTCTTAATTCTATCTTCATGGTTGCGACTCTGTCGTAGCATAGCAACAAGCTGAGTGTGGACCTCGTTGTCACAGCCTACGACGTGCGATCACAATGTTCCTGCACCATTATTTTCTAAGTGTATTGTTCTTTTTCATTTTTTACTTTAAGTTATTTATTTGTTTCATTGTTTATATAGCACGTCGTTTGAGTTGTGATAATAAATTTATTTCTTTTCTATTCTATCTTAATCACTATGAATGTTTTTTAACCATGGTTATTACCAAGGTGAGATGTCAGATGCTACATACTTTACGCGACTTTAGTTAAGGCTCACTCGTCTTTTTATATATTTAATCAAAATTTTAGTGTTCGAGGTATTTCTATCCCACAGAGTTAGAAAGTATTACACAGCGAAGACTTTTATTTCTATCTGCCATATCTTGTATAAAGTAATTTGGTCTAGATCTCTGCAAATCTATCTTTCTACAATACAATAATGTAACAAAACCCTGACAGTAGTTTGTCTGGAAACAGTTTATAAATTGCTACATTGAAAAAAATATAGGTAACTTGGACAATAAATTCACCCGAAAATAACACGATTTTACAATAATTAATATTTGTTCAATTTTAAAAGCAACCGATCTTTTATTTAAATTTTTTGTTCAATTTTAATTTTTAAAGTGAATATAGAAGGTGTTTGGTACATGGGCTATGAAGCCGGCACCTAGCCATGCTAACATAGTCATATAAATACTATGGTGATATCAACAACTTTAAATTGTAAAAAATATTTGAATTCTTCATACAAATAGTTCGATCTAAAAAACAAAATATATGGAAAATTAAAAAGATATTTTTACAATTTTGAATTTTTAATATCACCATAGTATTTATATGACTATATTAGCATGGGTAGGTACCGATCTACAGTTTTGTACATCTGTGGTTTTCAGTAAGAGAATTTGTATATTCATTTCCGAAATAGATACCCTTTGACCAAAAAAATAAAAAAAACAAATCCAAATAAAGCATTCTTTGTCGAAATATTATCGTCGCACAATACAGCCCTCTTGCTTTTCAATTCGATTAGTAAACAGATATAGCAAATACGATTTCATTTTTGTATATATATCAAATACTATTCTACAAATAATACGAATATCATTCTTGATACTACGAAGATACTGTTACTACAAAAGAATTACAATTATGGAAGAGTAATCGCGATACGAGATACGTTACAGAATATTATTTTTATCCGATATTATTTTTATTTCTGATTTCAACTTCGCATTATCCTGCGTAGGTACCTACTTTTCGCACTGCTTATCTACGTAAATGGTGTGCCAGATTAAAAAATCTATAAGGTACAGAAATTACCTCAAACTATTTTGTTTCTGACAGAAATAGTAGCAAACACCAGTGATGCTGCAGAGTATAATAGCATCACCCCATATCCTCCAATGGTTGTCGTAGAAGGCAACTAATGGATCAGCAAAGGGGTGTTTGATCACCTTATACTCCGTCGACCAATCCGCATTGGGCAAGTGTGGTGGATCCTTATCATCCAAAAATTTTCACAGTTGATGTATTTGTATTGCCGCTGTAACAAAAAATAAGTATAAAGAGATTAAAATAAATATTTAAGGGGACTCCCATACATCAAACATAATTTTTTGATAACGGCAACAGGTAGACGCTTGAAATATTTAAAGAATATTTAGTTATACAAGGTGTTTGGTACATGGGGTATGAAGCCGGCGCATTACTACACATCGTTGCATTTTTGATCACGACCTAGTCAATTCATTGCCAGTCTATAAACGTCAGTAATTATAAAACCATGCTAAAACTTACACAATGTAGGTACACTTAAAATAAAAAACATATAACAATCACACTGTCAAAACAATTTTTCACACTGTCAAAACATTTTTTTTTTAAATTTTAGTGTTTTCTCCGTTCGAGTCAGCGTAGTGCGGCTGACACAGGCTCGATACTGGGTATACCTGCCATCATCTGTTATCCCCTCAAGGAGACCCCGTCACTGTCGGCATCTGAAGCTAAACCGTAGGTGGACCTCACGGTGGTCTAACACACCGGCGTTTGCCAACTCGGGTCTTATCCTCACGCTTGGGCCGTCTGCAACCTTGCAGGTCATCGAACTACGAGCATGGGTGAGGAGCCTCCTCATCTACTCTGCATCCCTGAAAGCGAGACTTGCTAGGTAGTGGGTTTAAGACCGGGCGTTTGGCACACCGGCCATTGCCAACCTCTGAGATTACTCCACACACTTGCTTTCCCTCTCCTTCCCCCACAAGGGGAAGCGAAAGACAGAGCAGCAAAAAGAGACAAAAGAACCTTCCGGATATACGAGGCAAGGGGGGGGGGGGGGGGTGAATCCTACGTGGATACCCGAGGGACGGCCCTAAGGTTATGTCAGACTTCTACCGACTAAATACCTATTCTATTGCCTAGTGCCAAAGTGCCCTAAGCCAGTTTTCTAAAAAATATTTAAAAAAAAATGTAGATGTCCGTATCTACTTTGCTGCCATCGATCTAAGGAAATCTTAAACCATTGGCTTTAAATTCAAATGGGAAAATATGCCATACCTCCATTATTATTTATTGTTATCAAAGCTACAAGTTTGAGTGACAATATAATGTAGCCTCTTGGATAAAGTTACTCCAATTTAACCTCAGAATTTAACAGTAGTTTGACAACTGGGTGCATTGTGTTCTGAAACAACGGAAGCTTGCCATTATCATGAGTTATTGTTGTAGGAACTTCAATACTAAATTTTCGTGCCAAATTATCTCATAAAGTAGAACAGAAATTATTGGTGTGCGTTGACCTAGAATAATATTTCCATGCGTAAACGACATTGAGGCCCGGACTCCACCAAATCGGAGATGAGACGAGAAGAGAAGAGCTGTGTTTTAAACAACCAATAGAAATTCGTTATTCATACATCTCGTCTCATATGGATCATATTTGTATGGCGCGATCGAGCTAGCGGAGATGTGAGCTGTGCCTCGCAAGCTGGCGCCGGCCGACTGAACGCAGCGGAGACGAGAAGAGATGTAAGCGGCGTGTAGTGAGCGGTTCCGCTAGCGGCGACTTTTGTGTCAGACCATTCTTATTTAGTCAGACCGAACTAAACTGCAATCTTGACAAACACCGCACACATCTCCGCTACAGTCTAATCAGTACGCATCTCCGCTCAGCTTTGGTGGATACACCTTTGCTGAAAAACATCTCTTCTCGTATCCGCTTAGAACATTTCCGCACATCTCCGCTTTTGAGTCCGGGACTGAGGACTTCTGCTACAGATATTAGTAGAGAAAGAACTCCACGAGATACGATAAGGTTAGGGTTGGCATTTTTTTTTGACTGACTACTGCAGTTTGCCGCTGATAGCATTTATAGCTTTACCGGGTTTTTAAGAAGGCGAAACTATTGGTCTATACCAAAGGTACTCCGTGGTCTATACGTAAGCGAGCGAGAAACCCTTAGATTATACCTAATCTAAGGAGAAATCAAAGGGATCAAAGTATGATTTTAAATTTGACATATTACTTTTTAATTATTGCCAGTAAATTTAGAAATGAGAAAAGAGGGAGGTGCTATAAGATCTCAATGTTATAGTAGTTAAGAGATGGAGTCAGGTTTCCCAAAAGGGCTTAAGTAGAGCCCTGGTTCGGGCTGTTAGCTTTTCGCACTCTAAATCATCTCAGTATTCCGGGTTGCTTTTGAAATTTTGAATGTTTGCCTCCCAAGTTCTAAAAAAGAAGTAGACGACCACCATATATTCTTGGACACTCCATATAGGAATTAAATGAGTCTTAAGGATATTCTATGAAAACGGAGGCCCACGTTATTAGCGTGCCGAATTACTGGTTCCATCCTGGCATGTAATCGGGAATTAGTACCTACATCCTCGGCATGACGTGACTGGTAATATAATAGCCATCCTCGCTTATTTATTCCCTGGAGTATTTGAGATAGGTTGGTTCTGATAAAAAAACGTAACGTAATTGAATTCTCGGGTAATTATCAGAAATGTAATTATCAAAAATATGAAATGAGCTGCGATGGCTTGAAGTGTAATTATACCACCTTCTTTGTAACAGTAATTTGGGAATTGTTTCCAAAAATCAAAGCACCTATTTTGGGCCGTATGAATGTAACGTGTTTCAAAATAACCCAAAAAATATAATAAATTATTAAAGCCAAAAATATTTTCAACAATAATAAGCTATCATATTCAGAGAACCGGAGTTACCATTGGTTATTTAACAGAGAGATAACACATATTTTAATTGTGGTTTTTCTGTTTTTCATTCATGAGGCACTTGATATACAAAGCAGTCAGGACGTGCACCCGGACACTCTCCCTGTGTGTGCGCCTCAGTCGCTGCTGCTGCGTCCTAGTAGTCTGCATTTCTGAGTTAACGTCAATGTAATATGTTTGCTTTACTAATACGTGCGCCCTGTCTGCTCAGTATATTTAATATCGGTATATTTTATAACGGCAGCGCGGAGGAAGCGTTGCAGGCGCTCTGCTGTCGCCCGCTTCGCCGCACGCCTTGCCGCTCGTCCGCCACTTCGCCGCACGCTTCGCCGCTTTGCCGCATGCCTCACCGCTCGCTCGCAGCTTTGCCGCTCGCCTCACTGCTCGCCCGCCGCCGGTTCGCTGTACGCTCGAGACGTTAACCATATTTTGTTTGTTAGGTAGGTAATTTAAGTTTTATCTTTACAGCGCCCTGGCAGCGAGCCTGGGGCGCTGTCTATATCAAGTCCCTTGAGGTTTGGAATCTCAATGCTAAGATGTCATTATGCTTAAGTGCCGACTTCGAAATACGTAAAGCCAGAAAAAACGTTATGTCGTCTATTTCAAATCTTCTGATTGATATCCTATAATAATTACGTGTTTCTTTTTTAAATATATAAATTGAGAAAATGTCGATGTCTTAAACTTGTTGTGACAGTGTCACATGACGACTGGCCGTCGACTGGCATATTTACGAACCTGTCAAATTTCTGCCTCTATCGCGCTGTTCGCGCCGGAGTTATAGATACAATTAAATTTCCAATTTTGATGGGTTTTTCCCCACTTTTGGTACCTAACTTATATCGATGCAGTGCACATTAATAATGTAAATGAGCAAGATTTAATTTAAAGAAAAAAAATCTTAATAAATTGTGTTTTTTTGTATTAGTAGGAGTTTGGGACAAAATGACATACCTACTCATTCACTGAACAAAACGACATAGTATGTCATTTTGTTCATCCATATTCGATTAGCATCTGATTTTTGATTTAAAGAAGATATGACGCGCAACTACAAAAGAAAATCTGATCGTCAAACTTACAATTATGAATCAATGCAAAAAACAATTGAAGCTGTCCGGCAAAACAAGAGGGAATTGTTGTTAGCTACATCTCAAACGTTTGATGTTCCTCAGGCTACACTTGCAACGTCTTTTGCAGTACCGGGCATAGAACACTTCTTTGTTCTGTGGTACCGGGTCTCAAAGCACCAACTGTGCTAAGACCCGTTAATTCAAAAGAAAATCGGGAGTGGTCTCCCCTTGACTTTATCGTATACCGGAAAGGACTCAAAAGTTGATAGACACCTTATATTTTGATGTCATACATGCATGTTAAATTTTGGTAACCCATCCGAGTACCGACCGCTCACTTGGTTGCTTGACTTTCGTGATCGACGGCTCAAAATTTGATAGAAACTTTATATTTTGATGTCATACACGTATGTTAAATTTCGTTGCAATAAGTTAAAGCATGCTCGAGTTATCGTGCTAGCGCACAGACACACACAGACGTAATTCCAAAAAAAAATATTTTTGGACTCAGGGAGGTCCAAAACGTGTAAATCCGTCAAAATCTCGAGGACGAAATTTTTTGACGATTACAAGACTTCCTCTATACTACGTATACGAGAAAGTAATAAGCACAGAGAATGGTAATAAGATAAATGAATGTCATACATACCTACAATAATATTAACAGAGTTCCATTTTCAAAACATAAACTTTTTTTTGTATTATATTGTTTACCATATAACCAGTTCTAAAAACTTTCAGCGTCGCCCTCAAATTATGATTTAAAAAAACAGTGTGTCATTTTGAACGTACTTACCCTATTCTGTACATTTTGTTATTATGAATCTTTGTCAATCCGCGGATATTAGGTAAAAATGTACATTAATATTTTGCGTAGTTTACTCTTTGATTTTACTGAAATAGGGTTTGCCATGAAAAAAATATATATTTTTTTTGCGGTAAGTCAAACAATTTTAAAAAAAGGTTTACCCCCTTTCCATCTTACGGGTATTTTTGTAACACCGTGAAGGTTTAGTTTGAAATAATTATTTTATGTCTTACATTCAATTATTAGGCATATTTGTTGCGTTATTAAAGTTTGTTTTACCTCGGTTAGAAATTGTAATTTTCCTACACACTTTTAAGAGCGTTTACGCCACCAATTATCAATATTTACAATTTTGATAAGTACGCGACGTTATGCCGTTTTTTGAAAATTAGTTAAAAGTATATTAGGGCTTATTCGAATTAAACTTTTATTCTGAAATTAAGAAAATGTATTCTTATCTTAAATCACATAGTTGTATTTTTTTTTAAATAAACGATATTATTTGCTGCAAATAACCATTTGCCAAGCCGTAATTTCATAATATTTGCAGTTGAATTTTTTTTTATTAGTAATTTAAAAAAATCTATAATTTACCTTTAAAATTATTTGCACAATAATATTATCTAGAAGTTTTAATAATGTTTACATTTTTAGGATAAGAGTTCATAGAAATTAAAAGCTGAAAAGTGCGGATTTTCTATAATAACGCTTTTAACTTAATAGCTCTTATGGGTCATTGACGAATCGTTTAATTGGCCAGGTTTCCAGATCATGAAAACCTGAATTACCTATCATTTCTATAACTACGCTTCAGCGCAGGTTTCATTTTATCATGAAAAAAATGTAAGTATCAAATTACAAACCTTACCTACTTAATCTTACCGGATTATTAAATTAATAAAATTAGAAAACATTTTTGGAACACCGTTAAGAATGAAACAAGGAAATTAATACAATATTT
The DNA here is from genome assembly GCA_955850985.1 of Elophila nymphaeata. NCBI lineage: Eukaryota > Metazoa > Arthropoda > Insecta > Lepidoptera > Crambidae > Elophila > Elophila nymphaeata. The sequence continues at coordinate 7,360,765 of OY039080.1, read as the reverse complement.
TACCACAGAATCCTGAAAGGTATTAACGCAGATCCTTTGTGGATTTTTTTATTAATATTATAATGAAATAATTGTTTACCAAGTAGGTAATTAGCTTTGTTGGGCCAATGCGAGTTTTTTTGCCACAGTGAAACTTTTGTGAAGACTTAAAATATTACGAAAAATATTACGGACAACAGATTTTATTAAGGTACGTTATAAAGGAGTTTTAGGAAAAATACATTGCCATAATCTGTTAAAAATACACAGTTTAATAGAACGTGTCTTTTAAGGACGGCGCACTACAATACATCGGTGACTTAATATCGAATAAAAACATAGCTCCACGATACCGCGAGGTCAGAGCCGATAGAGGTACCTATTCTCAAGCGTTTAGCTCCCTTCAACACGAACGCCCTAGGGGTAGCGACGAACGGGGCGTCAGCGGTGGCAGTGGTGCGAGAGCGGCGCGTTTCAATGCATAGATTTAAATGAAAGACTGGCCTCAAAGGCAGTGTGGTTAGCGACGCACGAGTGATGCGTTCCAGTGAAGCGGTGCCCGCGCGTCTGTATTAACGTAGTGTTATGCATTTTATTTATTGATTTTTATCGACTGGAGTTTCCAAATGCCTTTTTTGACGTGACAACGTCTTATAATTCGATAGAGCCGGCTGCACGCACGAAAAAACATGACGCATGCAGCGTTACCTCGCTCTGAGGCGTTCCATGTAAGGCTTGAAGTGCAAGCAAAAATCTATTAAACAAATGAAATGAAATTTTTCTTTTGAAAAATGCTACCATTCCATCAGTATTTTCTTAAGACGTTGTCACGTTCAACTATCGTCAGTAAACCGACTTTACAGACAACCAATTTTTTGCTGATGGGGAGGTGAAATGCATTTACGCATCGTCCCTGCGGGGTAGTGCCAACCGCAGGGGATAAGTGGGACTCGAGGTAAAGGCGTTCCCTCCATAGCCAATAACATCCTCTCCAACCTGACCTGCGCTATTACGGACGGGATCTGTGCACGTGAGCGCAACTACACAGAGACCGCCCCAACGCTGCCCGTCTAGGCACTCCCTGCACCAATTGGTGGCCAGCAGCCACTCATCCACCGACGGCTGCTCGACCTGGCGTGTCCTCCTGACGAGGACACCGGGAGCAGCTATCGGACCGCACCCGGGGGACATCGGGCGTGGTCGTGGTCCTGAAAAGGGCCTACCGTAACTAGCCGTGGTGGGAATACAAAAACAACTCGACGATGGCATGTGACTTGGAATGCCAAGGGGACATACTTGGCATCAAAAGCCACACACCCGCTGAGAAAGTTTCCCCACCACGTTACCAGGGTCCGCCACGAGGAGGCTTCAGAAAATTCAGTTAAAAAACTACTGCTTCTACATGTAACTTTTTGAAATTTTCAACCTGTAGGTTAATAAACTATGAAGAAATTCTGTAATTATAGGTAAAGAAATCCTTGGCATGTAGTAAATTCCACTGTATAATTATAATAAAGAAAAATCCTGTTAATATACTGCATGTGGTACGAACAACAGTAGATCAGACTACTCCAAATGTGCCAAACTTCTTCAATTGATTTTCAACCCTAAATAAGTGGCCAAAACGCGCAAAATCAATTGAGATATTTTACAGTTTTTAGCATCCTGATGAGCTGTTGACTGTACGTACATTCATTAAAAGCGGCTTTATTTAAAATCGGTAAACCAAAAAATGTATCAAACGACCTTGGATAGGTTTACTTTTTACCTAAGCTGTTTTAATAATCAAGTGGTTTTCAAAGAAAAGTAACGATTGTTTACAGAATAACGTTAAGCTGAATTGTTTGTAGGCTGATATTGTGTTCTTCTTTCTCAGTGAAGATCAAAGGATATTTTAAGATGTTGCATCAATATTCTCCGTGGATATTTTCATGTTAACAGTACCTACAGTCGAGATTAAAAGTAAAGTAAGACAGGTAGATTATTATAATGATTTATGCACGCATTATTTATTAATTTATTTGATGCCAACTAAATAATTTGCTATGCTGCGCCTGGCCGCAGCATAGCAACAAGCTGAGCGTTTTAGGAAAAAAATTTTAGGAAAAATATACGAATTTTCCTTCTAGATTTTCTTTACGTCTCCAGACGAGTATATCAGGACCTTGTCCTCGTACGAGGTACGAGTACGTAAATCAGTATATCAAATTATGTATAAAAAATATTAAGACAAGAGAAAACTTTTTAGTAATTGACTTTATTATTTGACTAACATAAAATACTTACAAATTATACTTAGTCCCAATAATAATCATAAAAAAACTTGTAATAATAGTATTTATTAGTTGTCTAATACAGAAAACTTGCAAATAATACAACCAGTCTCAATAATAAACATAAATTACGAACTTCGTATAAAAGCTTTATTGTAGACAGTAATATATCAATTTCAACAAAGCATACTTTTTTAAATTAATGGAAATAATTAAGGAAAACCTAAAACTAAGAAGTTGAATGTCCTCATCATTTGAAGGTGCAGTATCAAGGAGCTTATACTAAAGAATGGAGTCATTAGACAAAGTAACAAAGTGAAGGCAAAAATTTTGACAATACTTGACATTTCAAATTTCACATTTCTCTTTCTAGAAATTGTCGTCATCTCTTTCTAAACACGACTACATAGAAACAAGATTTCCCCAGTATTTCGCCATCTTTCTAAAACAAAAGTAGAAAAGTAGCTAAAAACTTAACATATTGTATTCAATTATCAGTATTTATTATCAATGAAAGAAATAAATATAATATAATTATTTACTTTTAATGTTTAGGTTTGTATTTTATTTTGAAAATCATCATTGTGATTCTTTCTATAACTTATGGGAAATGAAAGGATTTATGTAATGGCAGCACTCTCTTCATGTGTCAATGTCCCGAAATCTCAACATGACATAAATTGTCGTAATTGACGTATTCATAAATATCGACTCGCGATTTTGGTACGGCTTTTTACATTTTAATAACTATAAATAGTGCAAAATGGTGCATCGCTGTATAGTTCGTGGTTGCAGAAGTGAGTGGTATCCAGGATGCAGTCTGAAATTTCTCTTGTAAGTGTTTTAATTGCATATTATTGTTCACCTAAGTAAAATTGGTTTTTCACATGTAATTCCATATGATTATCGTTATTGGGCGAAACTCCATAGGGGAAAGTAATTTCTGATATTCGGCTTTAATACCATCTGAATTTAATTAATTTTCATACATAAATTACTTATTCAAATATGTGTAAACAAATTGACTAGGGTGACTAGGATTTCCAGAATTATTATAAAATAATAACCTTTTTCCTTTCAGAAATGGCAATCAAAATTGATGTATATATTTTTTTAAGTCTTTGAAATAGCTGTTATATAGATATATATAGATTATATTTATAGTTTATAGATTATGTATATATATAATACATAAATCTTTCTACCCATTTTTGGTTGGGAACGTTTATTTACAAACAAAACATGTAATTTGTGCAATGTACATTATTTTAATTGAGAAACATATTCAAAATGATTGATTGGATTTTACCAGTGTAATAGTGTATTTTATCTTTCACATTTGCATCTACTAACATGTAACGCAGAGTGCAATATGCACAGTGACCTCAAACTTCACTCGAATTTGGGTTAGTAAAATTGACACAGCATTAATAAAATTGTGACTGTGCTATTCAAGCCTATCAAATGATAGTTTTTAATATGCTAATTAAAAGTTAAAAGTGCCTGTATACATAAAATTTTCTTTTCTTTTTAGATTTCCGAAAGACCCTAGGCGGAAATTACACTATTACGGCTTTAGGAACAAGGCTCTTATCCTTCTGACTTCGTAACTGAGTAACAGGTAAAGAAGGTTGATATATATATACGTAGGGCGTTCAATTTAAAGTAAAAATGAGGTACAAACTCTTTGAAACCGAAAAAAGTTAATACGGGCTATTCCAAATACATGGTGTGATACGTAGCGTACCGACCAACTTTACATAGGAAATCCTTATCGTTTTATGCATATTTTTTTAATACTGGGTAACACATGACAAAGTTATATACCTTGTCATACGTTAACCAGTATTAATCGAGTTACGAGTACAAATGATTCTTTTACATCTTTTACCGGTATTCATATTTTTAATTGTTGATTTTTTCTTTATAGCAGAGCGATTTTAAGTTTGTCTTGTACAAAATTAGCTGTAACTGTTTTTTCTTAGTTGTTTTATAGAATCGATTATTTTGCCAATCATTATAAAGTATTATGAAACATCGATTGATATGAAAGTAATATATTTTAGGTCAATATTTTGTAATTTAGAAGTGTCTATGTGAATATGTAACTATATTCTGCGGATATCACTGTACCATATAATAATAAAGGAGTTTGTTCCTTTAAGTATCAATATTATGTGTATATATAACTTTGTTTTACATAAATTCTTGAGTCACATATGTAATATATAATGAATGTTTAGATTGTTATTTATATTTAGATTTAAAAAAGAACAGTCCTTGTGATCAAGTTTTTATTAAAGAAAAAACTTAGTGTGTTACAGAATTTATAAAACTACCACTACTACTACTTTATTTATTTTTAATAACTACCCAAAATATACGCATGTAAAACTGTAACTTAAATTAAATTGATAATTATTTATTGACTTGTATTGATGTTTTGAAATCATTACAAAATTGTCAGCTGTGGAGTTCTTCGCCGGAGTCTTTCGCCATTTCTGCTCCATCTCAGCATAATAATTATTATTTCGTCCCGAAATGGTGGTAGGGCTTTTGACGATTTAAAAGTAGGTACTTAGCAAAGTCCATTTAATAAAGAGCTTTTTCATTTTCATTCAAAAATATTCTAAACTTTCAGTACTAATTAATTTTATTAACTTAACGAAGTCCAAGATTGTCCGTAATTATTTTTTCTGCTATAGGCACCCTACTAGAAAGAGACAGAGCCTCTCTAGAAATGTCAAGAAATGTCAAGGGTTGTCAAAATTTTTGCCCTCACTTTTTTCATTTGACTAATGACTCCATTCTATAGGTAATATAAGCTCCTTGGTGCAGTATCTTCGTCTGACACTCCGTCTGATTTGACAAGTGCTTGTTATATTTGGTCAACCAATAAATGGCCTAAAAATAAAGAAATTGTTAATGTATTTAAAAAAATTATCAATATGCTTCGTATGAGTTAGTTCATGTTAAGACCGTGAGTACTTACACGAGTACATATAATTCCTGTGGTGTTTGGCATAACTTTTTTCAATTAAGAGCGTTTACGCCGTACGGCAGACTCCAAGTTTAGGTATTTACACGCTGTGCGGTCATTCCCTCTCGCATTACTCGCGCTGCCGTCCAGGTACAGAGCACAAAAACAAATTCGATACTTTTTCACAAAATGAAATTAAATATACAATACAAGTTATTTAAATTGAATACTATGGAAAATTAACGGTTACACATTTAACATGAATTAAATTTTGAATATATATGTAAGTAATAATAACATCTGGTGGCCACCGGCCACCCTTGTCGCACCTATTATATAGCACATGGGTATAGTAGTTCATGTTACTGTCACGTAATAGGGTTTATTAAAACACGAGCGGGGTTTTAAAAAACGAGCCTTGGCGAGTTTTTTGTACGTATTGAGCCGAAAATGTTGCATAATGGTCATTAATTATGCAACAGGTAAATGACCTTTATTTTCATTTTGATTATCTTTGTTAAAAAGAATGTCATTTGAGGTATATCATTGAGATAATAATTTTAATATTATGTCATGAGTGTAGATATTTTTTTGTGTTGGCTATTCCATTTATCGAGGAAGGCTCTAGGCTATTTTATAACCGACATTAACGCGAGCGAAGCCGCTGGTGGCCACTAGTATGATATAAATACTTGTCGCGAGATACTTGTGTATATCAGCGATTGAATAAATAAAGAGATATGAATAATAGAAGCAAATCTTGCCACAAGCATATATATCATATAACTAGCGTTCAGCCCGTGGCTTCTTTTGCGTATTGTTGGTTATTGTATACATAGTTAGCCTTTCTAGATGCATCGTCTACCTCACACAAAAACAATTTTCAAAATTGGTTCAGTAGATCCAGCAATTACCTCCTACAACGTCACAAAAAAACAATTCACAAACTTTTATCATCACAGCCTTTATAATTCATTTCACTACTGGAAGACAAGACCTCTCCTTTTCAATGAAGGAGGTATTGGCAGTAGTCCACCACGCTTGCATAATGTGGATTGGTAGTCAATACCCCTTTGCTGGCCTATTAGTCGCCGTCTACGACACCCATTGGAGCATATGGGGTGATGCTATTCTACTCTGCCGGTATCACGTATGGCTATTCACAAACTTACATAAACTATTTACAAACTTTAACTCTTTATCATATTAGTACATACTTACCTATAATTTTTTTTTCAATGCAATTTAAGTTTACTTTCTTGTTTTTAGAGCAATTAAGTAAAATCTTTGTTTTTAAAGTTTTTTATCAGTAATTTATTGTATAGTTATTTTGACACGGTTCATTCGCATTTTCTCTACAGAGCCTTTCATTTGATACCCATATTATGGTAGTGCTAATAGTAACAAATCTTGGGTAGTCGACAATTTTGCATTTAAAGTAATTTTATTTATTATAAAAGTATTTAGCAAAAACCATTGACTTTGCTAAGTAAAAAATACATAGATTGGAACATAGAACTTCCTTTTGAAGTTCGTGTATAACCTGAAAGAATACATAAGGACAAACAAACATAGGGACAAGAACGAACAGTACAACAAAATTGTACAGAATCAAGGTGTGGAGGGGAAGCCAAAGCAAGGACCACGGGTTTATCGTTCTGTACATACCTATGATATTTTATAGAATTATTCTCCATCTCTTAACCGTTACCGAATATTACTATGTGGACCATAATATTAAAAGAATAATCCTCAAACTCCTAACTTTTGCAGTTTTACCCTCCATCATCAGCTCACCTGAAAAACCTGATAGAATAGAAATAGAAAGAAAAAAACTTAATTCAACTGTCGATCTATACGAAGGTAAACATAATATTTAAGGAATTATCATCCAACTCCTAACTATTAGGAGTTTTTTTTTCATCGTCAGCTTACCTGAATAACATAAAATGATACAACTATCGGTTTATAAATACATATATTAATTCAAGAATTATCATTCAACTCCTAATCATGGAGGAGTTTTACCTGCCATCACCAGCTCATTAACATGATATGATGACTACCAGACGTAAATACTTCAATAGCTTCAGGAAATAAAATATGAAGCATATAATACCTGCATATAAAATTTGAGAGTTGCTCTCGATTTCCTCGGAATCTCATCATCAGATCCTGACTTGGTGACAATAGCACCATATCAGAAGTATTTAGAAAATAGGTCCACAATTAACAGAGATATCCGTGAACATTCATAAAATAATACATAGAGTGCAACATAGAACTTTATATGAAGTCGGTTATCAATACTAAAAGTATCAACACCATCGTTCGTTCTGTAGTAGCATTACGAATATTTACGCGTGATCACGGAGCTAGCACCGAGCGACGTGACCTCTCTCCGACAAGCCTCATGGGCGACTGATTTGAAAGCGATTGCGCGGACTGTTTTATACTGATTTTTAAATAATTGTTATAAATATATTATAGTTTGTTCAGATATCATTTTTATACCAAAATTTAGAGTATATATTCTTCTTTTAAATTACATCATTTGTTTCTTCAAATAAGGGATATTAATTGTTAGAAATAGCAATTTTCCAAATCGTATTTTCGTAATACTTGCAGTGTGATTCGATTTTTCTTTAATTAGTAATTCTATGAAATTTAATTTTTTTTCTTTACAACTATTTTGTTCGGGATATTGTCAGTTACACAGTATTTTTTATTTCATTGTAATATTAGCCTTTTCGGATATTAAGGGCTTCGAAATTGCATCTAAACGTAAAATTTTAAAAATGCTGTTAAGATATTTTGTTATAATTTATAAATAAAGAATTAAATGAAATATTTTCCTTTACAACTTTTTGCGAAAGAATATTATCTAGTAGTTTTTATAACATTTATATTGATAGAATAAGAATTCATGGAAATTAAGAAGCTCAAAAAGTGCCGATTTTCGCAAAATACGCGTAAACGCTCTTAATTACGAAAATAAAACAGTCTCCAAATAGCTCATTAATATTATTTTGTGATATAAATATAACTAGATGTGCTCGCGACTTTGTTCACGCGAACAAAGTCGCGGGCACATCTAGTTATATGATGTTATATAGCCTATAGCTTTTCTCGATAAATTGACTATCCAACACAAAAATAATTTTCAAATTGAATCAGTAGTTCCTGAGATTAGCGCGTTCAAACAAACAAACTCTTCAGATTTGTAATATTAGTATAGATTAGAACGTATTTTATAAGTAACTTAAAATTTTGATTAAAAATCAATAACTCACAGTGTGCCATGGAGGATCCAGCTCTTCACGAAGTTAGTTCGGAAATGAATGCGGATTGTTTCAATGGGTAAACAAGATTCTTTCTATATTACCCACCTCCATATATACCTACACTGCCTAAATATGGATACCTTAAAATCAATCAATAGAACGACAGTAGAACTTTTAACTGTCAATGTACTCACACGAGTCTACGCGGTCCCAAGAGGATAAAATGATCACGATATCATAGATTTCAATTAAATACGCATTATTAGGGATAACTCAAAACCTAATCGACACATGTCGATCAAAAGTTAAATGGGACCACATGACAACCACCAGCTTTCAGATATAAAAAGAATCATCAAGATTATTACACCCAGTGAAGAGTTATGAGGTATACGCATAAAAAAACATACAGTCGAAATGAGAACCTCCTCCTTTTTTGAAGTTTTTTAAAAATATTAACAAAGACAAAGAAAGCGAAATTGACGACAGAGAAAATGAAAAATGAAGAAGCTCTTTATTTAAATGGACTTTTAAATCGTCAAAAGAAGAGGAAATAATTATTTTACTTAAATAATTATTATTATGCTGAGATGGAGAAGAAATGGCGAAAGAAACTCCACAGCTTACAATTTCGTAATGATTTCACAACATCATTACAGTCAATAGATAATAACAATATAATTAAAATTACAGTTTTACATGCGTACATTTTGGGCTATTTCTCCCACGCATTTGGATCGTTTATATAATAATTTATCTCGTAAAAGCTTTTCTATATAATTCAATTAATTAAATTAGTGAACTAATTCATTTAACTTTTGATACCCACCACTATTTTGTGTTAATGACAGATAGATTCCTTTAAATTTAGGTGCTAAGCATACATTTATATTCCTCTGGTTAACAAATATTTAAGAATACAATGTGTGGTATACCAAAAATAAGTCCGTAATATTGGACTTATTTTTGGTATACCACTATTTATATACATTAGTTATTTACACAAAATTATAGGACAATTTTGTTTGTGAATAATTGTCACATGCAAACATGTGTCATACAATTATCAATACAAAAATAAACAACTACATTTACATCAAATAAAAATAAAAAGTTCAAGAAAACCTGAGATGACCAGACCCCGTTGGCGGCACCTGTTTACAGGCATGAAGCAAGAATAAGCCATCGCTTCGCTCAACCATATTTTAGGGAACGTAAGAAGATGATGGATGTTGAAGGAGAAAGTGATGGATGTTAAAAATCCATAGAAACCATACGAAGTAACTACTAACTTAAATTTTTTATTGACTATTGACTAAGAACACCGTGACAAACATTTTTGAAGGTTCGAAAAAAATGTTTGAAAGTGACTAGATCAGCCATCAATATACTTTGTTAATTATAGTGTTGAAGCTTATATTTATCACACTAGACATTGTTACTGAGTACACACATCAGCAGAAAAGAAAATGTTTGAAATTTATACCAATAGTCCTCGTGGAACATTGGTCAGCATTTTAATTCTTTTTGGTATGAATTTTTTTTGTCATATGTGTATTATATGTTTTCAATAAATATACATTATAGTATCTAAACTTCGATACGAACTTTCATCTCATATTTCATTCCATGTGGGTTAAAATTTCAAAAACGCTCGAAAAAGACACTTATTTTTTTCTTATCAAGTGCCTAAATTCAATATTTCATTGATTTCAGACTTCGTCACCTCTTAAAATGAGGGAAATGTATACAAATATATAATAAACTGCCACATCATGTAACTGAACTTCCGTCACATAAATTTGAGCTTCACATTGAACAAATTTTAATTAAGAAAGCGTATTATAAAGTTCAGGAATAAATTAGACGACAAAAATGTGGACACATCCAAATGTGCTCGATTCTCCATTGTAATCTACTGAGATATCAATATGTGTACAATTCAAATTGCTAAATGACAATATTGTAAGGTAAGACGTCTTAAATCACATTTTTATATAAAGTTTATTTTTTATTGCAAGCGTAATTATTAGTCTTTATTTTATTATATTATTGTGGTTAATTATTAAAGACTTGACAATGTGAATTATGACTCTTTCCAAATCAAAACTATGAAAACTGTAAAGGGAGGATAAAACTTATTGACTTTCTGGCCGGTTCAAGGGTACCCCTGGGAGATGATCAGTCAGTCAGTGAGTCAGGACTTTTCTTTCGCTTGTGCTAAACGGGTTATCGAACCCGCCTTGCGCGTGCGGCTCAATGCCATGTATAAATTAATTGCTAGAGGACGATATGTAAAAACAGTCCGTGGACTTAAAACCAATGACTGAAGAATTTCTAGAAATCGTAAAACATGTACCTCTTTCTTAATTTCTAACCGAAAGGGCATATACTATTTTTTATGGATTTTACTTTAAAATGACGGATTTGCATACAAACCATCATCCCCTTTTTTATACCTACCCTACGGGTAGAATTTCGAGAAATCCTAAAATACCTCTTGTTTATTTGTAACTGAAATTCATAGCATTGCAGACAAACTTTCATCCCCTATTTTATATCTATAAGGGTAGAAAATATCTCTTTCTAAATTTTTAACCGAATGGCCATATATCAATAAAACTGTTATGGGTTTTACTACAAAACTAAGAGTGACTAGTATGATCTATTAGTATTACCACTAAATAAAATTATTTTGTACAATTTCTTCTCATGTTATGAGAAGTGTCACACATGCGTAAAATCAGCAGTCCAGGCGAATTATTATTTTTATTTATAAATATAGGATTAGATATTTTATATCTTTCAAAGTTAATGAAACGTCGATACATACAATTTTTTATTTAAAAGAAATAAGTACGCGTAGTCGAAAAACTCGATTTGTGTTTGTACCTACGACATTAAAACACGAAAGGCGCCTGAAAATCTACACAAAGTAACACCATTCTAATGGAATTTGACTTAAAAATGGGCCGCATGCCGAAAGCCTGTTCCTAACAGGTGGTTGCAGTACCGATTCCTGCGATATATATAAGACCGATGCAACCCTTACCAGTCAGTGTGTTCCCGACGCGAACCGGGAAAGTCGCGTCTCTGGTTCCATGAAAATTTTCTAGTGAACATCGCGTTTCAGTCGTGTGTTTTCAGCGGAAAATTTGGAAAAACTTTAATTTTGTTCTGTTGCGTGTCTATCATTTTGTGGAGTTGTTTAAAGGTAAGTTTAATGTAATTTAAAAATAACAAACTCTAATAATTAGCTCTATGCTCTTTAAACAATTAAATATTTTAATTTATATCCGATGAGCGTGAAAAAATACAAGAATGAAATGGAATATAAGTGTATTGTATATCAACAAGTTTCTAATAATTAAAGAATCGATAATCTGCGGCATAAAAAGGAATAATAATATATAATACCACAGTTAATAATAATACTACAAATGATTTTCTAAGCATATTAAAAGATATGCAGTGCAAAAGAGTTGTGAACTGAAATAAAATATAATACATTTACTTACTTTTTTTGTTAAATTTTATTGCTATAGCATAATATTACAAATATGTTATTTGAAATTAATATACTTACGAATTTCAATAGAAATTAAATTAATAATTTATTTTATTAAATAGAATTTTATATTTATTTACAATTTTTAATAAGTAAGTTTTTTAGATAAATATTGAAAACTAGTCGTAGTAGGTATATACCTTGAATGTCCCCTATTTCTGGTATACGTTGCATATTTTTAAATAATTATTAAACTATGTTTAACTTGAATTCACACCTTTTTTAGAGATTACCTATTTACATTTTGCGGATGTATAGAATACATTGTCCTACTTTGTTTTTTACTATAATATTATTTAGAGAAAATATGTTTATTTTTGTAAGTTCTTTCACCGGAAGAATGCCTAAATTTGAACTAAGTGACAAGATGATGTTTTATTTTCAAATACGGACGAAGTCGCGGGCGGAATACTAGTTTATAATAAACTTCCTGAAAATTTAATGTCAATTTTCCAAGCAGGATTTATTGTGTTCATAACTAAATTTAGTTATCGTTATTATTTTAGTTTAAAGGACGTGTAGATTACACTTGATAACAGTAATTAACTTAATAACTGGCTAAACTGTCTGTTGATATGAAATATGAAGTTATTGAAAGTAAAGTACTTAATTGCCCTTTCTGTTTGAGTTTACGTAGCTATATCAATTTGAAAATATTTTATAAATGTGAAAAAACTATACGCGTTTTGGATTGGTAGCCAGTGTAATTACAGGGTAATCCGGGCATGGAGGGCATTTCATCTTAGGTCTCAGTATGACCAAGTGATTTTTTACTTGTGTTTGTTTATAGGCGACTGTATTTACTTACCACCAGCACCAGGTGGGCCGTCACCTTGTTTGTCATCTAATGGTATAAAAAAATTAACGTAAAAAAAATAGTATGACAAGTCTATACTTAAACATGTTAAATAAAAAAGAACTTTTTAAAAACAAGCTTCTATATGTTCTTGTTCTCTCTTGATAAAAAAGAACTAAAAATTTTAAAATAAAAATTTAAACCTGATAAGAAAAACATCATTATGTAAGTACCTACCTACATTGCAATTAATTATCCATATTCGTACTCTATACTTACACGCTTTTATTTAGAAGAAAATGGGTATGTGATAAAAAACGCAAAAATTTATTACAAGGGGTAAAGTTTTATGGTTTAATAAAAATGTCTGATAGGTATGTAGGTACCTACTTATGATATAGGATTATACAGTCCATCGCCCCAGAGGTACATTGTAGGGGGATATGGGTATCATATAATATAATATGTTTATACACCCTCATACCATTGAGCCCTCGGCACGTGCTCAGCTTGGGGCCATCTAATCAAAGACAGAAATCACTTTCATAACAAACGGAACGAACAAACTTTATTTCCCAATGATGGGGTCGCGTCGGTGGCGTAGTGCGTAAAAGCGTCGTCTCTCGCCCGGGAGGCACTGGTTCGATTCCCGCCACGTGTTTTCAAATTTTGAATTCGTATGTACGTTTAATCGACGCTTTTACGGTGAAGGAAAACATCGTGAGGAAACCTGCACACACCTATGAAGAAATTCTTAGGTTGTGTGTGAAGTCGACCAACCCGCACTTGGCCAGCGTGGTTGACTAAGACCTAATCGCCCCTAATGTGGGCTAGGCTCGAGCCCCTCAGTGGGGACATTATATGAGCTGTTGATGATGATGATGATGGGGTCGCATATTCACCGCATAGGTCGCAGAGTCGCCACGCTCGCTCGGCTCGTGAACTGTATTTCTGTACACCTAACCGACTCGTCACTTCGCTCCTCGCTAACCTATTGTTCGTTGAACCAATCGTCGTTGATGTGTGTTTACGTCGAACCGTTCTATTGGCGAAGGATTCATTCGGACTTCCAACCGTCGATGAATAATGTTTTCGGCGAACCGTTCCATCGGCCAAGTAGTTTTTAGATCAACTAACCATCGGAGTACAGTGTTATCGGAAAACTGTCCTATTTGGTCAAGGGTATTTCAGCGTACATACCAAAGCACGCTCAATAAAATTGGGATTTGGTGTTAAAAAACTTGGTCATCATGACAGTGACATATAAGTTTATTAGATTTTTACATAGATTTATAAATACTTACTGACTGGATTTTTACGTCACTAAGTCACAACCGCACTCGTCGCGTTTCATACATTTGAATTTCCCACAGTTTTATCGCAATGTTATCTTTTTGAGCAACAAATTAAATATTGTTTTCAATAATTAATTTGTTGCTCAAAAAGAAAGTTTATTAAAAATATTTATGAAAGGACAATATTAAAGTATATAATAGAATTTATATATAAAAAATGAGATATATATGAATTTCATGCACAATTGCACAGTCCTTATTGAGCCCGAGTCTTCAGTTAGTGGAAAATGCAACTAAATATCCTGGTACCAGGACAAATTATAGAAATGCTAAAAACTAATTATCATATTACAAATTGCTCTCAGCTAAGAAATTACTTTTTCCCAAAATTAAATTTTGTCGCATAATAAAAAAATATTCTACAAGAAAAACTTTCTTCTTTTCTTATTCTATTATTCAAGGTTATTTCAGTGGAGCCACAAATTAATTGGGGTTCAGAAGCAAAACAGCAACTGACAGTGGCCGGTAGCGGCGAGACGAGAACTTTCAGCGTGAAATAATTTTAAATTTTGTCTACATACATAAAAAAAACCTGTATAGCTTGTTAAGTTCGAAAAGGTAGCGCGGCCGCACGACTAACCATAGTGCCTCTAGCAAGCTCGCGATCACGCGCAGCCTTTGCCTGCAATAAGGGTGCGACGAGTAAAATGCAATTTCCGAACAATAATGACGCGTTAACAATAAAATAGAAAATTTTAAAAATGTGAAATATCTTAAAGTAGTCTTCTTACACAACAAATTGGTATGAGATAATTTCACAATTTGTTATTTTATAATAATATAACTTTATTTTGTAGATAATAATAAAGAAGACAGACAACTGCGAATGCCAATGTTCTAGTGATTTCAAAGAAATGCGATCTGAGATGTCACGAATTAGCTCTCTATTAGAAAAATATGTGGGGTCAAATGAACAAGTAATGCAAAAAATTCAAGACAATATTGATGATATAAAAAGTCAAATTACGGATATGAAATCATCTAATGAGCAAACTATTCATATTATTCAAACAAACGTGGATAAAGTGATCACAGAAATAAATGATATTAAATTATCAACCTCTAGCATGTTGTCGGAGCAAAAAGACATAAAAAATCACGTGACTCGCTTAGAACAATCAATCTCTTTGGGCGAAAATAAGTTAAAGTCACTAGAATCTGATCTAAACAACCTAAAAACTGCACCCGTTAATTCAGAGAAATTAAGCGAGCAATTCATCCAAGAGATTCAAAGCCGTAATAACCGACAAAAGAATGTAATATTTGTGGGATTACCAGAACCTATATTATCTAAACACGAAGAAAGACTAGCAAAAGATGAGGCTGATGTAATAAATCTTATCTCAGTATTCGATAATGACATTCCAAAACCAATAAAAATCTTTCGGATCGGCAAACTAAATCCAGGCAAAAATCGCAGTATTAAGGTGTGTTTTGATGTCATAGGACCTGCTAAGCAACTTCTTCGAAATAAAAGTAAACTACCTAAAGGCATAAAGATATATTCCGATCAGACTCCTGCACAACAAAACTTTCTAAAGTGTCTTCAAGATGAACTAAGACAACGAGAAAGTAAGGGTGAAAGTGGACTCACGATCAAATACTTAAATGGAACGCCAAAAATAGTAAAATCTAATACAAAAAACTAATAACACCCAATGACATCATAACTAATATAACTCCTATTGTAAATACCTTCGATGTACTTAACAGCTACCAAAACATACCTGCTAACAAATCACGTTTTACATTCTTTTATCTTAATGCTCGAAGTATACGTAAACTAGGGAAAATAGAAGAACTTGAGTGCATCCTTCACGCAATACCAAATAATGTTCACGTCATCTTAATAACAGAAACATGGATCCATACAGAAGAACAAGCACAGCAACTACAGCTACCTAACTATACGCACTATTACAATTATAGAACAGACAAGACTGGAGGAGGTGTGTCAATATATGTTCATGACGACATTAAACACAGTCTATCTGAGTCCAAGTATATCAGAGGGAATAACTACCTATGGGTAAAGTTAGAAAAATATGGTCTTGAAGTAGGAGTTGTATACTATCCTGGCAAAACAAACTATAACGAGTTTCTTGACGATTATGAATCCCAATTGGAACGCAGACACCGTGCGATTGTATTTGGTGACTTCAACATAGATCTCCTGGTTAAAGACAAAAAAACTAAAAAGTATAAACAACTTACAAGTTCATCGGGTTACAAAATTTTGAATAAAATTAACAACAAATATTGTACCAGAGAATCAGAATCAAGAAAATCCATCTTAGACCATGTAAGCACGAATTTGAAAAATGACAGCTTTCACATGATAATACTCAACTCATCATTATCTGATCACAAACAAATATATCTAGAAATAAAAAAAGTCAAACCACCACCAAAAGTGTACTCCCGATATGAGGCCATTAACTATACTAAACTCTTCAATTTAGTCAAAAATCAAGGAGAATTAGAATGTAATAATTATACTACACTAGAAAAAAATATAAAGAATTATTTGGAAAGATGCAAAGAAATTAAAACCAAGAGGCTTAATAAACCGAAAGATAATTGGATAAACAAAAGGGTGATAGATGATATAAATAATAGAAATTTGATCTGGGCGGAACTTTGCAAAAACCCAAATGACAACAACATAAAGGAAAAATTAGCTCTAATGAAGAATGAAGTAACAAAAAATATAAGAACTACAAGGAATTCATACTACCACAAAGAATTTACCAAATTTATCAAGGAACCAAAGAAAATGTGGAATTTAGTCAATACTCTAGCGAATAACAAAATAAGTAAAAGTTGTGCTCCTCCAAAACTCAAATCGAACAGTAATGAAATAACAGATCCTATCCAAGTATGTAATGTTTTTAATAGTTATTTCGCAACAATAGGACAACTTTTAGCAGCTCAAATACCAAAACATTTCCATGATGATACCATGCAAGCATTACCAACACTACACAATGCCCAAAACGCACAACTGACATTTCTTGAACCGTGTACTGAAAAAGAACTATTAAACATAATTAGCCATCTTGATTCTAACGCTAGTTCTGGTCTCGATGGAATTAACACTAAGGCAATAAAATGTATCAAAAGCTTAATATCAAAACCATTGGTAACATGTATTAATAAATTATTCTTAGATGGCACATTCCCAGATACACTTAAAATTGCTAAAGTCACACCCATCTATAAATCTGGGTCAACAAAAGATCCAGGGAACTACCGGCCAATTTCGATACTACCAATATTGTCAAAAATACTTGAAAAACTTTTGTATGCCCGGCTACAAAGTTATTTAGACTCAATTAATTTCATATCTCGTAGACAATATGGTTTTAGACCCCAAAGTAATACACTTACAGCTACTATAGATCTCGTTACTAAAATAAAACAAAATATAGATGAAAGGAATGTAGTCCTCGGAGTATTTATAGATCTTAAAAAAGCGTTTGACACCGTTAGCCATCAATTACTTTTAGAAAAACTGAAAGCTATTGGTATCAGTGGTAAAGCTTTTGAAATGCTTAAATCTTATTTTACCCGAAGGTCACAAATAGTTAAAATCGGTAACAACCAAAGTACTGCACTGCCAATAACCTGCGGCGTCCCTCAAGGTTCAGTTTTGGGATCTTTATTGTTTTTAATTTATGTAAATAACATACAGGAATTAGGTCTAAAGGGACATATTACTCTCTATGCAGATGACACTTGCTTATTTTATTTTGGTTCGTCAATTCACAACCTAATCTCAGAAGCTCAGCAAGATTTAAATGTTCTATATAATTGGTTTCAGCACAATCTTTTAACAATTAACATTTCAAAAACCTGTTTCACAATATTTAATGCTAAAAACAAACCAATACCATTACATGCACCCTTGACAGTTAATAATATAATTTTACTGCAAAAAACCCATGAAAAATACCTCGGTCTATACATCGACACCAATCTGTCATGGAAAGTTCACATTAACCACATAAAAAAGAAATTATTATCACTGTATGGTTCGTTACGCAATGTCGTACGATGCTTACCACATAAATTACGGTACACACTATACAATGCCTTAGTAAAACCGCACCTTACATATCTAATTGAAATCTGGGGAAGTGCATCAAAAACAAAAATATCTGAACTCCAGATTCTACAAAATAAAATTGTAAAATTGCTTTTTAATTACCATTATCTGACACCCACAAAGAAAATATACAATGAAACATACATAATGAATATCAAAAGTCTATACCGATATAACACTTGTATTTTAATTCGTAAAATTCTTAATAAGAACATCCATACTAACCTAACGTTCACCAAACAAAAATCTGTCACTACACGCAGCACTCGCCGCGCTAGTTTTCTTGTTCTACCCAAGCCGCGCACAAAATACGGAAACACTATGATAACGTTTGAAGGAGCACAACTTTATAACAAAATACCCACACATATAAAAAGTGAAGACTCGTTTAACGTTTTTAAGAAGAAACTTACAGAGTATATCGTTACAACTCAATAACTTTAAGGAAACAAATACGTAAAATGCGTTAAACGAGTCTACAATATTTGGGTTTAAGCGTGAAGTTGCGGTTTAATTTAATTTTATATTTATTACTTTTTATTTCTATACTTAGGTACTTCATTAAACTTAAAAAAAATTATACTAGAATTAAAAATGTATTTATTGAGAAGTTTTCTGTAGCTTAACCTAAACTTTAATTTTTATTTCTTGTTTTTAAGTAATATGCAATTTGTATGCAAAATTTTGTTGGTATGCAAAATTTATAAATTTATAGATGTGGCAACAGCTACACGGAACAGTAACTTCACGCTTTTATAAATATTACAATTATTTTTAAGGATTAATTTAAAACACAAACAATTTATTATGCGTTTGTGACCACGAACAGTTTATAATCTGTTAATTACTTAAGTTCTCATGTAAGTGACAATGTAATGTCTTTATGAGAATAAAATTCTTTAAACCTAAACCTAAGAAAAATCAATAGGTTTTTAGTTTTCTTGTGCAACGCAGGCGCGGTTTGCTCCAATTACTATAGGCAAGGTCGCCAGCCCTTATCGTAATTAGATAATCACCTTTGTGGTTCGCTATTGCAATTTAATTCAGAGGTTCGATCGCCAGGCGAGTACACATTTGTGCTCGTTTTGGTTGGTTGTAGGATTTGTTTAAGTCGCCTGGCTAAGTGCCAACATCTTATCCATTAATATAAAGTCTAAACAATAAGTATATTATGACATTGTTTTACTGCATTTTCGAAGGTTAAGCTTTTTTACGGATTGTATAAATGGCGTTTCCCATCGTACTTTCCTTATAAAATAATTTAATTAATAAGGTCGGTTTTTCTTTAAATAGTTTTTTAAAGAAAAACAGATTATTATTCTACCAAACATTTTTTTTTTAATTATAGGTGTTAAAGCGATTTCCTGTTTAGGCAACATCTAAGAAATTGCCTTTTGTGCTATTTTATTTTGTGGTCGCACACTGTAGTAATTTTTCGCTAAATTACGATTTTATAGGTAAGGCTTCCATTTGATAATGTGTATTTTACGAGGTTTCGTACAATATTGTCAATGCCGTAGCCCGTAACGCGCTACCTAAACTTTATGTAGGCCATAATACTATATTAGAACCTCAATTACCTTGTCGACAGACGATTCGCTCTTTGTCAGAAAAATAAACACGCATGAGTAAGGCTGGAGCTTAGCAACACATATAAAAACAGCTGACGGTTAACTTTTAATAGTTTGTTTAACATGTTCGTGAACTCCTAAAGTCATAAGTATAGGAAACTGTAAATCGGTAATTTGAAAGAGAAAGAACATACGAACGCGTATATTAGAGCGAGTAGGATAGACAAGATCGATTCACGTACACGCAGGTGGCCTAATAGACCTGTCAGTCACGTAGAAAAGACAGCAACTGTCAGACTGCAGTACTATTCACGCACACATACTCATTACTCACACATTACATAATTTCATTGCCAATCTATAAACGAGAGTAACTAAAAACCTATTTCTAAAATTCATAGCCCATTGATACCGCATCGGTTACGCAGGACAGAAAAATGGGCATTGAAATTTTCACAGAAAAAAAATCATATCTATTTATGATGTGTTTGTAAACCGGTCCGCAGGACCCATCGAGCTTTTCTTGTTCCATGTACCTCGAGCAATGCTTTGCTAGTCCAATGTAGGTATCTCATGAATTTAAACGATGCTTGAAAGTACTACTTTTTTAAAAGCACCAGCAAGATTTTGTGTACAAACTTCAAAAGAATTTCATTAAATTGGTTACTAGCTTAGATTAAAGCAAAAGGGGGAAGATACGGCATCCTCATTATTGCATTTATCAAAAAGTAGGCCTCGCTAACCACATACACACACTATCACTCACACTCTGTCAATGAAGGTTACGTACAGCATCGTTAAGGTGCCGAATACTACCGATCGAGAAAGCGAGATAGAGTGATCACTTACTGCACAAGAGTTATTGGTAAGAGTCAGCGAGTCTCGAGACGTCACTAGATTACAAAATAGCGTCAGCGTATTTTTTGTGTTCGAGTAATTTCTCAAATCCCTCCTCTTGTTAAGGTCGGTTAAAATATAGCCTATGTCGCTCGAATCTTAATAACGAATTGATTGACACCTCATACATCAAAATCAGATGAATAGTTTAGGCGCTACGGTGGTACATACGTTGAGGTTCGCGTCCGGAAGCCTCTTCGTGGCGGACCCTGGTAACGTGATGGGGAAACTTTCTCGGTGGGTGTGTGGCTTTTGATGCCAAGTGTGTTGCCTTGGCATTCGAAGTCACATGCCATCGTTGAGTTGTTTTTGTTTTCCCACCACGGCTAGTTCCGGACGGCCCTTTTCAGGGTCACGACCGCGCCCGAAGTCCCCCAGGTGCGGTCCGATGGCTGCGCCCGGTGTCCTCGTCAGGAGGACGCACCAGGTCGAGCAGCCGTCGATGGAGGAGTGGCTGATGGTCATCAATTGGTGCAAGGAGTGCCTAGACGGACAGCGTTGTGACGGTCTCGGTGTAGTTGCGCTCATGTGCGCAGATCCCGAGCCGTCCCGTAATAGCGTCAGGCCGGGGAGGATGTTTATGTGGGTATGGAGTGAACGCCTTTACCTAGAGACCCACATATCCCTGTGGTTGGCACCACCTCGCAGGGACGATGCGTAAATGCATTAGACCTCCCCGTCAACAAAAAAAGGGTGGCACATACGTAAATACAAACATACATACATACATAGACTGCTACAATCATTACTCTTCCTTTTGGCTTCGCCTTAGTCGGGTAAAAAGATGTTTGTTAAAGTTGCTATGTCCCGAGATCATAAAGTAACATTAACATCACATAACGTGGCGTGTCTTCGCGTAAGCTCTTTGTCATCTGTCACTGATCAGTGGCGTAGCGTAGGGTTAGTCACATCATATAACGTGGTGTGTGTGGCATAACATAATAGTCCAGTCTGTTTGTACCTTTATTATGGCATTATAAATGACGTACCTGGGTTCGGCTGATTTACATAATTGTTGAAAAGCAATTTAAAACTTTTTAATAATAGCAATTTAAGTTGGGTTTAATTAGAGGTCATTATTTTGATACTTTTGCTTAAAATATACAGAGCCGTAGACAAAGTAAGTTCGATAGGAAAAAAATGTATGGCATTTACTTAAGCCGTCATTAAATCACGTGGCCAATCGTAGCTTTAAAGGCTTGTATCCACTTGAGCATACTCAGGCGAATGAGCGGCTCATTTGGCCGAGCCGCTCAAGTGGAGACGCCTGAGCACGCTCGGCCCGAGCAAATCCGAGCGCGCTCAGGGCGAGCCGGCAGCTGTCGGTTTTTGTCCGTGCTCAAAGGCGCTCAGTATCCGCTCGGCGCTCAGTGTGGACGGTTGTTTTTGTGTTTGAGGCGAGCGCGTCGAATTCCCCGAGTTTAATATAGTTTAATTACGTTTACTTAATTTGCGGTCCGATCAATGACAGTAAATATTCAAAATCAATCCTTGACATTCTTGTAAAGTTGTTAAATGGTTCGTTATCTCCTTCGAAAGTCAATTCACGAATTATATTAGACGAGTTGCTTCATCGATAACGATACATTTCTCTTATCCACCATCTTGGTGGTTTTCTCTTCTTCTTTATGGCACAGTGAATGATTATAAAGGCAGCAGCAGCTACACGGACACGTGAAGACATGACGGAGCCGAGTATATACTGAGCAGCCTGAGCACAGCTTTTTCAATGTTGAGGCTCGTTCGACCAAAACATTCATTTTGTTCCTCTGAGCATGCTCAGGCGAATGAGCGGCTCATTCGCCTGAGCATGCTCAAGTGGATACAAGGCTTAAGTAAGGTGGTAGAGAAAGCTAAGACGCTGTATATAACCAATTAACATGGCCTATGATGACGAATTTCGATATCTTATCGTTATGAAACGATTCTCATTTGTCTAAACCATCAGTCCTCAAATGTCACATTAATGTAACAGATATATGTAGATATAGAAGTTCTTTTACGCTGTGTTGATACCTTGGCAGATTACTTATTACTTTGACATTTACCTATAATAAGAATAATAAAGTTTATTTAAAATTATTAAATTTTATTTTATATTTCAATGAAAATTCATTACTATGTCAGGCAAGCGCCCGGTCGTAAAAAAATACTGCCAAAACCTCCTACACTACTCCCCATTGATTTTACGTCGGTGCAAATTGTCCTCTGTAGAGCTGCAGCAGTATAACTATAGCAAGCCATACTGCATATTCATTAAAATAGAAGATGAATATGAGTTCGCAAGAGCGAACTTTGAAATATGAACTTAATTAAGCTTGCTAAAGTTGTTTGAAAATAAACCTTGTGGCCTTGGTTGATGCTAGATTAATCAGTTTAGCGGAGGAAGGGTACAGCGGGCTAGCCACTTGAATTTCAGGCTCCTGATCTGTGTTAGTACCTTTACCTTACAGAAGACCAGTCTTTTAATACTATATTTTTGTGGTGACTATGGTTGGCAGCGCGCGAGCGTACTTCGGTGTTGCAAGCGTCTAATAGGTTACGTTGATTGCTTACCAGGCCATGCAATACTTAAAAACCCACCTCCTCCAAGAGGCAAAAGCGGACTGGCAAATAACACCTGGGTTAACACACTCAAAAGCACTAATCGAACCATACTCTCATATGCGCACTGACGAGCTACTGAAGCTTAACAAGGGCAACAGGGGCAGGGGCTTATTAGGGCTTTGACTGGCCTCTGCAAGTTGAACAGACATCTCTACAATATGACACTAAAAGATACTGATGCTTGCAGATTCTGTGAACAGGAGCGTGAAACACCAATGCACCTCCTGTGCTCTTGTGAATGTCTCATCCACAAAAGAAGCCGACATTTGGGAAGACACATTCTTGACCCAGACGATATCAAAACAATCCAAGCTAGGAATATCTTATCGTTTTTAGATAGTGCCCAGCTAAAGGAGTATATGTAAGGCCTCAATAGGACTTACTTGGATGCTAGTCACAATAGATCTTTATAGGTCGCAGTGACGCAAAAAACCCCGAATTGTCTAAATAATAATAATACCAGTCATGCCGTGTGCTTGTCTGCCAACCACTTAAGTGGACCTTAGGTCTACCTGCGCTTATCGTGGAAACAATTACTTTGTCGGTGACAACGTAGACCAGCACGCTTAGTCCTTAGGAGGAAATGAGATGGTGGGATTAGGGAAAAAATCTCCTCAGAGCACTCGCCGGGGTACAGACAGATATAGCGGTAGAGGAAGACAAAACAAAAGATGGATCGACTGCGTGAATAATGATATGGCAAAGAAGTTTGTTAATGTTGAGATGAGAATAGAAAGAGTACAAAAACGATTTTTATGACATTTAGCGTTCACAGCAGCTCTCGTTAGTAAAAAGAAAAGAATTTCCTACCATAATCAAATGGCTCACTTTAAAATGATATCTTTAGCAAATCGTAGAATACTTAATGACTCTTGCTTTGTTTGGAAGATAATAATTGAAGCAATTGATTGTCCAGAAATTCTTAGTAGGCTCGATATTCGTGTCAGATACCCTCGCAGTAACATAGTTCCCCTTCGTACACCATTTCGCAGAACAGTGCTTGGTACTAACTCACCCATTTCAAGGTTTACAAGAGTAATTAATGAACATAGTGCTCACATTTATATTAACTTTGACCCACTTAGCAAGTTCCTTAAAACTATACAGGGTTTGTTATAATAACTGCTTTATTTAAAGCGTAAAGTTGAGTTATGTTTGCACTTTACCAGTAAAAGTTTATTACATTTAGTTATTAAAATATTACATTAAGTTAATTAGCAAGTTTTGATGTGTGCAAACGTTGGTAAATCAATAAAAAAAAATGACGGCTGATCGAGAAGAGTGGAAGAAGATAACATATTACGCCGACCACAAATAAAATTGGTAGAAGGGCAGACGAATGATGATACTTTGATTTGAATTTATATCATTGATAGCAACTAAAAGAGACAGGTGCTACTGTCTCTTTTTAACTCCAGATATTGAAATATTTCAAAATTGCAACAAATTTAATAGCAAACACACTTAAAAACCGTTGGCCGGGCGCGCGCGTAAATATTGTTGCAATTGTTACGAACCCTTAATCTATGAAGATCGCTACATCAGCATCGTCCCCAATCAATATTGCACACGGCACGAAGCATACGAAGCAGCGTCAGCAGAGCGTGTCGGCCAACATGACGACATCGCGAATTTCAAAATTAAATATTGATTATTTTATGTTATATTGGTTTCACACTTCGAAGCGGTATCAACTCTATAATTACTTTAACTTTCTTTGTAACGTTTCATTATAATTAAATTTATTAAATAAAAATTGCTTTTTTTTGGATCCTACGGCTGTAGACTACGTAATTGGCGCAGTCGGTAGGATACTCGCGGGTCGGTTCGCGTAATCCAGGAGAAGATTTCCGTTATCGCTAAGCCGCCCGAGTGGCTATCAAGTCGCGACCGGGTATCCGAATCTACGGGAGCTGCAGTCCAAAGGAGAATCCGGCTATCGATTCCTCAAGAAGAAGCAATGCTGTAAGTCCTTGAATCTTTCAAGTCCTTGCCTTCCTAATCCTTAAGCTATATAAAATATATACTTATACATAACCATATTAATATCTATACATATCCTATCCAATTTTATCTGTACATGATATTATTTTAATTAACCTTTTTTTATTACTTTTGTTTGTGCTATTTTGTAACCGCCAAGATTTTCCATCCGCGAGAATCTCGTAACGTTAGGATAGATAGAGATAGGCCTAGAGATAGGCTTAGTGTTATTGACGAAAGTAGGAAGTTATCCGACGTCGAAGACATGGCTCACGGTAACGATTTAGACGTAGATATTATATACAAATCCTTAAGATTATTGCCTGAATTTGATGGTAATCCACACGTGTTAACGCGGTTCATCCATCTATGTGACCAGTTAGTAATAACGCATTTTAAAACAGGACCGGGTAGTGAACTTTCTAACCTAGCCCTTATAAATGGTATATTAAATAAGGTGACTGGCCCCGCTGCCAGGCACATAAATGCCAATGGTATTGCAGAAAACTGGCAAGGCATAAGATCCGCTCTCATAAATAATTTTGCCGACCACCGTGATGAGACCGCTTTGTATAGTGACTTATCTCTCCAAACTCAGGGGTCCAGCACCCCACAAGAATTTTACGAGAGGTGCCAAAATTTATTCAGCACCATTATGACGTATATCTCGCTTCACGAGACAGTTTCTACCACGGTAGAAGCCAAACGTACGCTCTATCAAAAATTAACCCTACAAGCGTACTTAAGAGGCCTAAAAGACCCCCTAGGTTCTAGAATACGCTGTATGCGACCTGAATCCATGGAAAAGGCCCTTGAGCTGGTTCAGGAAGAATTAAATACACTTTATTTGCAAAATCGTAACGAACACCCCTCACATAAGTCTCATTCGCAACCTACTAATTTTCAATTGCCACTTAATAATTTCACCCTGAAACAAACCCCCTTTAGTATGCCAAAACCTCAACTACCAATTAATAATTTTATTCCCAAACCTCCTAACAATAATATGTTTGGACCTTTGAGACAATCCGCATTTAATATGCCAGGTCCTTCATTCAGACACCACCCTTTTCAACCCCCTACACATGGTTGGAGGCCTAACAACATGATGCAACAACCACGTCTGAATAATAATTTTTCCCAGCAAGTTATGCGCGCCCCTCCTCTACCTTACAATCCTAATAACCAACCATTTAGATTCCCTAACAAGCCTCAACCCCAAGGTCCGCGCCCGATGAGTGGTGTAAGCCATTTTGTAACGAAACAGCTACCCCCTACGGGACAGGAATGGAAACCATTCGGGATTCCACCCTCTAATAATTACTTTAAGCCACGGGAATTAAATATGAACGAATGTTACTATGACTATACTTATGACGACTACGAACAAGAGTATTATTACCCAGAACAGAATTCTGACTATACTTATAATTACTATGACGCAACTTACTATAACGAAGAAAATCCTATAGTAGAGGACCTAGACCAGTCTGCCTCATGCTCTAATGAAAATGAAAATTTTCAGAAGGTACCCCAGTCCGAAAAACCAAAATAGAGTTGAACTTTCAAATCCAAAGACAGTTAGGATTTATTCAGATCAAAAATCCCCCTCTAAAATTTTTAATTGATACGGGTGCTAACCAATCTTTTATTAGCCCCGAGGCCGTAAGTAAATACTTTAGTAACTTTCCTCTAAATTATGAACCTTTTGAAGTCACAAATGTGCACGGAATTAGTAAAAATGATTATTCAATTACATTGCCCTGTTTTCCTGAATTTAACGAACATACAGACATTAATCTTTTTATATATAAATTTCACAATTATTTTGATGGCCTTTTAGGATTCGATTTATTAGAAAATTGGGGATCTAAGATAGATCTTAAGAATAAATCACTGTTGACTAGACATGCGACAATACCTATAGAGATGTATGACTCACGTAACGTTAACCTTTACGAAGAGATTATCCCTGCTAACACGTCCAAATTATTAAGATTACCAATTAACACTTTCGACGGCGAAGTTTTAATACAAAATCAAACTATCTGTAATTGCCTGATATCTGACTGCTTGACTACAGTACAGAACAATAGAGGTTGGGTAGAGATAATTAATAACTCACCCAATGACGTCATATTTTCTATGGACCGCCCTATAGAAGCTGAGATGTATAATATCGAGAATAGTCATCACCAAATTTTGTCTGATCGCGCACAGAAAGTGTTGTCCCGCTTACGTACAGATCACCTTAACCCGGAAGAGCTTGCTAACTTACAAAATCTTTGCGCAAATTATGCTGATGTGTTTTATCTTGAGGGAGAACCACTAACATTCACTAACAAGATCAAGCACACTATTAGAACCACAGATGAAATCCCAGTTCATACCAAAAGTTACAGATATCCATACATACACCGACAAGAGGTTAGAGATCAGATTGAGAAGATGCTTGAACAGAATATCATTAGGCCTTCTGATTCTGCCTGGAGCTCTCCTATATGGATAGTCCCTAAAAAGGCTGATGCCTCCGGTAAAGTAAAATGGCGTCTTGTTGTAGATTTTAGAAAAGTAAACGAGAAAACGATTGACGATAAGTACCCCATCCCTAATATCACCGACGTTCTAGACAAATTAGGCAAATGTCAATATTTTACAACCCTGGATTTGGCTAGTGGTTTTTATCAGGTTGAAATGGACCCCGCCGATGTCCATAAAACTGCTTTTAATGTAGAGCACGGCCATTATGAATTTTTAAGAATGCCAATGGGTTTAAAAAATTCTCCATCAACCTTTCAAAGGGTGATGGACAATGTTCTTAAAGACCTTCAAAATCAAGTCTGCCTGGTCTACCTGGATGACATAATAGTCTTCAGTACGTCCCTGCAGGAACATATTAATAATCTGGAAAAAGTTTTCACAAAATTACGGGAATCTAACTTCAAAATCCAAATGGATAAATCAGAGTTTTTAAAATTAGAGACTAGCTTTCTGGGTCATGTTATTTGTAACGAGGGTGTTAAGCCAAATCCAGACAAAATAGCCGCGATTGAGAAATATCCCCTTCCAAAAACTACCACCGAAATCAAACGTTTTCTCGGTTTGTTAGGTTATTATAGGAAATTTATACCCGATTTCGCACGACTAACAAAACCATTAACTAGCTGTTTAAAAAAGGGATCTAAAATAACTTTAGACAAGAATTACACAGATTGCTTTAACCATTGCAAAACGCTTCTTACTAACGACCCTATCCTGCAATACCCCGATTTTTCCCGAGAGTTCCTCCTCACAACGGATGCATCGAATGTAGCTATTGGTGCCGTTCTTTCACAAGGTACGATAGGATCTGACAAACCGGTTGCATATGCGTCGCGTACATTAAACTCTAGCGAACTAAATTATAGCACGATTGAGAAAGAACTACTGGCTATAGTATGGGCAACCAAATATTTTAGGCCCTATTTATTTGGTCGCAAATTTAAAGTTATAACCGATCACAAGCCCTTGCAATGGATCATGAATCTAAAAGAGCCAAACTCGAGACTTACGAGATGGCGTCTAAAACTAAGCGAGTACGATTTTTCGGTAGTTTATAAGCAAGGAAAATGTAATACGAACGCAGATGCACTATCTAGAATAGAGATAAATAATGAAGAACTTATGTCAATTGTTGCAAACGCCTCTGAAAAATCACCTTCGCTTGATGACTCTAGAACTATTACAGCTAGAGATCAGTCAGGCGATTCGGCTACTGCAACTGCCCACACAAGCAATGAACATCCGATCTTAGAAATCCCTATTTCTGATGACCCTTTGAATAAATTTACAAGGCAGATTATCCTAAATTTAGTAGGTGATATTAAAGGACGCACTATCATTACGAAACCTTTTGACACCCATACTCGCATTACAATACAAATCTCGGAATCTAATTTAGAAAAAGATGTTACGTCTGCCATTAAAGAATATGTGAACCCAAAGACCAAAACTGGTTTGCTTATTAACCCTCATCTGGCCATGTACTCCGTCATTCCTATCGTTCAAAACACCTTCAAAAATTCTGCAATGCAAATAGTTTTAACAAAAAAGGAATTGGAAAATGTTAGAGAGTACTTAAAGCAACAAGAAATCATTAACAAGTATCATGACGGTAAAACGAATCATCGAGGCATTAACGAGACTTACTTAGCTCTATCTCACAAATATTACTGGCCCAAGATGCGCGAGCATATCACTAAATTTATTAACGAATGTACGATTTGCGGACAAGCAAAATACGACCGCAATCCAGTAAAGCCACAATTTAGAATAGTTCCGTCAGCTAGTAAGCCCTTTGAACTTGTACATCTCGATTTACTAACTATTCAAGGTGAGAAATTCTTAACCATAGTTGATGCATTCTCTAAGTATGGTCAGGCGTATTATTTGAGAGATGGAACAGCAGTCAGTGTAGTCCAAGCTTTACTCAGTTTCTGCACCCATCATGGCGTTCCTCTTACTATAGTTACAGATAACGGTACAGAGTTCACTAATCAACTTTTAGCCGAGTTTGTAAGACTGCACAAAATTCAACACCATAGGGTAGCCCCTCATACACCTAACGAAAATGGGATTGTCGAAAGATTCCACGCAACTATCTTAGAACATCTCCGAATCTTGAAAGTCAGCCACAAAAATGAATCCGTCTTTATATTAATGCCTTATGCCGTATTAGCTTATAATAGTAGTATACACAGTCTCACAAAATGTAGACCTATCGAAATTATAACTGGACATTTTGATCCCCGTGACGCATTTGACTTAGACCTCACAACCCATCTTCTGCAACAATATATGACAGACCATAAAGATAGGATGACTAAGACTTATAACTTAATCCAAGAACTAAGCACTGATTCCCGTAGAGACCTAATGGCTAACCGTAACGAGAATAGGGAAACCGAAGTTCAATACTGCCCTGAACAACAGATATTTGTTAAAAATCCACTTGCCTCTCGACAAAAACTTGCCCCACGTTATACTCACGACACTGTTATGGCTGATCTCCCCATCCATATTTATACCAGGAAAAAACGTGGTCCTATAGCCAAAAATAGACTTAAACGAGTCCCTAAAAGCTCTAACTTGTTGCAGAGCGATCCTGGTGCTTCATCTGGTTCTACAAACCGGGATATCCCAAGAGATAAGACTTGAAAGTCTAGACAATGGTCCCGGTATATTGCCTTTCAAACGAGGACCTGCCAGAATCCTTTCACATTACCACTCCTTCCTACAGTACGTTAATCTGCATGATCTACACGAAAAAATAGACTCCATCCATCAGCAAGTTATCGATAGTACCCCTGAACTTAATAATAAGACAAATCTACTATTTGAACCTCATATAAAGTATCTCCTTCACAAACTGGATGGCATATCAGAGCAACTTCAAACTTTTGAACCAAATCGAGCCAAAAGAGGCCTCATCGATGGTCTAGGATCTATAATAAAGAGCATAACTGGAAACCTAGATCACACGGATGCATTACACTATAATCAGGCTATAAAGAATATTCAGGTTAATGAGAATAAATTGTTAGCAGAATTTAATAACCATGTTAGTTTAACAAAAGATATGACAGCACAGTATACTAAGATAATAGATAGTATCGTAGAAAATCAGAACAAAATGGAAACATTAATAAATAAAATCAGAGAGACAGATGCGACAAGAGATAACGATCTTATTAAATACGCTCATTTAGCTCAGGTACTTCTGATACTTAGCGATAATATAGATTCGGCATCCCAAGAATTAACTAAATTACAGAATCTCCTAGCGTTTATAAGGGTTTCTACCATGCATCATTCTTTTCTTAAATCTGAAGAGATGCGCAGTATAATTAATAAATTAAATATTTTATACGGAAACGATAAGGTTCTAGACTTAGACATTAGGGAATACTATGATATAATTAAGTTAGGTTCATATTATGTAGGTAATGAAATAGTTATAGTCTATAAGTTCCCTATATGTATACCTCATATATATCAATTATATAAATTATCTATTGTACCCAATAAGAAACATGAAATCCTTATTCCCCCTTCTCCATTCCTGGCAATCCATGAGAAAGATTTCAAGCACATGGAGGCTGAATGCCCGAAGACCAGTAAATGGTTCATATGTGAAGAAAGAAGGAGTCTGCAAAGCCGGCCATCTCAAGATTGTATCTACCAACTCATCACGACACAGCAGTGGAGTCAAACCTGCAGCCCTGTTACTGTAACCTTAGATCAGCCAGCCTATGAAGAACTTGATGATAGACATCATATCATTAGCTTTCCTACTCCAACCAAAGTACACCTGTCATGTGGACAAGACTTGTTCAACGTATACCAAGGAAGCTACCTAGCAATAATCCCGCAACACTGTCGTATGGAGACTCCGCAACTAACCATCAGTAACACAAAGGATCGATTGAATGGACATGTACTAAAGATAATGGACCTACCTCAGAGAAATTATATCAGTCAACCAGAAGTTTCGGCGTTCAAACTGAAATCAGTTAATCTGGAGCATCTACACTCTACCAATACGATGATCTCTCAGCAACCAGCTATTAACTTCGAGGCAAATAGCGACCACACAATATATCATACTACCATTCCGCTGTACCTACTCATAATAGGTGCAATCGTCCTTATAGTCATCGTGTTATCCCGAAAATACTACAGGAAGAAAAACTCTGCCGATATCCAAGCCAAGGGAATCGAATTACAGACGATATACGCCACTCCAGAACCAAGAGCAAGGTCAAGTCAACCCCCACCTCAATTTACTACGAAATTTATCGGTGGTGGCTGTTCTTCGGGGGGAGGTGTTACGAACCCTTAATCTATGAAGATCGCTACATCAGCATCGTCCCCAATCAATATTGCACACGGCACGAAGCATACGAAGCAGCGTCAGCAGAGCGTGTCGGCCAACATGACGACATCGCGAATTTCAAAATTAAATATTGATTATTTTATGTTATATTGGTTTCACACTTCGAAGCGGTATCAACTCTATAATTACTTTAACTTTCTTTGTAACGTTTCATTATAATTAAATTTATTAAATAAAAATTGCTTTTTTTTGGATCCTACGGCTGTAGACTACGTAATTCAATCCATTTTATATAAAAACTATAGCACAAAACATAATTACAATGGTTTTCCATAACTAACCATACGATAAATAACATATAAATAACACTTTACTCACTTTTTGGCACCGACTCTGAAATGTATCGGAGTATGAATAGTAAATAGATGTAAATCTGTATTAAAAAGCGTCGGTGGTGTAGTGCGTTGTCTTCCACCCGGGAGGCACCGGTTCGAACCCCGCCACGTACCAATGTGTATTCAAATTTTGAATTGATAGAAACGTTCGACGCTTTTACGGTGAGGGAAAACATCGTGAGGAAACTTGCACACAACCTATGAAGAAATTCTCAGGTTGTGTGTGATGTCGACCCGCACTTGGCCAGCGTGGTTGACTAAGGCCTAATCTCCTCTAATGTGTAGTAGGCTCGAGCCCCTCAGTGAGGATATTATATGAGCTGTTTATGACGATTATGATAAATCTGTATTAATAATTTCGTTGATTTCGCTCTTTCAAAATATTATTTATTTCCGATTTACTTCTTTTACCTCTTGAAGTTCGTTTCGAAATTCATGTTCTATTTAATTTTGGGCCTACTTCAAATATTTTAATTCATGCCAAATAAAAATATTAACAAAATTAATGTTTTGAAGTTATTGAAATTAACTACAAGCTGGATTTTTGTTTTTTTATGATCTTCATTTTTCTTACCCCTTATATTACATACCTGTCTTCGTCAATTCTCATCCATACTTGGTTATAATCAATGATATCTTATATATAAAATTCTCGTGTCACAATGTTCGTTCCCGTACTCCTCCGAAACGGCTTGACCGATTCTCATGAAATTTTGTGAGCATATTGAGTAGGTCTGAGAATCGGCTAACATCTATTTTTCATACCCCTTAGTGATAAGGGTTGTCCACCCTTAATTTTTTTTAATTTATAAGGCAAAACAACGTTTGCGGGATCAGCTAGTTTTAATATAATATAAAATAGGGTTATAATATTAAAAATTAATAGGCGCTGCTTTTACAGTCTAACGTTGCACCACTGTTTATATGTAGTAATATTATTTTATTTGTGAATAATTTCATGTTAAATCTATTAATTAACATTTCCATTTTCCAATGTGAATTGTTTTCTTTGAGTGGTGCCTGCAGAAGACGTATTTGTTCATAAAATACGTACATTTTCAGTTATCGAAGCGGATAAGGTTAATTAAGCGTTGCTAATTAATTACATTTATTAGTATTTACTACCCTTGAGTTTCCCTTTACGTAGATTGATGAGGATTGGCATTCAGATTGGAAATCGTAGAGTAATCAACTGTACAAAAATTCGATTTATTTAATAGGAAGGAAGGATTTAAGATGTAGGACAACCAAATGAAAAAGAATAATGACTCAAACAATTTCTTTAAGTTCTGTTTTGATTTGAGTGTATTTTAGCACATCTAAACAATGATTACAAAGCCGAAGAGTTTGTTTGATTGAACGCTCGCTCTAGTCTCAGGAACTACGGGCGCAGTAAGTAAGTTGATCATGTTTATCTGACTATGGGAAAATTGGTCCATCATAATGAAAAGATTTTTGATTAATATGTTTGTCAATAGAATGAAAAAATAACAGCTAAACACGAATAGGAAATATTTAAGCTTCTTCCAGCTAAAATAATTTAGCTGAAATATATAATATAGAAGCTTAAATATATTACGACTTTTGATTATGTAATAATCGAATATTTGGGACAAATGCACATACTCCAACACACGCCAGTTTTACGCGGTCTATCACGCGTGATTTTTACACAGCCGCTCGTCCGTTGTTAAAAAGAAACGCGACTAATCGCGCACGAAAGAACGTGTACTTGAACAAGCTGGCAAAAAAATCGCGCATGATTGAGCGTGCAGGCTTTCCCGCGTGCAATCCTGTACGTTCTCTCTATCACGCGTGCTCAGGAGTCACGCGTGATAGACAGTAAGTGTAAAAACGGCTGTTGATCTATGCTGCGCTGTGTTGTGCTCAGCTGAGTACAAAGCACAAAGCAGTATTGTTTTTTTTGTTTCTTCATTACAATCTAAGAGGCAGGATTCGACTAAATAGAGCTGCCATACTCAACCTATTTTACCCCGGGACTGGGGCCACATTATCACTGACGATACACCTAGTGGGGCGCAATAATCTAGCCTCCATTAGGTATAAATATCAATGTAAACTTGACAGTGGCAACTTTTGAAATTAAGCATTTATTTTAAAAATAATGTGATGTTAATACTGAGTAAGTTTTGACTATTTTTTGATAAATCCGGCACTTAGTTATTGCATGCTAAATGTATCTGCGCTCGTGCAGCAATAATTCCCTCTGCTATCGTGCTACTCGTATGCGCTCAAGAGTAACATAGTGCGCACACATAGAGTTAAATAATGCTCTATATGTGCGCTATAAAAGGAAGGAATAAGAGTGAATTGATGAATAAATAAATGCAAATATTTTTGTACCGCTATTAATAAAATACTATACTGCTAATTTAAAAATACTGTACTAGGCTGGGCCACATATAAAGAGCTAACAGCTATCCTCAGGTTGAGTATGAGTATAATAGTAGGAGTAGTGGAAATAGAGCAAATATTAGTAGCATAGCACAGCGAAGCATATCTCAAATATTAATTGGTCATCACGGAGTACTAAACTAGTCTTTGTTGGTCTACCATAAGTAGGCAACGCGCGACTGAAATGTCGGTGTTGGCTTTGTGGGTTACGGCTGTTTTTCATCTAGCGGACTGTACCATTGTTTGCCAAACATATAATCATAAATAAAATAAACCGTCTCGGTAAAACTCCGAAAGAAACATAACTAATGTGTACGACTTTAATCCCGGCTTAGTATTGTTGTTCCGGGGCGGCTATTTCATGTAAACTGTGTCCTGCCTGGTTAAACATTTTTTGTGATAATAATAAGCACCATTTTCTTATTATAAAAACAGGTATTATATAAACGTACGACATTTTCCTTAGTCTGTTTGATTTTAACAGTGAAAATGAATTGTGAACAAATTTTCTCAATGGCGGGAAAAATTAATTAGTTTTGCTATTCGCGCGCATCTAACAATGGCGATCGGCCATAGACTAAAAAAATGCAGTTTCTTTTTTTTTTGTTTGTCGCAGAAAGCGTTTTAGCCACTACGTACAAATGTGGAATTTAAAGTTTTTACAGAGAAAACAAAAGTGAAAGTTTTGTTTACACGTACAAGTTGAAATTATCTACGAGTAGGTACTCACTTGTGAATAATAGCAATGAAAAAGTCACAGTTTTATTACAGGTGTCATTACATTATGTGCATAATTGCAGTGAAATTAGAGTCACTTTTAATTTCTTATTTATTTAGTGTGTTAAAAAATAAAGTTATGGTACAATACGGGTAAAAATCGTATCGGCTCTTTCATGCACTTTCTCCGCTATGTATCTGTAATTGAAAAAAAGCTTGCCTAAATAAAATAAAGTAATACGCAACCACGATGTTAAAATAAATAGAATGTATTGTATTATTCGTGCAAGTCAATAACTCAAAAAACAATTTACTTAAAATCATTGCCTGAGGCAGGTACATGTAAATTATCGTATTGGAAATTGATAGGTAGTAATACAATTGTATGAAGTCTTTGTACCAACATATTTTAGGTTTTTACGGTGAGGCAGGTGTTCCACCGCCGGCGCCTAATAAAATACAACCAATAAAAACTGGCTTTTCAGCTTAGATTAAAGCAAAAAAGGCAAGATACGGCATCCTCCTTATCACATTTATCAAAAAGTAGGCCAGCCCTAGCATGACCACTGAAACACGACAAGATAATGCCATTTATCCTTAGACAATTCTTTGTCTAAGTATTTATCGCTTATGAACTGTCAAAAATCATTGAATAAAACCGCCATCTTGAAATTTTATCGAAACTGCGAACATGCAATAAGCTGATACATGATCACAGTTTCGATAAAATTTTGGCGGTTTTATTCTATAATTTTTGACTTTTCATAAGCGATAAATAGCTTATGTCGTGTTTCGGTGGTCATGCTAGGCGGGCTGACTGTCAATGAAGTTTACGTACAGCATCGTTAAGATGCCAAATAGAGCCGATCGAGAAAGCGAGATAGTGATCACTTACTACTTAAGCGCGAGCGAGTCAGCGTGTCTCGGGATGTCACTTTACAAAGTAGCGTCAGCGTATTTTTTGTTTCATTTACTCAAAATGAGCGAATAATATGTATTTTCTAATAGGAATCTTCTTGAAAATATTACTGTTTAGTGTACGTATGCGTGAACCATTATTAATTGAGTTCATTGAGTGATTTGTGCAACATATAAATACACAGGAAGGCATTTTGTACGCTATTTTTCTTACTTATATTGTTTCTTTCCCAATAATAGCACGTACCATGCACGTACAAGCGATTCACCGTTCTATTGGAGACTGAGACGTAGTAAGTCCATTGGACACAGTTTTGTATGGCACAGACTCGTTACTCGGGTAACGTATCTTCCCTTTTTTGCTTTAATCTAAGCTTTTCAGTTTTTTTATTGGTTGACACCAACCCTCCTTGGGAACGACTGCCATCTTTCGACTGCAGCTGGGACCACCAGCATAACGTACCTTACGAAGCATAGAAGAAAATCTCATTGAAATATTTTCCTTCACCCATCCGAGTACCAACTGCACACTTGGTAGCTTGATTGTAACTAAGAACTTGTCCAGAAGGGCGAATTCGCCGCGAATCTTCACGCACGAACTCATACTGCATCTCAACGCGCGAATAAGATACTCGCGCGAAGCTTGTGGAATGTATTGAGCTCCAGTACCTCGCCAACGCGCGTTGTGTTCGCGCGCAGAGATTCGCGGCGAATTCGCTCTTCTGGACAAGGCCTGAACGTAAGACTGCGGCGCCATCGACTTTCCTATTGTGGTGCGTGTGAATTCTAGATTCTAAAATAGTTGATAGCTAGACGCGATGGAAAATGTGCCTTAACGTCGATTTGATTGTTGCCAAAGACGTTTCATTATTCAGGAAGGTCGACTGAGATTATTGACATGACGTGGGGTTTCAATAAATGTTTGTCTATTTAATGGGCTGATGACTGGCGCAGAGTGGACTTGGTTCTGTAAATATTTAATGTTGGCATTGTCAGTCAAGAATCTTAACAGTTAGTCTTGTATCAGACGAGGCAATTGAAAATTTAACTGTAATATTGGTGGCACAGAATATATTTCAAAGCTTAAGAAAGTATCAAAAATATTAAACAGCAGGTGTAGATCACGAGCACGGCTATGCGTAAAATCTGAAAAATGTACTTACAATCTAAGAAATTAAGGTTGTTTTTCGAATACCGTTTAATGATTTGAGGCGGAGCTCAGGCGGTGTTTGGGATGATAATGGACTTTTAGGGGATCTTAAATTATATACCATAAGGAGGAGTTCGTCGTCATAATATTTTGGCTCTGGTTTCAATTTTGAAAACAATGCATTTCAGCTATTAATGATTTCGAGTTTTTTCTACCGCAACTGTTTCTGCGTCAATATGGATACAGGCACTTTCCGGATGGATTGGCGATGTAGATATTACATGTTCTTATTTTATTACTAGCACCTTCACTTAGCTCGTATTCCTAAAGAAAACTGTTAAACTGTTTACTTGTTGCTAAAAAAAATATTATTAAATTTTAATTGCTCATTGACTCAATACCATCATCGGAGATTTTATTACAAATTTCATTTTTTATAAGCGACTAGCTCCACATTTATTTTTACTATTTTTTATAATTTTAATATTAGCATTTCTTTTATAACTCCTTTCTTTATTTCTTTTAAAACCTAGATAGTTAGTTTTTTTATGTTACCAGATGACAACAAGCTTACGGCCCACCTGATGTTAAGTGGTTACCGCCGCCTATAGACACTTGCAATATTAAGTGTAAATCAGTTAACACCGCAAGTGCGTTTCATCATGGGGACTAAGATGATATGCCCTCCAAGCCCAGTAATAACACTGGCTACCTTTCCCTTCAATTCAAAACACAGCGAACTGCTTCACGGCAGAAATAAGAAAGGCGGCGGTGGTACCTACCCAGACGACCCTACATATGGGTCTACCACCTAGTAATAGAAATATTGGAATAATTAATAAACACGGAGTTGCAAATGCATACAAATCCTCACAAATTATGCAAAAGGGAAACTATGTAAGTGAACAAACAAACTTGTCCAACATTGAGCAGTGCTACCTCGTCCACATTTAATCCGAGATTAAATCCCTGAGTTAAATCCATTTACTAGGCCATTAGCGCAGTTAAGGTAAACATTGCGAGCCAGGCTATTCTCTAACGTGCAAACTCGAAACCGTCAAAGAATGCCAGCCGTTAACTAATTACCAGCTCTCAGAAGAATCTGTTTATAAAGATTGTGTAAACAAATATTGTTAATTATAATTAAATTTAATTAACGTTTATAAGGACAACTTTATAATTAATCGAATTACCGACATTTCACATGCAATACGAATTAATATCCTTTCAATTCGATTGAACTATTTAGGAGACTTCCGACGTTGACTTAATGTTATATTTGTGTAATACCTTTGTTGTTGCGAATTATGTAAACTTGACAAAAATTGTTTATAGGAAATTTTACGTCGTATTTTAATACTTTTGATGCCGTTAAATGTTGTATCAAAAATAATTTTCCTCTAATACGTCCATTTTGAACGCGATTGCTTTATGATAATATAAAGAAGCTTTTTCGACTTATCTTGTCAAATAAAAACGTTGAAGGAATAAAATTATTTAATACGAGTAAAAACGGGAATTAACGCGATAAAATTACCTTTTAAAAGCCTGACGTTTCAGCCGGGTTGCACCGACCGTGGTCACAGGTGGACTGGAGAACTGCGATTCACGAGAACTCGCCAGAATACGGACGCGTCGGTCAGTTTACAGAATAGGGACACAGTAAGTGTGGTGTGTGACGGTAGCAGAAGAAACATCCTGTGGGTAGACGAGTATGAATCTACCTCACATACGGAGTGAATCGCAGTTCTCCAGTCCGCCTGTGACCACGGTCGGTGCAACCCGGCTGAAACGTCAGGCTTTTAAAAGGTAATTTTATCGCGTTAATTCCCGTTTTTACTCGTATTAATCATGCAACGCGAAAGTTTAAAAGTGATTATAAAATTATTTGTTAGTGCCCTATACATTTGGCCCATATTTTAAACTTAAAGGCGGAACGGTTTTTCTCGTTAAAAGTTTCAGTGTATTTAAACTGGTACGTACATTTTACTGCCTAGCACTTAGGGTGTAGATAGACTGGCGAGGCACTAAACCATTGCGGGTATATGACCAAGTTTGGCCAAGTGAGTAGGTATACTAGCGAC
Organism: Elophila nymphaeata; assembly: GCA_955850985.1. Classification (NCBI taxonomy): domain Eukaryota; kingdom Metazoa; phylum Arthropoda; class Insecta; order Lepidoptera; family Crambidae; genus Elophila; species Elophila nymphaeata. The sequence goes on along the minus strand of OY039080.1, from coordinate 7,320,811 downwards.
ACGGCTACATTACTTTGTGACATGTGCAGGTAGTCAGGTCGTGGTTACTTTGGGCATTTCTTGTAAAATATCGCCAAGAGGACTAACTGGTGCCGTTGCGGGAACATCGACGACAAAGCTCAGTAAATAGGTTTCAAGTGTGTTCCTCGCGTCAGTTGGTCCAGATCTTTCGCTGCTGGGCATGACATGCTGGGAGACAGTGGCCTTTCTGAGCAAGTAATGCACCAAGAAAAGTGTACGGAACGCGCTAGGAAGGACGATTCCTTAGCAAAGCAGGAGGCGTTTCGGAATATTCGTCCCCGATAAATTGAAGCGGGCGATAGGATGGATGCCATCACTCGTATGTCTCGAAACTGAGAGAACATCCCATGTATTTTCCGCTGCAAGTGTCCTCGTGGACATATTCAATATAGGATTTCGGTGAGGCATACACTACTCGGAGAGTAGAGCACATCACCGGGTTATAGTGAATATGTTGGAGTCTCGGAGAGTCCGATATAACGCTTGTGCGACTCTTTATCGCAATTAGGGTTTTTGTTTATGTTAGGGTTGTTGTTCACCTGATGGTAAATGATCACCGCCGCCCATGGACATTTGCAACACCAGAGGAATCGCAAATGAGTTGCCAATCTCTACGGGAAAAATACGCTCTTTTTTGAACATTTCCCGGTCTTATCGGTCCGGAAACACCGCTGGCAAAAGCGAAAGTTGGTTCCATAGTCTTCTGGTCTGCGGTAGAAAATTGAAAGAAAAACGCACTGATGTGGACAACCAGGCATGAAGACTGTGAGGATGGATTAGACGTCGCGAGGAACTATGGCGGAATGTAGTAGCAGTTAGAAGTCCGAAAAACTCCTCAAAACACTCCCCATGATCCCACATCTCTACGCAATGCCAAAGTGTCAAGCCGATCAGAAATGGTAGGTTCGTCAACAATTCAAAGCTGCTCTCCTTTGTATGCGGTCTAAGGGAAGAAGTTGGTACGAGTATCTACCATTTGGTAGGACGCCCGCCCACAGATGAGAGCAGTATTCCACGTAGGGCCGAATTTGCGCCTTATAGAGTTGTAGACGATGGGCCAGCTTGAAATACCGCTTCGATCTGATGAGCACACCAAGTTTCATAAGAGCCACCTTAACCTTACTCTCCAAATTATCGCGGAACTGAACATCACTCGATACGTTGACCCCAAGGATTCCGATATTAGGGCTGAGGCTATTAGGGGAGTGAGCTGAAGTAGATATAAAACTATTTTGTCCCAAAGAGGCGGAATGAGTGATATATCCAACATAAAGTTGAATATATAATGATGTATATATTCAACTTTTTGTTCTTATTTTGACTTGATTTATTGTTTTAAATGTAATAAAAATTAAGTATAAAATAATACAAGTAAGTTATTAAAGAATTTTCATTTGAAGGAAAAATTGTATCTCTGGAAGGTAATTGATCAATTTGATAACAATTCCAACACTTTTATTGCCTGACAAACGGCAAACTCCAGATTCTTTCAAATTAATTTTCAAAGCGATGTAGATCGAAGACATCAGAGTTTGTTATCGCTAAAGCTATCGCGACATTTTATTTTTCTAATCTGACTTGCCTTCTCTGAATACGGTAATTATTAAAATATCATTGAAGATAACGATAACGATTCGAACAAATATTTCGAACTGAACGAGTCGTGAGTTGAAAATACCAGATGAGTTGAAAATACCACAAAATCATGGCACAGGGGAATTTGAGACTAAACTGATTTGCGAAGGGGCGGACGTGCTAATGATTGCTTTTCAACAAAACGAATTGTATATTACAAGTATAATTGTGATAAACTTGAGCGATAGTCGGATTTACAAGGATATTTGTTTATTCATTTGCAAAACTTAAGAATAATGTAGTCACGTGATTTTGATTTGCTTTATGACATATCAACTTCCAGTTCTATAACGTATAAAATCCGAAATGGATTAAGCAGAACTTTAATAAGTACTAGGTGGTAGACCCATATGTAGGGTCGTCTGGGTAGGTACCACCGCCTTTCTTATTTCTGCCGTGAAGCAGTTCGCTGTGTTTCGGATTGAAGGGAAAGGTAGACAGTGTAATTACTGGGCATGGAGGGCATATCATCTTAGTCCCCAGGATGGGAAACGCACTTGCGGTGTTAAGTGATTAACACTTAATATTGCAAGTGTCTATAGGCGGCGGTGACCACTTAACATCAGGTGGGCCGCAAGCTTGTTTGCCATCCCGTAACATAAAAAAAGGAAGATTTACTTAAAAATTTTATTCATCTAGGCAGTATGGGTCATATATCTAATCAGTTACAGGTTGCCAGCCTAACGCTCTCATAAAAGGGGCACCAAAACAAACAAAAGCGGTCAACAAGGATAGATGTTACAATATGAATCGTCTTGGCAGTATGCGGGTAACATCATTCATTAATCTTTAAATTCAAGTTTCTTAAAAAACCCGTACATCTGCAGAAATAGCAGGAGATTGCGCGCTAATGATTTAAACGGTACAAGTTTGAAGAATCAAGGCCTTTGATATTTTAATGACGGTACTTGAAAATCTTGAAATGTATTTGACATTTTCCAAGACTGGGTGACCTTCGAGTGAGATTATTTAATTGTACTTTCTTTGGCAGTCCATCAAACGGCAAATTGCTACAATTAAGACGAAGTCAGTGTACATGAAAGTTCAAATTGATGTGCTTCATCTTTATAGACACGGTATTTTTTTAGTGGATGTATAGCCAAAGCCATTTTGATAGGTAGGCCAATACAACAAAACTCTTTATTTGGACTCCACTTCTACTGACCATCAGATCATGTAGTTGGAATGGATTTTTTTAATAAAAAAATAATGTGATCACCAGAAAATAACATCCAAATTATAAGAGCATGATCGGTGATCTCAAGCAGATTCTACCCAAAAACTAATTTCTCTTTTCCTGTATTTTTATCTTCCGAACACAGGTTGACCACGACTATGTATAATCCACATTGTGTGTGAGCGGTCAGTGCTAGAAAGAGGAAATTAAGTAATTTTCGGGCTCGGCACGGCGGGAATGAATGTTCCGGCATCGATATTCCACCCATTTTAAACTACCCTCAATTCGGATTTGAAATGATCTCTCTTTGTATGCCATCGCGTATGAACTGTTCTTGATGAAGTCCCTTTTATTGCGATGTAATAAAAACTTAAGAAACTGCTTAATTTCTTATTCAAATAAAAATAATTTCTTTTCATGAAATTGTTCACGTTTACATTGTACACGACAAAAAATCTTCCATTTCTTTTTGTACATATTTTGAATGTACCTATACGTATTTGTTATTAAATTCGCGATCATAATAAACACAAGACAAGCCAGGTTTCTTTATTTTAATATTTGTGGATTTTGGTTCTGTAGGAAGTACTTCCGCCGGGCAAGGTATTGTATGCCCGGGGACCGCGGTCCAACTGAGTTTTTTTTTGACTAATTTTGCAGGTCTCTGATGCCTTTCTCTGCGTCACCGGGGTTTGAATCGAACTGAGTGTATTTGGAATTTCTATATATAGCGAGCACCTTTGGAAACTTCGTTTGCGCGATTCATGTTCCCATACTAATTATCGCGCTTGTATGAGCACTATCGTATAGCGCCATCTATGTATTCTATGAGGACGCGGCATTGACCGCCATATTTCCGCATCATCGTATTCCGTTACATCTTGAAAAAAAATCTGATGTGTAATTTTCTTTTAATTAACAGTTTATCGATCAGAAGCCTTATCTGACAAAGATCCATCGGGGAATTATGGAACAATGCCAGTTTAGTTATTACCCCAATCAGTGACAAATTAATATTGCAAGCTCCTTTGTTGAGTCTCCACTTGGCTTCTACTCTGCCAATCTCCTTGATATATTTGGTCTAATTTTCATTAGTGTGCTATTTAAACTAGAATCTATTATTTTGTTAATGAGAAATATTTGATAGTGGTTTGAGCTTTGATCTTTTAAAGCGTTCTATTTTGTATGGGATGAAAATTGCGTCTCAACAATATGAACTTTTATCTACGTAGTTCTGAAAATATATTTGTACAACAAATACTGCTGTGGTTGTGTTAGTGAGTAAATTCTCTAGGATTCCACAGTATTTGATGATACGATGCGTGTTCATCGGACGATGAGTTCCACGTTTTCTTTAGAGAGTCCTGATTGAGCTCGCTCGCACGTCATCGCGCGAGCACAAAAACATTACTTTCATCGATCAGAACGATCTGAACGCATCGTGCCTTCGTTCGTTACCTAATAGGACGACGGCTATGGAGTTAGGTTTACCATTGTCAAAATTAAGGTTTGCATCAACTAGCGCGAAGGCAGATGTCGCACACTTTAGTCGGTAAGTTTAGAACCTTGCGCTCGCTAGTGACTGACGTTTTTTGTCGGAACACCGAATAATTTATTTTATTCCAAATCAATATTCCACTTGTAATTCTGCATACCTGAATACTAAAAGTACGTAACTTGTAGATAAGTAAAATAACTACCAAACATCGAGTACCTAGGCGGGAAATATGCGTAAAATCAAAGTCAAAGTCAAAGTCAAAATTTCTTTATTCATTTAGGTACAAATTGTACACTTATGAAAGTCAATTTTGATGCCATCGGTTCGAGAGTCTACCAGGAGGCCTTGTTCTGAGAAGAACCGGCAAGAAACTCAACAAGTTTTATCCTCCCTTTACAGTTTTCATAGTATTGATTTGGAAAGAGTCATAATTCACATTGTCAAGTCTTTACTAATTAATCATAATAATATAATAAAATAAAGACTCATAATTAAACTTACAATAAATAAATATATATAAAAAATGTGATTTAAGACATCTTTCCTTACAATATTGTCAAGAGAATTGAAATTTTACACATTGATATCTCACTAGATTAAAATGGAGAATCGAGCACATTTGGATGTGTCCACACATTTTTGTCGTCTATATATTCCTGAACTTTATAATACGCTTTCTTCATTAAAATTTGTTTAATGTGAAGCTTAAATTTATGTGACGGAAGTTCAGTTACATGATGTGGGAGTTTATTATATATTTGTATACATTTCCCCATGAATGAGTGACTAGTTTTATGAAGTCTGAAACTTGGTACAGAAAGTTTATTTCTATATCTTGTGTTTAAATTGTGATAATCACTTTTCTTCAAAAATGTATGTAAATTTTTATGAACATACATAATGTTGTCATATATATATTGGGAAGCAACCGTCAATATATTGATTTCTTTAAATAACTCTCTAAGTGAGTCACGAGGTCTTAGTTTATAAATGGCGCGTACGGCTCTCTTTTGTAATACAAAAATGTCTTGAATATCAGCTGCTGATCCCCACAGCAATATACCATATGACATAACACTATGGAAGTAACTGAAATATACAAGTCTTGCCGTCTCAACATCAGACAGTAATCTAATCTTTTTGACAGCAAAAGCAGCAGAGCTAAGTCTTCCTGATAGGGTAGTAATATGAGGATTCCATTGTAGACGTGAATCTAAAGTTATTCCTAAAAATACTGTTGAGTCAACACATTGTATAATTTCCTCGTTAATTTTAATATTTGTACTGACCTGCTTGACATTTGGTAACGAAAATTTAATACATTTAGTTTTATTTGAATTTAGTAACAAGTTATTATTAGTAAACCAACACATTACTTTGGAAAGGGCATTATTCACATCGTCAACGTTTTCTGATTGTCTATTCAGTTTGAAAATAAGGGAAGTATCATCTGCAAATAATACCGTCTCACATAAGTTGTTTACGTAGTAAGGCAGGTCATTTACATAAATCAAAAAAAGTAACGGACCTAATATCGAGCCCTGCGGCACGCCCATGAGAATAGGGGCCCCTGTAGACTTCGCTTTATTTATAACTACTGTTTGTAATCGGTCACTCAAGTATGATTTAATTATTTTTATTGAGTTCATTGAGACGCCATAATGTTGTAATTTGCCCAATAAGGTTTTATGTTCTACACAGTCGAAGGCTTTGGACAAGTCACAAAAGACACCTAGAGCATCTTGTTTGTTTTCCCAAGCATCAAATATATGTTTCATTAACGCAACACCTGCATCTGTCGTATTTCTACCCTTAGTAAAACCAAATTGTCTGTTATGAAACAGTTTATTCAATGTAAAATGTGAAAGCAATTGATTATAGATAACTTTCTCAAATACTTTACTTAACGTTGGTTTCAAATGGATCTACTCTAGAAAACAGAGGCACGGTGGCGGGCGATTACGCATAAGATCCTGCCGCTCCCGCGTCCGCCCCGCTGCTCGCAAGATTCGAGGCAGAGGCCTAAGGAACAAGTCACAATCTGTGGCGGCGCCAGTCGCGTTCTTTGTTTCCCCCTGTATATTTAACTCTATGGTTTGTTTGACTGCAGGATTTCAGTTACGAGTTTTACTCAGATCGATTTTGTTTCTGGTTTAAGTAAGTAATTGTTTACATTAATTTATTTTTATGTAGCGTTAATTTATTGTAATTCTACTAAATATATTCGAGAATAATTTTAAATCTCAAAATTCTAATTACATTTTAAGTTTTTGTTTTCTTATGCTGGAAGTAATGGAAATGGCATACGCTAATACCATATTCGTGTAAAGTAAAATACTATGTCTTTTTACCCATCTTTTTTTCCAGATAATATGTAGATAATAAGCTGTAAGAGATGGGCTCGTGCGTGACGCGCAGATGTTCCGAAGCAGACAAAGCTGTGCTCGTAATTGTCTGGTTCTCGGTACAGATTTGGTATTCCGTTTTGTCCACACCACGTGTGTCTTTTTACTCGCCTAGGGCCACAGAGTACTAAACCAGTCTAGGACAGACAAAACGGTTTTATCCCAATTTTTTAAAATGTGTAATAATTCTTGTTGCTTTTGTTTCAAGTTAATTGATCTCAATAATTTTAATTAGACAATGAACCAAAGTATTTATAGTACTACAAGTGTCAAATATTAGTAATAAATAAAGATTTGATGACTGATTATATTATTTGTACGCCTCTCCCCTACGTCTTCTACGTCCGAATTAATTTTCAATCTAACAATTTGATTGCACGTGCTTAAAAGTCGCAGGAGACTGAAATTTTTGCTAAACAGTTAGGTAAACATATTTTGCTAGATTGTTTTGTTATTATTTGTCGCAGGAAACGCGTCTTTAGTTTTTATATTAGGTCTCGAGTTCAAACGAACTAAGTCAGGCAGTAGCAAGCGTTAATTAAATATACTCAGCCACAGTTGAACCTCGTATTTGATTAATGTTCATAACACGAGTTTCTATTCATCAAGGAAACATTGTGCGTGGTGAACTAATAAACTATATGACAGCATTTTTGCGTTATATTTACTGGGTGTTAAGTTGTTAAAGAATATCTAGACTAGTGGAGATTATCCAGATTATAGCATCTGAAAAAAAGTTATGTTCATTTTTCAGAAATTTGAAACTTTAAACTGATCTCCTGAACAATTTGGTTTTTGTCGCTTATGCCCTATTACCTTTTAACCGTCGATATATATTTTATATCTAGTTTTAGTATCCCTTTTATAACTAGGTTTGATTACCTTTTATACGTAGTTGCATTTTGTATTTTTGTAATAACCTTAATTTGATTTAATGCCAAACTTAAATATTTTTACAAGAATTATATAATAATTATTGTCAAAAATTTACACCGCTTCTCACCCTTTAAATAAAGGGCACTTGAAAATGAAGTGAATAGTCAATCAAATAAAGTCATCACCATCTTCAGTAACAAAATGGTATACCTACATAAATATTGCTCTTATACATAATTATCTAGATATCAGAAATCGTCAGTATTCTCTACGCAAGAAATGCTAAAAGTTCGAGACCGGAAAGAAAATATTTATTCAATTTCCATTTTTTGTTGCTTAATTTCTCCGTCCTTTTTTACCAGTATTTCCCGGAATGGGCTGAAATGGTACCTTTAAGAAAATAGCAATTGAAATATCTGCCATTAATAAATAATATCGTTTAAGTATAAGAAGTATGTTTTGACCAAACTATTGGAATGCTAATATTGGAATGCGATATTAAATATTTACGATTAATCAAATAGATTTAGTTTTAATAACAGTAGAAGTAGCCTCAAAAAATTTAATAAATCTCCAAAACCGTTGTAATGTTTATAAGGTTTCATAGAGTAGTACAGTCAGGAACAGAAGTAAGTAATAATATTTAGAATTCCTAAATTGAGAAATTGAAAAGTGTTTGCAGAAAACATTGATTGGAATACGTCACAATGGTAAAATTTATTTTTGTATGTTTGACTGCACAGCAGTCTTCTGCAGGCAGAAGGCTAGCAACCTTTTTTAAGGCACTGTAAGACACAGACTCCAGATGTGGCTTTATGATTTTTTATGTTAGTTAAGTGGTTGGCAGCCAAGCATACGGCCTGCCTGGTGGTAAGTAGCCACGGCGGCAATAGACGCTCTTAACACTGATGTGACGCTCGCGTGCTGTCGAGCCTAATACAGTTGCAGACCGAATACTAAGCTAAGATAAACTAAAAATATGTCACGTGCACCCTTGAACCAAGAACTAAACGAAAGCTCAGTCCGTGCTGCGTAGTTCAATTCGACGGACTCACCATAAATATCAATGAAGAAATATAATCAATGAAGAAAGCTACGATTATGATGACGTTACACATAGAAAAATAAGATTAATATTGACCTATTATTAATTAAAAAAAGACATTCCAAACCTTGGATATATATATGTCAACACATTCAAGCGGGTTGCAGGCCAAGAGCTAAGCTAAGTTAGTTTAGTTTAGCTCGTATGGCTGACGCAGTTTTTCATACTTGTGTGCAGACTGCAAACTAAGCTATTTTGAGCTAACTAAAATATGCGAAGTTAAGTTAGTTGTGTATGCCGATGCGCAGCCACAAGATCTAAGCTAAGAGATTGAATGTATATCCAAGGTCTGGAATGTCTTCTTTTTTAAATAATAATAAGTCAGTATTAATGGTCTTTTTCTATGTGTAACATATTCATCGTCGGGACTTTCTTCATTGATTATATTCATGGTGAGCGACGTCCTTCACTGAACTTCGCAGTACTGAGCTTTCCTTTAGTTCTTGGTGTACACGGGACATATTTTTAGTTTATCTTAGCTTAGCTTATCTAAGCTGGCTTTGTTTAGCTTCGGAAAAGCTTAGCTTAGCATTTGGTCTGCAACCCGTATTAATCTCGGTAGACGGGAGGGGCTTAGCTTAGCTCGTGGAACTACGCACCGGCTAACACAACTAACTTAGCATCGCATATTTTAGTTAGCTTGAATAGCTTAGTTTGCAGTCTGCCCACAAATATGAAAAAAATGCGTCAGCTATGCGAGCTAAACTAAACTAATTTAGCTTAGCTCTTGGTCTGCAACCCGCTTAAAACCCCTACGTTAGTCACCAACAGAAACACAACACCACAAAAATGTAGTGTTATTTGACTGTGGTCTTCTGTAAGGTGGAGGTACTACCCCATTTCAGGCTGTACCGAATTCGACCGACTAGTTCGTTATGACCTACCTCGCCAAAATCCAAAATTTATAAGCAAATGCCATCAAAAGCTCTGCTCAACACCTTTCTGGGATTATGAGTGTATACATGCGCATCAACCGTGTGATGCCGGCAGAGTAGAATAGCATCACCCCATATCCTCCAATGGGTGTCGTAGAAGGCGACTAATCAGCGGATCAGCAAAAGGGTATTGATCACCTTATACTCCGTCCACCAATCCGTATTGGGAATCGTGGTGGACTACTGCCTAAACCTCCTTCAATGAGAAGGAGAGGCCCTGTGTCCCAGCAGTGGTCGAATTATAAAGGCTGTTATGATGATGATGACACATGGACTAATACCTACTACGACTGATGTTCCAAGTTCGAGTGGTTAATCTGCTATATCCTGCCTTTCTTGGGTATTTCCTATAGTTGTGTTTAAAGGAGGGACATAAAGTTCCACTCCAGCAAAATTATAATTACATACTATATTTGTGGAGCGTTTCGGACAAAAATTGTGTTCATCTTAGACACTGCCCCAGGGTAGCTTATTACAAAAATACTCCAAATTCTCTAAGATTTAACAGACTTAATCTTAATATGACAAGGATATTACTGTAAGAAATGCAAGGTATTTGTAATAAGCTTGAGGAGAAAGGTTTAACTTTCCATTATATAAAAATATGCTAAGTAATAGATTATCTAAGGAGTAAATATATTTTTTGTTTTATTAATAGCAAGGGTCGGGTTGGTAGTATTTTTGCATTAAACGTTTTTTGTCATCTTCTGTTATAGCCGTCAGTGAATCTGGTTTGTTTACCATTGATCTATGATAGACCAATTGATATTTCTCATTGCGCCTGGCTTCATCTCATCCTCAGGTTGACCGTTCGGTCAACGGAGTAGAAATACAGAACAATGGCTTAACATCAGTTCCGCGTGGTACATTATAATATTTTTGACCTAATGTGATATAAGTTACTTTGTTTTCAAAAGTGGAGAATGTATCGTTCGCCGTAAGCTTTATACAATAATTTTCACCGTAAGTCCACAGATGGATCTGCAAATAGTTCTACTCCGCTCCGATTTTTCTACTCCGCTTGGTCTAACCGATAAATTAACTAACAATATGACTATTCCAATTTATTATTCAAACTAAGATTGGTAGAACCGACTGTGATCTTTCGGCGAACAGCGATTGTATAAACCGGAACTAACGTGCAAAATGCTTTCCGTCGTCACAAAAAAATTGACAATAAGTACAGGACGTTCTCCTGTACTTATTGTCAATTTTTTTGTGTGTAAAAGATGTAGCTGTTTAAGTTGCGTTGTGAGCTATTGTAAGATAAGCCAGATTTGCGTTGAGAACTTTACACTTCTAATTCATAGATTAAATCTTTGGTATGTTAGTATTGACAAAGACAACGCGGGAGCAGCAGATGCGTGCGGTTTTTCTTCAGTAAAACAATCTCAAACAAACTAACTCACATTATTCTGATATTAAATCCTTGTACATTACAACCACCTGCACCGGCCTGTGATAAATCTTCTCCGTTTAGCTGAGATCGTATATTGCTACGCGACACATAAAAGTTAGACCCATTTACGAGACACAATTTGTAATCCTCACACTGCTGGGTGGTGATGCGTCCTTCATTAGGTAGCAAAAAAACAAAAGCAAATGTACAGTAGAAAAACTGGCTTAAATTTTACATTCAAGTTGTGCCGTTATAATTCTGTTTAGAGAAAGTAAGGATACAGTAGATAAAGTAATAATGTTAACAATCGCAAATACCTAACTGCGAAAGTAAGGTTCAATTATAGGGAATTAAGGTATTTGTATCTTAAATAGTTTTTAAGCTCATTTGAGGACAATGTCCTTGAGTCAATATAGTTCTGTTAACGATTACAAATACCTAACTGCGAAAGTACGGTTCAATCGTAGGGAATGAAGATATTTGTATCGAAAAAAAATTTTAAGCTCATTTAAGGACAATGTCCTTATTGAGTCATTAAAGTTCTGTTAGACCAATTTCGAACTTTGTCTTGTTATGTTACATCAATTTAAAATAAATAATATTTAGGTTTAATTGGCCCTGTGATGCAGGCAGAGTAGAAAAGCATCACCCCATATCCTCCAATGGGTGTCGTAGACGGCGACTAATGGATCAGCAAAGGGGTATTGATCACCTTATACTTCGTCCATCAATCCGCATGGGGCAAGCGTGGTGGATTACTGCTTAAACAATCTTGACAAGGATTGTTGTTTACCAGCAGTGGGACGAAGTAAAAAGGCTGTTATAATGAAGTTTAATTAAAATCTACTAAGATTTTAATTAAATACTATATATATAGAATATATTTTAGTTCTCATCAAATCTGAGTTCCCAAGAACCCTTTGATCATTAAAATTGTCGCCAGTTTCTAATACCCATATTCGGACTTAGTAGGTATCTTTATTTTCAACCAACTTCAAAAAGGAGGAGGTTATCGAGTGCATGTTTTTATATAGGTTTGTTACCTCATAACACGTTACTGGATATACCGATTTTGAAGATTCTTTCGACTTTTGGAAGCTCATGTTTGTCATTTAAATTTTATCGACATCTGACGAGTAGTTTTTGAGTTATCCCATAATGCCTATTTAAATGACATTGATGATATCGTAATCTTATCACTTGTATGTCTAAAAGATTTCAAGATGGTTTCCTGAACATTTAGGTACACTGTGCTTTTTAGAAAAAAAAAATAAAGAAAAACCGCCTACAAAACTAGAACCAAAAAAAGAATTTTTTTTCAGTGCATTTTTCTAATAAAAATTCTGTTTAAAAAAATCTACTTAAATGTTTTTTTTTTATAAACAGAATTTTTATTTCTCCGTTTCATGCATTGTCAACGACATCACGAAACCGCACCACTGTGGTGTCGTTTACATTTTTTTTAAGTAACTACACCACAGTAATGAAGTTATAATACAAAAGTGTATGCCTTTATGATCTCTTTATTGTAATTGGTTTTTGTATTATTTTTTATTTTATTTTGCTTTGTTATGAACTTACGTTATGATTAATTTTGTTTTGTTGTAAAGAATACAAATTATTTTTTACGAATTTTATTTTTATACACTTTAGACATCACTAGTCGATAGTGGTGTGGTTACCTAAACCAAATCGTAAACGACACCACAGTGGTGCAGTTTCTTGGTGTCATTGACAAGAGAGGCTCCGTTTTTAGTTTTGAAGTCGGTTTTTTTATTTTCATAAATACTGTCTGCTATTGATGTTCCTTCTAAGAGCAAAGAATTGGATCGTGTATTCTTAATAAGTACTGTAGGTACTTTTCAAAATCTTCCATTGGGGCATGAATAGAAATTTTAATGCTTCTGATATAAGCCACCTGCTTCTTCGATAATCCAATTACTTTGACAATCATCGTTCGTCAAGCGAAAATTCTTGTTTTCTGGTTCTATTATTGTTCCACAAAGACCATTCTTGATATGTTTTTTCAATAACATTAGGTCTATACATTTGAAATTGCTGTTTTGTAGGAAGATTTCCATCATTTTTTTTCTATTTTTCAGCGATTACGACAGTTTGATGTGGAACTTGTTTCTATATCTGTAATATTATTCTTGGCTACCTATAGAAAAGATATTTAGAAACTCAAACTATTTTTTAATTAAATAGATATTATTATATGCTTATGAATCTCAATTTTGTCATCCTTTCACGTCTACCAGGAAGACTTGACCTGAGAAGAAGAAGAAACTAAGCAAGTTAGTCGCCTCCGTTACTATATACTCCGTTATGTTTCATATCAAGATGAAAAAGTAAACCATAAAGTGACACAAAGAATATGTCTAAAAACTAGATTACATTAAATATTTACACTAGTTTCTTCTTAATCTTTCTCCCGCGGGTCTCATCAATTCTGTTTTGATCACGCAGAGAAAGAAAGCATAGCCCTCTGCATTACCCATTGAGTGACCTTCGTATTTCGACTCCATAGGTAGGACACACACAATTTAAGCTCTATGTACAGTCGACCAAATTGAATCATGACCCACCTTAAGATCATTTTCCTACAGTCACTCTATACAAAGTAGGATGAAATTCGCTTGAACGTACATTTCTAAGTAACGAACCTGTTATCAATTTGTTAGACACTGACAGTGTCAAAAAATCTGGCTTTTTAAATTTGTTCAGACTACTACTTGACATCTAAGTCTAACACATAACGTCATTTTATTTTTAAAAATATAATAGTATAACGACATCTTATTTAAAATTCCAATTGAGACTTTACTGCAGTGATAAGAAAGATTAAAATTGCATAGATCTCTAACCCGTAATGACGCATTTTTATTCATATTTAAAACGTACTAAGTGCAACACGCATGATATCGAAGAACTAAATTTATGATTCTAAAGGAATGATCGGCCAAGTGGGTCATGATTCAGTTGGTTCGACTGTACCTATACTTCATCTGTCCCCCTTCCTAAAGCCACAGACAAAGCTGATGAGTTCCTACGACACGCAAAACATGTAGGCATAATATTCTATCTCTAATACCCGTGCGAAGCCGGGGTGAGTCGCTAGTTTACTTTAATTATTTTCACAATTCAGCCACGTCTGGCAGTTCGGACCACGCAGGTTCAAAATAGTGACAGATTGCCAGCCTACAAAAAAAGTGTCATTAAACAAAGTTAACATCAGGACAGATGATACTCTAGGAGTTTCTCTCGAGTTCTTGTTATAAAAACACGTGTTGAGAGGCTCCATTTTTAACTTCAATCTACCGTACAATTTTATTGTCTGTTACTTTAAAAGTACATTTTTACCTGACATTGGCGAAATGCGATAAATAACGCGAACGCCATTAATTAAAGAAGAAGAAGATGATACTCTAATCATCAGGAGCAGACCTCTAATCATCAGGGTATATTACGGTGTAAACAAGCGTAATTTGTTATCTTATTTTTTTTTTTACTACATCACTTTCCTTAATGTTAACGTCAAGTCGAGTTTAAAATCATGTTTTATGTTTAGTCTAAATAAAAGGCAAATACTTATCTTACCTTACCGAAAGTTACGTGCTGAGAATATACGCAGCATTAACTGATGGGAAAGGAACCTGAATGTGAATAAATAATAGTGTAGGATGAAGTTAATATTAATGCTATAATAGTATTCGGCCTAAAACCGGATTAGGTTCCCGTTTGTTGCAAAAACATTATAACGGCGCTTTATTATGCTGCATTGTTAATTTATATTTCATACAGACTTATCCTTAAACCCATTCTATTTTTACTATTGTGTTGTAAGTCTTAGGCACGTATTATAGAAGGAGTCTCAAGAATCAACGCCGACTTGAGCGTCGTACGTCTCTATCACTTTGCGCTTGATAGAAAGTGACAAACGATTCTCAAGACATGATTGATTTCTGGGAGTTTCTCCCGAGTTCTTGTCGTAAAAACACGTGTAGAGAGACTCCATTTTAGTAACTTCCATCAACCGTACAATTTTTGTTACTTTAGTTATATTTCCACTTGACATTGGCAAAATGCGTACGCTTAATGCGACGCGATGCCATTAATTAAGAACAGAATAGAATAGAATTGATTTCTGAGTGTCATTCTGTAATACGGGCCCTCAGACATTCTTTGTCTAAGTACGAGCCTTAATTACGAATAGCATAAGTGGCATAAATACAAACCTCAAGTTAATTTGCTCGAGCACTAATTATTACTAAATCCGGACTTACCTATCACGTGTCATGTGTCTTACGCGACTCTGAAAAGTACCTATAAAGGGTTCGCCAAACAGCGGGCGTAGCGTTCGCGCGTTGCAGTTTACACCACACCGTACTTGCACAGCTGAAATATGAGCAAGCAAATATTTGCATATGGACTTAGCGCTTTCTCAGTATATAAATTTTACAGTGACTAGATTGCGGCAAACTTACTTACCAAGCCCAAGCGCTGTTTGTTATTTTATTTTGTCGTTGCAAAGTTTATCAACACTGAACGTGTTTAAGCTTATTTTTTAAATTATTGCACGAAGACAGTACTAGACTCAATGCTATACAGCATTTTCTACCACTCAACCAGTAGATAAGGTGCATGAAATAAAGTGTATAAGGAAGGATCTACAAAAAATAAATATTTAGAATATATTATATTAATATTATATTACCTTTGTATGTATCCTCAACAGCTAATAATGTCCCCACCGAGGGGCTTGAGCCTACCCCACATTAGGGGCGTTAATTAACCACGCTGGCCAAGTGCGGGTTGGTCGACTTCACACACAGCCTAAGAATTTCTTCATAAGTGTGAGCTGGTTTCCCCACGATGTAAAAGCGTCGATTAAACGTGCAGAACTGAAAAACATATGACGTGTCGGGGTTCAAACCGGTGCCTCCCGGGTGGGAGACAACGCTATTATACGCACTACGCCATCGACGCTTATTTTGTATAGACGTCATCGACGCTTTTTTATATCGACGTATATACATACATAATATAATATTTGGTTATTATCTGTCGATTAGGAGTGGAGCGGTATATGTGCTACGACATAGGCTACAACCTTTAGTAAGCGCCCAGCCTCATTTGGTATGATTTATAAATAAAAATATATTTTTTCTAATTTTTAATTTCTCGTGTATAGAGAAAGTCTTGTTATCGTCAAAACTTCGACCTCGAGATTTTGACGGATTTACATGTTTTGGACCTCCCTGTGTCCAAAAATACCGTTTTTGGAATTATGTCTGTGTGTCTGTGCGTTACCATGATGACGCGAGTATGCTTTAACTTATTGCAACCAAATTTAACATGCATGTATGACATCAAAATATAAGGTTTCTATCAACTTTTGAGTCTTTTCCGGTATACGAGAAATCAAGGGTCACGAGTCCACTCCCGATTTTAGTGTCATAATTTTATAACATTAAAATCGGTACCTGTATTTTTCAAACATTTAAAATCATGACAAATAAAATGAAAATATACATACAAACAATGTTCTAATATAACTCACAGGTCTAGAGCTTATGGGTTTTATAATTTTATAATGACACTAGCTGTGCCCGCGCGACTTCGTCCGCGTGGATTTCCCGTTTTTGCAACATTTTTCATTGATGCTCAACTCCTATTAGTTGTATAGTGATGTTATGGAGGTATAAGCCTATATCACGGTTTCCTAAACTGTGCGTCGCGATGCCCTGGGGTGTCGCGGTTCTATCCCGGGGGCGGGCGTCGTGAGACGATCCACATAGAATGGCTGTCTAGCTAGCTTAGCGAGCTAGTCGAACGAAAATAAATGTAGACAAAGAAATGTAAGTCGCGATTTCTAAACTTGAACCCGGTTTTGAGATGCTCTGTTTTTAAAATAAGAAAATACACTGAAAAAAATCGACCGTCCAGCGCGGGCGAAAAAATCGAATAAGCATCTTTACGCTACCGGGACATTGCTTTCGCCGTCGAAATTTGTCTGTGCTACTTTATGTTTTTATGGTAATTTTTTTTCAGTCTTTCTAATTTTAAAATATTTGCGCATTCGTTAACGCCTAAATAATTCAAAAAAAGCTATGTTTTTGTTTTTGTAGGTATGTACTTAACTTGGCTGTTACTATAACGGGGGGAGGGCTCGTAAAAATTAGAAAATTTCTAAGGGCGTCACTATGAAAATAAGTTTGGGAAGCTCTGGCCTATAGTGTTCCTCGATAAATAGACAATCATAGAATTTTTCAGATCAGTAGTTCCCCTTTGTAGGATTCTGTACCCAAATGGTAAAACGGGATCCTATTACTAAGACTCATAAATAGAATAAAATAAATACTAATAAATAAAATAAAATAAATATTGAAGGGGCTCCCATAAAATAAGCGTGACTTTTTTTGGTCGATTTTGATAACGGCAACAGATAGACGCTTGAAGTATTCACAGAATATTTAGTTATATTATTCACTTTTAATATACAACAACAAACGTGTTTTATTTCTCGGTCTTACTAACGATAATAACAGGTAGAAACTTGAAATATTAACAAAATATTTAATTTAAATTTCAAATAATTTTTGGAGATTTTTGATAAAATCTATGGCACGGAACCCTTCGTTCGCGCGTTCGACTCCTTCTAGGTGGTTTTTTTTGCAGGCTATCTCTGATGACCTTCTTGAAGTCACCAGGGCTTTTAGTAAAGGAGAGGACCTCGATGGGTCCTCAAGCTTTAAGGTCGAATCACTCCAAAGAGGATTCCTGACCGGTGAGCATCTCCCTCGGAGGAGTCTCTGAACCTATTAGTCTCTAATGCGTCCGAATCTGACGGGATCAGTAGTTCCTAAGATAAGCGCGTTCAACTAAACAAAAAAACAACTCAGTATAGATGCGTGCGTAGTACTTGATCATTATTTAGCTGCGGAGTTATGTTAAAACTGTAATATCTCTGAAGATATTCATTGAAATCTAATGATGTAAAGAACAATTTTGTACAAAATTAAATACTTGTGATGAATAAAGTATAAATTTTGATAAGGAATAATATGATTTTTACAAAAATACCTTCGCATCTAATGCATTATTTTAGAACAAATTTTATTAACTAAAATAGGTTATAGCGAGTCAACCTTAAGAGATAGATAAATGCTGTCTGGAACTTTTTTTTAGAACTTTTAAAGGGAAATAATTCCATTATACATAATTTTTACGTAACTTTAACCGTTTACGCAGCGCACGCAAAGAAAACTGTGAAAATCAAAATTTATAATTTTCCGTTTATTTCAAACTATGATATTTCTTAAGATATTCATTGAAATGAAATGAAATCATGAGCAATTTTGTGCAAAATTAAATGCTTGTCATAAATAATGTATTTATTTTGATAAGGAATAATATCATGCATACAAAAACACCATCGCAGATAAACTTTTGATAAAAAAAAATTTGATTACCAAAAAGAAAGGTTATAGTGAGCCAACCATAAAAGATAAACATATGCTATCGCGGACTTTTTTTTAGAAAATTTAAGGGATTATAATTCTGTCTTACATAATTTTTCCGTAACTTTAACCGTTTACGCAGCGCACGCAGGGAAAGCTTTGAAATGAAATATTTTTCTCCCGTTTTTGCAACATTCTTCGTTAATGCTCAGCTCCTATTGGACGTACCGTGATGTTATATAGCCTATAGCCTTCCTAGATAAATGGACTATCCAACGGAAAAAGAATTTTTCAATTTGAGTCAGTAGTTGCTGAGATCTTAGGGTTCAACCAAACAAACAAACAAACAAACAAACAAACTCTTCAGCTTTATTATTAGTATAGATATAAAGCGGCTTATTATAAAACTTCAGCTTATTCTAGCTAGTTTGATAAAGTATAGTACCTACCTACCCCATTTATATATTCGTCTGCAAATCCGTTTGGCTTCACATAAACAACTAGCGGCGGAAGCGACCGGAAGTAGTTGGCGACGTGACGCCATTCTAAGGTGACGGAGTTACGGATGCTAAGCAGACTGGCGCATAACTATTCTTCATTTCTATTCATGGAAAAGATTATAATACAGTGTTAGAGGGCTATGCTTGGTATCTCGCTAAAAGACAGGGTATACGTAACGAGCACATTCGTCACCGAACGAAAGTTATCGACATAGCCCAAAGAATAAGTACGCTGAAGTGCCAATGGGCTGGTCATGTCTGCCGGAGAACCGACACCCGTTGGAGCAGACTTATCTTGGAGTGACCACGTTTAGGCAAGCGTAGTGAAGGGCGCCCTGCGACCCGTTGGTCTGATGACCTTAGGACGACTGCTGGCAGCGGCTGGATGCGGGAAGCCTAGGATAGAAAAAGATGGCGTGACATGACGGAGGCCTACGTTCAGCAGTGGACGGACACAGGCTGTTAACTTGACTTGACTAAGGCCAATATACAAAAAGTTACGCTATTAAATATAAATTTAAAAAGTGTAAATTGTCTATTTTACCGTTTTGTCTTTGCCGTTCTCTTGCTTCCGGTATCTTTATTGCTCTGATAAAATTGTTAAACAAACTTATAATTAATTTTAATAATACCGGATTGTGTTCCTCAATAAACACTCAAGTACGTTATTCAAATATCGTCTTTCATTTTATATTATACAGCCAGCAATATTTAAACCGTAAATGAAAACTAATAAATGAAAATTTCTTAACGATAAAATTATCTTCACATTTGGACTCCACATATATGCTAACCATTAGGTGGATTGGAGTCAATTGTCAACCTTTTTGTATAAAAAAAACTGTTGTATACATCTAAGGAGGGAGTAAGATCTAGGGCGAACTAGATACCGGCTAAGTGTTCGTGGCTTATACCTAATAGAAATTATTGATAACAGTAAATGAATAAAGAAGAGCCAATTAGAAATTATCGAAATTTACTAAAATATAGAAAAAAAATTAAATGTCAAATGGTGCGGAAAGGATTCGAAAAGAATATAAGTCTTGTTGGACTACTATAAAAAATTGTAATTCTAATTGGCTCTGTTTTATTCATTTACTGTTATCAAAAATTTCTATTAGCTATAAGTTTTCTTCATAATTGTAAAATAATATAAGTAAAATTAAACACTAGACAATATAATTTTAGTTTAAATATACCTTATAATACCTATAACTTTTTGAATATATAGAATTTTCGTGATTATACCAAAGCGTATTTACTGACTGGTGGCTGTCTAGAATTTTTATGGAGCTCTAACGAGTTTTGGATTACTATTATTATGTACCTACTAAAAAACATTAGAATTTTCAAAATAACGATATTGAAGACAGTTAAGCTCACATTCGACGCGAGAAAGAGAATTGTTAATTTCCGAAGCAAAATTACCTATCATTATTTATTTAATTAACGTTTTCGCGATTATTAAATACGTATTATGCCATTGTCAAGTGAAGGTTAAGAATTTAATTGGGTCTTACAACATGAAGAACTCGTATGGAAGATTATGGGTGAAAAAAAATTGTCTCTTAGAAAGTTTTTATGTCAAGGGTTTTTGGGAAGTCTCAACAGTTTCAAAGTCCCGGGACTTCGAGACTTCTCAGAATGAAATTAGAATCGAAGTAATTTCTGGCGAAATATATTAATTAAAAAGGCAATTTTTGTTAAAAATCAACATTATTTTCTGAAAAATTAACCAAATTCTAACAGTTTTAACGTAATTTCATTCTAAATAATTGGTAGGTAATGATCGACATCACTAAGGTGACAATTATTCCAATTTATTTTTATTGGTCAACCATTAAATAACTTCTAGATCAATCTAGAAGTTATAACTTTAATGATTAACTTAAATTGTCATTTAACTGGTGTACGATGGCAGAACATAGAATTAATTTCGTACTTCGTTGTTATTTCGTTTTTTTTCTTGTGAGTTGACCCTGAAAATAATCATTCTGTGGTTGATTTTGTAAGGATTATAATAATATTAGTTATGTCTTTATTTTGTAGCATTTACAATAATGGATGAATGTATGTACTCAATCATAATTTTTTTTAATCACACCACATCGCACTAAATTGACGATTGCCTGAACTGGGTCTGAGCCGCTTAAGTACACAAAATGGCGGACTGACAGCTGATATAGTGCTGTTCAGTAGTATCTTGCTATATCGATAAAATTATTTCGTGAAATAATTTTATTTTGTCATAAAGTTAGCTTATCAATATGAAATGAATGCACAGATATCGGAAACTGTAGATGGGCAATGTGAAAGAAAGATAGTATACTAACATGTATATTAGAATGAGATAGACAGACGAGACCATTTCACGTATACGCAGGCGGCCTAGGTCACGTAGAAAAGACAGCAACTGTCAGACTGCAGTACAATTTTTCACCACATGCGCATTACTCACACATTGGTGCATATGAGTATCAGTATTTCATGAAGTGCAATCAGTGTTACCAGCTAAAAATCTATGTGGCCTGGTGCAGGTGTCCTCAATTATTTTATACTTTTTATTGCCAGAGTAAGAGTAAATAACCTATGAAAATGGAAAAGCCTGATATTACGCAATAAAAATTATAACATCTTTATCCCTATGTCAAAGCGGGATGAAAAAAATTAATTAGTATAGAACTCAAATTGCAATAACTTGTAAGAGAATGAAAACGCGTCCGTCTGAATGCGACGTAACAATCACGTTCGGAATTTGTCCAAGGCATGACCTACTGATGTTTTTCCCTGTTTACTAACTGCATTTGTACATAAGTTATAAAATTGCCATTTACTTTTTGGTAATTTCTCCGTGTTTTAGTTTTAACCTCGAGTCCCACATATCTCCTGCGGTTGGCACCACCCCGCAGGGACGATGTGTAAATGCATTTGACCTCTCCGACAGCAAAAAAAAGGTGCAAAGACGTTTAGTAGGTCCTCCGTGGGTAGGTGATACGAAGTACACCGGGTCATCTAGTAATAAATAAATAATAGTCACGCCTTTCTCCCAAAGGGGTAGATCACGTATTTGCACTTGCTACGATCCTTAGGATGCCATTCCACCAGAGATGTGCTAGGCTTATGTGATATAAAAAATACTGTACAATTTTGGTCTTTAGACAAACATGGTCTTTAGACAGTTCAGTGATGGCGAATCGGAAGGATTACATTTCAATAAAGTAATCGAACTTTCCAATGGACATGTAACTCTAAATAAAAAAATAATAAAAAAAGTGCCCAAAATTCACAAATTGATTTATAATTTACTTTGGCAGAATAGATATTCGATATCGATATTCCCAAGGACGATAGGTATCATCCAACATTAGAAATCGAACGCTAATACCTAAGTAATATTGTGGACATCAAGACATACTGCTCAGAATTCTGGAAAAGGGTAGGAGAAAAAATTATTTCGATAGTTGGAGGTTTGGTTTATTTATCTTTTTTACAAATTCAATTGGTAAATAGGGCCTAGAGTAGCGTCGATAAAGGTTCACTTTTGAAATTAAAACGCTATTTTGTGCTTAATATGTATTTAATAACGGCAAAATATTACAGGTCTTCTTCATCGGTTGACTGATTCACCTGATCTTCTGATTGCTCCAAGCAGGGGTCAAGAGAAGTTTCAGTATTATCCAAGGGATCAACAATAATCTTATTCTGTTTCTTACGACGATATTTCGGTGCGGATTTCCTTAAATTTTTGCTCGCACATCTCTGTCGAGAATTCCTTAGAACAATTTTTAAAAAGTCGTGACAATCAGTCAAGGAAAATGACTTGTCGGACATGTGAACCAGCTTAAAAAAGAAATTGATCGTGTGAGTATAACTTTTGAAGCAAATTTTCGCTTCCCCCGTCTTCGATCCTCCCGCCCATGAGCATTCAGGTAGGAAATGTCTGTCGAAGAGAGCGTCAATCAACTCGTAAGCGTTATTGATGCCTCTACCTTTCCCTACACCGCAAATAATGGAATATTTCTGTATCAATTCATTTTCTTTGTCGGGATTCCTCAACAGTTGATCAAAGTTCTCGAATTCTTCCAGATTTTTAATAGGTTCCATGACAGAGTCTTGTTTATCAATCTGCCCTGTGTTAGTCGCAGATTGTAATTGAAAACTAATTTGATTCAAATTATTAAGTATAGTTAGTTGGCCTTCGTTTAAAACCTTTAGTTGCTCTTGAATTTGTGAATAATTTTCTTTTATTGTTCTCACATTTCTTAATATGACGTTCATTTTTGTTAGTAAAACATCCGTTCGTAATGCGCTGTTCTGTTGTACTGCATCTAAGCTAACATTATCTTCAGTGACGGAATCATCAAACTCTTCATAAGAAAGTGTTTCTATTTTGGAATACCCACCAATAGAATAGTTTGAAGAATTAGGTTGCTGCAAAGAAAAAAATTTTGAAACTTCTAAGAATAAGTATACATTTATATACAAAGAAAAAGGATAAAAGAATCTTGGTAACCTATTTGTCGATTACTAGCGTATTATAGAAAATATTGTGACAGGAATATGCTAAAGAGCATATTCCTTGTCTAAATGTGCTCATATTCTGTAAATATTTGAAATTGTACTAAACTTCTTGTAATCTCACGAGGACAGTAAACAATTCATGTCTGCGGTAACGTTGTGCTAGAATTTATGTGAAACATCATGCTCGTCTTTGA
Source organism: Elophila nymphaeata (assembly GCA_955850985.1). NCBI lineage: Eukaryota > Metazoa > Arthropoda > Insecta > Lepidoptera > Crambidae > Elophila > Elophila nymphaeata. Next base: position 7,297,082 of record OY039080.1, on the reverse strand, counting down.
TAATGTAATATACCTACATCCATGTAAAACTTTTACCGGAAAAATTGTTCTCAATTTGAATACATTTTCGATCTTACGAATAATTTAAATTGAATATGTAAAGACAATGATATTATATTTAAAAAGAGGTAACCTATCTAAGGTTACCTTCATACTAATTCAAAGTCAAAAATGGTTCAAAAATGTCATCATGTTACACGGTGAAATAAACTCGGCACCTAAAGTCTACGATTTCATGTTGTATGTGGCGAGTTAACATGGTCGTATTGTAAGTTGTAAGACAACATGATATCTAGCCATCGAGCACATAACCAATAGAGAAGAAATGTCACTTGTTTTGTTCTAAAACAATTCTGCCAAACAATTGAAACTACGCGTCATATTAGAAATGGGGATACACAGGCATGCAAATGTTTTTATCGATATCGTTACCTATAGCTATGAAAATAAATATTTAATAAAACAATTAAAATGAACAGTAAATACAAATAAACTTATTTATTTTCCTTATAAATTTCAAATCAGAAAGTACCAGATGGCGATCTTCACAGAAAAATCCAAATAAAGAATTAATGACAAACAAAATTGGACATTGTCAGTCAATTAAGTAAACATAAAATTAGGAAATAATAGCGCGTTATAGTACAAAATAATAGAGAAAGTTATAGATATAAAAATCAGTTAAAAGTGATAAAATACCAGTGAAAGTGCAATATAGTGAATTAGTTACACAAAAACGTGAATTAAGTTTCAAACCGTGTTCATAATATTTTTTACAATGAAATGTTACTTACAACGAAGAAATAAATCTATTTCCAAGGGATAGCGTGTTATTGAACTGCAAATATCGATACACGTTTAGATTTATGTTATTGCAGCATGTTGCAACACTATTAAGTTGCTTGCTTGCAAAAAGTGGTCCCCTAAAAGTAAGTTGATTAGCACACCTGAGCATATATTTTTCTTGTTTACTCTATTGCTAGATACATCGCTTTTTAAATATAATATCATTGTGTAAAGAGTAAAAAAATAAATAAGTCAGTTTATTTAGGCGGGTCTTTAACTTTGCCAGATGCTTGCTTGTTGTGGAGCTCCTTTTATTCCGTGTAAATGCTGCAGTAATGTTCTTATCATTGGTGTGAGCATGCAGCATTTTTTATCTTTTTGTAAAAAGGGTTTTTTTTTGGGAAAAATTTCCTTTAACATTTTTCCCAAAAAATATGCAACTTTAGAGACATATGCGTTGATGTAGCCCTAATACTGCCCCGCCAGGACTGCAGCTTCGTATTAGGGTAATAAAGGAGAGGTATATGACAGGTTTTCAGCTTTCCTCAAATAACCATCGAAAATAATAATAATAATAATATATTTCTACGCTCACACCAATTATCTAGCCCAAATTAAGTATATTTAAGAACTTGTGTTATGGATACTAGATAACGGACAAATATACTTAATAATCTAGATATTTTTATAAATAAACTGAAATAAATATATAAACAACCATGACTCATGGTTACCAGCTATCGGACTCATACGTGTTTAAGCTCATAGTTGAATGTTGAATGCTTATTTTGGTCAGAACAGTAGTGGAACATCTCGTTACTTGCAAATTAGAATGCTGAATTTAATTGAATGTGGTTGTAAGTGCAATGCTAGCCTAAACCAAATAGCGTATAAGTTTGATCGGTGAATCTTTTACCTTTAAAGGTAAATTAATAACCTTAATCATTACCTATGTATTACCACAGGTAATATAATGCTATACTAATAGTATTATTAAATTTCAACTCTTATTTTTTTTTAATTAGATGTTTTGTTGTTCCAATAATGATGCTGTTATGTTATATAATTATAGATCTGCAAGGTGAGGAAGCACCTTGCAGGTCGGCAAGGCGAAGGTGGCTAGCGCGGCGGTTTATCTTTCGCACCAGCTATCTTCGCATGTGGACTCCACTTCTGCTTACCATAAGGTGGAATGGGGTCATCTGCTTGACCTTTTTATATAAAAGAAAAACAACAATTTTAATAATCTCACTCTTTTAACTGCTTATTGTATCAGAACAAATTATTTGGATATAATTATGTTCGATACCGTTTCTGACCAACGAATTTATGGTTGTTCTTAGAACACACATTTAAATGGGTAACGTCTTTTATACTATACACTTTGTAGGAATAATATAACGAAGTTTGAGTAGCTTACGTTGTTGCTGTCATCATAATTAAGCAGTTGGCTTGGCACTCTTCTTGATCTAGAGCTAGTATCATCAATATCTGTATCCGCTTCGCTCATTGTATGAATTCGCATTCTTGACACTTCGAATTCTGCCTTCTGATAATTTACTAAATTCGTCTTCTTCAGTATACAACCGTAGGTTATCCAGTTATCCTCTGGTTCTGATTGGTCGAATTTCTGAAGTATTTCCACATTCTTTCTAGGCCAGTATACTGTGCCATTTTTTTCCCATTTGTGGGGTACGATGTAAAGTACAAACTTTCCTTTTTCTATAGTCTGTACTATTTTAAATGGCATTTCGTCTGTAACAAAATTATTAGCATAAATATGGCGTAAAGAAGGTTGAAATGCGAGGAGGAAGATTTCTAATTAGGTAGTATTTTTACATTAATATATAATTTTTGTTACCTATATAAGATTCAATGTATGTATGTAATACAAATAAAAATATTAAGCAACAAAATTGATACGTACTATGTATTATTTTATTTAATATTTTTATTTGGTTCTAGTGGTCACTCACGTCAATATTGGTCATCGCGCCAAAAGTATCCTTAGTCGTTTCTAAGGTCTCAAACTATCTTCATACCAAATTTCATCAAAATCGGTTCAGTGGTAAGTATAACAGACAGACAATCAGACAGAGTTACATTCCTATCCTGACTTCAAAAAAGGAGGAGGTCTCTATTCGACTGTATGTTTTTTTTAAATAAAATTAGATGATTGGAGATATTCGATAAATGTTGCGTTCTAGCTAGAAACTAGACTAGAGCTTTATTTTTTTTACTCTAGTCCAGTGGTTCTCAAACTTATTTTTATTGTGACGCTCTTAGGAATTTGTAATTTTTTTTTGCGATCACCCCTGTTTTAGTCAGAATTGTTTTCTAACATTTATAATTTTAATTAAAAAATAAGTACCTACAAAAACTAAACAACAAGAAATATGAAAAGAGGTATTTATCTATTTAAATATGTCCTTGTTTTTCTGAGTAAAGGTTTTCAAAACGGGGCTCAAGTTTGGAATTATCTACATTTATTTTCACTCTACTCCTTCGCATCACACATACAGTCAGTCTATGTGGATTGACTCACGACGTCCCTGGGATAGTCCCGCGATGCTCAGTTTGGGAAATCCTGTTATAGTCAATTTGTAAAATTGGATTTTTATTTTAATTATAACTATGTAATATACTTAATAAAAGCTCTTCCCGGTCCCTCGACAAATCGAGGGATGGGAGGATACCCCTCAGCAGAGGAAGCCAGAAGGTCAAGGGTCAAGACGACAGAGAGGAATCACCGGACGATATTAAATTACTTTTAAGTACATTTATTATTCTTATTTTTAAATTATTATTAATATTCAATAACTATAAATATTTTAAGTAATTTAATGTAGTAAGTACTGATATAGAATTGTGAAAACACGAACAATCAAATAATAATAATAGATACCTACCTAATAATTTATTTAAGTATTCCATTCAATCATTCAGGTATAAAAATAAAAGGAACACAATCTATAAAGAAATTAATTTAAAATACCTTGTAGGTAAGATAGATAGTAAAAATATTAACAAAAAAATTGAACGGGTTACTAGGTACGTACCTACGTACTACCGTAGATTGAGAATAGAGTATAGATAAGTCATCAGCGTACACCTAAGCGAGATAGCAATGTATCTACATACTATACCTATAGCTACAACAATAGACTAAGTATTGGCTTTTAAAGACAATTATACAACAATTCACCATTACTATAAACGAAAACACACAAAATACTGAGTATTAGAATGATTAGATTGTTAAAACTGACATAAAATCACTTAAAATGATGAGAAATATCAAAGCACCACGCACTTGTCTGCCACCAAAGCAATGGTGGCAAATATAAAAATCCGATACGCAAACAGAGACAAAAAAAATGTTTTGTCCTGCTCTCCCGTATATATCAGACATAAAAGCTTTCTCACTCTAATTATTATTATTCTTTAGTAGCTCATCTATACTCTATTCTCAATCTACGCGTACTACATATTACAAGCGCTTGATTTAAAAAGTAACTAATTTAACGTAGAACTAACAACTTTGTCAATAAAATAGCACAAGGAATATTAAACGTCTATTAAACGTCGTCTATCCGACGGAGTAAGACAAAGACAGCTATATAATTTGACCTAACTCGACTCATAGCTTCTCTCTCATTACCAACCAAATGATTTAACAAACCTTTTGACCGTAAAGTATGTAGGAAATACTATCTATAGAACTCGATTCATAAACAATACCTATCACTTAAAATCAATGCTAAAATGTTTAATTTAAATACGAAAACACATAATAATAGGTACTATTCTATACCTAATATCGCATGTAATATCCTATACATAGGTACTATTCCAAATGGTCGCATAACAGTCACGCTGTGTCAATAAAACGACGTCTAATCGTAAAAACGTCACAAATAACCTTGAATGTGAAACGATAGAAAAAAATTAATCGTACTACCAATCCAAAACGATAATTTAGTTAGATAAGGAGATACTGATTGAAGTATATTATTAAGCATTACCTGTGTTTAAGAGTATCCTTTATTCAACGTGATGAAAACAATTTAATCTTGTACCGGCACGCTCTCTGAGTCTCGCGGTCTCACTGAGTGCGCGATAGCGGTCGGCGCACGGCAAGAGGGGTGGCGGGGAGGGGGAACGACCGATACCGGCTATTATTACGAGTTTATTACGCTAATACGACGCCGTAAAGCTTTTGATCGCAACTTTTTATGCGTGAAATTAAAAAAATTGCAGATTATTTTTGAGAAATAAATACCAATAAAACGCACTTGGAACAGCAGGTGTCACTCTAGCCTGGACCAAGCAGAAATTGGGACGGGGGTATCTGCATTAACTGGTCCAGCCGATTGACATCACCCCTTGCTCAGGCGGTTGTCAGTACCCTGTAGGGTTGTAAAAAAGGGAGCGGCCCTTTACGGGTGTCTTCAATAGGAGGATTTTAGGAGGACAGCGCCATCCGTGTCAGGATGCACAGATAAGTTCCCTGATCGGAGTAAAGGTGGTAGCGAAGCAACCTGTGTTTTAGTCGGTTCAGGGCCACCATAATCTTGTTATCCCCCCGGATAACAGGTATGCTTGGGCGTTTCACAGGTAAAAAAAAAGTGTTTATTTTGTGCAAAACAAAAATCAAAACCTAGACTACCTACTTACTTAGTATACTTACAAAAAAATATATATTCGGCTATTATGTAAAAAAATATTTTTAAATAATATTTAATAATAATAAATCGTTTATTTCACGTAAATCAATTGTCATTACCAGTTGACCAAAGCCTCCTTTTAGGTAACAAATATACCTGTGCCAGGAAGCTTGGCTCTTCTATAGCTATACATTTTTACATAGGTAGGTACATGAAATAATTTCTAACTAACAAATTTCTTAAATTAAACTAAATTAAATAGATGAAACTAATCTGACAGTGCTAATAAATAACGTGGGTAGGTGTAACTTTAATAACAAAATAAAAATAAAATAATACGACAATGCGTGTCGGCCAGTGTAACATTTCTTAAACTGGGTAGTTTGAGAAATGTTTACTACAAATGTATGGTCCAAGTTATACTACAAAAAATATATTTGTACTTTATAATTAAGTAAGTACCTATATAAATAAAAAAAATATTACCTTAAGAATTTAGGTAAGTGAATATTGAAAGACGATAAATACAGAAGTGTCAAGTTTTTTACGTGACTTTTGCGCAGTCGACTCAGATGGGGGCCGAAAATGTTTCAATTCGGTTTTCCTCTGTGCTTCGGACGGCGTAAAATATAATGTCTAAACCTATAGCAGAGAAGGGAAGATACGGCATCTTCCTTAACGCATTTATCAAAAAGTATGCCTCGACAACCACATTGAAAAACTAACTATGTGAGCGTGAGCAAGTCAGCGAGTCTCGGGACGTCACTACATTGCAAACTAGTGTCAGCGTATGTTTTGTTTTGTTTACTCAAAATGTCCGAATAATATGTATTTTCTAATAGGAATCTTCTTGAAAATATTACTGTTTAGTGTACTTGTAACAGTACATGCCCTATGGTCCAACTCTGCTAGTATGGTCCACTAATCAAAACACGTTTTCCGTCACTATTTTTATTGAGTTACTTAAACAGCTTCAAATGGTATATAAAAGGCACTCTGAAAATAATATAAAACACACTATAGTAACTAAACAATAAAACACATAAAACTGATACACAAGAATATAAAAAGGTTTAACAAAGGTACTCACAATTTTAGTGCCTTGATATAATTTTATAAGTAGGTAGGTATTATAGTAAAGGCCCAAGCCGAAGTCAGAGCGAGACCCTTAGGTACGTTAGTAATGATATTGTGTTCTAGGACACGGTCAGCAATGGAATGAATAAAAAATGAACCAAATGTCATGATGAATGATGATTTTGAATTTGATTGATATTTTAAAAATACAGCCAGTAATAACGAAGACGATGGTACTATAACATGGAAATGTTATAGTACCACGTTACATACTTATGCGTGAAACGTTATTCATGGAATTCATTGAATAATTTGAGCACTGTATAAATACACAGGAAGACATTTTTTACACATTTTTTTTTATTAGTAATATTTCTTTCACAATATTTAGCACGGACCCTCAGACCAATTTGGTCTGAGCACGGACCATGCACGTACAAACGATTCACCGTTCTATTAGACACTGAGTCGTAGTAGGTCCATTGGACACAGTTTTGTAGGCACAAGAAGGTTAGTCGAGTAACGTATCTTCCCTTATTTACTTTAATGTAACTTCTAAACCTATAGCAGCAGTATTGGCGATATCAATAGGGGCATGTAACGTGGTATACTATAACATTGTCATGATAAAGTACCGTCGTCATTATTACTGGCCATATTTTAAAAGTAAAACATTTAAATTCAAAATTACTCAAGACGTTTAGTTCATTTTCGCGCCTTTTGACACATTCTATTGCTGACCGCTGTGGCTGACCGTGTCTCATTAAACACATCCATTTCAGGCCTGAATTATTGTTTAGACTTCAAAAAATATTTCATTAATATTTTTATTATTGAATAGGATAATTACATCGTTTTAATAAAAAAAATCTATCTATTTTTTTTTTAAATTTTAATGTGTACCTAACACAAATTTTTCCTAGATATTTTTTGATATAATATCGTCATAAGAATGTACTGAATGTCCTATATAGTTTATTTTTCAATTCTGGTAAGAGAGCTTTATAATAACAGTATTTTTATGAAATGAAAACATGAAATGGACACCAGGTCCGAAGGGGTTAACACAAATTACTCGTACAAGGGTCTCAGACCTTAGCTTGGGCCATAATAATAGTACCTCTATCAACGAATTAGGAATGATAATAAATACGTACATACTAAAATTATATTAAGGCACTATAAAATTGTAAGTACCTACCTTTTGATAAGCTTTTTGTTTTTGTGTATCAGTTTTAAGTGTTATTGTACAGTTTTTACAGTGTGTTTTTATATTCTTTTCAGAGTGCCTTATATCTTCCCATGCCATTTCGCTGTCCGCGTCACTCGGACTTCCTTTGAACTCAGCTATTTGAGCGATCTTCTTTGCGGCTGTGCTTAACTTCGCAGTCCTTGCGACGCGCGCAATGAATAGTATATATTACGGCATGCTCAACTAGAACATGTTATGTAGTACGGCCGGTGATTACGACACTCGGTCTTCCTATGAACTCGGCGATTCGCCCGATCTCCTTAGATTGATATATCTGTGTATCTTCTTTATATTTGCCTTTTATATACTTATAAACATATTATAATAATTCTATGCATATTAATCTTATTTACTATCACAAATAAAAATAGTGACGAAAACGTGTCTCATTCCTACGTGGACCATACTGACAGTGCTGGACCCATAACGACACATTACAATACTACATCAACCATCAACCCCAAAATAAATGGAAATGGAAGCAGGAGTAAGAGGCTACTTTTGGATAAATCATTATGATAGGCGGACATGTTGTTTCGTCAACAATGTCAGTTTCATATATCATATTCACGAAGATAGAAGAGGTAAAATATAAGCTTCTTGATCATATTCTATTCGTACTTTGACAAAGGATCCTTTGTCTAAGTATTCGTAATACGATACACCGTTGTTTTTTATCAACCCTCATAATTTAAGGGATGCTCCCGGCTTTACTTACAAACAACTTCTGTTATTCGACCAACATCGAAATCGCCAAAAAAAATCAGATGTTCCGTTGAAAAGAGACGTAAACGCGAGACCTATACGCAAAAAAAAATGTAGGGAACAGAAACAGAAACAGCTGATTTACATTCAGTAAAAAAAGTATCGGGAACTGTTTTCCATTCTGAGGCGGAGTTTGAGTTCCATCTGTTACTTATATTAAATACAGCGCTGTTTTTAGTTATATCATATCTTGTGTGTATTGCGAATTTCATAATGGACAAATAGGTACATCGATCAAAGAGTTTGTCTTAAATATTGCATCGCCAATGGAATTTCGTGTTCGGAGTCACTGAAAATGTTACAGAAGGCTTACGGTGAATCACAAAAAATACGTGCTTATGTGTGGTACAAAGCATTCAAAAGCGAGATGTTATGGAAGATTTGCCTCGCTCTCGTAGGCTATCAACGTCTGATAACATCGCAAAAGTGAAGGAGCATACTTTGAAAGTGATAAAATAAATTTGGATGAATAACTAGCATTTTGTGTATTATTGATCTTTATCCGGTACTTTCTTGACAGAGTAGAATACAGTTGTTTGTATGTAATGTCGGAAGCGTCTCTTAAATTATAAGGGGTGATAAAAAATAACGGTGTAGATTGGTCGGTCACTTGTTTAAACACTTTGGAGAGTTCGTAAATGTAACTAACCACATAAATAATAATAAAGTATTATTTTTGTGTAACTAACAAACCTTCGTGTATTATGCGTAGATACGTAATATATAGGTACGTACGCATAATACCTACACGAAGTTTTGTAATCTAGGTACTGTCCCAGAAATGAGATTTGAGACTAACTTCTTATGCGCATTCAGAATTACTGTTGTTGTGTGGTTTTGAATTGCCTCATGACGTATTCACGTTGTACCTGTTACGTCACATGAGTTTATAACAAAGGACCATCACAACAATAAGGGCGAAAACAGCACGAAATAAGGGATGCAAAGAATACATCACTTTAGACTTAAAGTATACCTTGTACGGTGATAATTGGGGCGTACTTTATGTGCAGCTAAAGTAATATTTAGAAGTAGTAGTACAACTAAGTTGTGGCTAAAAATTTTCGTCGTGTATGGTATACCTACAGAGTGGTGGAAGTAGAATTCGATGTTGTTTATAACATAAAGCTAACGTCATATCGAGGATGGGACAGGACTTCAACGACGACGTGTGCTTGATGCTGAACGTTGTAATTATAAGGAACGTCGATAACGTCTCCATGACGACTACCCGCTCGACGCTTAGACAAAGAATTTTTTGTCTAAGGCTCGACGGGACCAGAGGATACTAAGAATCTTGGTATACTGATGTGACGGGACGTCGCCACGGTAATGTCACGTTACGAACAACGCTTAGCGTCACGTCAACGTCTGCGGTGGGGCAGGCGTCAGTTTAATTTAGGGCTTTTTTGATAGGTTTATCAAATTTTCTTTTTCTTCTTCATTGGTATATTATGGTCGAATAATATTAAAGTATGGAATACTTTTTGCGTTTAGAAACGCGTAAATATTTTCAAAAATAGAAAAAATCATTGTAAAAATCGACCTGCCCCAGGAATCGAACCCAGCATCTTTTGCAATCCGGGCGGCTGCGTTAACGCCACCAGGGCATTGCTTTCGCTGTCGAAATTTGTCCGTGCTTGGTGCTTATGTTTTATAGTAAACATAGTTTCGTCAAATCTTTGAAATTTGCACTTCTAAGATCCGAACGAAATAATATTTTAAATAGGCGTCAAATTTTAAAAATAAGTCGTTCAGATTTAATGAGTTATGGATCGCAAAACGACCTTTAGGTTAGGGTTTCATCCTTAAGATTTACTCTACTCTATTGTTTATGACAAGCCTTTATAATTCCACCCCCTGCTGGAACACAAGCAACGAATTTGTTGAACACAATGCCTCTCCTAATCCTTGAAGGAGGTTTAGGCAGTAGTTGCCCAATGCGGATATAGGCAGAGTATAAGGTGTTCAATACCCCTTTGATGATCCCTAAGTCGCCTCATACGACACTCACACGACTCATTGGAGGATATGGGGTTGTGCTATTCTACTCCACCGGCTATTGTTATTGCTTTGACATGGTAGAATATAGTAAGTAAGTAAATATCTATTCTGGATACAACAAAATTGTGTCTTCGTAAGGACAGCGACTATCCTATTCTCTGTGATAGCAACATTACACAACGCTCGCTGCCTCGGTAGCTAGCGGTCTTGTTGTGGTAACTTCTATTTAATTTTTACTTAAAACCCACCGGTTCTCAACCTTGCTATGGATACGTCGGAGTGTTTCAAATGTGGCGAAACCATGTCAGATTGTGTGCAATGCTTCGCCTGTACCAATCAGTTTCACTATCACTGCGCCGGGATAACGGAAGTTGGATACAGAAAATTAGGTGACAGGAGATCAACTTGGAGGTACGTTGCTTGCAAGCAAGGTGGCATCTCTGGACCCTCACCGGCCATTAACGTTGCGTCCCCACAGCAAACGGACTCCATACTTAATGAGATAAGGGCACTTGCTGCGAAACTTGTCCCGTTGGAATCACTAGCCGAGGATATAAAAATACTGCGTTCTGAATTCGCGGAGATGAGATCGTCACTATCAAAGTTCAACGCGAAAGTGACCGAAATTGACAAAAGACTCGAGAATGTGGAGAAAGCTCAATCCCGGTTTAATGAGATCGAAACTAGACTTAGTAGTTTGGAGGAAGATGTCAAAGGCAAAGAGCAATGGACTCGTATGAATAACGTCGAAGTGAAAGGCATTCCTGAGGTTAAGAATGAAAACCTATATGATATTGTTACAAAAATTGGTACCAAAATCAGCTACACTATTGAAAAATCAAAAATTAATTTCTTAACTCGGGTACCAACTCGAGATAATAAACAGACGAAGCCTATCATAATTTGCTTTAACAATAGATATGTCAAAGAGAATTTCGTGGCAGCTGCTAGAATTGCGAACAAAGACACGCCTCTTGTGTCATCTAGTATTGGATTTAAAGGCTCCACCAGAATCTACATAAACGATCACCTCACTACGGATAACAAAAATTTGCTCAACAAAGTGAAATTGAAAGCTAAGGAGCTGGGGTTCCAATACGTATGGGTGAAGCACGCCAAGATCCACGTGAGGAGAGGGGACGGATCACCTGTCATTCTTATAAAAAACGAAAAAGACCTCTCGAAGATTATATAAATTTTCTATTACGTAAAAATGCTTTAAATATGTTTTTGTTAAAAAGTTTGGGAATCTTATGCTGTGTTGGTGAATGCTTGGTGTTCCATTATTCAATGTGTCAATCAAAACAAACAGGTAACATTACTACATTTTATTTTAATGCTGTCGTCGTCAATGGTCATGCTAATTTAAATCTTATTCGCGGGTCACTGCGTGCTTATTTTCAATGGTTGCGGCGGGCGCTTGTGGCGTACTGCTTCTGGATACGGCTATTGTGTCTTGTTATTGCTATTCAAAAGATATTTCTATCCGTGCGCACTGCGAGACACTGTGCCAAACACAGTAGTGCGACTCGTGTAAAACACAATCGTTGTTCAATTACCCTGCCTTTATGTTATACTTATAATTGTCATCGGGATATTAGCCGTATATTACTTTTACATCCGTTTTGTCACACATTTACGGTATTCTTAGTAATCACACTAGTAGTTAATTGTATTTTTTATGTTGTTTTTTTTTACATGGTTGTTATAACAAAATCTATAAGTGAGTGAGCTTTCTTTCTACTATCAAAACACCCGCGGCTTGCGTACAAAGGTGAATAAATTCTTCAGAGCGGTATGTTTAAATGATTATGACGTCATATGTATCACGGAAAGTTGGCTCCTGAGTAGCATATCTGATGGTGAGTTGTTTGGCAGTAGGTATTTAGTATGGAGACGGGACCGTAATTATTCTCAAACGGGCCAAAAATATGGTGGTGGAGTGCTGTTAGCAGTGAAACGTGGTCTCCAAGTAGTTGAAAGGTCGGACTGGGCCAGTGATGCGGAGGATATCTGGGTCACGTTAACTTTAAAAAGTAAACGCCCGGATATTACCTATAAAATTCATATATGCGTGGTTTATCTATGCACAGAGAAGGGCGGTAATTCATATAAGACGCAACTTCAATTATTTTCTAACAAACTTAACCAGCTTATTATTACTCATTGTACCGACAAATTCATTATACTTGGCGACTTCAATTTTGGCAACGATGTGTCATGGGCACGATCTACCGACACATATGACTTATATCCTGCCTCATACTCGGGTCAACATTTGACAGACTTTTTTGACATTATAAATACATGCAATCTTACACAATACAACGCCGAATATAACATGAACAATCGAGTACTTGATTTAGTTTTTTCGAATGACCCTATTATTGTCCGGTCTTGTGACGATCCCCTGGTTCCTGAAGATATACACCATAAGTCGTTGCATGTAAGAACCCAATGCCTTGAGAAACACATGTTACAGGACAATCCAAGAACCAGCTACAACTTCAAACGTGGCGATTACACAGCAATCAATTCATTCTTAAATGAAGTTAATTGGCATGAATACCTTTGTACTGTTTCATTAAACCAAGCAGTAACATTCTTCTACAACAAACTTTATGAATGTTTTGAGAAACATATACCTGTGCAAACTCATAAGCCCATTAAATATCCACCATGGTACAATTCCGCTCTGAGGAAAATTTTAAAAGAAAAATTTAAGTACCATAATAAATATAAAACTTATGGTAATTTATCGGACTATCACTCTTTTTGTTTATTGCGTACTAGGGCTGCTACAATGGAGAAAAAGTGTTATGAAATTTATATTCAAAATATTGAATCATCTATAACCGAGAACCCTAATTATTTTTGGACATATGTAAAAAGCAAAAGAAAATCAAATGCTCTGCCTAACATAATGCATTACAATAATATATCGGCTGATAATGGGTTTGATATAAGTAATTTATTTGCATCCTACTTTGAATCTACTTACTCAGTTCCTAGTATGGCTCAGTACGGCTCAAACATTGATTTTCATCCGAGTGTCTCTAATACTAGTGTAGGATCCATTGAAATTGATGAAAATGTGCTATTTCATTTATTATCAAACTTAGATATAAAAAAAGCCGCGGGTCCTGACATGATACCACCTTACTTTATAATCCAATGTGCTAGCAGTCTTGTTATTCCCCTATGCATCCTCTTTAGGCGATCTTTAGCTGAAGGCAACTTTCCTGACAAGTGGAAGTCAGCTTTCATTACCCCGATTCATAAGGGTGGCAATACATCAGATGTCCAAAACTACCGTCCAATTTCTAAATTATGCTTATTTGCTAAGATATTAGAAAAAATCGTTCATAAACAACTATATTCATCATTAAAATGTAGTTTTAACGATGAACAACATGGTTTTCTTAAAAATAGATCAACAGTTTCTAATTTAATATTGGCAAATGAGTTTATCACTACGGGCATGGAGGGTAGGTCCCAGGTAGATGTCATTTATACAGACTATCGTAAATGTTTTGACAGAATTGACCATAGAATGCTGCTGTCAAAGCTTTATGCAGCTGGAATTCATGGGGATTTACTCCGTTGGTTTGAATCCTATATTGAAAGACGGTCACAGGCAGTAGTAATACAGGGTTTCTCCTCGGATTGGATATCTATACATTCTGGTGTTCCCCAAGGTTCGATTTTGGGACCATTGTTGTTCACTATTTTCATAATGGATATAGCTCAGTGCTTTCACTATTCAAAAATATTATTGTTTGCCGATGATATGAAGATTCTTAAAACTATTTCCAAGCTATCTGATGTTCATAATTTACAAGAAGATTTATATAGGTTTCAATCGTACTGCAGTCTTAATAAATTAGATTTAAATGTTTCAAAGTGTTTTTATATTACATTCTCTCGCAAACTATCAGTTATAGACATAGGATATGAATTATTAAACGAAAAACTTAAAAAAGTAAATGAAGTTAAAGATTTAGGAGTTATACTGGACAGCAAACTTACTTTTGATAAGCATATAGAGTATATAGTAGGAAAAGCTTCGAAGGCACTGGGTTTTATTATGAGAACCTCAGTAGACTTTCGAAACTTAAAGACTGTGAAAATTTTGTATTGTGCGTTCGTCCGCAGCCATTTGGAATATGCATCCCAGGTGTGGAATCCCCAGTACGCTGTATACACTAATCGGATTGAAGGCATCCAGAAGCGTTTCCTCCGTTACCTAGATTACAAGGCACACGCGAGGAGCACTGACTATCAACATCGGTGTGAACGATACCATTTCCTGCCTCTGGAGATAAGACGCAACATAAGTGACATTTGCCTATTGGCACAGATCGCCACTGGTACGATAGACAGCCCTGAGTTATTATCTAAAATATCCCTCAACACTAATCTACTTAGGTTGCGATCGCGCTCTGTTTTAAGTGTACCCTCTACGAATACTAGGTACAAGCAGAATACTTTTTTAATTCGGAGTTTTTATACTTTTTCCAAACTATCAATTGACATTGACCTGTTTTTCACCAGCATTGCATCAATAAAGCGACTAATGACTGACTCATATTTTAATTTATGATTCAATTTGGATTCTCGAACTTTTATGACAATCTATAATGTTACCAGAGTTAACGTTGTTAGTTAATTTTTTTTGTAGTTTTTTTTGTTTTTATTTGTAGTTTTTGAAGTTGCTGCAATCAGACATTTTTGTTTTTCTATATGAATACTTACATGTGGAGATTTGTAATTAGTATAGAACTTTCTATTTATTGTTACTTAGTTATAGTGATTATTGACACTGTAAATCTTCCTAAAAATTATAAAATAAAAATAAAATAAAATAAAATTATCGTTATTGTACAGTGCACTTTTTATATTATTCATGATACCTACTCGTAGATATCCTTATTCTTTATATTTTTTCTTGACAATTGCTCTTATATGTTTACCTTAACTACAGATTGTTGTTGATTATACTTATAAAAAATAATGGTACTATTTTAATTTCACTTTTTACCTCCCGTTTCATCTATTAGCAAACACACCGCCGCCGTTCTCTCATCGTTCATGTATGTTTCAGTTATTACGCATTAATATTGAAACTAATTAAAATAAACAAGACTCGCGAGTAAATATGTGTGGTTATCACACAAAACATTAACCTGGAGTTATCTGGAGCATTTGGTGAAATTTCAGACCACTCTTCGACATCTGTGAAAACTATTTTCATTACCAAAGGTACGCCTAAGAGCATTGAAGGTGGTGGTATTTCGTTCTCTGTATCTCTATTATTATATATATATTATATAGCGATTATTACGTAACATAGATCGTAAAAATTCTAAGATGGCCTTTTCTGATGACTCTTTATTCTCTTTATCGCCATTTAGTAGACGATAAAAATATAATGCTCAAAGGTGATGCGATAATGACACTTTTTATAAGAAATGTTGCTATGACAGCCTATTTTCATCATATAGGTAATAAAATTGTAAAGACGTATACGGATCGTCCGATGGTAAACCTAGCCAGTGACGAGAAGAGCTGGAATGACTTCAAACCTAGTTTTGTTAGGCTGATTGCTCACATATTCAAGGAGCGGAACAATAAGGAAAGGGGAGACTCAAAAGACTCCTTTGGTTAGTGCACCGTGAGTAGACGCAGGCCACGTAACGTATGAGATAAGACAAAACAAGCAGCCTGAGGAAAATTAGCAAGTGCTATCGTGCTGAATGAATTGGTTCTTGTATTTATTCTGTACTAGCTGTGCCCGCGACTTCGTCCGCGTAGAATTTACCAAAAGAAAAAAAAGTATTTTAAGTTACTCCTTATTTCACCAGCTACCTGCCAAAAAAGTCCTGTCAAAATCGGTCCAGTCGTTTCAGAGATTAGCCGGAACAAACAGACAGACAGACAAACATTGTAAAAAATGTTATTTTGGTGTATGTACCTTATATATATTCATATGCATGTAGTAAAAAACGGTTATTTCAATATTACAAACAGACACTCCAATTTTATTTATATGTATAGATTAATACAAACACAAAAGAAACGTACAGGTAGATGACGTGCGTCTTCGTTGGCTCTTGTAAATATTCTCTGCCATGTGGGCCGTCGTAATTAATAGCAAACGTTCACCATAATTCTCCAAAAAAGGTGACAAATTCACACATCGATTTGTCTAATATTTTTCGTACCACATTGATTAACTAAGTACCACCAATTCTTGCGGTTAATTATTTTGTTTTTGATCGCACGAACATAAACAGTAAAGGGGTGTGTATCTAATACGACTCATTAAATTAGATAGCTACTTTAATTAGTGGCGTCACAATGTGGATACATTGTTTTAATACTAGTCTTGTTTCCTTTTCCCAAAAACTGTTTTCCGTGCAATATTTTTGATTTTAGAAGTGGTCCATGAGTATAAAAACTTTAAGAAACCCTGCTCTATAGGAACTCAAGAACGCAAATTCATTACGCTCAACATATTTTAAAGCAAAGTTCATCAGACTTCCACAACTCTTACAGCTGCTATAAATCGATAAGTTTCTGCATTCCATTTGCTTAATTATTGCATTTTTCTGTTGTGAGTTGATTTAATCGGTTCTGGAATTTTTCATTTCATTCTCTAAATACGATGCAGAAATTGGACATTCATTTCCATTCGCTGTATTAATCTATTCGTGTTTTTGCTACCCGATACATTTTTGTGGATTTTTTATTACGTTCTCCACTTTATTGCGGCAATCTGACTGCGGGGTTATGTCAGATGCAATACCTTCGTAAGTCACGTGATTGCAATATTGGAAAAATAACTTTAATAAATCTGGCATAGGTTGTTAATGCCAAAATTGACAGAATATTAATTGAGTTAGAAACATGCAGGCACCGTGGTTGGATGGTGAGGATGTGGGGTAGACTACATTTAAGAAAGATGCTATAAAGCCCAGAAATATGCGTCGTTCAAATAATGCAAGACTTGTAAAAACCGTCCTGTTAGCAATTGTTTTCTTATTTAAATCTTTTCTTATTCTTCCCTGCTCATAATTTTATTTGGTTTCGGCGAAATATGCTTTCTTCTTCTTGCATATTACCACAAAGATTTGGCTGAAAGTTTTAGATCGACCGCTTACCAGGCTCTCCCTCTCCTGGAGCAACCAAACACTCTTAAATGAAGCTCAGAAGAAATAACGAAGGCAAATCACAGGTGTGAAACAGCAACATTTGAAATACTGACTCCTAGATATCCTTCAACAGGACAACAACATGATAAAATGGAGAGTTCAAGCTGGATAAAAGAGAAAATTATAAATAATCATGATAAGCTTCAATTTGCGATTGTGGGTTTACCACATAGAACTTTAACTGGTCTTTGGAACTTTAACTCAGGGGGTTTTACTAGTTCGAAATGGGAAAGGATACAAAAGTATCCCACGGCTTTAAATCCTTGCAGTTATGCTGGGGCCGCACTTGCGCCTATCGTCCCGAAGTAACGCGTGGCGATAGTTCGTACGATACACGCAAGTGCGGCCCTAGCAAAGTTATCGCGATAAAACATGTGGCATTTCTTTATTTGCACGAACTATCGTGCAATAATCCAAGATGGCCGAAATCATTTCCAGACGTGTAAATTGCGTAGTATTATTATCCTTTTTTGCGTTTAACTATGCATAATCACTTTCTTTACTTCTAAATTGTGTGCTAATAATTACGTAATGCATTTATTATAATATTTTTTATAATAAATGCATTACGTAATTATTAGCACACAATTTACAACTCAGCTGTAACAACCTTCGAAATGAACAACGCATGTCTGACCACGCAGCGCGATAGGTTAGCGCGCTAAACCCTGATGTACCGCCTCCCGGCCGATAACGCACACTCAACCCGAATATTCGTGACGATAGCCGATAACGGCCGGTCACATCTGCGTGTATCGTGTCCTAGCACGAAGCTTCGTGACGATAGGCGCAAGTGCGGCCCCAGCATGAGACACATTGGCCAATAATAATTGCAGTTTAATTATCCGGATGGTTAGCTCGAGCCCGATACGTATATCCTACAGCACAGCTGATCCCCTGAAATTGCTTGACCGTCTTAGAAACTCGTTGACACGTCCGCTCGTGTCTCAACAACTGATTTAACTATTAATCAAATAAGCTAGCGTGAAAGATACAAGATAGTTAGTATCGGAAGTTTCTGATTGGTTGAAAGCTTCAGTAATCATTATTATTATACTTGATAATTGGAAGCTATTAATAAATTATTTATTTATTTTTCTTTCTTAGGATAGCTAACAGCATTACGACTATATAGACACGGAAAATTAAAACTAAAAGCTATTAACAATCCAGCTATTATTCGACAACGGAGTCAACATCAGTTGGTTCCATTGATATCTGCTATTTTACTTGAAGATATTGCTTTATTCTGGACTATCCTTCTCATCATCATGGTCATCTTTTTAATGGGAAAAAATATGAATAATGCAACTAACTAAATAATCTAGATATAATTGAGATTTGTGAATACCGTGGCATTAATTAGTTGATAATTAGACAGTAAATTTTGCCAACAAAAAATAAATATAGTAGAAATTCTCTAAACGATATTTCCAACAAATTTAGTGGGTATCGGCAGTAGGTATTGTTATTGAAGTCTTAATTTTATCCTAATTAATGTTTGCATTTAATCTACCCTTTGATATTAAGGTAGCATAGTGGAAGTCTGTAATTGGCTTATGTACCTATGGTTTATTTATGCTGTAGACTTCAGTAAATAAATAAATAAATTCTAATCCGAAGTAATGTCCTTAGTTGAAGTCCTTCAAAAGGTTGTGGCACTTTTGTATCAGTTTCATAGTGCGAGCTTGTGGTCGTGAGTGCGGTTGAGTGTGGATCAAGATGGTGGCGTAATGATAAATAGTTTACAATGTCAAAACCTTATAAAAACATTGTATGAAGAGAAAACACTAGATGTAGATAAAAAATCTGTGAAGCAAGTTTTAAATTAATTAGTGTAATGGGTTTTTATTTTATTGAACGTGTAGTTTGAAATATTAATGTGTAAGAAGAAATGTTACTTTACAATATGTTGTTACGAGGTATGTATAAATTCAGTTCAAACTAAGCACGTAGTGGTCTTACCCGATTGAAGGAGGAAGTAGCAAATCTTGCCAGTTTATTATGAGGTGGACCGATAAAACTTAGATATCCTCTATCCCACATAAATACACAAAATTTCAACGCACACATAACACATTTATTACGTAAGATGTTATTTTCATATTATTAATTCGATTAGGTGATTTCAAAAAAGAGTATATTAATATTTTAAAGATGAGCGTCATCACCACGCACGTCGGAGGACCACTAAGTCAATAAAATGAAACCTGAATACAAATAAATTAATTCCTCTTATTCCTTTATTGACAACTAGTGCTGGTTAGCAGGATATAGCCTTATTAAGAAGGCGGACACCTTGGTGAGTGTCAAGTCTGTCATTCCTCATTTTGAGAATTTCTAAGACGACTTCGACTCTTTTCACCGTCCAAAGAGTTAGCGAGACTCGTTGACTAGTCTCTTAGAGCCTTTGAGCCTGAAGGAAGATTCTTATTCCAAGTAGTTAATGCATTGTGCCTACATTTATTACATTACTAGCTACCCTGTTGACAGACTTCGTTCTGTCAAAAGTTAAAAGAGAGTATTAAATTAATAAAATGAGTTTCGGATTGATCACGTTATTAATGTATCAACAATAAACAACGATTGCTTTATTACTGCCATTACTGCTAACATAGCGTTTTTTGGTATTGGTTAAGTTCATCAATGGAATTCTCAGCACTAACTCCAATCACAGCCATATTACTTGTGTCTGGTTTGTATGGGAAAAGAAGTGTTTTTTTTTTATTATTTTTCAAGCAATTTTTATGTTTTTCTCTCCATCAAGCCTTGTGTGTCTTAGGGAACATATGAAAAAAATTAGCCGAATTGGTTCAGCCGTTCTCGAGTTTTACGCTTAGCAACATAAATTTTTATTTATATAGTGTAAATTTTTATTTATAAGTGTTTGATGTCTTCTTAAATAATAGACTTTTATATAATCAAACAATCATTTATTATTTATTAATTACACACAACTACGCAATAATATATCGGGCACAGATTAATAACAATGGATTGAGCCGGGAATAGTGCAGAGTAATGCGTCACAGATTAGCTCTAATAAAGTGATGTCGTTCCATTACATATTATAGAAAATGTAGAAAATGGATATTTCATATTTTATCTAGAAAACAATTAATATCTAGCACCCGTTCAGTTTATAAAAAAATTAATCACTAAAATACAACCCTATCCAGGCACTGTTGAAATTCAGATTACCTACTTTTGTTATACAAAAAAAACCTCGGATGGCTGGAGCTTGACTAGAAAATATCGTCGTCATTTTATCAATTAGTTTTACAAATCGTTGAAGGTTTTAATTATTCCACGAACCACTTGATATTTATATTCTGATAGCGACGAAGAATGCCCGTCTGACAGCATAAATTACTTAATTCTAATCTGTCGTCTGATTTTAATAAGATCTTGTTCTGTTTAATTTCATATTGAGTATACATAGTTCCTTCCAAGATGAGATAAAAAGTACCTAACTACTGAATATGTTTTTATTTTAATTTACAGATGTTGTTAAAGTCGTTAACTGGTAGATTTTATTTATTTATTTATTTAAACTTTATTGCACGCAAAAATGGTAGTACAAATGGCGTACTTATAATAGAATAAAGTGTGGAAAGGATCATTAATTCCCGTCTTTGGCGAATTGGTCTCTCGTCGATATGAAGATTTATGGTCGTATTTACGCAGGCCATAGATGAAGCGTATATAATTGTTGAGCCAGAGATCCATTTTATTATGTGCTATCAATACAGAGACCTAAATTGACGACTTGAGACACAAAATCAATTGAGGTACTACCGTAATATAGGGGCGCAACAGAAGTCATGTCCAGTTTTGACAAAGTGCGAGAGCTACCAACTATAATTACCTGGCATTTGTCCCGGATTTACACTAATGCCAAACATCTTAGCAATGTTAGGTGGCAATGTCTAGAAGATCGTTGTTAATAGTTGCATAGCATTGGCCAACCCATTAAGTTCAGCTTGCTTATAAATCTGCAGATCGTCAGCATACAGATGATGAGAGTTAGAAATATGCTGGATGAGATGAGGATTTATGAAAGCAAAAAAGAGATTTTCTGTGAGGATTATTAGTGGTACGTAAAACAACAGTAAATATGGACTAAATATAATAAATATGCAATAAAAAATACAAATGTAGAAAGCAAAACAACGAATACACAATAAGAAGTAGCAAAGACATAGAACATCACATTGACACTATTATAAAATACTAGCTTTTGCCCGCGACTTCGTCCGCGTTGAATAGTTATTTGGCAGCGTTTAAATTTTCTTCTTATTTCTTCTAACCCAATCGCCATATACCCAATGTTCATCCATTTAACTTTAATAAATGTCAGATTTCCATACAAACTTTTATCCCTCATTTTACCCCCTTAGGGATTGAATTTGCAAAAATCCTAAAATACCTCTTTCTTAATTTCTAACTGAAAGGCCATGTACCAATTTTTATGCATTTTACTTTAAAAATGACGGATTTCCATAAAATCTTTTCACCACCTTTTCATCACTTTTCTAGGCTGTGCATTGATATGTCAGTCAGTCATTCATTTAGTCAGTATTCATTTTTATATATATAGAAGATATATCAAAGCCAGCCTAAGTAGTGAGTCAATGGAGATGATACTTCAACATTTTCATTATCAGAAGAGCCTTTGTAATTCGATCCACTGCTGGGACCCAAGGCCTCTCCTTGTGATCAAAGGAGAATTAGGACATTACGTAGTCCATCACGCTTGCACAATGCTGATTGGTGGATGGAGTATAAGGTGATCAATACCCTATTGCTGATCCATTAGTCGCCTCTACGACACCCATTGGAGGATATGGGGTGATGCTATTCTACTTTGCCGGCATCACGTGGCTGATAGATTATATCTATAATTAAATAAGCGATTATGGCTTGCACATTTTACAAAGTAAGTGATCAGAAGAACGACTGTGCATGGATAAAGAAGGAGAGCAAGACTGAAGTAGCTAAAGACGGAAATACTCTGTGATTGATGATATATGTGCAAAAAAGGGCGTTACTGTTCATGTTGAGCTGACGGCTGATTGAGAAGGGTGGAAAAAAAATTATTAATTATATTAAAGAGATCTCAAAATATTAGGAGCAGAGCACATAACATTTATCAGCTCGAAAAGGGAACACCACTTTTTTACTATGTACTCCACAGAACATAGATGTAATGTATGTTCTGTGATGTACTCTACAAAATGGCGGCTTCGAAACGGCTACTGACCGAAGTGCATAGCCTCTTTTTCATTTTTAAAATGATAAGTGTGCTAGGAGCTTTAGGATGATTTGACTTACAAGCAGCTATGCTCCCTTCATATTTACTTATTACAAGAAGCTTTTATCGTTTAATTTAGTTGAGTATGTTAATAATTTTACGCTAAATTTATGTTCGTACAGAACTTTACCAAAGGGTTCCCAGGAGAATAATTCGGGGTTCTTTGATAATCTTGGAACCAGTTACCTTGATATAGAATTGCCTAATTCCGTGGATTAATATTCGCTTAATATTATTACAGAGTGGATAAACACTGTTGGAAATACTTAACCTACATTACATTATTATTTAGGTAATTTCCCGAGCAGTTTGTAACATTGATCAATTTTGGTTTGACAATGTTTTTTAATTTATTAATTTATTTGCTTAAAGATATATAGATATAATAATTATAGTGTTCAGGGTCTCCAGAGACCAGGAGACAGTTCTAAACCTTTGTTCAGATATGCGCATGTCAACGAACCGTGCACACTGCGCTCCTCGAACGGCGTCAAATTCAACTCGAGAGATTACTTATTGAAGTCGATCTTGATTATAAAAATAAACTTTATTAAAAGTACGTCCTTATACTAGGAATACAATGATTAGAGTGAAAAACAATACGACCAACAGAGCTTTTATACCTACTAATCTGTTATTATCTAAACCTAAAAGAGTTCCCGTGGGAGCCTTGTTCTTAATACATGTAAAGAAAACCTCTTTACTGATATACCAGTGCTTTTCTTTAGGTTTGTCTCTGCCGCGTTATTGTCAATGCATGTGAGATGTCATGGTTGACTTTTAAGATATGAAATTAATACGGTAATATTTAATAAATGTTTTCCTGATTATTTCCTAAAGTTATAAAACATAGACCTGGAATAGTGGTTTTAAATGTTGTTTCTTTTATTATATTACAGGTAAGTGTTTTATGTTGACAGATAATATAATTTGTTAAATTGCTATGTAAATAAGTTTCGTAAAATAAATCTTTTATTATATTACAGAGAAACGCAATTACGCCTTGTTTTATTATTCCAAGCTAATAACAAGAAATAATATCATTATAAAACAACATTTTTTTCTGCTAATATTTCAAGAAGCATGGAAAAGTTGAGATTTGATTTTGCTGTAAAATCAACGGCGGATGGAAAATCAAATGTCATATGCATAACTTCAATAGCTACACTTGATGGTCAGATTTTTGGAATACCAGCCGAGTACCAACCTGCTAGTCTACATGAAGCGATTATGAATACTTCTAACTATGCTAAAGTAAAAAAATCATTAAATAAAAGACATCAAACTAGGAAAATTTGGATAACATTGACGGAGGATATGTCAAAAACATATTTGGATGAAGAACAGAACTTGCAGTTTAATGATGTTTATTTAGAGGAAATTTCAACAGAAACAGATAAAGCTGATATACGTAGTGACTCAAATAACACATTAAAGGAACTTTTAGATAAATTACTTGAAGAAAAACCGTCAATATCTGGAACTCAAAATTTGGGGAAAATTGCAAAGGATTTCGTTATTGAAAAATTTACTGGGAGAAACTCAAATGCAAACCAGTGGATTAAGGATTTTAATAAAGAATGTGAACGCTTCCAGATCATAGAAGACAAAAATAAAATTGAGATTTTAAAAAACTTTTTGGAGCTTTCTAGTGTAGATTGGTACAACTGCATGATAATGAAACTGACAGTGGAGTCAAGATGGGGCGAATGGGAGGAAAAATTTTGTGAGACATTTGGAAACAAAGGATGGTCACCCATTAGGTATGCCCTGGCATTTAAATATCAAGCGGGTTCGATGCTTGAGTATGCTTTGAAGAAAGAAAAATTGTTGCTAGAAATAAGAAGATCGTTTGATACCGGGACACTTATAGACCTCATAGCATTCGGTTTGCCTAATTATGTAGCGGATAAAATTGACAGAGAAACTTTACATGAAACAGAAGACCTTTACAATGAAATAGGAAAATTGGAACATCTTGTTGGGAAAAATAAATACGATAAAAAATATATAATATATTCGGATACTAAGTCGAGGAAAAGCGAAGAAAGGAGACCATGCCAAATCTGTTTTAACGACAAAAAGGGAAGACGATACCATCCTGAGGAATTGTGTTGGTTTAAAGGGAAAAATCAAAAAGCAATGGTAAAGACTGTGAATAACTCTGAATTAGAAATTGAGCTAAATGAAGAGAATCCAAAAAACTAGAGGTTTCACCATTAATAAAAGTTAAATTACTAATAAACGATGCATTAAGTATTTCAGGAGTATATGATTCAGGTTCGAATGTATCATTAATTAATGCGAAGTTATTAAAGATACGGCCAAAAAAAAGTACAGGAGATATACAAATAGTAAATTTGAGGACTATTAATGGTGAAAAGAAAACAAAGGGTATGGTAACTTTAAAAATAAAAATCTATAATATTGAAAGAATTATGGATATTTTTGTGGTAGATAGTGAGAATTTCCATTATGATTTTCTAATTGGTTTGGATTGTATAAAAAATTTCAAATTGATACAAAATGAAGAATTGCAAATCAAACAATATCAAAAAGAAAATAATGGAGAGAATTCGGAAAATAAATACTGCCCAAGAGACCAAATTCCAGCTTTAAAAAATGTCAAGATTCCTGATGTACTAGGTGACAGAGATGAAGAAGGATTTCCTTCGTATTCTGAGGTAATAAGAAGAGGGCCCAAACACATAGATGGATGTAGAATTAATTTCAATGAGCATATAAACTCGGATGGATTTGAAATATTACTAAACCATCTAGATTTAGACCAACAATCAGAGATAGATAAATTGATTGAAAAGTATAAACCCGTGTTTGCTAAAGACAAATTTGATATTGGTACAGTACGAGACTACAAAGCTCACATCGACTTGATGGTTGATAAATACTGCTGTAAGCGCCCATATAGATGTACGCCAGAAGATAGAAGAGAGATAGAAAGTCAAGTATCAAAACTATTAGAGAAGAATTTAATTGAGGAATCTTACAGCCCATTTGCGGCCCCGGTAACTTTAGCTTATAAAAAAGAAGATGAAAGGAGAACAAGATTATGCATAGATTTCAGGGAATTGAACAAGATTGTTGTGCCTCAATCACAGCCTTTTCCATTGATTGAGGATTTAATGATAAAAACTGTTAACTGTGAGTATTTTTCTACTTTTGACGTAAACTCAGCTTTTTGGTCAATTCCTTTGAAGATTCAAGATAGATACAAAACTGCATTTGTTACACAAGAGGGGCACTTCCAATGGACATGTCTCCCATTTGGATTAAAGACAGCTCCTGCCATTTTCCAACGGATATTGGGAAATATCATAAGAAAGCATGGACTTTCTAGTTTTGCAGTAAATTTTATAGATGATATTTTAGTATTTTCTAAAACTTTTGAGGAACATCTACTACATATATCACAGCTGCTAGAGGCAATACTAACAGAAGGCTTTAGACTTAAATTTACTAAATGTACATTTGCAAGAAATTATGCCAAGTATTTAGGTCACGTAATAGAAAATAATTCAGTCAAGCCTCTGAAGGACTATTTAACCGCGGTCAAGAACTTCCCAGTTCCAGAAACGAGGAAAAACGTTCGTCAATTTTTGGGAAAAGTAAACTTTCATCATAAATTTGTACCACACAGTGCAATTATCCTGGATCCATTACACAACTTATTAAGGAAGGATGTGAAGTTCATATGGTCCGCGGAATGCCAGGAATCGTTTGATAAAATGAAAGCATTACTGTGTTCAGAACCAATTCTGAAAATCTTTGATCCTGGACTACCGATAAACATTTACACAGATGCTAGCATTAAAGGAGTGGGAGCGGTATTGAAACAAGAGGATGAAAATGGAAATTTCAGGCCAGTTGCTTATTTTTCCAAAAAACTGACTGAATCTCAAAAACGAAAGAAGGCAATATATTTGGAATGTCTTGCAATAAAAGAAGCAGTGAAATATTGGCAACACTGGCTTATAGGAAAAGAATTTCTAGTACATACTGATCATAAACCATTGGAAAATATGAACATCAAGGCAAGAACGGATGAGGAATTAGGAGATTTAATGTATTATTTGTCCCAATACAATTTTAAAATAATGTATAACCCGGGAAAATCGAATCAAGAGGCAGATTGTTTAAGTAGAAACCCGGTTCTAGAACCGAATGATAACACTGATGATTTTTTAAAGGTAATAAATTTAATAAACCTCAAAGATATAAAGGAGGACCAACATAAAAGTTTAGACCTGCAGAATCGGAGATTTATACTGGAAAACGGGATTTATTACAAAAAAAATAAAGGAGGGAAAAAGATTATACTTTCAGAAGAAATAAGCAAAACTCTTATTAAAGATGTTCATGACACTTACTGTCATATCGGAAGAACCCAGATGGTAAATAAAATAACACCTTTCTACACCGCAGAGAATATTATCGCAAACATTAAAAAAATCTGTAATGAGTGTGAAACTTGTATAAAAAACAAATCAAGGAGGGGTTCAAAATATGGATTACTGTCACATTTAGGACCAGCAACACGTCCATTTGAAATTATATCTATTGATACCATTGGAGGCTTTGGAGGATCACGATCTACAAAGAAATACTTACACCTTTTGGTTGACCATTTTACGAGATATGCCTATATTTCAACATCGAGAAAACAAAGCTCAAGTGATTTTATCGGGCTAATAAAGAAGGTGACACAGAGCAACAATATTGAAATGGTATTGTCAGACCAATATCCTGGCATAAATTCGAAAGAATTTAAGGAATTTCTAGATAAGGAAAATATAAAATTGATTTTTACTGCTGTGGATGCACCATTTTCAAATGGGCTTAATGAGAGGCTAAATCAGACTTTAGTCAATAAGATAAGGTGTAAAGTAAATGAAAGTGATACAAAAAGAGCATGGACTACTATTGCACAGGAATGTGTAGCGAAATATAATGAAACCGAACATACAGTCACGAGGTTTGCGCCGAAATATCTTCTAGAAGGCGGAAATGTGAATATTCTACCAGTTGAATTAAAATCGAGTTGTACAGAGGAAGATCTGA
The DNA here is from genome assembly GCA_955850985.1 of Elophila nymphaeata. Lineage (NCBI taxonomy): Eukaryota > Metazoa > Arthropoda > Insecta > Lepidoptera > Crambidae > Elophila > Elophila nymphaeata. The sequence goes on along the minus strand of OY039080.1, from coordinate 7,268,924 downwards.
AAAAGGATAGACAAGTAGCTCTGGAAAACACAATTAAATCTCACAATTATAATAAAAAGAAATTTGACCAGCGTAGGGAAGAATGTAAATTAGAAGTGGGGGACAGAGTTTACGTGGAAAACGGAAATCGGCTGAATAGAAAAAAACTGGATGAATTGAGGATTGGTCCATACCAAATTTTGAAAAAGATTTCGAGTTCAATTTATGAAGTTGATACCGGACATAAGAAAGCGGAATCGAACCTCTATCACATCACAAAGCTATCGCCGGTATTGGCTGATTAGTGAACAATTACAGTTGCTTACTTGTAATTGTTGTCTTTGAGGGGGGAGATGTAAAGAAAACCTCTTTACTGATATACCAGTGCTTTTCTTTAGGTTTGTCTCTGCCGCGTTATTGTCAATGCATGTGAGATGTCATGGTTGACTTTTAAGATATGAAATTAATACGGTAATATTTAATAAATGTTTTCCTGATTATTTCCTAAAGTTATAAAACATAGACCTGGAATAGTGGCTTTAAATGTTGTTTCTTTTATTATATTACAGGTAAGTGTTTTATGTTGACAGATAATATAATTTGTTAAATTGCTATGTAAATAAGTTTCGTAAAATAAATCTTTTATTATATTACAGAGAAACGCAATTACGCCTTGTTTTATTATTCCAAGCTAATAACAAGAAATAATATCATTATATACATTTATCTGTTACAATTATAGTCAACTAAAAGGATTTACTATCAAAAACTAATGAAGAGTTCCTGTGGGACTCTTTTGTTCCAATCATTATTTATTTCGACGCCGTCGTGGTGGTGTGGTTAGTATAGCTGCCTACACATCAAGCAGCCCGGGTTCGAATCCTGTTAGCGGCAAATATTTTTGTGACAAACACGAATATTTGTTTGCGAGTCATGCTTGTTTATATATTTATTTAAGTTTATTTATAAAAATATCCAAAAATTATTATGTTCTTATATTAAAAAAAAATGTCCGTTATCTAGTATCCGTAACACAAGTTCTTAATGATACTTACTTCGTTCATATTATATTATTATTATCTCCTTTATTTCATTTAAAATACATACAAAATTATATTTCTAAATATTAAATTTTTACAATGTATAAACACTAAAAAATATAACATTTAAAAATACAAAACTGCAGTTCCCCATATTTTTAATATCACTTAATAAGAGTGTTAAGGATGTTTAGTTCGTAAACGCGTCAATAGATGGCGCTGCACTCTGTTACATCGCGGTATCAAAGTTTTTCGTGTCCTTATAAAGGCTCTGTTTTACAATAAAGTTTTGCCTCCGTTCTGAGTGCTGGGTTTTATTTAAAATTCACTCTCTTCATCGTGTTTATGGGATTTTGTACCGATATTGTACAAGGTCCTTCGAGCCGGATGGACGGTTTTTGAATGAAGACGCACAAACTAGAGTCAGGCCCTGTTTGTTTACACCTGTCGCTGCTGTCGTGGATTGTGGACGCCGATGCCGATTGCCGAAGACTTTGCTGAGGACTGGATTACACAAGCAGTATAATAGTGATAAGTGTGAAAAGTGAAGATAAACTGTAAGTACATTTTGTGTCATTAACTTAGAAGTTTTACTAGTGCATGGACTTAGAAAAATCGCGAAGATTTCGTCTTGGACTTAGAATAATTCTTCAAAATTTGAAGAGACGGGGAATCCATGCCGGTTTTGATAGCGAATTAGCAACACTTCAAACACTTAGAAAAATTTCCGTTGAATTGATCTTGGACTTAGAAAATTTTGATACTTCACATCGGATATCAGTTGTTTCAACTTTGAATATTTACTGAAAGGCTTCATTTATTCGTAACAATGGAAGGAGACTTGCGTGTTTTAAATGATTTAAAACTACAAATAGAGAAGGCCTTTACAAACTTCAAGAAATCGCCCAAAGAACGAATAAATGATAATTATATAAATGCGAGATTAAACATTCTTGAGAAACAGTACAACAATTTTGTTGAGAAACATGAAAAGCTGATTTCGGACTACAGTACGAAGGAATTAAATTTATCTACTTATATGAAGGACGAGACATTTGAAAAAGTTTTTGAGATATTTTTAAATTATAAGGTTGAGTTACAGAATGCATTGCCCAAAAATGATTCCGTTACTAAGGAAAGTTGTAATGTTTCATCAGACAGCTCTAAAAAAGATAATGTTTTAAAGTTACCAAAGATTAAGTTACCAACTTTTAGCGGAAAGTACGTAGAATGGTCTTCATTTCGCGATCTGTTTACATCTCTCGTCCATAATAACCAGTCTTTGGACGACGTACAAAAACTTCATTATTTGAAAACACAACTGTCCGGTGAAGCAGAACAACTTATTCGGCATATACCTATTACTCACAATAATTATGAGAAGTCCTGGAGTATGTTAAAGGAGCGCTACAATAACAAAAGATATATTTCTAATTGTATTCTGAAACGACTTTTTAGTCAACGTGCTATGTCACACGAATCCTCTAGCGCTCTTAAGGAGCTATTAGATTCAACTACCGATTGTCTACATGAATTGTCAAATCTGGGTATTAATGTAAGCTCCTGGGACGTAATTATTATTTATATAGTAAGTTTGAAATTGGACGCTGAGTCGCGAAAGCAATGGGAGTTCCAAGTAAGTAAGGATTGCAACGACCTTCCTACTATACAGGAATTTAAAGATTTTTTAAGTACTCGTTTTCGTGCTCTAGAGTTTGTCGAACCCAAACCAAGGCCCAAAGTCTCGTCTAATAATAATACTGTTTCTAGTCCAAAGGTCTTACACACTACTGCTAATAGTATATGTCCACATTGTTCCGAAGAACATAAATTGTACAATTGTAAAAAATTTGCAAAAGAGGATGTTGATCAACGTCGTAACATTGTGCATACCTTAGGGTTATGTTTCAACTGCCTCGGGTACAATCATTCTAATAAAGTTTGTCGCGTATTCACAAAATGCCGTATTTGTAAACGAAAGCACCATACCTTATTGCATCCCAAAAACCGTACAGACACAGCAGAGGCGACTACCTCGACCTCTGTAGTGGTTCCCACTGATGCTGTGTCTGAAGGCGAGGCCGTCACAAATATTGCCGCTCATCTTTCTACAGGTACAGTAAGCCAACAAGTTTTGTTAGCCACAGCCCTCGTCAAGGCTGAGTCGAAAGATGGGTCGTTTCAAGTTTTGAGAGCACTATTGGATCAAGGCTCTCAGGCTTCCTTTATTTCTGAAGCTGCAGTTCAATTACTGCGGCTTAAAAAGACAGCTACTAAAAGCACCATATCTGGTCTAGGTGGAGGACAAAGTGGCCTTACCTCTAAATATACGGTAATGCTCAAAATTCAGTCACTTTATGATTCCTCATTCACGATTCAGGTTAGGGCTCATGTACTTGGAACTTTAACCACAGTTCTGCCTGAAAGAAAATTCGCTTTAGTAGATTGGCCTGAGATCTGTAATATTAATTTAGCTGATCCTAACTATAATTCCCCTAACAAAATTGACATTTTGTTAGGAGCTGAGACATATTGTCATATTTTAAAGCAAGGTCTAATGAAGGCCCCTCAAGGCACTCCAATTGCCCAAGATACTCACCTTGGTTGGATTATTTCTGGAGGAATGGAAGATCCGCGCAAGAACTGTTATAATGTAATAATCAGTATGCACGCGCATGTAGACGAAAACGAGTTACTGAAACGGATATGGGAATTGGAACCTGAACCATATTCGCTTAAAAAGCGTTTGACGCAAGAAGAGCAAGCTTGCGAGGATTATTACGCTGCAACTACACGAAGAGACGAAACGGGTCGATATGTAGTTAGTCTACCATTTCGAAGCGCTGATCCTCCATGTAAGTACGGTAATTCAAAAGCCATTGCGATTAAAAGACTGCAAGGTCTTGAACGCAAATTTTCCAGGAACCCTGAAATCAAAAAGCAGTATTCTGAAGTTATTAAGGAATACATAACTCTTGGGCATATGGAAAGGATAGGTAAAGGTATCTGAAAATACAAATGATAAAAACAAACCAGATGCCGTATATCTGCCTCATCATGCAGTGATTAGGGAGGACAAGAGCACTACCAAATTAAGGGTGGTTTTTGATGCATCGTGCAAAGGAACCAACGGTATTTCTTTGAACGATACCTTAATGGTAGGACCCACACTACAAGCAGATTTACGACACATTGTGATGAAGTGGCGTCTTCATCCTATATGCTTGGCAGCAGACGTCATCAAAATGTTTAGACAGGTAAGAGTCTCAGAAGAGCACGTGGATTACCAACGTATAGTGTGGAGAGAAAATCCTCACGAGGAAATAGAAGATTATCGCCTTCTGACTGTCACCTTCGGTACCTCTAGTGCCCCCTATTTAGCAGTCAAAACGCTACAACAAATAGCTTGTGACGAAGGCCATAAATATCCATTGGCTGCTGAGAGGGTGAAGTCGGACGTATATATTGATGACGTCATGACGGGCTGCCAAACAGAAAATGAAGCTATCGAAGTCTACAAGCAATTAAACAAGCTGCTCGAAGAGGGTGGCTTTAGGTTACAGAAATGGACAAGCAATGTGGACAAACTTTTAGAAGTTTTCAAGGAGGATACAGGAAGGGATGTAGAAATAAAGCTAGATCATATAACGAAGATTTTGGGACTTACCTGGAACCGAACTACAGATGAATTTTATTACTCGGTGAAGCAACCTCTGTGTACTGCAACTGCACCTGAAACAAAAAGAAAAATTATTTCCGAAATAGCACGTTTATACGACCCATTAGGCTGGATTGCACCATGCATAATTACCTCGAAGGTCTTCATTCAGAAGCTGTGGATTGCTGGCGTGGGATGGGATGATGAACTGTCTCCGGAACTTCTGAAACAGTGGGAATCATATCGCAATGAATTAGCAAAATTGATAAACTTTCACATACCTAGATGGATTAATACTACCTGGGATGTATTCGACGGCAGAGTAGAGCTGCATGGATTTAGCGACGCCTCAAACGTTGCATATGCTGCTGTCATTTATATCCGTGTTGTTGATTCTTTTAATAATATACATACAAACTTAATTACTGCAAAGTCTAAGGTGGCCCCTATTAAACAAATTTCTATTCCCCGCCTCGAGTTATGCGGTGCGGTCCTTGTCAGTCATTTGTTGGTCGAGGTAGCTGAAGTATTGAAGATCCCCAAGTCCAATTTACATGCGTGGACGGACTCCACAGTAGTACTGGGTTGGCTTAGAGATCATCCCAGCCGTTGGAAAACGTTTGTAGCTAACCGTACTTCAGAAATCCTAAGTCTTTTGGATAGTACACAGTGGTGTCATGTTCAATCACGGGACAATCCCGCAGATATCGCTTCGCGAGGTATAACGCCCACTGAATTATTACAGAATTCACTTTGGTTACAAGGACCCAGTTGGCTAAGTAACGATACCATAAATTATATTCAACCAACTTCTATAAATCATCGTGAGGAAGAGAGAGTAATCAAAGTCCATACAACTGCAGTAGGTGAAGATGAAGAAGATGGCTGGTTATGGGATAGGTTCTCTACTTTACGAAAATTAGTCAGAGTGATTGCATTTTGTAGAAGATTTTTAAGTTTAAAATTGTGTCGAGAAACTAACGTTAAACAATTGCCTTACCTTTCTGTATCTGAAATTAAAAATTCATTAAATATTTGTATACGAAAATGTCAAAATGCTTGGTTTAGTAACGAAATTAAAACTCTACTTTTGAATAAGTACATTGATAAGAATAGCCCCTTGTGTTCACTGTCACCATTTCTGGATAAAGACAAAATATTAAGAGTTGGTGGAAGAATTCGTTATTCAGAATTGCCACCTGAAAGCAAGCATCCTATTGTTGTACCTCACAAGTCAAGGCTAGCTAAACTTTTAGTTGCTGATGCCCATGAGAGAACATTCCATGGAGGACAACAATTGACGCTCCGGTTTTTACAAACAAAATATTGGATACCGAGAGCCAAGTCTTTAATTAGGTCTCATATTCACAACTGTGTTCCATGCATCCGTTATGCAGGTGTTACTCGTAACACATTGATGGGTGAGCTCCCATCTTGTAGAATTACGCCGAGCAAGCCATTTTTAAACACGGGTGTGGATTATGCAGGCCCCATCAATATGAGATTTTCAAAGGGTCGCGGTCAGAGATCGTACAAGGGGTACATTTGTTTATTTATTTGCATGGCAACCCGAGCCTTACATCTCGAAGCTGTATCTGATCTGACGTCGGAGGGATTCCTCGCTGCCTTTAAAAGATTTGTCGCCAGACGTGGCCATTGTAGCCACCTCTGGAGCGACAACGGCACCAATTTTGTTGGTGCTTCACGTGAATTGCGGTGTTTATTCAGTAACCAATATTCTCTTATGGCTCGCGAAGTAGCTGACGTTCTAGCCAGTAATCATACTGAGTGGCACTTCATCCCTCCTCACTCTCCTAATTTTGGAGGGCTTTGGGAGGCAGGGGTGAAAAGTGTGAAGCACCACTTAAGGCGCGTGATCGGAGATTCTACTCTTACCTTTGAAGAGATGTGCACAGTACTTTACCAAATAGAAGCCTGCCTTAATTCGAGGCCCTTATCTCAGGCCAGTTGCGATCCAGGAGATGCTATTCCCCTTACCCCTGGACATTTCCTTGTCGGGGAACCTTTGGTGTTGGCTCCGGACCATAATTTTGAACAACACACACATCTTAGTACGTTACGGCGTTGGCAATTGACGCAAAGGATGGTGCAGAGTTTCTGGCGACGGTGGTCGGCGGAATACTTGACAAACTTTTTTCGAAGACATAAATGGTCGGTCCGTACCCCAGAATTTAAAGTCGGCGACATAGTTCTAATTAAAGAAGATAATTTACCCCCGGCTAAATGGCTGTATGGCCGAATCGATGAATTGCACCCTGGTAAAGATAGTGTTACACGTGTAGTTTCAATTCGTTGCAAAAATTCCGTTATTAAGCGTCCAACTTCAAAGTTATGTCTTTTGCCTACGGATGTTGACTGATGTTGTTTCATGTGATGTTGTTTCCTATATTATTTTGTGATGATTTTGTTATATATTTTTTAAGATAGTAAACTTTAGTACCTAGTTTATTATGTCATGCTTATTGTCAAGTTAGAATTAGCCTTATTGTAAAATTATTTTATCTTTCTCCCCCATATTTTTATTATATACTTGCATGGTGGGCGGAGTTAAGGACAAGTCCTTGGTGGGCGGTATGTTAAGGATGTTTAGTTCGTAAACGCGTCAATAGATGGCGCTGCACTCTGTTACATCGCGGTATCAAAGTTTTTCGTGTCCTTATAAAGGCTCTGTTTTACAATAAAGTTTTGCCTCCGTTCTGAGTGCTGGGTTTTATTTAAAATTCACTCTCTTCATCGTGTTTATGGGATTTTGTACCGATATTGTACAAAGAGATTATTTTTTATCTTCATCGGGCCATTTATGTCATCAACGTTATGTGCGGATTACGGGCAGCGACTCCTTTGCGTGCTTTTCGATAAGCGGTATTGATACCTTTGTCTCGCGCGTGCTTCTGCTTCCTTACCGCCATCTTTAATCGCGATTCAATTTAAGACCTAAACCTGAATAGAATCGTTAATTCGTACTAGGACGCTATCTACGCGACTCCGTTTTGGCGCTACTTTCGACAGCGATTCTATTACGCATTAAACGTACGCATTTTGCCAATGTCAAGTGAAAACTAAGCTAAAGTAACAAAAATTGTACGGTTGATTTTGGTAAAAAATGGAGTCTCTCGACACGTGTTTTTACAACAAGAACTCGGGGGAAACTGCCAACAGCGATTCACTTCAGAGTGATTCAGAGTGACACGCTCATCTGTCATTTTAAGCGTTTCATTCTATTATTGAATATAAAATTAAATTTAAATAAAACAAATAATAAGGTTATTGAAAAAAATACTAAAAACGAGGCTGTATGGGCTTTAGTTCCCCTTGCTTTCCCTAAAAATAGGGAGAATTTAAAAAAAAGCAGACAGGTAAGTTTATTTTTGCCTACAAGTTGTAATTTATATACATATGTAGGTACGCCTCCGAAACGTATGATAAGGCTTTGCGTACCTACCTCTGAAATAGATTAGGCTTCGAGGGTTAAGTCAGCGCAGGGTTATTAAAACTCAGACTTACGTAAGCCCTGATGCCTCAATATCCCCGATACGCACAAAATCGACAGTCTGCAACGCGCGTGCTCTGACTGTTTAGTTTTTAATAGAAGTATTACTTTCACCAACTTTAGATAGGAAGTTCTGTTAGAAATACACCCTAGAACCAATTATCTGTTACATAACGCAACACCATGCTTTTGAACACCAGGCAAAGAGGTTTAATTAGTTCGGAAACTCCTCCGAACTCTGCTTTTTCAATTAAGCTCCGCTGCATTAATAAGTTAGATTATTATTTAAAGCTCTAACCTTCTGTTGAAAGAATCTTTTTAGTTATGAAAGAAATTTTGTTTTTTATCTAAAGTTGAATTTCTGTAACATTTGATTACCAGCCAATATCATCCAAAATACCCTCGTCGTGATAAAAGGATCAGTAATGCTGCTTGCACATTAAGCCGTCTGGGTTAGAATCCTGGTAAGATAGTGTAATGAATACGAACATTTTGCTAACGAGCCAGACTTTATTATGTACTAGCTTCTGCCTGCGACTTTGTCTGCACAGGATTAGTATCTACCTATAAATTATAGCGTGAAAGAGTAACAAACATACATACACTCATCCATACAAACTTTTCCAATTATAATATTAGTAGGAATAAAAATGGATAACATACAAAATTTGTCTGTTATCCGTAATCGAAAGAGAGAATCGGAAACTTAAGGAATAACAAAAATAAAGAAAACCGTGTATAGTCTTATTTGTTTATTTCCCTTTAATAAGCTCTCAACTACCTATCCGACCCTTAGTTAGTCAACACAGATATATCAGCAGTCTCAAATGTTACTTTAAATGTAGTAGACACTAAGGAACAATGAACATAGTAGAAAGTTTCAAACAAAATCGCCTAATGACGGACAGCCAACTTCGCTCATTTTTAAAGCCAGCAGAAGTCAACTTGCCCACTTCGCGATTACTTTTTAGATGCAGCCTGCTTCTAGACTGTGCTAACCCCTGTGTTGCCGCAGATGTAGATGTCCGATGGGCCAAATTAATATTTTTCACAAATATTTTTTACATTGTGGCTTCAGATGACTTTCTCAGGGGCTTTTCTGACATCACCTGATCGATAACTTTTATCAAATTTCCTCCTTGGGAGTATTCTTAAATGTTGCTTTGGGCTTACTCATGTTGAATCTGAAAAGATAACACAAATATTGGGTTTTCCAATAGGGACTTGACAGTTTTGAATTTAGTTTGTGAACGCACCTTTTCACTTAACATCGAACTGTCACTGTCAGTTTATTCAGTAGACATAACCTTTTCATCATGGTGAAGTACACGAAAGAACAACGTCTGCAAATATTAAAAATTTACTACAAAAATTCGGAGTCGGTGGCCGCTACTTTAAGAGCGTTAACTCCGATTTTCGGACGTAATTCTCGCCCTAGTAGACAGGCAGTAACAAGTTTAATTAAAAAGTTTGAGTCTACATATTCGTTGTGTGATGTTGCCGTGCCAGTGAGACTACGGGTTGGTCGAAGTATCGAAAATATCGCTGCCGTTGAAACGTCCGTAGCAAATGATCCAAATCAAACAATTCCACGGCGTTCTCAAGAGTTGGGCATCGCCAAGACCACTTTATGGCGAATTTTACGTAAGGATCTTGCTTTACACCCATACAAGATCAGGCTCACTCAAGAATTGAAGCCGATGGACCATTCGAAGCGACGTACGTTCTCCGATTGGGCTCTGGAAAAGATGCGCCAAGATGATCAATTTCATCGCAAAATCATCTTCAGTGACGAAGCTCATTTCTGGCTCAATGGGTTTGTAAATAAACAAAATATGCGGTATTGGGCGGGTGAAAATCCACATGTGCTTAATGAAAAACCACTTCATCCACAAAAGATAACTGTTTGGTGCGGTTTGCATGCCGGCGGCGTCATAGGGCCATATTTTTTCGTCGACGATAGTGGTCGCCACGTTACTGTGAATGGCGATCGTTATCGCGCCATGATTATCGATTATTTTTGGCCCGAATTGGAGTATATGGATTTGGACAGCATCTGGTTTCAACAGGATGGCGCCACAAGCCACACAGCACACGTTACAATCGATTTATTGAAGAACAAGTTTGATGAGCGTGTTATCTCAAGAAATGGACCAGTCGATTGGCCGCCTCGTTCGTGCGATTTAACGCCTCTAGATTTTTTTCTTTGGGGCTATGTCAAGTCATTGGTCTATGCTAATAAGCCGACGATGTTGGAAGAGCTCAAAGCCAATATTGAACGCGAAATAGCAGCTGTTTCGGCCGAAATGTGTGGCCGAGTTATGGAAAATTGGGTCCAACGAATCAACAGCTGCAAACGTGCCCGCGGTGGCCATATGAGCGAAGTCGAGTTCCATTCATAAATGTTTTGAATGTACTTGAACCCTATAATAAAGTTTTTGAAATATCTCAAATGGTTTTCATTTTATTTTGAAAAAAAGTTGTAAAGTCCTTATTGGAAAACCCTTTATAATAACTTTAACATAAACAAACTCCCTATTAAACTGTCCGGTATTAGGGGACTTTAACTTAGGGACCATAAGTAGAAAGTACCCTTAGTAGTTACAAGAATAATTCTGATTTACATTGTGTGCTATGACACACAAAAAGACGCATAATACAATAGCAATAATAATTAATAACAATGAATATCATCCCGCGACCTCGACCATCGAAGAACGAGTCAGCACTGTCACACCCCCCGCGAACATCACTTAGGAGAAGCTTTCTATCCGAGGCACAAGCAACAAATTGACGGTCTTCATCGCAGTAATTCAAACCCTATTCCGGCCGTCCAGGGCTTAGGGACTTCCCCCTACTTGTTTCAATATAAAAAAATGTTTTTTTTTTTTATGTTACGAAATGGCAAACAAACTTGCGGCCCACCTGATGTTAAGTGGTCACCGCCGCCTATAGACACTTGCAATATTAAATGTAAATCACTTAACACCGCAAGTGCGTTTGCCATCCTGGGGACTAGGATGATATGCCCTCCATGCCCAGTAATTACACTGGCTACCTTTCCCTTCAATCCGAAACACAACGAACTGCTTCACGGCAGAAATATGAAAGGCGGTGGTACCTACCCAGACGACCCTACATATGGGTCTACCACCTTGTAAAAGACTAGTATTGACATCACTCTTACATTGTTGCCATACTTTAAGTTTATGTATAAAACTTGATAAGAATATGGTAGTCGCATGGACTTCAAACAAAATCTAGATACTATCAGCCCAGACTTTTTTTATCAAGTTTACTAAAATATTTAAAAACAAATCTCTTTATTTTCAGGTGTACCGGAGCAATGTGCAAGTGCAGTGCAAAGTGTAGTGAAATAGGCGTGAGTGTAAAAGAGAAATCTTGATTGTAGTGGTGTGAAGTGCAGTTACAATGACTTCGTACCCCGAGAGCTTCAACGACACCGTGATACGGGCGTACGACGAGGGGTTCCCGCTTCTGATGCCCAAGTGGGGGTACGTCGTGTCTGCCTTCGTGCTGTTCCTAATTGGCTTCTTCGGCTTCTTCCTCAACCTCCTCGTGATCCTTCTGATGTTCAAAGATAGACAGGTAAATTTACTGTTTGTCTAATACTTCGAAATGTTGATTATTTATCTATTTAACACTTTGAGTCCACTCGTAACCACGCATCCATGACCACAAAAAGGCGACTGAAACATCAAGTTAAGACACTTTACATAGTTTACGATCCTCACTAAGTAATAGTGCGCGTTTCGACCCGAAATAATTGGCCATTTTGTCCGTACAGTGTCACCGGGGATATTATTTTATCAAATGAACGATCATCACGCGTAAATGTTGAAAATTTATTCGTGTGAAACCTGGCTACTTGCACAAGAAATTAGAATGAAAACATTGAATAATTTCAGTGTATTAAATTGTTTTGGTCTTATCAAAATAAAAATAAAAATTTTCATCATGTAGATTATTTAAATATTTATTTGAAAAAAAGTATTATTTTGTTAAGAATAATTGAGAATAATCAATAGTTTTTTTTTCTGTGTTTTCTAACTGTGCTATGATGTGGCTATGATGGAGGTTGCCCCGCTCACTATGTGACGTATTAAAGAATGTACCTTTACTATTCAATAACACAGGATTTGCGAAGTGAATTAGGTGCTTATGACATTGTTGGTCATTGTCGATACGCGGTAGAATTCTAAGCACTTCTCAAAGTAAACAAGTGAAAACAAATTACCTAATTATTTTGAATAACAATTAACTAGCAAGAAGCAAACAAGAAGCATTTTAACGACAAAGGAAAAACTAAATTCATTGAACAAAAAAACGGAACAAAGTGATTGCGATTGTGCTCCGCTCCATCTCCGGCTATTTTCCGCTGAGGAAAGTTTATAGACAATCTGAATTTAATTTATTCAGGATTTTTTGAAGCTTGACCTAGCTCGGCCTTAACGTGTCAAAATTCTAACTTGCGAGACTTAGGTATATTGTTTTTTTGACTGACTGCTGTTAGTTTTGAGAATGGTCCTTAGAGCATCCTCAGGTTTTTAAGTGGGTCCTTCGTGGTTTCTCAAGCCTGCAAGGTAAATCTCTTATTTCCATGTCGATGGATATTCCATTGACGGACCATACTGCACTCAGGCGTATGGCGCGGTCACGGAGTTCAGAGTCACCCGGTGCGGAACAACACCGGTCCTACCCTCAAAAAACCACCGGTACCCTCCTAAGCCCATGTAGGGACGTTTCGGGATCGGCGTAATTGTGTAAGCCTCGTCAGCGAGAACGTCCCCGAACAAAGTAAACCTCCTGTGGGTAGGGTTAACTAGAGGAGTTCACCTAACCAGTAGCGCAAAATAATGTTGGCAATAAATCGCTCAATGGTATATACCTCACAGTTGTCAAAACCTCTGTATATTTGGGATATTTAACCCTTACTGCCTTTTAATTTTGATATTTTGTGGTTAATCTTTAGTTAAGTTCGCTATTGCAAACTATGCTTTCAATTAATGAAAAATTTGTGTGAAATTTTATGTGCAATAATCAGGCAATAATAGTAAATTTCTGCATAGAGCAGAAAGTGACTTATAATTGCATCGAATGTTAGATAACAGGAGTGCATTATAAACGTCACTTTCGCGAGGTTCATAGTCTGCTTTTCTTTCAACTACCGAATAACGAACTGAAGTTAAATAAAGTGGAAACAATTTATTTAGAAAAATTTACAGTAACATTCAATCAATTATTAAAATATAAGTTTGACGTTTTCACCGGCTACATTTATCAATTATTGCGTAGATGGAAGAAATTCTATTTCTTTACTCATGTTGTAGAACCCTCGATAAAGCTTTCTGCTCGATGCAACAATGAACTAATATTGGGTTAAGCGAGTTACTTGTTGAGCGATTTACTTGCTTGCTTAGATAAAATTAAAAGAACGGGTGCTCGAATCAGCACTTCGCGTAGTACTTAAATAACAATTTGTTATATTAGATTAGAAAATAAATTACATCTAAGAAGATGAAATTTAATTTCTGTACGTAAGATCTTTATGGCCTCGTTAGGCGTTTAGATGTACCTATATGATGCCGACTGTACTGTATTATATTTTTGGCAATCTATCGGATATGGTGTTTTAGATTAGTTCTGGTTGGAAGCTGATCTAATAATCCAAGGCCAATATGTTGCCAAACTCACTGACACTTTGAATTGCTTTGTAAGATTCTGGTATGCTGCCCACAAGATCTCCTTGAATTTGTATCTCGGTTGGAGTAATTTAGAGCGTAAAATCTGGCTGTCGGCTTTTGTTTGCCGATTCTGTAGCATATCCGGAATGTTTTAATTTATCTGTACCCGTTTTATGATGATAAAGTTCATGAGTTTATTACGGGTTGTCGCTTTGATTACTAACGCCCTTTCCGGACCCGTAGACAAACAAACAATAATGTAGTTCAATAAACTTTGTTCGACAAGAGCAAAATGTTTTTTTTTTGGATATCTATTGCAGATTGTCTCTGATGACATTTTCTGCGTCACCGGGTTTTTAAGAAGGCGAAGACCTTGGGGGGTCCTCAAGCCTGTAGGTCGAACGTTCCTAGGGGATTACTGGGCGACCGAGCATCTCCCCCGTGGGGAGTCTTTCGACCGCCTAGCGTCCCTAGGGCGTCCGTTTCCTTAGGGAGCGACATGCCCGAGGGTGCCTCTAAAGGCTCGGACCTCGGCTCGGGCACATCGTGTCGTGGCGGAGGCGGGGAGAAGCGCCCCGGTACATGTCTGTACCGGGTATAGCGCGCCGAATGTAGACCGGGTCTTCGCACCCTTGTTCGACGAGTGCGGTGTATAACAAAAGTGTGTCTAGTGCCTGAGTGTGTAGTGTTCATTAGTGAGTATTACTCGAACGGATCGGAGTGAACGGAGCGTTTGCGCTCGAAATTGGAGAACGTTTTTCGGACGGCGTTGTTTACGTGCGACATTCCTATTAGCGCAGTAATCGGAAGCGAGCAAAATGTATAGGATCGACTGAAGCCATCTTTAAATCACGTGACCAATCATAGCTCTAAGTAAATATGCGGAGTTTGAGTTGCATCTGATATTTTACGAACTGGCCATCAGGCCGGTGAAGTTTTATTCCTTTTCTTACTTTGATGTCCATGACATCTTGGTTGTCATTGTCTTGGTTTTATCGCTGTTCGTGGCGGTCCTATGTTTTCTCTGTATTTTTATATATTATTGTAAGTAGCCTTAGTTTTATTAATATACTCTTTTACTTTGAGCTCTTTTCCTTTATTTCTTACCGTCCACTTTCACACCAGTTCGTTACGTGATATATAAATTGCTGTTTTAGTTATAAACGTATTATATCAAGTGTGTATTGCGAATTTCATAATGGACAAAAATATCAAACAAAGAGTTTGTCTTAAATTTTGCATCACCAATGGAATTTCGTGTTCGGAGTTACTGAAAATGTTACAGAAGGCTAACGGTGAAATGAATCGAATTTATCATAAACATGCGATTATGAGTGGTGCAAGGTGTTCAAAAGCGGTCGAGCTGTGCTGGAAGATCTGTCTCGCTCTTGTAGGCCACCAACGTCTGCATCTGAAGTTAATATCGCAAAAGTGTAGGAAATAGTGACTGAAAATCCTCATTCAACTTTGAAAGAGATAGGCGACGAACTTTTTGTATATCATGAGTCGATCCGCACTATTTTAAATAATCACTTGGGTATCAAACATGTTTCCGCTCGGCTAGTCCCAAAGGACCTGAATTATCTCCAAAAACTCAATCGGATTAGAGTCACTAAGGACATGCTAGAACGAGTCAATTCCGACCCAAAATTCATGAAACGCATTGTTACTGGTGATGAGACGTGGGTTTTATTTTATGTTACGAGATGGCAAACAAGCTTACGGCCCACCTGATGTTAAGTGGTCACCGCCGCCTACACTTGCAATATTAAGTGTAAGTCACTTAACACCGCAAGTGCGTTTGCCATCCTGGGGACTAAGATGATATGCCCTCCATGTCCAGTAATTACACTGGCTACCTTTCCCTTCAATTCGAAACACAGCGAACTGCTTCACGGCAGAAATAAGAAAGGCGGTGGTACCTACCCAGACGACCCTACATTTGGGTCTACCACCTAGTGAAACGGTTTAAGAGTTTAACATGCAAACTAGTCAACAAATTATTAAATTCATAACTATAAATATTATTACCGATAAATAATATTATCTGGACCATGCAAAATATTTTCTTTTTAAACATATTCATTCGGAGTGATGGCATCCAACTGAAAAACCGAAAAAATCAAGGTCGTTCGAAAGTCAAAGTCATGTTGACTGTTTTCTTTTACACTCGTGGTGTTGTGCACTCAGAACTTGCCGGAAGTTCAAACGGTAATAAAGAATATTATTTGAGAATTATGAGTAGTTTAAGACAGCAAATTCGTTCAATGGCCATGATAATGCGCCTTCGCACAAGGCCATTATTGTGAACGAATTTTTGACCAAACACTCAACAAATACCATCGACCAACTACCATATTCGCCAGATATGGCTCCAGACGATGTTTTTCTTTTTCCTTAACTCGTTGTGGCACCAGTTTTCAAACAGCAGAAGATATACAGGAGAATTCGCGGCGAGAACTGAACTCAATTCTGGAAACAGCGTTTAAAAGAAGTTTTGTTGGCGTAAGTGTATCTTTTCTGAAGGAGCATATTTTAAAGGTGATAAAATAAATTTGGATGAATAACTAACAGGTATTCATCCACCAAATGTTTGTTACTCTTTTACGAATAACTACTAAACACATTTTAATGACACTTTAAAATAATGTAGTTCATACATATAGTAGGCAATAATTTATTTTTGCTAATCCTGCGCAGACGAAGTCGCGGGCAGAAGCTAGCATTGAATACATTTCTCACAACATTAGTTTCCATTTGCTCTCTCCTTAACAAAGGGTTCCTTTATTGATCTCGCCTCACAAATTAATTTGTCTTGTAAATTAACATCGAAATTAATAGTCATACTCGATAATTTGCTGTCTTAAAATTAATATCAGATTACTCTCCAATAAACTGTTTCCTTTAAGTATATGTAGATTTGCCTTGGCGTATCCTCGTATTATAAATTTGGTTTTGGTTACCATTGGTTGTTTGGATACCTAATCTTCTTGTAATTCTTTCTCCTGTTCTCTTCTGGTTGAGAAAATAATGACTGTTTGAGTAGTGATTACATTACATATGCGTCAATGTGCGAGCGCTTTACCAGAGAAGAAGTCTACACAGAAGGCTGGCTCTAGCTGATCTTGTTAAAGATGAGTATGTACGTTGAGATTTGAGTACGTTGTTGCGCTTCAAGCACATAAGAAGTAAGTACACTTCTTCTGGTTCAATCAGTTCTGTGTATAAAATACCGGCTATATCTGACCTTGATATCGATGAGTGCGTTGACCTATGATTCAAGCACATAAGAAGTATACACAGAGTCGGCTATAGCTGACCGTGATATCGATGACTGCGTTGAACCTCGCTTAAGGCAAAGAAGACATATACACCGAAGGTCGGCTCTAGCTAACCTTGATATAGATGACTGCGTTGATCTACGATTTTAACAAATATGAAGTATACACAGAAGGTTGGTTATAGCTGACCTTGATATCGATGAGTACATTGAACTTCGCTCCAAACACACAAAAATTATACAAAGAAGCCAGCTCTAGCTGATCTTGATATTGAAATCCAAATCTCATGTATCGTGTAACGTAGTTAATAGCGTTTACGCGTATTTTCCGAAAATCGGCACTTTTTGAGCTTCTTAATCTCCATGAATTCTTATTCTACAAATGGAAATGTTATAAAAAGTATTAGTTAATATTCTTGCGCAAAAAGTTGTAAAAGAAAATATTTCATTTAATTCTTTATTCGTAAATTATAACAAAATATCTAAACAGCAATATTAAAATTTTACGTTTAGATGCCATTTCGAAGCCCTTAATATCCGAAATGGCTCATACTACAATTAAATAAAAAGTACTGTGTAAATGAAAATATCCCGAACAAAATAGTTGTAAAAGAAAACTATAAAACTTCATAAAATTACTAATTATAAATAAAATTACTGACATGAGAGTTGCATTGCGAATTTCATATTCACAGATTTCATATTAGACAGGTACAATATTGCGATAAAAATATTTTTTTCAAATTCCATCAAGAACAGCAAAAAACCATGTGCTCTTACCCAAACATACCTTAAAATGTACCTATATCAATGGCGATAATGAATAGATACTGTTCGAAAAAGATACCTACTTACATTTGGGTTTCCTTGAACTTCCTTTTTTGAGCGATTGAATTCATTGATGCGATCTCTCTTTTATACAAATTCTCTAATTGGGAATTATTTACTTACCGTTCTTTCAAAAAGTCCTTGTTAGTGGCAAATTGATTTAGACTTACTTCTATACCTACGCCTTCTTTAAAAGTTCTTTCATGTCGCTGCCGACTGTGTCGTGTGTGTGCTGAATTATCGATAAATTTGGTTGCTTTGTCGAAATTTCTCTCGTTTATCTGTTTGTGAATGAAAAAGTTTAGTATCACGGCTTAAATTAGGTAAGTAATAATACTTGACGAACAAGATATAATCGTTTCGTCAAATATTCGACACACAATTTTAATCAAATGTAACTATAGTTGTTTAGAGCTGTCTTGATCAAATCGGAATATAGGTCGGCATTGGGTGACGTATTGCTGGGGCGAAGCTATTGAAAAACATGGTGAGGCATTGGCGGTACCAATTGACATCTCAAAGACACTTGAACGGGTATGGCACGCAGGTTTGTTGATTAAGTTGTCATCGTATGGCATTTTCGCTGATTTATGCAACTGGACATCTGACTTCCTGAGTGAACACTCGTTCAGAGTAGTGATTGATGGCTACAGTTCTGATCTGTTTCTGATCTCGTCAAGTTCCTCAGGGACACATCAACGATCTGCTAATGCCCGGTATCGTTGGTTATGTGCAGATGACAGCATTGTGATCAGCGAAGAAGAACTACATTACTGAAGAGGAACTATGGACTAAATGTCCTTAATGACTCATGTTTGTGTCGCGTATCCCAGTGGGGTGACCGAAATCAAGTAAGTTATAATACCACTAAAACACTGGCATATTTGTTGTACGCAAAAAAGAGTCGTTTTGATGTGACTCCTACTTTCAGAGGTACATCTATTCTGGTTTCCGACAACCTTGAGGACTTTGGCATGAAGTTCACAGCCAACCTGAACTTCGACGAAACAATTTTTTCAAAAGCTCAGACTGCGGCCCGAGAAACTAGGTATTCTCAACAAGGTTAAACGATGCGCCACGTCGCAACAGCTTTTGACCTTATATAAGGCACAGGTTCCATCTTGCATGTAGTATTGTTGCCACCTTTTGGACGGTTCAGCAAAATATCAACTTGCGACTCTTGACACTGTTGATCGCAGAGCCAGGAATCTAATAGGTGATGAAAGGTTGGTGCAAAGTTTGGTTCATCGTCGCAGAGTGAGAATTGAGCTACAAAAGCTTATTCCACCATCTCCTTTTTACCATCGGGGGTCTAGACAGCCTGGTTACCACCCCTACTTCTTACAAATTCCGCCTATGCGGCTGGCGGTGGTTCCACCAAGCGGTTTTGAACATCATTTATTATGCGCACCGCTAAAGAGTGGAATTCCCCGCCGCCGTCCATATTCCCGAATAGTTATGTACTGTATAATGAAGAGGCATCTGCGTAAACTCGCTTCATCTTCGGCATCTTCTTAGCTCTCCAGCACAGAGTGTTGCCAAGAGTAAACCCCTTATAAGTAAAAAAAATAACTACTGGAGCTTAAAATTTCTTGTAACTTGTAGATAATTTCATTATTTAGATATTTAGAAAAGCATCTTGTTAAGAATAAAATATTTGTAGCAAAAAAATACGAAAACCGACTTCAAGGCGTACACTAAAAAGTAAGAAATAAATAATATTTTTAATAAGTAGTTGAAAAGAGCGTCATAGAAAAGCAAGGAAAGTATTTATTTATTTATTTATTTATAAGGTACAATTACAGACAACAGACAGAAAACAAATATCATTTACAAAATACTTAATTAACACTGCGTGTCTGCGTCCAATTAAAATTGTACACAACACTTATATTAAACATCTATATAACTTTAAAATATAAAACTCTAAAATATAAAATAAAATATGAAAAACAAAAAAGATACAGTATACTTATTAGAATCATATATTCATGCATTGTATAACGACATGAGTGCGTTTTTGTAACCACGAATGCTACAGTTAAACATATCTATGTCTGAGCAAAGTTCATTGTAACATAAACACATTCGGTTCAAGGGGCTATTTTTTGCAACATTATTTCTAGATAAGGGAACACTAAACAACTGCTGGTTACGCACAGATCGAGTAGGCACCCTAAATTTTAATGACCCCAGTAAGTTGCTGTCAGAGAGACCGTTGGCAATCGAGTGAAGAGCGCACAGATCACTCATCAATCTTCTACGTTCAAGGCTCATCATATTGAAATAATGCAAACGATCGGCATATTCAGATATTTTTTTACGCAAACCACATTTAATACACATCGCCCTCACAAATCTACGTTGAACGGCCTCCAGTCTGTCCACATGGATGTTATAAACAGGGAACCATACAGAGGAACAATACTCTAGTGTACTTCTCACCAGAGCGTTGAACAGAATCAACCACGATCTTGTGTATCTAAATGGCTTAGCATGGCGAAGAACAAAACTGAGCATCCGATTGGCCTTACTGCAAATTTGGTCATAGTGAAATCTGAATGAAAGAGTCGTGTCAAAATACACACCCAAGTTCCTTACCGTCCCTACACGGGTCAAACTAAATCCACGGATGTTATATTGAAACTGTATGGGGTTTTTATTTTTGGTAAAGGTTATAACCTGACATTTTTCAACATTAAGAGCCATATCATTTTTATTACACCAATCTGAAATCACATCCAGGCTACTTTGTAACGTATTGATACACATTTATAATTCATACTGCGATATATTTGGAGCCGGTGCCTTTTAATTCTAAAACAAGTAAAAAAAACTTAAGAAGAAAGCTTGGTCAACCATAGGAGCTTATATATTATATGCAGTACCAATGTTAAACCAGTGGTCAACTAAAGGAAACAACTCTATTTACTCCATAAAAATGATTGTTCAATTAGGAATCATATCATAGACATAATCACGGTTGAAAAAGGGAAATCTTAATATTAACACTTATTGCCGCAAGTGGTCAACAACCGGTGCTTGGTCAACTATAAGGTCAACCATCCTACGTAATTTTGTCCGTTATCTTGTATCCATAATTTGGGCTAGATAATTGGTGTGAGTGTGGAAGTGTATTATTTCATTATATCTGATATCAGTCGGCGAACCACTAGCCAACAGAGGCAGTAACATTAATGTGATTGTGAATTTCATGTCCTCCCACGTGTTAGAAACACGTGATGACATTATTTCTGGATTAATTCCGATTCAGTGGATTTATAACGTAACTACAGATTACATAATAATCGCTAGAATCTAGTATTACTATGATCCTCTTATGAGCGTGCATTCATCGAAGTACCAATAATATTTTTTTCGCTGTATTGTTGTTATACACATGTCTATCCATACACACATAGAGATTGCTCACAGAGTAATAGGCCCACTAGCTGGGAAGACCCGGGGTGTACGATCGAAAAATGGCCGTGAGCTCAGATTTAGGCCATATTTTAAATAATAATTTAAAATATCTTAGTGCATTTAAGAATATTATAATATCATTTAATAATGTCTAGAAGTTTACCAATTTTTGATTATATTTTTTTGGTATCCAATTTTAAAATGTCATCTCAAAGTTTTATATATTTAGTCTCTAAGTATAGCGGTTTATAATAGTATATTTTCTATAAAAAAACAAATTCTTCAAAGTATTGTTTGTCATTTTAATGTTTTATTTCATCTGAAAAATGCATTTTCGTAAAATTGCACCATTAGATGCAAAATCTGTTCACATCGCTTCAAAATTAGGTCTGAAAAATCCACATAATATGACAATTTTTCCGAAAATCGAGTGCACACCCTTAATACATATATCATTAGGTTGTACATATTGCACGGTACATCAACAACGAGTTCGGATTATTTAAAATATACCTACTAGTGGTCGCACGAGGCTTCACTTGAGTCAATGCCACTTAAATTATTATACCTTTATGCAATTATTTATATTAATAAACACGAGGTAGATATGGGATAACCTTGTCAAAAACGAGGCATTAAAATTTCGTTTAGCTAGCGCACCATTACCTATGTCTTTCCGTCTAGTATATTCTTTATGATCTGTTTCATTCTCTATTCTGTTGTCTAAGCTATTGGGACCAGATTTTATACGTCACTCAGTATGGCATCTTTATTTCTCCTATGTTATTCCGATGTATAGGGTAAGGTGAGGCACAGTGTTACACGGGGTACAGTGTTACAATGCACATATCTTCGACTCTATCTTTCACTTTTATGATGTTGGTATGTACAGACAACAGCACGTTGGGTTACCACAAACTGTCAAATTTTCCCAATCGATTATGCACTTTATATTGAATAATCTTAGGTTGAAAATCGTTTGGAGAAATTTGACAGTTTTGTATAGCCCGACGTGCTGTTGACTGTACTTTATCAGGCTCACAAGCAGCCTTTAAACCATAGTCTATGCCGCAGTCTGTACAGTGCTTAAAAAAATAACAAACAAAAAAGATTTTCGTGTGATCAAACGATATCCATGACGAAAATAAGCTAATTAAAACAACATTTTTTTCCCTAAATTCTAATTTGTTTTTTTTTGTAACACTGGTACCCCACCTTACCCTACAGAGCTATATCATTGTAAAGCTTTCCGTTCAGTAGTTTTTGCGTGAAAGCGTAACAAACAAACAAACTTCCATCCATTCATCCACCCAACTTTCTCGTTTATAAAATTGATAGGGCTAGTGGTCGCCCGCGGATTTAGACCCGCGGTTAGACCATGGATCCAGATTCTTTACTTGATTGTACAAATTTGAAAGAACAATATGCTGTACCATATTCCTCTGGCCTTTTTTCCAGTTACTTGCCCTAAGAATTAGATTTTAAGACTTTTTTTTATAAATAAAACAACTTTTACGGATTTAACTCGCGTGTAATTAGATTTTACATGATGTTATTATTGCCCGACGTTTCGTAACACTTTTCAGCGTTCGTGGTCACGGGATGACTAAAGATGTAGGTTGTCAAATTTTATGAAATAGTTAAATCTACCGTCACTTTAATTATTAATTTGGAGTGTTCCGTTTCACGCAAACGGAGCTCACGGTGTCATTAGGTCTTGCTGTGTGGTGGTTTGCCTGAGTTTTAATAATTTTAATTACTGGATCCCAAGCAGGTGGTACAGCCCAACCATCCTCTCTATTGAAATTTGGGTGTTTCTTTATTTCAATAGCCTCGCGCAACATCCTTGGGATGTATCGACGTTCCTTGGCACGCGGACGAAGTCGCGGGCAAAAACTATTACTACAGCTAGATATAGATAATAGCTTACTAAAATAATTGAGTGTAATTTCGATTATATGAAGGCGATTGTATGATGTATGATTTTATATTATCAAAACTATACATACAATTTTCAAAATCTTGGAATATGTAGGTACGTTGCTGACCAAAAATAGATTTTTTTACTCGGTTTAGTTTAGTTTACAATGTTTATCTTCTATTATTACCGTGGTTTAGTCAAATATTACTTATCCAAATATACATTATAATTTGTAATCATAATGTATACCTACTAAGTATTTTCTTTTCTCAAATTTTCTGTTAGAGATTTTGCCGACGTTTGCTGAATTCCGTAGTTTTATTTATTAGGAAATAACAATATAATTTGACGGATGAATATATGTTTTTTGGGGTTTCACTGCGTAACACATTTAAATATATTATGTCAAAGTGAGAAAAAATGTCCAGGCCTATGTCCAACAGTGGGTGTCTCTCGGGTGAAATGATGAAAAAAAAATTCTAAGTATTCCTCGATTTTTATAACTAATTCAAATAAAATTTTAGTCACTAATTATACATTATTTTAAAGTATACAGGGTGTAAAAGACATGAGCAGTCAAACGAGAACCATGTATTCTGCTCACCGTCATAACATTTTTCTTCCTTTAGACTATACCTGGGAAATTGATAGTTACGATTTTATTGAAGGTCAAAGTCATAATTTTTTTTTTCATTTTTTTATGAAAACGTATTCTATACGTTATTTCTTAATTATTGTCCAAAGAAACATTATCATTTTTTTTAGTATTTCATAACAAAAAATGGCTTCAAAACGTTAGCGTTCAATGTAGCGCACTCGATGCGCACGGACACTAACGAACGGGGCCGCCGTCAAGCAAAATTATCGCGGTTTTGCGAGTTGCGTGCGAGTTGAGCCCTTTACATTGCGCGGTACAATTTGCAATTTTTTGTAACACCAAAAAATGAAAATCATTTCCCAGCAATATTTTTTTTCAAATATGTCTTATTTTGATGTATAGAATACGTGGTTTTCGTTTGACTGCTCATGTCTTTTACACCCAGTATAATATATTTAAGATTATCAGGAATAAAATCATGTAAATATCTTTATTAACACGGAAGTTATAACTTTATGAGATGATGATGAGTAAAGTTTTATGATGTCAAGGTGAGAAAAAATATTATTTTAAGTAGGTACCTACCTACCTACTTATTCCTCAATTTTTTCTAACTATTAGAAATAAACTATTACTCACGGATTATACATTATTTAAAAGCACATTTATTCAAGATAATCAATTAAAAAAATCATGTAAATATCTTTATTAACAAGAAAGTTATAGTTATATGAGATGAAAATGAGTTAATGTTCGTAGTGTGCGGCGACTCTAGTGGGTGGATAGTGCCGGGTGACGTCACAGCCATGCCGTAGAGCGCAGCGGATTAAATAAAATCAGTTGACGCAAATTGATTAATAACTTTGCAACGGATGGACCGATTTTGATGATTTAAAAAACATCTTTATTGTGGTAGAAAAAGGAATGTTACTATATATGTTGTATTAGGAAAAGCCATACCATTACGGGACCTCATTATAACCCAACTTGATCAAATAAACTTAAAGAATACATAAACCAAGTAAAATATGTTCGTGTTCATCACACTAACATTTGCATCTACCAGGGTTCAAGCACAGACCGCTTGGTAGGCAGCGTTATTGACCACTGCAGCAATACGTTGTCAACAAAACTTACTAAAATATCCACTATTTTTCATCTATCATACAAAAATAATTTGCCGGATTCAAGCCAAAGAAAAGAAAATAAATATGCAATCTGACCTCACCGCACGTACCGCAGTACCTGAAGCGGCTGAACTCCCCGAGCAGCAGCTGATGACGTCACCAACGCCAGCCCGCCCGCATCGGACGGTGCGGCCCATGCAGCGCGGGTGTCGTCATCTGCATCCACCGTCCGGTCGAACCGAATTCATTTTCTTCCTCCTCTAACAATAAACAACTGATAACAATGGTTATTTGTTCAACAAGTGAGCAAAGTTACTTTTTACTGCGAGTCCCGATATTAAATCACGAATCAGCGAAGTAGTCTAGAATTTATTCAAAATAGACAACTGAGCGTAGTAAGTGATTTAAAGGCACGAGACAAAAAAATTACTCTCGTGTAAAACATACAACTTTTCACCTCTCCAGCGAAAAAGTGTTTTAGGTGAAAACAAGACAATACTTTGTACATGTTAAATATCTTTTAATTAATTGTAAAAATTAAAAGTTACATTACTACAAATACTTAGATTGAACGGTACGGTCTTGTTCGGAGCTCGCAGCAAAAAGCGTTTTTGCTTCGAGATTTTACGAAGCAATATTTCTTTTCTTTGGCTTGAATACTGACAATTTATTTTTGTATGATAGATGAAAAATTGAGGATTTTTTAGTAAGTTTAGTTGAGAACGTATTGGTGCAGGTGCAGTGGTCAATAACGCTGCCTACGAAGTGATCTGGACTTTAATCCTGGTAGGGGCAAATGTTGGTGTAATGGACACGAACATATTATATTTTGCTCTCGAGTCATGTTTGGTTAATATTTTCTTTATGCTGTAGCATTGTTTATTTATCAATTTTTCAAAGTCAACATCGTCATCTGACAAGTGACATTACGTTCCGTTTCGCATTAGGTTTGACATTTAGGCAAAGTGATAAATTCTATACCCAGCGACTTATAAAAAAAAAAAAAAAAAAAAAAAGAAATAGTTCAGACGAAAGTTTCTTGTCTTGGTAAGTGGTATCATGTTTCAGTTCGATATTAGAGATTGTGGTCGTCTTTATGGAATTTTTGCACTTTGTTTTTGAATTGAAGCGCGTTAGAGCGTTTTCTATAGTCTCGTCATTATTTAGGTGACGTTAGGCTTACGGGGATCATATTAGTTGTTCAAAATTCATTCAAAGTAGTTATTCGCAAAGATTCGTATTGACAAGAATTTTTCGTTCATTCGGATGTATGGACTCACTTTCCTTTGCCTCAGACGTTAAAAAAACCATAGGTAGGCCGACCAATCAGGGACGTTTGTTTTTGCTTGTCAGATTATTCATTCGCATTTCGAATTTCAAATTCAAGGCTGAATTTATTTTTGAGGAACGTTAAACATCTTCGTGATAATAACATATGCGAGGATTATATTAACGAAGGAGAACTATTTTCTAATTTGGAAGGAAGATAATTCCGTATTTTCATAATATCCTGGAACGGATAAATAACCGTTAAGGAGTTAATAATTCACCCGAAAGGTAACTATAAAACTCTTATCGTTTTTCAATTATTCTGAAAGTTAAAAGTAAATTCTGTGATTGCCTTGATTTTGTGTTACAGTAAATTAGTAAATTCGGTTGTAAAAAACCGCCTCATCTTGTAAAAATTGCCTGACTACCTACTAAGGTAATTATATTTTGTCAGGTTCGAAATTTTAGGCAATGAATGATCTATTTGTTTAAATTATGAATAATTCACATCTCGAGAGATCATATTCTAAGTACTGTTGGTCGGGTTTCGTAATTGCTCAAAGATTTGCCGTTGTTTTATATTAGTTTTTGGACAAGTTGTGGTTCCAACTCCCTCTTGGGGTTTTATAATGAGTAGTGTAACATTTATTGATGTTGTTTTATTATGACACATCTTCAGGGTCGTCGGTACGGGTTTAGAGACCCAAATTTCCATTACAAATATAGTCGCCTGGTAGAGAGACCTGCGCAAAACCAGAGTTTGGAGGTGTGAGATCAATTTGGAAAAGTGACCGGTGAACTACAATATATAGAGAGAGCTAACTAGTGGCTGATCTATCAGAGCCAAGACACAACGCACTGATCCAGGTACACTACACTAACCAAACGGTAGCGGCTGACTGTCGAAGAGTTCTACAAATACTCTGCAGAAGGTTGTCTCATAACGCGTTTACTAATAATTTATACATAGTAATACCCAAATTCCACTCGTTAACGATCAGAGCAGACTCCAGGACCCTACCTTTCATTATTTTTATGGTTGTATTTTACTATTAGATATATAAGTTAGAAGGTCTAAATTGTGTAAAATCTAACTTGTGTAAACTAGGTATTTTCAAGGAAGAGAATTCTCACAAAGGTGTATTATTTGGAATATGTAAATTGTAAGTAAATCACTTTTCTAGTGCAACAAACAGAATATTGTCCACCCTAAATAAACATTGTACTGCCAAACCATCAAATTGTTGTTTCACTTCATATATACCCATTTAGGAAAGGAAAATACAACCAGTTGAAATCCAGTATTACATGGCGCCCGAACATTAAGAGAGGAGGTTCTGTTATTTTTTTTTAATTCTTGTCTGGTCAAAATTGCTCAGAGAAGGCTGATCGTTGACGGTGAGGATTTGAGGTTTTTTTTTTCTTGTTTTAATTTGTGCCAAAAGGTGGCAATATATAAACTTTAATATTGTTTGTTCTCCAGTTAACTATTGTATATTTAGGTATTTTTGCATTCATGTACATGGAGTTTTGTAAGCTCTGATCGATTTTGGAGTGGTTTTTTTAATTTTATGGGTTTTTTTTACATTTTTGAATGCTAATAAGCTAATATTTTCATACCACTCACAAAGTGTTTGAAAATATAAATATATGTGAAATTGCAGTTTATTTTTTGAGCTTGAACCAAATATTACACTTATTTTTTTATTTTTTTAACTCTAATCTTTGCAAGTACATACCTATATCATTTTTTATTCTCCAAATTACTACATTACATACATTAGGTAACATAAACCTTCTCTTACTATACACATTTTTAGGAAAAGTCATACTACTTATTTGTTTTCATAAAGTTGAAACATGGAACAACGACCTATTACATTTAATTTACTACTTAAAGATGAACTTGAATATGAAGTTAGAATTAGGGGTGCAAAACCTGCAGATACAGTAACTGCTTTGAAGGCACAGATTCGTTCTCTCAATAAGGACTTACCCTCTGATGAGATATTGGAGTGTGATTTGGATGTAGTTTCTGAGCTAAGAATTGTTCATAAAAAATTTGAGGATTTGGACAGACTTATTTCAATATCTTCATCAAAGGCAGGTTCCCTCAAGTCTTTGAATAGAATTCAGACATTGGCTCACCACTTGTTTCACAGAATTGGTCGGCTTGATGTAGAGGAGGAAGTTGACAGCGACTTCTCCACTATGCTTGATACCTACCAAAAGCGTTTGGAAAGCGTTTTGGTAAGGATTGATAATATAATGCACACATTCAAAAGTAGCTTAGCACAGGAGAAAGTTGGAGAACATTCCATTAGCAAGCCACAAGATATTGCTAGCCAAAACTTGGTAGGGGACGCGGCAGTCCATAAGCTTGGTTTGAAATTCGATGGCAAATCATGCGTTAAGGCTTTCTTACAACGCTTGGAAGAGCTTTGTTTATCTAGGGGTGTATCTGAAACAAAACTTTTCTATTCAGCCTCTGAGTTGTTTTCCAATGAAGCTCTATTTTGGTATAGGGGTGTCAAATCGGATGTTCATGATTGGGTAGGATTAAAATCTTTGTTACTACAGGAATACTTACCTTCTGATTATGACCATAGGTTATTGCAGGAGATTCGTTCTAGAACTCAAGGATCTGATGAGAGTATTATTAATTATCTCAGTATTATGCAAAATTATTTCAGTCGCTTGGCAAGACCTATGTCTGAGGAAGAAAGGTTGAATATTGTTTTATTTAATATAAGGCCATTTTACACAGCCCAGTTAGCATTGAGTCCTGTAGAATCTTGGGCAGAGCTGAAAATGAAGTGTAGGTTGCTGGAGGGGGCACAGGAGAGATGTAAACACTTCAGTGAGCCCGCTAGCTTATCATCTTTAGCACCTGACTTGTGCTATAGAAATAAACAAAAAGTTACACCACAGCAGAGGGTCTCTGCGGTTCAGCCCATACGGGGTGATTTCTGTGTCCGTTGTAGGGTAAATGGTCACAGTTTAAGGAATTGCAGGGCACCTTTTGTTGTAATTTGTTATAGGTGTGGTAGGAAGGATGTCACTGCTAGGAACTGTCCAAATTGTAATTCTAATAAACCTACTTTTAACAATGTTTCAAAAAACTTGGAACAGTGAACTGGCGAAACTCTAATAATAATAAAAATTGGTCTAAATATAATACTAGAATATTTTATTCTAAGAATAAACACAACTATAATATTAATACAATAAAGTCTAAATGTCTTTCGCCAGTTCACTCTATGCATAAGGATGTGCGTCCATATTTGAAAGTGAATATTTATGATTTGGGATTCAGAGGGTTATTGGATTCCGGTTCTGAAATATCAATTATAGGCAGAGATGCAGTAAAGCATTTTATTAATTTTGCCAATTTACATACTTCACATAACCTGCAATTTATTAAAACTGCTAATGGCTCATCGTCTCCTGTAACTGGTTACATGTATTTGCCGGTAACAGTTGATGAGAAAACGTGTGTAGTTAAATTCTTTGTAGTACCTGGAGTCTCCACAGAGTTGCTTTTCGGTTTAAACTTCTGGAGGGAGTTTAACATTGCTCCCGACGTATTGTCACTCTTGAAAGGTAGCGAATTTTTACATGTAAATGATCAGGTACACACGGTCATAACAGCTGATAGGGCTTTGCATGACTTTGACTCTCTATCTGAAGAAGAGCGTAGCCAGGCCAGTGTTGTCATCTCTCAGTTGGAAGAAATTTCCGCGGAGGTGAAGGGTTTGGGCAGGACACATTTAGTTAGTCACAAAATAGACACTGGTGACCATGCTCCAATAAAGCAGCGCTATTATGTTGTTTCTCCAGCAAAGCTGACATTGATGAATGAGCACTTAGATCAAATGCTGAAGGATGATGTGGTGGAGCCTAGCAGCAGTGCTTGGAATAACCCGGTCACATTAGCAATGAAAGCAGATGGTTCTTCTCGCTTCTGCTTGGATAGTCGTAAGCTGAATGCCATATCAAAGCATGACGCATATCCAATGCCTTACATAAGCCATATTTTGGATCAGCTTGGAGAGGCGAAGTACCTCTCTTCGATCGATTTAAAATCAGCATACTTTCAGGTTCCCCTCGATGTAGAATCCAGGGAAAAGACAGCTTTCACCATTCCGGGGAGAGGTCTCTATCATTTTAAGGTTATGAGCTTTGGTCTTGCTTCGGCGCCAGCTACGCAACAGCGTTTGATGGATCGTTTGTTCGGTCCTGAGTTTACTGGTCCTGGTAATGATCCAAATGGTGGCAATAGTGGTAAAGTGTTCATATACCTTGATGACCTAATTATTTGCAGTAGCAATTTCCAGGCACATCTGGAGTTGCTGAAGAAGGTGAAGGACCGATTGAGTCAAGCTAACCTCACCATAAACATGGGAAAGTGTCAGTTCTTCAGAAAACAGCTCAAATATCTAGGCCATGTAATTGACGAACATGGTCTGCGCACGGATCCTGATAAGGTGAAGGCCATAGTAGATTTTCCCACCCCCACATGTAGAAAAGAGGTGAAACGCTTCTTAGGAACCGCCTCATATTATAGAAGGTTTGTGGTGAACTTCAGTGCTAGGGCAGGGCCGTTGAACGCTCTTACGTCGACTCGTAAGGGTGCTCCGCCGTTCAAATGGTCAGTTGAGGCAGACAGGGCGTTCAACGATTTAAAAATAGCGTTGACCACTGCTCCCGTGTTGGCATGTCCCGATTTTTCTAAGGAATTTACTGTGCACTGCGACGCATCTGATTTTGGCGTGGGTGGTTCTTTGACACAGACCATAGATAATGTAGAGCATCCGATAGCATATTGTAGTCGTTCATTAACAGCGTCGGAACGTAATTATTCTGCCACTGAACGAGAGGCTTTAGCAGTGGTTCATGTGGTGGAGCATTTTCGTGCGTATTTGGATAATGGCCGTCCGTTTCGTATTATTACGGACCACGCTAGCTTGAAATGGTTTCTAAATCTTAAAAATCCAACTGGCCGTCTGGCTCGTTGGGGCTGCAGGCTGTCACAATATAATTTTACAATTGAACACCGCAGTGGCTCAAAGAATATTGTACCGGATGCACTTTCCCGTGCGGTCCCAGTAGCACCCGTAAACATAATCTCCACTAACGACGCGTGGTATAATAACATTGTGAAGCGTTGTACGGAGAGACCGCGAGCGTGTCCGAATTTTCAATTGGTAGATGGTAGGTTGATGCGTTTTACAAAGAGCACTAGTAAACTCTGTGGGGATTTCCAATGGAAAGAGGTGGTACCGATGGATTTTAGGGGGGATGTAATGTTACAAAATCATTCTGTACCAACTGCCGCACATTTGGGAGTGGCAAAAACTTATAAACGTTTAAAGTTAAGATATTTTTGGCCCGGTATGTATAAAGATACCGTGGATTTTATTAAGAAGTGTACCGTTTGCAATGCTTATAAACACAGCTCACTGGCAACGCCTGGCTTTATGGGTGAACCTAAAGTTTGTTGCCGGCCATTCCAGTGCATCAGCATAGATTTGGTTGGTCCACTGCCGATGTCCCGTCAGCAAAATATATATCTCCTTGTCGTGGTGTGTGTGTTCAGTAAATATTGTTTAATGTTT
Source organism: Elophila nymphaeata (assembly GCA_955850985.1). Taxonomy (NCBI): domain Eukaryota; kingdom Metazoa; phylum Arthropoda; class Insecta; order Lepidoptera; family Crambidae; genus Elophila; species Elophila nymphaeata. The sequence goes on along the minus strand of OY039080.1, from coordinate 7,236,967 downwards.
CCATTACGTAGGGCGACGGGTAAAGTCATTGCGCAACGTCTAGAGGACCATGTATTCCTGGTACACGGCATCCCTCAAACCGTAATGTCCGACAACGGTTCGCAATTTGTTAGTCGTGAGATAAGAGCGTTATATGAGAGGTATAATATTCCACAGGTCCACTTAGGACCTGTGTACTGCCCTCAGGTGAATACGGTGGAGCGTTATAACCGTACAGTGATCACGGCGGTTGCGTCATTCGTGGAGAACGATCATAGAACGTGGGACGTCAATATACACAAAATACAGTTCGCAATGAATACGTCAGTGAATGAAGCGACTTCGTACACTCCGTTCATGCTCGTTCACGGTAGGGAGGCCGTTGCGGATGGCAATATTTATAGTGAATTCACGGACATCGAAGAGTTAGTCGTGCAGCCTCGGGAGGCATATCTAAGTAATCTAGGTCATCTCAAGGACGTCTTCGTTAACGTAAAAGCATCCCTTCGCAAGGCCCATGAGCATAACGTTCACTACTATAATAAAAAACGGCGTGACATATCCTATAACGTAGGGGATAAAATTTGGAAACGAACTTACAAACAAAGTGTTGCAAACCGGTATTTTTCAGCAAAGTTGGCTCCTAAGTATGAGCTGTGCAAAATAATTAGAAAACTCTCTCCTTTGGTATATGAACTTGAGGACGAGAATGGCAAGTTCATAGGCAAGTGGCATATTAAAGATTTTAAAATTGTAGATGTTGCATCAGATGTGTGAAGTCAGCGGTTTAACCGTATAACTAAGTTACAAATTTATGTTTTGTTTTTTTTTTCATTTTTCTTAGCTGTTTAATTACCTGCCTACTTATTTAGCTTGGTAGATTTTGCCTCACCGTGGGTTGACGGTCGAAGAATATCCACCCCGCCGTACTTCCTGGCGTGTCGTAGAAGCCGACTGTAGGGTTTGCTCTATTAAGATCAGATGGGGCCGGTGGTGCCTGCCTGTTGCCTCAGTTTTTCGTTTTTTCCCTTTCTCCTTAGTTTGACGTTTGTAGCCATGATGTGCTTGGTAAAACTAAAGTAATGGAGTTTAGTTTACTTAAGCATATAATATTATTTAAATCTGATCATTTATTTAAATACAAGGGAAAAAATTTAAGAGGGGCTGAGGTATTAGGGCAGGCATTGTCGTAATTGAGTGTGAAATGTTGGTAAGCTAACAACACCATCTAGTAAGCGCATTTCATTCATCACTATCGGAGCAGGGGGAAGGGTTATTGGGTAGCTATTGCCATCTAGCGACATAGTTACACATTTTATCGTGCCAAGAAGCATTGAGTAGATAGATAGCACATTATCATTTTTTTTTCTATTTTTGTTTACTTTGATGATTTTACTTAAGTGAAGATGCTTAATTTTTTGTTTTAAGGTACTTTTTTTATTTAAACTAGAGCATAACTTGATTAAACTCAATTAAAAGTAGGTTTAATTTTTTTTTTAATAAAATCAAGAATCTATACGTGTCTATGATTTTGTTTTTTGATAACTGTGAAAGCAAAGAAGTTTCACGGTTGCATCCATGATGTCCCATTAGACTTGATATATTTTTCACTAACATGAAATACCTTGAGTTAGTTATTTCAATAAAATAGGAAGGAATTGTGCGTTGGAAGATCTTTCTTTATGTTTGTTTTAATTTAGTATTTTGTGCAGAGGTAACTTAGTTTTTTTGTGTGGTTTGGTTTGGTCAGTTGTCTGAGTAGGTATTGTGTTGGGTGTTGACGTGGGCGTCAAACGCGAATTCACTACGTGAATTCTTACCCGGGTAGGGGGATATTGTAGCATTGTTTATTTATCAATTTTTCAAAGTCAACATCGTCATCTGACAAGTGACATTACGTTCCGTTTCGCATTAGGTTTGACATTTAGGCAAAGTGATAAATTCTATACCCAGCGACTTATAAAAAAAAAAAAAAAAAAAAAAAGAAATAGTTCAGACGAAAGTTTCTTGTCTTGGTAAGTGGTATCATGTTTCAGTTCGATATTAGAGATTGTGGTCGTCTTTATGGAATTTTTGCACTTTGTTTTTGAATTGAAGCGCGTTAGAGCGTTTTCTATAGTCTCGTCATTATTTAGGTGACGTTAGGCTTACGGGGATCATATTAGTTGTTCAAAATTCATTCAAAGTAGTTATTCGCAAAGATTCGTATTGACAAGAATTTTTCGTTCATTCGGATGTATGGACTCACTTTCCTTTGCCTCAGACGTTAAAAAAACCATAGGTAGGCCGACCAATCAGGGACGTTTGTTTTTGCTTGTCAGATTATTCATTCGCATTTCGAATTTCAAATTCAAGGCTGAATTTATTTTTGAGGAACGTTAAACATCTTCGTGATAATAACATATGCGAGGATTATATTAACGAAGGAGAACTATTTTCTAATTTGGAAGGAAGATAATTCCGTATTTTCATAATATCCTGGAACGGATAAATAACCGTTAAGGAGTTAATAATTCACCCGAAAGGTAACTATAAAACTCTTATCGTTTTTCAATTATTCTGAAAGTTAAAAGTAAATTCTGTGATTGCCTTGATTTTGTGTTACAGTAAATTAGTAAATTCGGTTGTAAAAAACCGCCTCATCTTGTAAAAATTGCCTGACTACCTACTAAGGTAATTATATTTTGTCAGGTTCGAAATTTTAGGCAATGAATGATCTATTTGTTTAAATTATGAATAATTCACATCTCGAGAGATCATATTCTAAGTACTGTTGGTCGGGTTTCGTAATTGCTCAAAGATTTGCCGTTGTTTTATATTAGTTTTTGGACAAGTTGTGGTTCCAACTCCCTCTTGGGGTTTTATAATGAGTAGTGTAACATTTATTGATGTTGTTTTATTATGACACATCTTCAGGGTCGTCGGTACGGGTTTAGAGACCCAAATTTCCATTACAAATATAGTCGCCTGGTAGAGAGACCTGCGCAAAACCAGAGTTTGGAGGTGTGAGATCAATTTGGAAAAGTGACCGGTGAACTACAATATATAGAGAGAGCTAACTAGTGGCTGATCTATCAGAGCCAAGACACAACGCACTGATCCAGGTACACTACACTAACCAAACGGTAGCGGCTGACTGTCGAAGAGTTCTACAAATACTCTGCAGAAGGTTGTCTCATAACGCGTTTACTAATAATTTATACATAGTAATACCCAAATTCCACTCGTTAACGATCAGAGCAGACTCCAGGACCCTACCTTTCATTATTTTTATGGTTGTATTTTACTATTAGATATATAAGTTAGAAGGTCTAAATTGTGTAAAATCTAACTTGTGTAAACTAGGTATTTTCAAGGAAGAGAATTCTCACAAAGGTGTATTATTTGGAATATGTAAATTGTAAGTAAATCACTTTTCTAGTGCAACAAACAGAATATTGTCCACCCTAAATAAACATTGTACTGCCAAACCATCAAATTGTTGTTTCACTTCATATATACCCATTTAGGAAAGGAAAATACAACCAGTTGAAATCCAGTATTACAATGCTTATTTGTTAAAATATCTAATTTGACCGCAAATCAATCCGTAAAATATCATCTGTATTCAAAATATCTATATTCGTGCTAGTCTCCCCGTTTTCCATTTTCAAACCATTTCGTCTCGTTACGCCATCTGCGATGTAATCTGTCAATAATTTGGTTAAACTCAGGCAGCCGTTATTTGATCGTACATACCATAACCGTACCGTATTCCAGTTAAACGTTTAGCAGCTTCTGATATTGCGCAATTTGGCTGTGATGTGTATATTAAATATTAATGCTTGCTTACTACGAGCTCTATTGAAATTGTTGTTGGAACTACAATTACCTAGTGATGAGCAGATGGTTCGGTGTATAGTCACGAACACTAATGAGTTCACTTTTCATATTTCAAGATCATTAACAATATAATAAAGTAAAATATATTTTAGTGCAATGTATATTTCTGTAATTATTTTTAAATTCAAGAGAGACAGAGGATGAAAACCGAATTATGTGCTGTCGGCTTATTTCACAATAGCACTTTGTTTTTTTTTATCAAATAGCCTATGTTAATCAGGGTTAATGTAGGATTCTAAAACTCGTATCACACTTATACGCTTGGAAAGGAAACGCCTCTTTTTTACCATGAACGCTACGGAACAGCGTCTAAAGACCGTTGCGCATCTCCTCTTTTTCCTAGTGAAAAAACCGGGAGTGATCTCCCCTTGACTTTCTCGTATACCGGAAACGACTCAAAAGTTGATAGAAATCTCAAAATTTGATTTTGTAATCTTAAATTTTGGTTGCAATAAGTTAAAGCATACTCGAGTTATCGTGCTAACGCTCACGCACACACACAGACATAGTTCCGAAAACGGTATTTTTTGACTCAGGGAGGTCCAAAGCGTGTAAATCCATCAGAATCTCGAGGTCTAATTTTTTGACGATTACAAGATTTCCTCTATACTACGTATACGAGAAAGTAAAAATAATAAAACAACCTCCTAGCTTGGAGTGGCGACATGGTGTTGTGTAATGTGGAGTAGGTACATAAAGTAGTGTCCTAGTTTGGGCTTTCAAATTGTCCCTTGTGTGTTTACTACCTTACTACTTAATATTCATCATCATAACAGCGTTTATAATGCGACCCACTGCTGGAACACAAGGCCTCTCCTTATAAGTAAAGGTGATCAATACCCCTTTGCTAATCCATTAGTCGCTTTCTACGATACCCATTGGAGTATATTTTATGGGGTGACGCTATTCTGCTTTGCCGGCATCACACGCAAATTAAACACTACTTAATATGTATTACATTATACTTCATGGTGTGCTATTCCTATGAACGACAGGGACTGGATTTGACTTTTCTTTTTACTAATAAAGTGATTTGTTCCAGCTGTGGACACCACTCAACATTATCCTGTTCAACCTGGTCTGCTCTGATTTCTCCGTGTCCGTCCTGGGGAATCCCTTCACCCTCATCTCCGCTCTCTTCCATCGATGGGTGTTCGGGCATACCATGTGTGTTCTATATGGCTTCTTCATGGCATTGTTAGGTAAGTACTCAATTCTCCTACTAAAGTTCTTCATCATAACAGCCTTAATAATTGCTGGGACACACGGTCTCTCCTTTTCAACGAAGGAGAGTATAGTCAGTAGTCCACCACGCTTACCAAATGCGGATTGGTGGACGGAGTATGAAGTGATCAATACCCCTTTGCTGATCCATTAGTTGCCTTCAAAGACACCCATTTGAGGATATGGGATGATGCTATTCTACTCTGCCGGCATCATATGGCTAAAGTTCTTGATCTTCTTAAATCTTGCGTGCTGCAGCAGGGTATTACAGTTCTCTCGCATGTTTTTTTTACACCTAACATCTAACAGCAGCCGGGATAAGTGATGACAAAGTTGGAAGAGGAAGCTCGCTACAGCGGAAACCCTCAATCACAGGAGTAGCTACCATTATCACCATAATAAAAGCACAGTCTATATAAGCGCCTAAAGTTAGCCCACGGACACGTTTAGACAGGGCAATCATGAGGGGGACGAAAGGGGCGTAGTTGCGCCACTGAACTGCAATACACTCATTCGGTAGACGCTTGGTGTACTGCATGTTTGCACGCTGTCTACACAAAAGCGGCATTTTCCTCAACTCCAAGGCGTTGAACTATTGCAAGTTTTTACGCTGTGGTAATAGCTATATTGTGGTCCGACATTTAGTGATAGTCAGTGGCTTTTTGTGGTTGAGGGTTCCAGCAGAAGCTCGCTTCAACTTCGTCCTTATGATCACTTAGAGTCAAATGAGATGAAAACCAAAAACTTCCTTATCTGAGATAAAAAAAATGACAAGTATCGAAATAAGACATTAATCAAAAAACATTAAGACTACATACTTCTGAGTACACCTCTACGAAAACGTATTAATAAAAATCAACCGGTAACAGTAGCTTTACGTAGTCTATTAAAGAAAATTATTCACCCTATCCGCTTCATCTGACTCGTTTGTTGATTCGTGTTATTTGTAAACTTCTAATTAATCTCCTAATAAAGCCAACATGTCTCGTTTGAATTTTTAGTTCGTTAGGTTTAAGATCAGATCAGAGCTGATTATTTTGTTAATCACTTTTAAGATTATTAAAGATATTAAAGTCGACAATGCATTCTACGTAAAATGTACCTTATCAGTCGTCTGTGCGCGCGCTTAGCGGGCGGTCACCGTGCTAATATGTCGGTCAATAGTGATACGATTAAGTGTTCAAACTGCAATATAGTGATCTCGGAAGTCCTAGCGTTTATGCGAAGTAGACATGACGTTATGGATAATGAAAGCTTAATAAGAATATGTGTATCCGCTTTTTCCGAAGAGGAAATTGACGAAGCGAAAAAGCTGTTGTTCACCTCGTCTAAGACTAAGAAAAAAATGATATCAAGACGAAAGGACAAAAAACAAAAGGATCTGGAAGACATGATAACTACCTTTAAAACAACAGATCCTGATCAATTACCGGTGTTTGTTGCGTATCATTTACATAAGTTACCGCCGGTAAGTTTCGATCATGTTGATGTGACGAAATTATTGAAGGATATTTTGGCGTTGCGGGCTGAGTTAGCGGATGTTAAAGAAAATTATGTTACCAAAGAGCAACTACAGGCTTATATGCAACCAATTCAGTCGCCTAACCCATTATTTAATCCAAATGTGAATAAAATTAGAGGAGGAGGGTATGCGTTAGACAGCGGACCGTTTGGTTTGCCACCGGTTGTGTCACCGCAGACGGAGACACAGTGCGACACAGTGAAACACACAGATGACAAATGTATTCCGAGATATCGTTCTCTCGTTCGCGCAAGCAGTCACGGCGCATTGAGGGACATGGATATAACTACTCCTGAGAACACAACTGTAGTGAATAACAGAAGCGATACAATTGATATTTCGTCAGCGAGTTTAATACAACCACCCGTTAATATGGATTCTTCAACTGTAATACAACCGAATGGACTACTAATGACTGATGTACTTAAAAAAGGCAAATGGCAACATAAGAAGCCAACTGATGAGTGGATTACAGTGCAACGTAAAAAGTACAGGAATCGTTTTGACGATAAAACTGGAACCGCGACGTCTGCAAGTACGGGAAAATTTAAAGCGGCGGACACGAAAATTCCTCTTTTTATATCCAATGTGAATAAGGAAACTACTGAGATAGATATTTGTGATTATATTCAACAAAGGACAAGGGAATAGGTACAGCTTGAAAATATTAATATGAAGACTGAACGGCCCTACAACGCATTTAAATTAATTGTCTCAAAAAATAAGTTGGATGTATTCTTAGATAATAAGCTATGGCCTGAAGGCATCAGGTTTCGACGTTTCGTCAATCTAAAGACAACAAGTGACCGACAGAGCTCGGAGCTGGCTAAAGATAAACCTACAACATTAAATGAATAATAGCCCCAAGAGTGTAACATTCGCTACGTTTAATTGCAAAAACGTAGTCCGATCAGCTGACTGCGTAAGGAAATTATGTGATGTTGCTGACGTCATAGCTCTGCAAGAAACCTGGCTCTTGCCTCACGACGTACCCTTCCTTGGTAGTATCCACGAAGACTATGCGTACACAGGAAAATCTGCGGTGGATACGTCGGGGGGTGTTCTCAGAGGAAGACCCTATGGGTCGCGCTGCTGTGGAGGATAGCAGTGTTTCGCTCGGTTTCTGTTATAGCCTGCCACAGTGATCGTATTGCGTGTATTAGAATAGAACAAGAAAATCGTTCGTTGTTGATTTTTTCGGTATACATGCCTACTGATAGTGCTGAGAACCTAATAGAGTTCACGGAGTGTTTGAGTGAAATTATTACAATTAGTGAAAGCAGTGGCGTTGAAACTGTTTTTATGCTAGGGGACTTCAATGCACATCCAGGGACTCGATCCGCAAGTGAGTTGCTTACTGTTTGCTCGGATCAGCTATGGTCATGCGTTGATTTGGAACTATTACCGGTCGATACGCATACTTTTACAAGCTCAGCCAATGGGTCACTTAGGTGGCTCGATCACTGCGTAGTGACCAGTGCAGCTAAGAACTTAGTGGGTAACATCTCCGTTATGTATGACGTGTTCTTGTCGGATCATGTTCCTATGTTGATCGAATGTAACATTAATTTGATGCAGCCTAAAATTGTTACAGTGCCGGTAGATTGTAATAAAGTATTCTGGAGGGTAAGAGATGAACAACAAATTAAACAGTATTCTGATTATTGTAATTCTAAATTGCGACAAATAGATTTCCCTAACGAATGTTGTGAATGTGTAAATAACCTTTGTAACAACTCTAAACACTACTTATTGATAGATAACATGTATAAGCAAATTGTTAATATTCTTGTAGAAGGTGCTATAAACTCATATGTCGGTAGGATAAGACAACATAGAAAATATTTACCTGGCTGGAACAAACATGTTCGCGATGCTCACTGTGAGGCTCGTCTACATTACAAAAATTGGATATCGTATGGAAAACCTAGATCGGGTTATATTTATGATAAAGTGTGTAGTTCTAGAAACTATTTTAAAAACAAATTAAGATTTATACAGGACAATCACCAACAGATAAAAATGGACAAAATAGCTCAGTTTCATTCAGACAAACAGTTTAATAAATTCTGGAAATCTACAAATAATTTGAACCCTCGGGTAGGCCTTCCAGTGAGTGTTGCGGGGTTACATGAGCCAACTGAAATAGCAAATGCCTTCAGTAAACATTTTAGAGTGGAGTCTCCTGCTGTTCCAGTGGCTCAGGTGAGAGATGCTGGAGCCGACCTTGACAGGGCCCCCCTAACCAGCTTCTCGGCGAAGACTGTTGCGGGTGTAATAAAACAGATGGTAAGGGGGAAATCTCCTGGATGGGATGGCTTGAGCATCGAACATTTGAAGTATGCAGGTGCCCACTTGAGCCGTGTACTTGCAATGTTTTATAGTTTATGCATAAGTCATAGCTACCTGCCGGAAGAACTTATGAGAACTAATGTAATACCGATCATAAAGAACAAGACGGCAGATTCCTCTGATATGTCTAATTATAGGCCGATATCCCTTGCTACGATAATTGCAAAGGTGCTGGACCGTCTGCTGGACCAAATACTAGCAGATCATATAGTACTAAATGACAATCAGTTTGGTTTTAGGCCCGGCCTATCAACGGAAAGTGCTATATTGTCCCTTAAACAGACAGTTCAGTACTACACCTCCAGACGTACACCTGTATGGGTCTGTTTTCTGGATCTTTCTAGGGCTTTTGACCTTGTAAATTATGAGAAATTGTGGCAGAAACTATATCGTGAGACAGATGTACCAGGCGAGGTTGTAAAATTGTTTAAATTCTGGTACACTAAGCAAATGAATATTGTTAAGTGGGGAGGTGCTAACTCTGATGCGTACGGTTTACAATGTGGAGTAAGACATGAGGCTTAAGTTCTCCTCGCTTGTTTAACCTGTACATGAACCAGCTGGTGGGTGAGCTCAGCAGCACCAACGTTGGATGTTATGTAGATGACATTAGTTTAAACAACATAAGTTATGCAGATGATATGGTGCTGTTGAGCCCTTCCATCAGTGGAATAAGGCAGCTCCTATCAATTTGTGAGCGTTATGCCAAGGCTCATGGGCTCAAGTACAACACCAGTAAAAGTGAGTGGTTATTATTTAAGTCTGGCATAGTAACTTATTCGGCTTTACCTGAAATTTCACTATGTGGAAAGGCTTTGAAGCGGGTACAAAGTTTTAAGTACTTGGGCCACTGGGTTACGGAGGATTTAAAGGACAATTTAGATATTGAGAGGGAGCGCAGGTCGTTGGCTGTTCGTTGCAACATTTTGGCTCGCAGGTTTGCGCGGTGTACGAAAGCAGTTAAGTTAACTTTGTTTAAAGCTTACTGCCAGTCGTTCTACACTTGCAGCCTGTGGATTAACTACACACAGCGTGCATACAGCGACCTGCGTGTCCAGTATAATAATGCCTTGAGGGTGCTGTTGGGGCTGCCGTGGCGATGCAGCGCCTCCAACATGTTTACGGAAGCTCGCGTTGACGCCTTCGGGGCAATAATCAGAAAACGGTGTGCCGCGGCGCTGTCTCGAATGCGCTGCAGCACCAACGGTGCTCTCAAGGTTTTCACTGACCGTTGGGACATGCCTCTAGTGCACAGATGGATCCAGGTCCATGTCACGCACTAGAAAAGAGTGTACGAAGATATGTAGTTTTATATTTCATAATTGTTTTACTAACACTATTTTAAGATTATCATTGTTACTAACACTTTATGGGTTTTGCCCGAAATAAATGATTATTATTATTATTATTATATATTTTTTCACGCTGTCACGTAGTCACTACATCTAGCCCGAAGTAAGTATCATTAAGAATTTGTGTTACGGTTACTAGATAACGGTTTTTTTTTTATATACATAATATTTTTTTAAAGATATTTTTATAAATAAACTTAAATAAATATATAAACAACCATGACTCGCAAACAAATATTCATATTCGTCACACAAATATTAGGTCCCCGCCTATGAAATTGGCGTTTTTTTTCTTACAGACTATTAGCTGTGTAACTTCTTTGATTTAGTCGCTGTTTCAGTTTTATATTTTAATTATGAATAAGGACTATACTGTTACGGATTTGCATGTAGTAAACTTAAAATTATTTAAAAGTTTATTTTAAAAAAAGTCACTGTTTTATTTTGTCAGCAGAATCAACTCTTGGAATCGTTCTAACTCATGGACAGGCCCATCTTTTGTCTAAATCATTGATGCAATACTAAACCAAGTCTTGCTCAATTATACACTCCAAATTTCAAAAGATTTGGCAACGGAGATTTTTAGAAATTTTAAATAACGTTAGTACGGTAAATACTTTTTTATGAAGATTTTCATTAATTAATTTAAAATCTTCATAAAAATTGGCGTTGTTCCATACTAACTCTATTTTTTTTAACTATAAATCCTAATGTTACAAAATTTGGAGGAAATAAGCGAACAACTCTCGGCTAAGTCTAGCATCAATAAATTATGCAAAAATCAAGTCTGTCCATGAGTTAGTAGGCATCAAATCACCAATTCTGATGAAGAGATTAAAGAGTCATTTTCACATTTTTTTCAGAATTTTCCAATTGAAATATAATTTAATTACAGACAAAAATATTGCAAAGAGTGTAGTTTCAAATAATAATAATAAGAAGAACCTAAAACAACTATTGAATTAAATAAATTGCAAGTTTAGGTACAAGATAATAAAACGCCAATTTCATAGGTAAGGACCTAATATTTGCCGCTACCAGGATTCGAACCCGGACCGCTTGATGTGTAGGCAGCTATACTGATCACTCTACCACGACGGCGTTATTAAACTAATGCAAAAACCTGTAGCTATTTCACATAGGAATTGGAAGCAGGGGAGAAACAAGTGCGTTGTTAACAATAACAAAAGTTAAGCTACTACGCGCGGTTCCTATTACTCGGATAGGTGACCAAATGTTTAGCTGTTCTTGTTGAAGAATTGCGGTGGACTGAATCCCGAATTTTGGGTAACTTATACATAAAAGTATTGGCGCAAAATAATAAAAGTAGCACAGAACAAATATCACGCTATTTTTGCTCGTGTCAACACGTTTGTGCAAACAAGTGACTCACGGCCACGCATTCAATCGCCGGCGTTCGAAGTGAACGCACCTGTTTGTCGAGAAAAGGTTATCACGGTTATTTTGAAAGTCTATTTGTGGACCTCACATACTCTGACATAGATGGTCTGGCAACCTGATTGAATTCTGAGGCATGATAGATGTAGCTTTAATGTGTACCTAACGAAATCACTGTCATAGAGACTTTTCTCTAGAAAACAACAGTATTGTATTGGAGATGCGTACACGTGCAGAAGAACGGACGCGGTAGGTAAGCGCCCCATAAAGAATATTTGTTTTGTACGATGAAAAACTGGACAGAGCTGAATCAGTGTGGTTTGTCTCTAACGCTGTACTCAAGCCCGTTGACATTATGAGCGTGGTAGTTTGTATGTGTCAAGTTAGCCGCCGTGTTTTATTTTGCTTATGCAAAACTCTGAAAAAGATATTTACAGCAGTATAGTGTTAATTATTTACTTTTTCAGCTACTAATAAAAATGCGTACCTACTCAATACTTAGACCCTCACATATATGTGAAAGATGTCGAAGAAGTGGTACAAATTCGGATAACAAGCAATATAGGACATCTGTAGATTTTACAACTTCTAATTGCTGGATTATAAAGGAAGAATTGTATGTGATAATCTCTGAGCACGTGAAATAGTTTGTGTTTAGATAAGTCGATACAGTTGTGAAATAAATGTTTCTAGAGGGAGCAACTATTGTTGCAAACTCGAAGCAACGTCAAAGGAGTATTTTATTAAAAGAACATTTGAAAATGATGACGTTTTATGACGTACTAGCGACCCGCCCCGGCTTCGCACGGGTGCAATGCTTATGTAAATATGCATGTAATAAGCATATATACCTTCCATAAGAATCACACTATCTATTAAAATAAACCGCATCAAAATCCGTTGCGTAGTTTTAAAGATCTAAGCATACATAGGGACAGACGGACGGCGGAAGCGACTTTGTTTTATACCATGTATGTATGATTATTTCCTATTATTAAACGTATATTATTTCGTGTCGTGTACCCATGGACCATTTCGTGTTATTTACGATCGTAGAAACCAAAACCAAATCTTTAACATTCTATCTATCTTAATTAATGGCGTCGCGTCGCAAAACGTAGGTACGAATTTTGCCAATGTCAAGTGAAAATGTAACTAAAGTAACAAAAATTGAACGGTTGATTTGGGTTGGAAATGGAGTCTCTCAACACGTACCTATTTCTACAACAAGAACTCGGGAGAAACTCCAAATCGTTAACATTCCCATTTATGTTTTGATATCTGACAGATCTCAAGCTACTGTCAAAATATATGGAAATGGAACCGTTTTGGGGAGTTTCACGTATTTCGATGCGATATGTTAAATAAGACAATGTTATTAGCTGAAGTCAAATTAACTTTATAAAATAAACTTGGTGATGAGAGGTCTGCTACAGGCCCTTGAGTAAATAAACGGCACAGAGGAGACTTCCAAAGAATGTACACTATTTACACTTACTTTGGTAGGGTTGTCACAAGAGGATAACATAACACAATATTAACCGTGGGGCAATAGCAAACTCCGAAATTACTGCAAACAAAACACTGACCCTAAAGAGTATCTAGAGTACAAAATAGAGAGGTTACAAAAGGTAAATTTCATACTTAACACTCTTGTAAGTTTCCCGTGTTAACCTATCAAGAAATATCTGAACGTACAATTTGTTTGTTTCATTAATTTTGATATAGGTCGTATGTGGAGGTAGTTCAAGTAGATATAAACATACCGCAAACAAGTTGTATAAAATAATAACTTAATGAACTGGTCAGGTTTTTATAAATACTCCATGACAAATGACTCCATAAGGAATGATTTAATTTAAGGGGCTGACTTGAACCAACTAGCGCCACTATTACATTTAATTTCCTTTTAAACCAGATCAATTTTGAATGATGTAAAACGGCCAGGACCAGCTTGTACACGTGAAAGTCGTACGTTCTTTTAATAAACTATAAAATCGGTCCATGTAGAAAGTGCCCACTTATCGCAAAACCCATTTTAAAAAAACAAAACAACATTTAATAAATTTAGCTTGTATTTAGGAATATCGTAGCCAATACAGATTTTTCAAAATTGAATTGATTTAGGAGTTATAAAATTAAATGTATTGGTGGCGCCAGCTGGCTCGTGTCAGCCTTTTAAGTATTTCTTTCTTGAAAAATAATTGGTAATAGAACACGAGTAGCAAACAAATAACCTCCTGACGGTAAGCGGTCACCGTAATACAAAGGCTTTCATGACTGTTTCTGCTGTTGCATACCTTTCGCCGGAGATTTTTAAGAAGGTCGGACCTCTACTTTCGCGTAGAGGGTTTCTAGTCAACATCTCTTGCGTGAAAGTCTCATTGCCTTCTAGAGTGTCTGCAAAATTTGGGTTCAAAGGGAATGCGGCAGAAGCCTTTGCTATATCAGCTTGTAACTGGAACTATATAAAAAAACATATTGAAGAGGCAGCTTTAATTGACTGCTCAGGGTCACTTTTGTAAGGTTGACGTATATTTATCAAAGTTGAACGATGCAAAATCGAGCGGTCGATGGTCTATTGTGCAGCACAGCTTGAGTTGTTTGTGTTTTTGACGATGTTGAGTAGTTTTATAATCCTAGCCTCAATATTGACCAGCATAATTACTTGCAGATATTTGAAGTAGATATAAGTTTCAAAGAAGAATATAATTTGCTCTAACTTGTGTCTAAGCTCAGCGAGAAACAATCATAGGTCTAGATCATTTTTTTTAAAGATTCGAAAGAATAAAAGTTTAGGCGTCTAGTTCCCGGTCTTGTATAGTACTAACAAAGAAACTATCAACTTAGATAATGAAACTTGAATTAAAAAGAGTAATGAATTTTTCGTTAAAGTTGTGGCAATAAAAAGACCCAAAATGAAATTGGGATCAGGGCAGGCAAATGATGAATGATGCTTAAACCCCCTTATGTAGGAGTATATCTTGAAACACTCTATCGTAGCATCCTCGTAGTAGAAAAATACAGATAAAACGAAATTGCTTACTAAAGGTTTCTGTAGTTATAAGTATTCATGCGTGGGTAAGCGGTCACTTATAAGAGATAATAATAAACTTATCTAGTAACACAGCCTAGTTATGTTCATAAAATGTTTGCGGATTGGCGACTTCATTATCGCCTAGATGATGTTTGTTTTGATTAACTTCTATATGAGTTGGTGTATAGGTAGACCGTTTAACTCAGTCCTCGCCTGCGCGGCACAGGAGCGCGGGGGTAAGATGATAAAGGGGACAGAGAGAGCCGCGGGCGGCAGGCCCCTGTACCTATTAGATAATTTGTAGCAGACTTTAATATACTTGTGAAAGCTCTAATTATAATAGATAAACTTGCGTACAGATATATAAAGGTATAATTGCTCCCGGGATCACCCTTTTACAAATTGTACTTATGGTGTATATGACAAATTATATCTGTATATACAACGTGTCCCAAAAGTCAAATAAGCATCCGTCTGGTTGGACTCGAGTAGTTTACGTTAGGTCCATCCACTGTTAGGTGACCAGACAATAACTACTTGAGAAAAAAAAAGAAAAAAAAATAACACCATTTTTTTGAATTTATAAAAAAATCTTGAAAACCTTGGAAAATACTTTTTTTTTAAATTTATCTGATTTTTTCCATCATCCACCATATCCGTTAAAAATCCCCTATAATTCTTGGAAATATATGATTCGCAGCAAAATTTTTGAAGATGCTCGTCCGATGTTTCATTGGTTTTGTTGCTTTTGAGACAACCCCAATAAAGGATCCAACGCCCTGGATAATCTGTTGAATCGATTTTAATTATTTTCTTTTGTGTGCAATTCGTTCGAATTTAAAACGTTTGAACAGGACAGGACAAACGCTTGTTAGGTCCGCTAGTAATAAATCAAATGATTGTTGAAAAATATGTGAATTGAATATTCTCATTTTATGACTTTAGGACATTTTTACCAAAGTCAATTGGTAAGTCTTTCAGTTACGAAAATAATTCTGGATTTGCATTACAAAATGTTGCGTGTTTTTTCTTCTTTTCATCCTGGTAATTTATTTCAGATCGGTGAAGTATAACTTTTCCTTCAATACCTACTGTAACTTTATCACATACTATTTTTAAAATTGTTATGGTCCTAATCTATTCATTATTTCTACGGTTTTCTCAAAGACTAGGTTTATTATCTAGTAACACTGTTTCATTTGTTCTCCTAAAGTGTTCTGAGCTAACTAAACAAAGTATATTATTCAAATTCCCAGTTTTATATTGTCTCTGTTTTCAAATAACGTATAAGACCTACAAATAAACCTATCTAGACCTCTCTAAATCCTCTAGCACATTTTCAGCTGTTTATTTTTGGACTAAAAAATATAGAAATAAATTTGGACGCTCTTAACTGTAAGACCCAATACAAATATAATATCACTCATCTATCTATCTTATAATATAAAAAATAATTGCTGTTCGTTATTCCCACTAAAACTCGAAAACGGTTGGACCTATTATACTAATTTTGGTTTTGAAATATTTGTAAATGTCCAAGGAAAGTTTAATGGTGAGAAAATATGAACAAATTGCGAGGAAAATATGAAAAATAACATTATTATTTTCCCATTATAAACTGTTCCTTCTTGTCAAACATTTGATGTTGATGCTTTTCCCGTAGTACAGAAATCAATTTCGTTCTGTTATAATTTAGTCGCATATTTTTTAGTTCGCGAGAACTTCTATACTTTCGGCTAATTTACGTTATTTACCGTTTTATTAACTTATTATAACTTACTTTAAATTATTTCCTTTAATAATAATAACAATTTATTTATTCACAAAAAGTATAAAGACAAACATATAAACTTAAATATAATACAAAATCGCAGATTACTTAATGTGAAGACTGGTGCTTAAAATGGATTGAAACAATCTGTAATACAAGACACCAGATCTCCACCTCCTGGGTTATTGCTGTCAGTTAATTCATACTAAATTTTAATAAACAATTTAGTGCTTAATTAACCGTTTATCGTTTGAGCGTTTACGTGTTTTGATTGAAAATCCGCATCTTATAAGCTTCTCGATTTCCATGAACTCTTTTCCCACAATTATAACAACCTCTAAGTAATAATTTTCTAAATATTTATCAGAGAAAATATTTAATTTTATTCACTATTTGAAAAATATTAAAAATTATCTGTATATAATAAATTTTGTCGCCGTAAATATCCGATATAGATAACAATAATCAAATAAAAAATATTATAAAAAGGTAAATATCCATAAAATTTATTTTATTTCAATCTTATACTTTAAATACAATATATAATCATACTAAATACAATTATAAACCAAATCTACGTAATAAAAAGGGATACTAAAACTAGATACAAAAAAAAAAAAAAAACTTAGACTACTATATTACAGATAAAAGACTTCGCCTAGGTCCTCTGAAACAGGAAGTGTACCAATAACACTGGCTCCATAAAATTAATAGTTGTCAGAGGATTTTTTTTTATTTCCCCGAATTATTAAAAAAATTAAAATCAAACTGCAAATTTTACGACTTAAATTACGAAATTTACGACTATGGAAATAGGTATTTCCAGCAATTAATATCGCTTGTTTGTAGAAATGAATGAAGTAATTAAAAAAAAAATTATGTCCTTAAAATTTCATTATATAATAAGCTTGAATATATTTTTAACAATCCTTAAAGATTAGCATAAAACAAGGCGCGCGAATTCTTTCAAATTGTTCAGCTGTTAGGCGTGCCGGAGAGAGATCGCAATGAATTGTGAATGCTCGTACTTATCAAGTCACCACGACTTCGCTTCGCTGGAGTGGCCGTAAACGGGTGGCGTAAACGCTATAAATTTTGTAATATAGGTTTTGCTTGGTCCAACTTATGCTAGGATTCAATAACATATATATCTACACTTTTGCTTAATAAGCATAAGGTTTTGACGGGTATCATATTAGCAAATATATTAAAATTCTACCTTTACCAAGGGATCGAAACCGTCGTTAACTTATGTTATTGATACCCGGCATTAGACTATAGGATAGGTTTTTATCTTTTTTTTGTTTGTTCTCAATTTCTTTTTGCAAATTAACTACAACAACGTGACGCGGGTCAGCTAGTTCATAAATGTAGATCTGTTGTTGAGAGAAGAAATACTCTATTCACGATGAACAATGTGTAATATTGTAACGTAGTTTTTTTACTTTCTCGTATACGTAGTATAAAAGGAGTCTTGTAATCGTCAAAAAATTCGACCTCGACATTTTGACGGAATTACACGTTTTGGACCTCCCTGAGTCCAAAAATACCGTTTTTGGAATTATGTCTGTGTGTGTGTCTGTGCGTTAGCACGATAACTCGTGCATGTTTTAACTTATTGCAACCAAATTTAACATACGTGTATGACATCAAAATGTAAGATTTCTATTAACTTTTGAGCCATCGATCACGAAAGTTAAGCAACTAAGTGCGCGGTCGGTACACGGATGGGTGACCAAAATTTAACATGCATGTATGACATCAAAATATAAGGTTTCTATCAACCTTTGAGTGTTTCCGGTATAGGTACGAGAAAGTCAAGGGGAGACCACTCCCGATTTTATACAAGTTTTATGTAAGTATTTTACGAAAATAGTGGTAGAAATTATAATTAGACATTTATAATGATTTACACTTAATATTGCAAAAAAAAAAAAGATAAATCCTTGTTGTTGGATAGATAAAAACTGTTTTTTTTTTATTACATATTAATACTATTATAAATAAAACAACTTTTACGGATTTAACTCGCGTGTAATTAGATTTTGCATTTTGTTATTATATGTAAAATCTAATTACACGCGAGTTAAATCCGTAAAAGTTGTTTTATTTATAATGTGTAGTGCTCGCGCAAATCTAAGAGAACATTACATAATAATACTATTAGATTCAATTAAATATTAACTTGTTCCTACTTTTTACAATATCTATTAAACATAGTATGCACATTATTTTATGTAAATACTTTTGAAAGCTTGCTGTATGGCCAACCTTCTTTATCACTTGTTTTTAGGGTTCCGTACCTCAAAAGGAAAAAACGGAACCCTTATAGGATCACTTTGTTGTCCGTCTGTCTGTCTGTCAAGACCCTTTATCACAAGAACGCGTGGACGTATCAAGCTGAAATTCACATAAAATACTCAAGTTTATTGTCCCTTCAAGCTGTGAAAATATCAAACTTCTAAGCCAAGCCAATCAAAAGATACAGCCGATTATGTCGATATTTTCAACAAATTTCCGACACTCGCAAAGGAATCAAAACCTACAGGATACTTCCTGTAAACTCAGAATCTTGAAATTTGGCATGAAGCATTGTCATATAATGCAAATATAGGAAAAATTGCGAAAATTACATTTTTTTAGTTATATAATAATAGGCTGGGGAAAAAGTTTCTTCGCATTTTTTAAGAAAATTCAAAACATTTTTTAATATAGTTTATTTACATTTAACTAAAGTATGTAGGTACCATTTTGTTCGATAACTTTTTGCCATCTTGTAGGTAGGGACATGATCCCATTGCTATAGAAATTTTGGGACTTCTGGTCAAAATACCGCGACAAGTGGTTTTGGCAGTCCTCTCGTGATGTTAACCTTACACTGCCTAAAGAATTCTGAAGAGACCGAAACAGGTGGAAATCTGAAGGTGCAAGGTCAGGACTATACGGCGGATGCATTAACACCTCCCAGCCAAACTCTCTTAATTTTTGCTGAGTGGCTAAAGATGAGTGAGGGCTAGCGTTATCATGATGAAAAACCACACCCCTTCTGTTGATTAATTCCGGCCGCTTTCTCTCAACTTCTTGCTTTAATCTCATCAGTTGTTCGCAGTAGAGTTCAGAATCGATGGTCCTGCCTGGTGGTAACAGCTCATAATGAATAATGCCCTTCCAATCCCACCACACACACAGCATCACCTTGTTGAGAGTTAACCCGGGTTTTGCCACAGTCTGTGAAGCCTGACCGGCCTTTGACCACGACCTTTTTCGCACGTTCTTGTCGTACGTGATCCACTTTTCATCACCAGTTATCAGCTTCTTCAAAAATGGTTCGGTTTCATTACGTCGTAATAAAGAATCACAAATGAGTACACGGTTCATTAGGTTTCTTTCAGTGAGCTCGTGAGGTACCCAAATGTCGAGCTTTTTTGTGTACCCAGTTTTTTTCAAATGCGCCAAAACTGTTTTGTGGTCAATTTCCAGTTCTTCAGCTACGTCGTAACTACTGACATGCCGATCTTGCTCCACTTTTTCAAAAATGGCATCCATTTTATCTGTAATAGGGCGACCAGAGCGACGTGCATCTTTGACATCAAAATTTCCGGATTGAAAACGCTTAAACCAAATTTGTGCTACTCTCACAGACACTGCACTAGGTCCATAAACATCGCAAATTTTTTTCGCGGCTTGCGTTGCATTTTTACCTTTTTTGTAGTAAAATTTTAAAATGTATCGAATTTCTTCATTAGATTCACTCATCTTGGCGGTACGAAAAACAAATGAAAATCACACATTTTCCTAATTTGAATTTGGAATTATGTTCTTTAAAATTTAAACTTTCAATGATTCCAAAACCAGCCAGATACAAATAGTATAGCCAAAGAGATTTTATTACAAGTTAATACATACTATAATGCGAAAAGACTTTTTCCCCAACCTAATATAATAAAAATATTTTAATAAAATGAAACTTACTACATTATTTCTCACGAACGTATAAAGGTATCAAATTGAAATTTATACCAAATACCTAGGTCTATTGTCCCTTTATGCAGTGAAAAAATCAAACTTCTAAGTTAACGCGATTAAAAGAAACAGCAGTTTATACCGAGGAACCCTCGGTGTGCGAGTCCGACTCGCACTTGGCCGGTTTTTTTCGCAAGATATTCTTTTTTGTACTTATTTTATCGCGAGTTTATATAGAAATAATGACTTCAGGAATAATGAACCAAAATATTGTTTTGACACTGCCCGACATCCTGTGTGAGGCCAAATTTGCTAATGAGAGTCTACTCTGCGAGGCCAAAGGTACTTTAGTGATGTATTATACTACAATAATAAAAAATAAGTTTAATTTACTTCCTCCAAGTGTTGAAAACAGTCGTGTAACTATTCATTACATACTATGCTGAATTACGCACTTGCCTTCGGCTCGTGCTGCAACCCGCACCCTCGTGTGTTATGAGCAGCTTAGCTCAATTGTATCATAATGTACTATCACAGTATACCAAGAACAGTAGGTTATCTGCGGGCTGTTGGCGAGTTATTAGCCTACTCTGCGTTGACGTAAATGTGCCGGGCTGGAACGAGTGGCGAGCGAATGTGCAATGACATAAAAACGCGCGATCACACCGAGACATACCGAGACCACCTTATGCTCAACGAATTAGGAATTATATAGAACCAACGAATTAGGAATTATATAGAAGCATAACTCCCTAACGAAGCCCGCTAAAACATGGTCCCAAACTCATACAATTAAACTGATAATACTAACGCGATACGCACACTGACAAAACAAAATACCTTGCTAAATTTATTTTCTACTCATCAATTCGTCAACCCATTTATTTGGTGCGCATCTTTACTTAGTAGGATAATATTAAGAGTGAAACGGAAATATCAAACCCAAGCGAGTTCGTGTGAAACGGATTATTAAGCGGTACACGCCCAAAGTATGTTACCTACTCTACTAACAGCGGCGAGGATGGTGTAATACAATAGGTGTCAAGTCATATTAAATATGAGTCGGTATCTATGACACGCGACTGATAAAAAAATATACGAGTATACAATTTTAATTTTTTAACAACGTAATATGAGTTTTTTGTGTTTTAGTGACGCTTATTAGATTGCCACACTTTTTAGCTACCCGGCAGTATTTTTTTTAGGTCCGTATGACTTAAACTTAACGAGATATTCTACTTTTACTAAAGGCACGCCCTAAACGATGATTAATAATTAAAAAGGCTGCCACTCCGAGGGAATTGAATTTCGACCCCATAAATGGGGGTTTTTCTATGATGAAATTATCTGTAAAAATGCCTTTAAAGTTTGTCGGGTCGGGCAACTAACACATTGTATGGCTCTAGACTTTTCGAAACTAAAAAGTTATTTTATTTCTAGCTGTACTTATCAAATACTTATTTTAAAATGCAGAGAAAAATCTTATTTTCTGCATATTGTAACAAAAATAACATGTAACAAAAATAAGGCACAACCTCAAAGTATCTTACTATTACACAAATTAACCGATTGCAGTAATTAATTACAATTAACAGTAAGTAATTTTCAAATAGGTCATTGTTGGATGTCCTTGTAGATTTTTGCTTATGCCGTACAATTTTTGTAAAGTAAGTAATCTATTTTGATTGTAAAATTATTCAAAGTAGGAAATTTGTAACTATTTTGGTGCCAATTTCTTAAACAAATTGTTTTTTTTATTGTAACGATTCAGAAACCGATTTCAAACAAACAACTTTGAGGTCGTCCTTTATTTCTTTTGCACCTTGCATAATACAGGATCTATCGAATTTCGGTTAGTTTTTCAAAAGTAAGTAGCATATACAATTCCCATGATATTTAATAGTTTTTTATTGGTAATCTTATGATTGAAGGTCATTGTTCATAGTAAAATTTAAGCATCGTTATAGGTGTTTATTGGTAAACTCCTTTAAGAAGAGTGCTAGGCTTTTAAACTAGTTATAGCTAGACTAACAATCTTGATATTGTAACTGATATTGAGATATATTATTAATATATCTATATTATGCACAAAAAAATATGAAACTATATATTATCGAGCCCTAATGCTGTGCTTACCTGTTAATTCAAGGACACTTGGCTTAGTTATAAGCTAAAGGTATCAAAATAGATCCAGCATTTTTTTTGACAACCCTCTACCATCCTATACGAGTAGGCAATCATCGCTCGCACGGGGTCTCAGTCGGCGTACTTGTTTACTTATACTATGGTATTATGGATAGAATGATCTTCTAAATATTGGCTGCCAATTTTTTGTCAGCTGTAATTTCGCGCCATAATTTGCGTTTTGTATTCACTGGGCAAGTAGGTGAACAAAACCCGTTATACGTTCCACGGAAAATCATAATTATTTTTATTTAGTTTATAACGATTTGAATCCAATATCTATGGATTATTATGTCTTCATGTATATGAATTTACCTATGTCTTCATTCTCAAAACGTATAGAGCACACTTTACTGGCATTAGTTGGTAACGAGTCATCATCTCTTCTTTCTAAACGGAAAGCTGCAATGCACTGATCGTCGAATATCTTTTTTGGGGAAATAATTATGTTATTAATAAGAAACAGCAGGAAATCCAATTTTTAAAAACTCTATACTTAATACTAAATGTTTAGTTTAATAGTAACATATTAAAAACTGGTTGGCTACTGATTGCATAACACAGACAACTCAAGACGAACAAAATCTATATAATTCCTAATTCGTTGTATAGAACACGAACTCCGTCAAAAAATCGTTACACGCAAACTATCTCCAAGTGGGCGGGGCCGAAAAAGTACTATCAACGCGTCCATCAGTCTGCCGCGACAAGCGTCCGTGTCATTTAGTTTTGCGAAAAATACAATAAACAGCTCATTTCCCAAGGACAAAAATGACCTCCTGTGCGGTAAAGTGGTGTAAAAGACGGAAAGAAGGAAGTAAAAAACAAACCGGGATAATTTATCTCATGTAAGTAAAGTAATTTCATGTTTTGTTTGTCTTGAGTTGTCTGTGTTATGCAATCAGTAGCCAACCAGTTTTTAATATGTTAATATTAAACTAAACATTTAGTATTAAGTATAGAGTTTTTAAAAATTGGATTTCCTGCTGTTTCTTATTAATAACATATTTATTTGAGTTTCCCCAAAAAAGATATTCGACGATCAGTGCATTGCAGCTTTCCGTTTAGAAAGAAGAGATGATGACTCGTTACCAACTAATGCCAGTAAAGTGTGCTCTATACGTTTTGAGAATGAAGACATAGGTAAATTCATATACATGAAGACATAATAATCCATAGATATTGGATTCAAATCGTTATAAACTAAATAAAAATAATTATGATTTTCCGTGGAACGTATAACGGGTTTTGTTCACCTACTTGCCCAGTGAATACAAAACGCAAATTATGGCGCGAAATTACAGCTGACAAAAAATTGGCAGCCAATATTTAGAAGATCATTCTATCCATAATACCATAGTATAAGTAAACAAGTACGCCGACTGAGACCCCGTGCGAGCGATGATTGCCTACTCGTATAGGATGGTAGAGGGTTGTCAAAAAAAAATGCTGGATCTATTTTGATACCTTTAGCTTATAACTAAAGTGTCCTTGAATTAACAGGTAAGCACAGCATTAGGGCTCGATAATATATAGTTTCATATTTTTTTGTGCATAATATAGATATATTAATAATATACTTATCTCAATATCAGTTACAATATCAAGATTGTTAGTCTAGCTATAACTAGTTTAAAAGCCTAGCACTCTTCTTAAAGGAGTTTACCAATAAACACCTATAACGATGCTTAAATTTTACTATGAACAATGACCTTCAATCATAAGATTACCAATAAAAAACTATTAAATATCATGGGAATTGTATATGCTACTTACTTTTGAAAAACTAACCGAAATTCGATAGATCCTGTATTATGCAAGGTGCAAAAGAAATAAAGGACGACCTCAAAGTTGTTTGTTTGAAATCGGTTTCTGAATCGTTACAAATAAAAAAAACAATTTGTTTAAGAAATTGGCACCAAAATAGTTACAAATTTCCTACTTTGAATAATTTTACAATCAAAATAGATTACTTACTTTACAAAAATTGTACGGCATAAGCAAAAATCCACAAGGACATCCAACAATGACCTATTTGAAAATTACTTACTGTTAATTGTAATTAATTACTGCAATCGGTTAATTTGTGTAATAGTAAGATACTTTGAGGTTGTGCCTTATTTTTGTTACATGTTATTTTTGTTACAATATGCAGAAAATAAGATTTTTCTCTGCATTTTAAAATAAGTATTTGATAAGTACAGCTAGAAATAAAATAACTTTTTAGTTTCCAAAAGTCTAGAGCCATACAATGTGTTAGTTGCCCGACCCGACAAACTTTAAAGGCATTTTTACAGATAATTTCATCATAGAAAAACTCCCATATATGGGGTCGAAATTCAATTCCCTCGGAGTGGCAGCCTTTTTAATTATTAATCATCGTTTAGGGCGTGCCTTTAGTAAAAGTAGAATATCTCGTTAAGTTTAAGTCACACGGACCTAAAAAAAATACTGCCGGTTAGCTAAAAAGTGTGGCAATCTAATAAGCGTCACTAAAACACAAAAAACTCATATTACGTTGTTAAAAAATTAAAATAATCTTATTTTTCTCCAAAAAATACACAAAAAATTACATTTCTCCGATTTATACTAGAAATCTTTCTATTATTCACACATTTGTCATGATTTTATTTACAACTATTTGAGTTTTGCTAAAAAACGGTATCAAAATTATAACCCAACACTTGTTTTTTTTTTTAAAGTTATTGGTATTTTAAAGACGGACATTTTTTTCCTCAATCTTGAATAATCATGATTGATGAACATTGTAGTTAAATTTAAAATTATCTTTAAATTAGGGTAAAAATAACTATGCAGTCTAGAAAAACAATCAGTTTATTAACAAACTTTAAACATTTTACATAAGAGAGTAATTGTTCAAAATTACCTCTTCGGTTTTGAAGACAAGCACTGGCGCGAATACCAAATTTTTGTGTCGCACAGGACAACATTGGGCTATAATTTTGATACCGTTTTTTATCAAAACTCAAACAGTTGTCAATAAAATCATAAAAAATATGTAATAATAGGAATATTTCTAGTATAAATCAGAGAAATGTAATTTTTTGGAGAAAAACAAGATTATTATTACTTTTTAACAACGTAATATGAGTTTTATGTGCTTTAGTGACACTTATAAGATTGCCACACTTTTTAGCTACACGGCAGTATTTTTTAAAAGTCCGTGTGACTTAAACTTAACGAGATATTCTACTTTTACTAAAGGCACCCCCTAAATGATGTTTAATAATTAAAATGGCTGTCACTCGAAGGGAACTGAGTTTCGACCCCACATATGGGGGTGTTTCTACGATTAAATTATCTGTAGAAAATGCCCTTAAAGTTTGTCGGGTCGGAACACAAACACATTGTATACTCGTATATTTTTTTATCAGTCGCGTGTCATAGATACCGACTCATATTTAATATGACTTGACACCTATTGTATTACACCATCCTCGCGGCTGTTAGTAGAGTAGGTAACATACTTTGGGCGTGTACCGCTTAATAATCCGTTTCACACGAACTCGCTTGGGTTTGATATTTCCGTTTCACTCTTAATATTATCCTACTAAGTAAAGATGCGCACCAAATGAATGGGTTGACGAATTGATGAGTAGAAAATAAATTTAGCAAGGTATTTTGTTTTGTCAGTGTGCGTATCGCGTTAGTATTATCAGTTTAATTGTATGAGTTTGGGACCATGTTTTAGCGGGCTTCGTTAGGGAGTTATGCTTCTATATAATTCCTAATTCGTTGCTTATGCTACCATATTTTATGTGAATGTGTGCGTCACAGTGCGTGCGTACACGGCCAGCGCCGAGTACGCACGCACACATTCTAATGGATAGCGGTCAGTTTGTATGAAGACGTATTACTGTTATTGGTATACTGTGGTACTATTCTAGAACTTTCTCCGGCCTCTTCGCAATACAGTCGCCACGTCACGGAGCTTCTGGATTATATATTCCAATTGTTGAACACTATTTGTCCGGTTCAGTGTCACCTGCCTTTATTTTATATAAACAACTCTGTTTCTGACAGAAGGGAGCTTTGTACCATTGTGTCGCTTAGTTAAGTAATCACTGTCAAACCGCTGGGATTCCGTTAGTTGTATAAATAATCTGAGTAATGTAATAATTAACAGACTTTCGGACGTAATACGTTGTTGTTTAACACGTAATTATAATTAATTAAGGTAAACTTTAATTAATTTTATCTACACTCATGTCATAATATTCGAATTACGATATCAAAGGTGAACATAAAATGACATACTTTTTAATACAGATAATCAAAATTAAAATTAAAAAAACAACCTGTTACATAATGACCATTATAACACCGGTTCGACTCATTATGATACAGTTATTTTTCTTAAATACTCGGGAAGGCAAAGGGATCTAACCCATACAAAAAATTTGACTCGTAATAATTTACAAAAAGCCACAACAAATAGTTTAAATAAAAAAATAATAATTTTACAGAAAGGGAACAAACAAACAAAGGTTAATTAGGATTTAAAATAATTAAATGGAAAATTGACGAGCCCCCTCATGTTATTGTTTTTAGTGTGTAATTATTCTATGGCTCGATTGGTCGCGTTAAGAAATCCCTCTTATTGGTTCGCTGCATAACGCGTCACGGCGGCGGGCGGGCGGGGCGCTTCTGATTAGACAGTTCTGGCGGAGCGCTTGGTGATTAGTAAAAAATAAACAAATCTGTGTTTCCAATACGGTGCAAACAAGCATATTCAAATAGAAAATGAGAAAAAAGCACTTGTTTTGGAAAACGTAATATTTGTCTTTTCTGTTGTTTTATTTGAATTTATGTATGAGTGTAGATAAAGTAGTGTATGCAACTGCATATAACACGGGTATTAAAACACTCGTTACTATTATGAAACTCGCTGCACTCGTTTCATAATCGCACACTCGTGTTTTAATACCCTTCATTATATGACAGTTGCATAAACTACTATTATAATCGTTACGACTGGTTTAGTAAAGTAGCTAGACTAGAGGTATTGTTTTCGATTCCTGACAAGGATGTTTGAGTGACGAACGCGATTATATGTTTAAATTTGATCATAAAATCGAAATGATTATTTTTCAATGTCTGTTTGTCCGGCATCTAGTACCTGTAGCACAAGTTCTTAATTATACATAATTTGAGTTCGAGTATTGCAGTGAGCGTGGAAATAAATTATAAATTTACTTCTAGATCTACACTTTATTATAAAAATTAAACATTTGTATGCTTAACTCTTTGCATAAGCTAGCAAACTATTAGAATAATTAAAAAAAACTTTCACAGAGTGCTATCTAAGAGTAAGCAGCTTAAAAACAGTAAATATCCAAGATATAGCCATGTGATGTCGGCAGAGTAGAAAAGGATCACCCCATATCCTCTAATGGGAGTCGTAGAAGGCGACTAATGGATCAGTAAAGGGGTACTGAACATCTTATACTCCGTCCATCAACCCGTATTGGGCAAGCGTGGTGGAATAATGCTTAAACCTCCTTCGATGACAAGGAGAGCCCTTGTGTCCCAGCAGAATTATGATGACCCACGATATCACATCTGAAACCGATTGACATATCGAGCCATTACCGCCGTTTTAGTGTAACTAACTACATTTGTAATGAGTTTCATTGCCTACATTATTATACAGAACCGTCTATATTTGATATAGATTGTACGTTTTTTCATATTTGTTACATAGGTAGGTACTTATTGACAACAGATTTAAACCAGAAGCAATTGGTATAACTTAACGAGATATTGGTATACGAGATAGATTCATAAACAGATTTATGTTCGTATTATAGAACAAGTTTCAAGAATGAACGCCGACTTGAGCGTCCTACGTCTTTATCATTTTGTGCGTGACAGACGATTCTCAAGACATGTTTGACTTCTGAATGTCATTGTAATACGGGCCTTAGACAACGAAATTGTTTATAGGAATTATAATTTATTATTCACAAATGAAAGTGCGTCTAACTTATATTCGTGCAGAACTGAAAATCCATTTCTATACTTTTCACTGGACAATGTAAACTTATTAATGTCTTTGTCTTCAATCTGCTCGAGAGTGCATTCACGTCCACTGCAGAGCACATTTTTAATTTGAAATTCACTCTTCTAAACTGCTGGGAACAAGGGGCGAATTGTATTACCACTACCACTGTTAATTGAAATTCTTCTGAGCGAGGAAGGTTAAAATAGAATTGCAAAATGATATCGAAATTAGTTTCGGGTAATGAAAATACTAATTTCTAAAGATCACTTTGTGATCCCTGTGTGGGACTTAGACAAAATTGCCACAAGCGAATTTGTATTTTGAGAATTTCAAAGGGATATAATATATTATCAATTTTAATATTGGAATATCTGCTTCGAATAATGAATTAATTAACGATACAAAAGTTACTCAAAAGAGCGCCGTTTAATGCCAAAGGTAACAGTAATCAATCAATTGTTTTGAAATTTAATTAATGTTTTTGCTATCGGGATAGTATTGTCGGCGCTTGTGGCTCCATCTGTTGACGAACAAGAAGAAGAAATCAAAATAAACGGCTCAAAGAAGCTTGTGTTATAAATAATAATAATAATAACTTTATTGGCACCATAACATATAAATACATGACAATAGTGTTTGATAATGGCTGCATTAGTTTACAAAACTGTGTCGCAGTCATTAACGCCCACCTCCAGAGTACATTTGCTTAAATAATCCTAGGTACAAGTATGTGTAAATTATAAAAATAAATCTTAAATTATAAACTTATAAAGCATGCATGCATGTGTGTGTGTGTGTGTGTGTGTGTGTGTGTGTGTGTATCTGTGTGTGTGCGCGCGCGTTAGAAGCCGGAGAGAAGACCCACGCATTCGAATCAACGAACTAAACTTACGCATACGATTTCCACAATTAATTGAATTTATTGTAACTAAACGTTATTAAACGTATTTTCAAAGTAAACGAGTTCATCATTATAGATAGGAACCTGACTGTACTGCACAGTATAGAAACTTTATTGTACACAAAGACGTCACATAAATGATATAAATACATAAATCTTATCTTAACTATCTTGTTCATAATCCCAAAATGGTTGAGCTGAGTCTAAGATATCATTTGGTGACAAACAAAGCTACATATGGCAGTGTAGGCCAAGTAAAGCCTCAAAAGTCTCAATGAACCCACAGTGGTGCCAAGGGCGGTATGGATAGAATTCGGCGCAGTTAAAAAAGCCATGTGTCTAAGTAAGGCCGGATGGCTGACATCCGGAACACCGGTCCACAGTGAAGAGGCTCAATGGGTCCGGGTGTAACGTGGAGCACTATATAGGCGCTAGCTTCGACAGGACTGCGCTGTCCTCTGTAGAAACAAAACCAGCGGTCGCATATATATCCGCCACCTTTCACAAAAATAAATTTATCATTTCAGGCTACAAAGGCCCACCTTCCCACCACCAACCCATGGCCTGGCGCAACCTTTCGGTTATACAGGCCGGAATCTTGGGAGTAGGGCGCTGCTACTTGCCGAAGGCTTTGATTTCACAGCGCCCATTCTTGACTCCCCTCAAATTGTTTTTTATTCTTTGTCCTTGTCCTTTTGTTTTGTCCTACTCTCCCCCTTCTGGGGCTGGACATCACAAATACGGAACTTCGCGCCGAGCTGCTCTCGCTACAAAGGCCTATACAATAAAAAGAGCTATTTAAAAGCAGAGGCGTATAGGAGCGACTGAATAGGTCCATACTAGGCGGTCCGCTAGCCTATTCGCCAGCTAAACCACGACCCGTAAAGGGTCCCCCCGTGTTCCAACATCAGCAGTCTGGTTGATGTGTCAGCCACATCGAGCAGACGTTGTCTAAGGTGAACCACATGGAGGTCTCGGAACAAAGCACACTTACTGAATGCCCCTGCACAAAAGAGACATCAGAACCAAAAAGTAACGAAACCTTCAATGAACTTCGGTCTATAAGAATACCGTAGTCACTGCCCCTTCTCTTTCCCCTGGGTGTCGTAGGAGGCGACTAAGGGATTTATGAGCGACCATCCGCTCAACTGGTGGTAGGGCCTAACGCCCGCCTGGTTAGTTACCACCGTACGCGTGGTGTAAAACCCGTGAAGTGCTCATTGAGCGCGTTTCGGGATCAGCCAGCGTACAACCAGAGCTTGAGTGGGCGTTAATGCGACATATTTCGGTCCAGGGGCGACATTGGTCGAGCCGATGCCGGGAGGAATGCGTCGATCCGCCGGCCAGGGAGACCCGTAGAAACGGTTATCCCGCTGGCCGCCCGTGGCATAGTGCAGGGGCCCAAGCGTGCCTAACCAGCTCGCGAGGCTGCCCTATCATGCCACGCATAATCTCGGGGTGGATCGTCGTGCCGGTTGGTGACCGGGATGTGGGGTCCCGGCGGCCACTCCCGGGGGGGTACGGGGGCCCTTCCGTCCGGCGGATCGATGAATATCCTTTTTAGGCAGTTCCACGGTGAAACCAGCCTCCCCACTTTGTCCGGAACTGTCGCGGTAACGCCCACTTGATTCACGTCTCTTTTTCCTTTTCCCATGGCAGCCAACAAAAAACATTCAGGTTTTACAGCGGTGCACAACCCCACTCCCTCCACACCGTTTGAGGTTGAGTTCTGCAACATACGTGGACTCCACAGTAACCTCAATGCTGTCCACCAACACCTTGAGTCAGCACGACCTGCATTGTTGTTTCTGACGGAGACGCAAATATTGCCGCCCGCTGACACAAGCTACTTGAATTATCCCGGCTACATGCTTGAAGAGTCCTTCAAAGCGAAAGCCGGAGTATGCTTGTATGTTCGGGCGGATGTTTGCTGTCGCCGTTTGAGCTGCCTGGAAGACCCATCCTTCTCCATGCTAGGGGTACACGTCGACTCTGGCCCCTCGGCTAGAGTCTACGTGTGTCTTTACAGATCCCACACCGGAGACGCTGAGACAACTCGACTTTTTGAACATCTGAGTCGGGTGGCAGATGACGCGCAGGAGCAGTATCCCAATGCAGAACTGGTGTTTTTGGGGGACTTCAATGCTCACCACAGTTTGTGGTTAAGTTCCTCCAAAACTGACCATGCAGGGACCTCTGCTCATGCATTCGCTCTCACGCACGACTTGTCACAACTGGTTGATCAGCCCACCAGGATCCCAGACATTGCAAGTCAAGCGCCTTCTTTACTGGACCTTCTGCTCACGACCCATCCTGAGGGATATCAGGTAGAGGTCCGAGCCCCTCTAGGCTCATCTGACCACTGCCTGATATCCTCCAAAGTGCCGCAGGCCAAGCTTCCGCAACCGGCGGTTGCTAAACGCCGGCTCTGGCATTATGGGTCTGCAGATTGGGATGGTATGCGCGACTACTTTGCGTCCATCCCTTGGAAGCAACGCTGCTTCAGTGATAACGATACATCAGCTTGCGCCGCTGCCATTACTGAGGAGATTGTATTGGGTATGGAATATTACATTCCACATTCCGATCTCATCAGTAAGGGCAGACGTAACCTCTGGTTCAACCGCGATTGTGCTGTTGCTGTTTCACAGAAACAGGCGGCGTATCGCGCTTGGATCAGGGGTCGGGCTCTTAAAGCTCCTGATATCGAGTCACTGAAAGCAGCCTACAACAATGCTTCCAAGTCCTGTAAGAAGGCTTGTAACGTAACTTTTCTTTAGGTGGTTAGTATCCAAGGGAAAGTTCAAAAATAATATCAACAAACGCAAAGTTTTTAATTAACAATGTATTTAGAATAATAATTTTTCTTAATGTTCCAAATCCTTAATTAATTATGTAGACATTATTAAATGCTAAATAAGTAGCTGATTAAACAATTACCTACATAAGAACAAATTATAGTATCCAGGGATCATGGAGGTCTACTTGATCGATATTGGCAAACAGGTATGATTTTATATAAAACAAGTTAATGATAACTGAACCAAAAATTGAGTAATGCTGCAGGGTTAGTTTGGGTTCTCCTATGATACCTCAAACAAGGGAAACGGTTGGTGACGGCTCTTAAGGCAGGCTGGTTTGCCGCAGTTGCTGCAACCTGGTAGCGCCTGGTGTTGTCTCCTCTCCGTCAAGTTTATTCCTCAACTAGTTCTTGGTTTGGATGGGTTTAAGCCCAAACTTAGATGCCCTGTTGGGCGTAGAATGTAAGGTTTATAAGGGTCTGGCACGTCTCTCTGCAGACCAGAGAATATTATATCCACCGAGTGGAAAACTTATTTACGGTGTTGTAACGGCTGTCGGATCGAAGCTCCGAGAATTAGTTCCCCACGGTTCAATTCCGATGGTTAACCACGAAGAAAGATAAGTATTTCATAAAGGCAACTTGAATTCAAAACGATCTCGACTGACCGATCAATATAAAAAAAAAATTTTTTACAAAATTTTCTAAGTCTCGATGACATTTGGCATGACAGATAATATATTTTTAAATTCAAGGAAGGCAAAGGAAACAACTTGTACAACCAACCAATTTGACTGTTTGTTACTTGAAAAGGAATATGGGAATATCCATGTGAATTGAAAAAAAAATAATTGTCATCTTTAGTAACCAAACAAATAAATTTTGGAGTTTCTTGATTCCAACAACAAGCTTTATATCGTGTTCTGTAAAATTCACGATTCCGAAAGTGTTTGATTCAAGAGGTGTTCTGAGTCCAAGAATTTTGGAAAAAATGGTGTTAGCTTGTGGAATACAACATGTATACAAAAAAAAAAAAAAAAACATTTTGCAAAAGCCCATCCTGTCAAAAGTCATGATTTTTGGAATTATCACTTAAGGTTAGAAAAATAATTATAGTTTTATTGTGAAAGACAACGTTACAGTATCCCCCCAACCGGGAAAGAATTCACGAAGGGAATTCGTCGGACGACCTCGTCCGTCGCCTACCCCTAAACAAATAGAATTACTATATGACTCAAAAATATTATGTATTCCTAACAAAAGTACTTAAAAAAAACAAATCCCTTAACCCAAACGTGCCATGAAATAAAAAAAAATAAAAAAAAAAAAAAATAGCTCGTGATTTATGCTATTTTTTTTTTTTTTTTCTAAATTAAATACTTTAATTACGCAAAGGGAACCTATCTCCCGCGACCTTAACAAACTGAAATATAATTAAAATGAGAGTGGCTGTAGAGAACCATTCACACAAAACTTCACACAAAAATGTGAAGGAAAGGTATACCTAATAATAAAAATGTTATCATAAATACTGTACTTTAAACGCTCGGTGCACTCGAAGCAAAACTAAGATAAAAAGATAACAAAAGAAAACAAATTTGTGTAGCAGGTACTATGGTGGTTTATAAAATAAAAAATAATAATTTTTAAGTACACAGAGGTGACTAACTCACGCCCATGTATGTAATAATGCTTGAATTATAATAAAATATCTATGACATTTTCTTATAATTCGTGAATTACGTACACATCCTTGATATCACTTATCATGTTAACATGTAAGCCGCAACAAATGAGTATGTAAAACATAAAGTATAAGTGTAAATTAGGTATATAACCACAGAATTTTTCCCTACTACACGTAAAAATGGTAATTCGAAGATACGCAATCTAAGGTGTTAGGTGATTGCATATTTCGAATTCTTGAGACTGTGTGTGTGCGTGTGCGTGAAGATGTATTTATATGTCTGTTTGTCAGTAATGTTGTTCTCTAAAAAAAGATTCCCCAAATAATGGGAATGTACTCTATAATTAGTACATTGCCTTAGAGGATAAAATGTAATAATTTTGAATATATTTACTGGTTACTGAGTTAGGAAAAATGAAAAATAAAGAAATAAAATTATATAACACCAAGTAAACTGAGTTGTTATTAACTTAAAGTAATGTTTGTATGAAAATTGGTTATGACCATGTGCCAATATCGATCAACTATGTACTGAGCAATAGACCAGTATATAGGACATTAAAATTTGAAAAAAAAAAAATGATATAATTACCTGTCGCGGGACCTCTATTCACTGTAATTCGGGCGCCAAATGTAACGTAACTTTTCTTTAGGTGGTTAGTATCCAAGGGAAAGTTCAAAAATAATATCAACAAACGCAAAGTTTTTAATTAACAATGTATTTAGAATAATAATTTTTCTTAATGTTCCAAATCCTTAATTAATTATGTAGACATTATTAAATGCTAAATAAGTAGCTGATTAAACAATTACCTACATAAGAACAAATTATAGTATCCAGGGATCATGGAGGTCTACTTGATCGATATTGGCAAACAGGTATGATTTTATATAAAACAAGTTAATGATAACTGAACCAAAAATTGAGTAATGCTGCAGGGTTAGTTTGGGTTCTCCTATGATACCTCAAACAAGGGAAACGGTTGGTGACGGCTCTTAAGGCAGGCTGGTTTGCCGCAGTTGCTGCAACCTGGTAGCGCCTGGTGTTGTCTCCTCTCCGTCAAGTTTATTCCTCAACTAGTTCTTGGTTTGGATGGGTTTAAGCCCAAACTTAGATGCCCTGTTGGGCGTAGAATGTAAGGTTTATAAGGGTCTGGCACGTCTCTCTGCAGACCAGAGAATATTATATCCACCGAGTGGAAAACTTATTTACGGTGTTTTAACGGCTGTCGGATCGAAGCTCCGAGAATTAGTTCCCCACGGTTCAATTCCGATGGTTAACCACGAAGAAAGATAAGTATTTCATAAAGGCAACTTGAATTCAAAACGATCTCGACTGACCGATCAATATAAAAAAAAAATTTTTTACAAAATTTTCTAAGTCTCGATGACATTTGGCATGACAGATAATATATTTTTAAATTCAAGGAAGGCAAAGGAAACAACTTGTACAACCAACCAATTTGACTGTTTGTTACTTGAAAAGGAATATGGGAATATCCATGTGAATTGAAAAAAAAATAATTGTCATCTTTAGTAACCAAACAAATAAATTTTGGAGTTTCTTGATTCCAACAACAAGCTTTATATCGTGTTCTGTAAAATTCACGATTCCGAAAGTGTTTGATTCAAGAGGTGTTCTGAGTCCAAGAATTTTGGAAAAAATGGTGTTAGCTTGTGGAATACAACATGTATACAAAAAAAAAAAAAAAAAACATTTTGCAAAAGCCCATCCTGTCAAAAGTCATGATTTTTGGAATTATCACTTAAGGTTAGAAAAATAATTATAGTTTTATTGTGAAAGACAACGTTACAGGCTTACATAAGAGCGGATGCCCAGCGCGTCGCACGCATTGGCCACGAATTGGTAACGCATCCTACGGGCTCCCGTAGTTACTGGCGTCTGGCCAAAGCCGTGCAAAGCAACTTCTGCCAGCCCTCGCTGCCACCCCTGAGATGTCCGGATGGGTCTTTAGCTCATAAGCCGCAGGAGAAAGCCGATCTTCTGGCAAGACTCTTTGCGGCTAATTCCCAAGTCGATGATTGCAATGCACAGCCACCGTCACTACCTCATTGTGGCTCCACGATGCCTGACATTAAAATCAGGCAACGTGATGTTCGTGCGGAACTGCAATCACTCGACGTCCGGAAAGCTAGTGGACCCGATGGCATCCCGGGCGTTGTACTTAAGAAATGTGCAGCGGAGTTGTCTCCCGTACTCACGCGCCTTTACCAGATCTCTTACTCTTCTGGACATGTGCCGGAAGCTTGGAGAGAGGCTAATGTGCAGCCTGTTCCCAAAAAAGGGGACCGCTCAGACCCGGCCAACTATCGGCCAATAGCAGTCACCTCGGTACTTTGCAAAGTTATGGAAAGGATCCTCAACAACCACCTGGTCCGTTACCTAGAGGGTCACTCTCTGATCAACGATCGACAGTACGGCTTTAGGCCGAAACGATCGACGGGTGACCTTCTAGCGTACATGACGCATGTCTGGGGTGAAGCCATGGACAAGCGTGGCGAGTCATTGGCTGTCAGCCTTGATATCGCCAAAGCTTTTGATAGGGTCTGGCACAAAAGTCTTCTCTCCAGGCTTCCGACGTATGGTCTGCCTGCTCAGCTTTGTACCTGGGTGGCTGGCTTCCTGCATGAGCGAAGAATTCGTGTCCTCTGCGACGGATGCAGTTCGCGGTTCATGTCAGTGAATGCCGGTGTTCCCCAGGGTTCCGTTTTATCCCCTACACTGTTTCTTCTGCATATCAATGATATGATTCCGCTTGGGAACATCCATTGCTATGCAGACGACAGTACAGTGCATGTGGGCTACTTCGGACACGCCAAGGCTGGACGGGCAGAAACCGTAGAGAGTCGTGAGAATCTTGTCATTGAACTCAACCGAGAGCTCGACCTTGTTTCTCAATGGGGTACAGCAAATCTGGTTGAGTTCAATGCCAAGAAAACTCAGGTGTGCGCGTTTACGGCTAAAACGTCGCCATTCCTTTCCTTTCCCTCTCTCCAGAGCACAACACTAACGCTACAGAGCAGTATCACCTTGCTCGGTATGGAGGTTCGCAGCGACTTGAATCCGAAGGACGGTTTACCCTTGTTTGGTATAACAACGTTTGCTCGAAAATCGTTTCGTCTAATTTCAGTTGCAATAAAGTCATTTCGCATAATTATTCATTTGACCGAATATTCAGTTGGTAGAATTTTATTTAGCATAATTATTTATTTGACATAATGTCATTTCACCGAATTTTCATTTGCACTAATTTTATTTAACCTAATGTTTAATTGGTAGAATTTTATTTAGCATAATTATTTATTTGACATAATGTCATTTTACCGAATTTTCATTTGCACTAATTTTATTTAACCTAATTTTTAATTGGTAGAAAAAATGCCATACAACTAACGTCATTTTATTTCTCTGTTATTTAAAGTGAGTAAATAATTACGTGATGTATATCAATGTGAGAAACGCCCTAAAGTCGCTTCTGGCACTCGCCGGCCGCTGCCGCGGCACGCTCGCTTCGCTCGCTCGGCTCGTGCGCTTTGTTCATGTCAACCTAACTCGCTCGTCGCTTCGCTCCTCGCTAACCTATTGTTCAATTGAACATTCGATGAAATGAAAATTATACCACCTGAATAATACATCAAATGAACATTATACTTTTTGATCAATAGCGCAAATGTTGTTATCGCAAATGAACATTCGATGAAATGAAAATTATACCACCTGAACAATACATCAAATGAACATTATACTTTTTGATCAATAGCGCAAACGTTGTTATCGCAAATGAACATTCGATGAAATGAAAATTATGTCAATCGATATTATACAAAGTGATTATTTTCTTAAACGTTGTTCGAAGAAATGATTTTCGACTAAACGTTGTTATACGAAACAAGGGTGAACCCGAAGGACTACATCGAAAGCGTGATAAAAACAGCTTCACGGAAACTCGGAGTCCTGAACAAGGTGCGGCGTTTCTTCACGCCAAATCAACGTTGCTTGCTATACAAGACGCAAGTACGGTCCTGCGTGGAGTATTGCTCGCACCTGTGGGATGGCTCCGCCAAGTACTTACTCGATGCTTTGGATAGGTTGCAGCGTCGCGCGGCCCGCATCATCGGCGACGAAGAGGTGACTAAAAACCTTGAGCCTCTCCAATTGCGTCGCAATGTTGCGTCATTGAGCGCTTTCTACCGTCTGTACCACGGCGAGTGCTCTGAGGAACTTTTTTCCCTGATCCCACCATCTCCCTTCCTTTTAAGGACTACGCGTGCTGGTCTACGTTGTCACCGACAAACTGTGGCTACCATTCCAACGCGAACTAAGAAATTTGGCAACTCGTTTCTTTGTCGCACAATCAAAAAATGGAATTCACTGCCAGCACACGTGTTCCCTCCTTCCTATAATCCTGGGTCATTCAAAAGAGGCGTGAAGAAGCACCTTGCAGGTCAGCAAGGCGTGGGTGGCTAGCGCGGCAGTTTATCTCTCGCGCCAGCTATCTTCGCATTTGGACTCTACTTCTGCTTAACATCAGGTGGAATAGAGTCATTTGCTTGACCTTTTTATAAAAAAAAAAAAAAGCAATTTAAAAAATTACTAAATTGAAAAATGAGCGGTCTAATCCCTGAGAGGCTTGTCGCAGCCACTACTCCTTCCAATATTAATTTTGATATTTATAGGCTTCTAAAAAATAAAAAAAAATACGTCATGCATCTTCACTTTTGTTTACCATTATACGGACCGTATGCCTTTAGACAAATTTATCGTATATTTTCTTTATATTTTCCTAGCCGATTAATCCAATATTCGCTTTCGTAAAAATAACAGAAACTCAACACATTAAACACTCCAATAAATTTACACTGTTTTTCCTATGGAAAACATATTGAGATTATCTCACGCCCGAGGTCGTGTGAAGAAACGGACATTATACTGAAACAACCCATCTCATGAAAGTTCCTTTGCTAGCCCCGACATCGCATATATTACTGTCACAAAATAACAGCAATGGGTTTTTGATATGGATTGTGTGCGCGTTATAAAAATACAATAATTGCGTGTGAGATAGAGATATCGAATTTTAATAATTTTAAATTTATAACTATTTCATTTCACATTTTTTGAACATAGAAAATTGTGACAAATAAATATTTGCACTCTACAAGTGAAATATTTTTAAGGCCGTTCATTGCGATTCCGATGAAGTCCTAGTTAATAATTGTTGTCTGAATAATGATTATTAATCTTGGCACATTTTCTGTTCCCAGGTATAACATCAATCACAACACTCACAGTGATCTCCTTCGAGCGGTACATGATGGTGACCAGGCCGCTAAGTTCCAGACACCTTAGCTCCAAAGGAGCTGTCATGTCTATAGTCTTCATCTGGACCTATTCGTTGGCGCTGACCACTCCACCGCTGATGGGATGGGGGAACTATGTCAGCGAAGCCGCTAATATCAGGTAAATGTTTCATCATCATTATTTTAGACGAAAGACGCGCCTCTCCCAAGGATCATCAATCCGATCGGTCCTGCGCTCGCCGCATCCAGCGGCCTCCTGCAACCCTTACCAGATCGTCGCTCCACCTTCAATCAATCAATCAATCGTTTCTTGCAGAACCACAATCCTACTAATATTATAAACGCGTATAGATGTATGGATAGATCATCAGGATTATTGTGCTAACGCACAGACACACTAACACACACAATTCCAAAAACGGTATTTTTTCACTCAGGGTGGTCCAATCAAGAAATGGAATTCACTGCCAGCACACGTGTTCCCTCCTTCCTATAATCCTAAGTCATTCAAAAGAGGCGTGAAGAAGCACCTTGCAGGTCAGCAAGGCGTAGGTGGCTAGCGCGGCACTTTATCTCTCACGCCAGCTATCTTCGCATTTGGACTCTACTTCTGCTTACCATCAGGTGGAATAGAGTCATTTGCTTGATCTTTTTATAAAAAAAAACGAGTAAATCCGTCAAAATCTCGACGTCCAATTTTTGATGATTATTACAAGACTTCCTCTATACTACGTAGATATACGAGAAAGTAATTTAAACAATTACATGAATAGCTAAGCTGCGTATTTACAGGTAAGTATGACATAAGAAAAAAATCTGGAATAACGCCGACCTCAAAAAATAGTGTATCTTATTAACTTTTAGATCGCTTAAAATAGGTATAATTCTTTTTAGAACTCCGTATGTTAATAGTTTAAAATATTTTCACTTTATTAAATTCTCATATTATGTTCCTTGGTTTATGTTGTTTTCACTTTTGTTATTTTGATTTCACGTTCATGCGCCTATCATTTCATTAGGAAACACACCAGCGCTCTTCACATAACACGTACGTTTCAATGAGTTTAGGTCGATATCGCGTGTTTATTCTTGTGTATGTTATTCTAACTGGCATAAATAAAATATTTATAGGTAAGCGGATACTGTAGAAAAGATTACATAAGACTGAAATGTATTAGACTGAAATATATAAGTTTTTGTTTTAGAGCGCCCTAGGTATTCGTTCGTTGGTTTGGTCCATGTTTGGTCTTTCTGATTGAAAAGTCAAACTGTTATAAAAATAAAGTTTAAAAATGTATATTGTAATTAGAACGAAAATAACGTAATTTCGCAATATAAAAGGAGGAGCACCCATGGAGAGACTGTCTTGTCACTCTCGGTCAGAATCAGTCGGAACACAAGGCTAGAGTTCACCAATACATTAAAAGGCGATTATTATTTATTAAATCTTTATTTTTAACTCATTTTTTACCTTACCCTAAACCAGAGGACTTTATAGACCTTATTCCCGCCAACATCGTGAAACTCATACAAAATGTTTTCGATGTTGGCGGGGATGGGTGATAAGGAAAGGGGAACCACAAAAGATCCCATAGGGTCGAAGTGCTCTGAGATACGGCCTCAGCCCTTATTTATGAATAAGAATAAGAATAACTCATTATTACTTTCTCGTTTACGTAGTATAGAGGAAGTCTTGTAATCGTCAAAAAATTGGACCTCGAGATTTTGACGGATTTACACGTTTTGGACCTCCCTGAGTCAAAAAATACATTTATTTTGGAATTATGTCTGTGTGTGTGTCTGTGGGTCTGTGTGTGTATCTATGCGTTAGCACGATAACTCGAGCATGCTTTAACTTATTGCAACCAAATTTAATATTCATGTCATCAAAATATAAGGTTTCTGTCAACTTTTGAGCCGTCGATCACGAAAGGTAAGCAACAAAGTGCGCTGTCGGTACTCGGATGTGTGACCAAAATTCAAGAGATTGGATGCGTCATCAAAATATAAGGTTTCTATCAACCTTTGAGTCATTGCCGGTATACGAGAAAGTCAATGGGAGACCACTTCCGATTTTTTTAACTTATTACTTATTTTTATTTATTAGACATTTTATTTAATGGAAGAAATGCCAAAAACTGACGGTTATATTTAATTTTACGTGTTGGTGAACTCAAGCCTAATGCTATTTTACCACTTTACCACCAACCACCAGTCATTATTTTCCTACCCTGCGCCCAATTTATTTGGGGTCGGTGCAGTATGCCTTGATATCGACAATACTGCTTAAGGATTTGGCATTTGATTTTGACGGCCGTGTGTAACCTAACACCATCCCTCCTTGGGAACGACTGCTATCTTTTGACAGCACCTGGGACCACCAGCTTAACGTGCCGACGAAGAACAGAGGAAAATCCATAAAAAAAATCGGTCACCCATCCGAGTACCGACCGCGCACTTGGTTGCTTAACTTTCGTGATCATTACTAAGAACGCACGCATGTGGCGGCATCGACCTGCTCTCCTCCTATAATAATATAACTTAAAGGAAACAAATAAACTGAGCCTTGTCTATTTGTATTAGCCATTATGACGACGGCACAGTAGAATAGCATCATCCGATATCCTCAAACGGGTGTCGCAGAAGGCGACTAATGGATCAGCAAAGAGGTATTGCTTACCTTATACTCTGTACACCAATCCGCAATGGGCAAGCGTGGTGGACTACTGCCTAAACCTCCTTCGATGACAAGGAGAGACCTTCTTTCCCAGCAGTGGGTCGAATTATAAAAGCTGTTATGATGATGATGATGATGATGAAATGTACTTACCCCGCATTCTTATCTAAGTGTCGAGTGATCTCATAGTAATATTTTTGAATACGGGGGTAAGGGTCAGCTGCAGTCAACAAAGAGTAGCGCAGCATACTTTTCCGTGAAATCTATTATCAACCTAGCCAGTGTTGATATCGCAGCCTTATCGTATAACCAACCACCATTATATACCATATTTACTACCAAGCAAACTAATCGCATACTTGTATGCCTCTGAGAAATTGAACCCAGTAGGTAGGTACCTATCAATGTAATTCCGGTAGACAAACCACAAAGCCTTATGCGGAGACCTTATTCTTTTTTGTCACAAAAAACCAAAAATCTCAAATAACCTAATTCACTTCTTCAAATCCATCCAGTATATATAGCAGTGTGTACACTAAAAAAAACAATCTTAGTACTTTATTAATACCAGTCTTTCTGAGTCAATAAGTAATATAGGTACGCAAAACATATTACGTTTGAAGATGTTTACCCAAAGAGGCTTAGAAATGCCGTTCGAGATAGAGCGAAACACGATTACCAAGAATCCCTTTCGGTATATTAGCTAATAAATTCATTCCGAAGAATGTTTGCTATGCACGTTTATGCTCTGGAGAGAGTAATTTGTGCGCCTCAACAAAAAGAAATCCCATTTCGTTTCCCTTTCATTGGCTTTTGCTGCTTAAATATTTAACTGATTTGTGACCTGATGTTCATTTATTTGTGTATATTGTTGTTTGGTGAAGTATTCATATATCATTCGCTGTCTATTTGGACTCGAGCAACTTATTACAACTTTGTCAATTTATGACGACTCTTCAAATCACAGAATCGATTCTTTAAAAGTTGTCACCGAAATTCAAAAATATCTTTCCATTAAAGATGGTTTAAGATCAACAGCGCAGCATGACAAGTATTTTCAGTTTTTGTGTCTCTTGACGACTGGACATAAGCCTTCCTACATGGCAAAAACATAAGTAAGAGATGTTGGGTCAGAAGAGTTATCTATAACACCTATAAATAAAAATAAGTTCTCGTTTGACCGACAAGAACAGTCAAACGAGAACCATGCATTCTATACATCAAAATAGAAACATTTCAAAAAATAATTGCTGGGAAATGATTTTATTTTTTGGTGTTAAAAAATATTGCAAATTGTACTGCGCAACGTAAAGCGGCCCCGTTCGTTTGTTTCCGTGCACATCGAGTGAGCTACATTGAACGCTATCGTTTTGAAGTCATTTTTTGTTATAAAATACTAAAAAAATGATAATGTTTCTTTGGACAATAATTAAGAAATAACGTTTAGAATGTATTTTCATAAAAATATGAAAAAAAAAATATGACTTTGACCTTCAATAAAATCGTAACTATCAATTTCTAGTCTAAAGGAAGAAAAATGTTATGATGGTGAGCAGAATACATGGTTTTCGTTTGACTGTTCATGTCTTTTACACCCGTTAGAGAAAGTACATATTTAATACTGCAATCTTACATTTTATAACCCCTCCAAGCTTTTACGTAAACTATACTTTTGTATTTAAATCCAGCTTTCGAAACATCTCGTCAGCGAAAATAAACTATTAAAATTGTTGGAATAGTTTCCTTAGCAGCAAGTTAAATCTAGTTTGCTCTTTTA
The DNA here is from genome assembly GCA_955850985.1 of Elophila nymphaeata. NCBI lineage: Eukaryota > Metazoa > Arthropoda > Insecta > Lepidoptera > Crambidae > Elophila > Elophila nymphaeata. The sequence continues at coordinate 7,193,114 of OY039080.1, read as the reverse complement.
ATTCCACCTACTTTAAACGGAATATTTCCAATTATCCACGCTTCCCTTATTACGTCAGTACGAGATTTGCGGTTTTTAAAATTTAAGCAGGTTTAGGGTTGTGTGGAAAACGAAGATTAAATTATTCTGAAACGATAACGCCTTCTCACCGGTCATTAATGCGTAGACACGTAATCAAAGTATTTTTACTCGAACCCAAATTTCTTTTGCAGTTTTTTTCTGTATCAGAGGTAGTCCATATTTAGATGTTTTATTGTTTATTTTATTTATAAGGAATAATAAACAGCCACATTAATCTACTTAAAACTTTACAATTGTTCAACCACGCTGGCCAAGTGCGGGTTGGTCGACTTCACACACAACCTAAGAATTTCTTCATATAGGTGTGTGCAGGTTTCCTCACGATGTTTTCCTTCACCGGAAAAGCGTCGATTAAACGTACATATGAATTCAAAATTTGAAAACACATTGCTATGTGGCGGGATCGAACCAGTGCCTCCCGAGTGGGAGACGACGCTCTTACGCACTACGCCGCCGACGCATTATTACATGATATATCCCGACCAGTATAACAACTAGTTCTAAGCTATAACTTGTCCTTATCACCAAAATCTTATACAACTGAGTTAAAAGTCCTTTTATGCAAAAATAACTTTTATGTAAAACATAAACGCCTAAGAATTATATAGAGGTAGCATAGTAGTTGCACAGTCTATAAAAGTCTTATTACACTGTGGTAATTGTAAGAATTTTTCGCCATTTATTATATTATATGCACGAACTTATATAATACTTTGAAAGAATAAGAATGTAAGTTAAGCGCTAAAATGAGTTTTGTGTGTTTGTTAGATTAAAATATGTATTCAAATGATTCATAAAAATATTATTATAATTAAGTGAATAGTACTCCTTTGAACCAGCTTCAACTAATTATGTGATTGTTACAGCTGTTCGGTGAACTGGCATGAACAATCAATGAACACGCTGACTTATATTATGTTTCTCTTCGCCATGGGGCAGATCGTGCCGCTGGCGGTCATCACATTCAGCTACGTGAATATCATCAGGACTTTGAAGAAGGTAAGAGTAAAAAACAAAAAAAGCCGCCTTCAAAACTAAAAACGAAGAAATAAAATTTCTGTTTATAAAAATCTAAATGTTTTTTTGAGGTCGGTCCCAAATACAAGTAACAACGTTTAATCCAAATATTGAGGTTGGGACCGACCTCACAAAAACATTTAGATTTTTATAAACAGAATTTTTATTTCTTCGTTTTTAGTTTTGAAGGCAGTTTTTTTTATTTAAAACTAATTTTATTTTTTGCTTTTTAGTGTTTTAAGTATGTAAATTTTCAGGAAACGATCTCGAGATCCTTTAGACACACAAGTGATAAGATTACGATATCATCGATGTCAATTAAATAGGCATTATTAGGGATAATTTTAAAACTACTCGTCAGATGTCGATTAAATTTGAATGGGACCAAATGACAAGCACCTGCTTCTAAAGGTCGAAAGAATCTTCAAAATCGGTACACCCAGTATAAAGAGTATGAGGTAACAAACATTAAAAAAAAAAAATACAATCGAATTGATAACCTCCTCCTTTTTGAAGTCGGTTGAAAAGACTACTTTTATAATTAATCCTAAAAGAGTAGTGCAAAAGTTTGTACTTATACCATTGAAATACGTATAAGTACAAACTTTTGCCTACTCTTTTAGTTTCAAACTTATTTATAAACTAATATTCCGGTAAATATGAAGTGTAGCTTAATTTGGGCGCAGTTATATAAACACAAGCTAATCATAATCAGTATATCCATGAAGATAGAATATAACTTCGTGAGTATATCGAAATAAAATAATAGTTTTAAAAAACTAAAAAACACGCTTTTATGTTAAATAAAAAACTAAAAATTTTAAAATAACTTTTAACGTACCCCACGCTTTTCTCTAAATAGTAATTATACTTTTCGTTCATCATTTAGTTTCTATACTAAAAAGTTATTTTTCAATTTTTAGTTTTTTATTTAACATAAAAGCGTGTTTTTTAGTTTTTTTAAACTATTATTTTATTTTCCACTTAGTGCGAATTTCCGCTAACTTAACAATGACAACGCCATCTAGTGACGTATAGCTGAACCTACATTCCAAACGTTAAATTCATTATTTCTGGCGATTTTTCAGGATAATGCGATATTCTTATCGAATTATTGTAATGTCATCGGTTTTGATAAGTCTATAAAGTTTAAATGAAATCTGACCGTTTAAAGTGGGTCAAAATCGAGTCCAAACGAGTCAGTTACATACAAACAAACATACAGGTGAAACTAATATAAGCGTGTTAAAACAAATTAACAAAGTTTAATTGTGTCGTACACATACACCGTCTTAGTGGAATGGACAGTGACGCTCCCTATGCGCCAAATGTTTCGGTGGTAAGTGATCTCTCAACTAACATTTGTCAACTCACAAAACACGGTACCTAATTTTAAACTCCTGACAAAAAAGAAGGGTGTTATAAGTTTAAAGTATGTTTCTGTCTTCGTCGTGGCTACCAAACGGATGATCTTAATATGATTTAGCTTTTTACTTTCTCGTATAAGTAGTATAGAGGAAGTCTTGTAATCGTCAAAAAATTTGACCTCGAGATTTTGACGTTTTTGGAATTGTGTCTGTGAGTGTGTGTCTGTATGTCTTTGTGTCTGTGCGTAAGCGCGATAACTCGAGTATGCTTTAACTTATTGCAACCAATTTTAACATGCATCTATGACATATAAATATAAGGTTTCTATCAACTTTTGAGTCGTCAATCACGAAAGTTAAGCAACCAAGTGCGCTCGGTACTCGGATGGGTGACCAAAATTTAACATGCATGTGTGACATCAAAATTTAAGGTTTCCTATCAACTTTTGAGTCGTTTCTGGTATACGAGAAAATCGGAGACCACTCCCGATTTTATTTGTTCGAAACGTATTTTAATCAGGAGTAATTCTTAGCTTTATTCAAGAATCTGCTCAGCATTTGGAAGGTCGTCAACGCTTTTATGGTTTATAAAGGGATCTGTACAACTTCCACTGGTCTGACCGATTCGTAATTTGGTTTGCTGTAACTTTGCCTGCTGCAGCACACACGCACAGATGCATTTTCTACCCCTTGTGTTTTCTTTTCTGTATTACGGTATTCGCTTTATGTGTGTGTGAGTGTGTGTGTGTGTTGTAGCATACAAATAAAGTTTCATAACTATATATTATATAAAATTCAAAGTCCTGACTGAGATATCAACGCACAGCCCAAACCACTGAACCTAGAGAATTGAAATTTTGCGCATAGATACCTTATACAGTGTAGGCATCCACTAAGAAAAGATTTTTGGAAATTCCACCCCTAAGGGGGTAAAATGTCCACGCAGACGAAGTCGCGGGTGGAAGCTAGTCTATATAATTATTTAACATTTTCTACGAAATCATATATTACGACTTAATCTTGATTACTATATAGACTAAAGACAATCCAGAAATAAGTCAGATAAACAGTTTTCGACTAAGCGTTTAATTGCAAAGCAAATAGCAATTGACTAACGAACTCTCTTAGTTTTGTTTTGGTTGATAGAGGCATTGAGAATTGTTGATTGAAACTTCTGATCAATGGAACTTGATTCTACCGTTTTTATGCAACTATCTTGATAAAACAGATTTTTTTAACAACATGCCCGCAATACTGGTATTTGTCGATTTTGACATTATTTACAAATAGTTACAAGGTATTAAATGAGTAAATCAGAAGCGAAAATCTCCTTTCAAATAATCTCTCGAATTTAATGCGTATCAAAATGACGTACCTAATATTCGTCACTTGAGTAAAGAAATTGATGACGGCTCAAGTTCTTAATGCCTTCAGAGTTAATGCCACAGAAAAACTAAGGAAGAATTATATTTTGACAGGATATAAATAATATATCTACTGGCTTGATACGTGACATCCCTATTGCGACAAGTATATGAAACTTTGATTATTAGTGGGGACATACATAGACTACTTAATCACAGTAAGTTCTTAAGCAATGCCAAATAGTATACATATTTCATTGGACACCCAATACGATAACTATAGTTGCGGTACACTGCATTGGGTAGTTTGCTGGGCGATATTTTGTTGTACCTACTTATCAAAACCTAATTAACTGAGCTACCTAATATATACATACAAACCTACATATTATGTACCCCTGCGCCGGCACACACACACACACACACACACACACACACACACACACAAACACACACACACACACACACACACACACACGCACCCACTCACACACACGCACCCACTCACACGCACGCACCCACTCACACGCACGCACGCACGCACACACACACACAGCCACTTATTTATAGTTACATTTTATTTTAAACACTTTGAAATATTTTATTGACGCCACCACATTGACTCCACTATAATGGACACTCGGTCATTAACGTTGCCTGTATATTAGACATCCGGGCTCGTAGGAAGATATGTTTCTACAACAAGAAACATTTTATTCACTAGTGATATCCAAATTATGTGTATTTTGTCCATTATCTAGTATAGATAGCACAAGTTCTTATTTTTACATTAAATTGCATTTGATAATTTGTCTCATCGCGGATATATACATACCTTTTTTGTTGACGGGGAGGTCAAATGCATTTACGCATCATCCCTGCGGAGTGGTGCCTACCGCAGGGGATATGTAGTACTCGAGGTAAAGGCGTTCCTTCTATACCCACTAAACATCCACCCCGGCCTGACCTTCAGTGCGCTATTACGAGACGGTTCGGGATCTGCGCACGTGAGCGCAACTATACCGAGACCGTCCCAACGCTGCCCGTCTAGGCACTCCTTGCACCAATTGGTGGCCAGCAGCCACTCCTCCACCGATGGCTGCTTGACCTGGCGCGTCCTCCTGATGAGGACACCGGGAGCAGCCATCAGACCGCACCCGGGGGACTTCGGGCGCGGTCGTGACTCTGAAAAGGGCCGTCCGTCCGGGTATAGCCGTGGTGTGAAAACTAAAACCAACTAGACGATGACATGTGACTTCGAATGCCAAGAGGACACACTTGACAGCAAAAGCCACACACGTTACCAGGGTCCGCCACGAGGAGGGTTCCGGACGTGGACCCCAGGATATATACATACCTTTTTTTTTGTTGACGATGGGGAACCAATTGACTGGCCATACCGCACGCTGGCTAGGCGTGCGACGTGTACAGGGATCACCGACGCGGAACAGCGCCAGTACTACCTGCTAAACCCCACCGGTACCCTCTTAAGCCCTCATGGGGGCGCTTTGGGATCGGCGCACTATACGTGCGCCATGTCACCAAAGCGTCCCCGGGCTGGCCCGGTCCAACAGTGAACCGGGCGACGCGCCTGTGGGGGATTACGCTAGGGTACTAGGTAATCCCCAGACGGGGTGGCCTATGCCGACTGGCACCAAGGACGCGCGGCTTGCCAAGCCGCGCCCAGACCACCTTAAGGCCGACGAAGACCGGCGGGCATAGCCGCCTGCCTTCTCCGGCCCTGCCGTCTACGCCGGAGGGGAGCGGCTAGAGCATCCTCCTCCCGCTCCCTCTCCGCTGCCTCCTTCTGCCCCATCACCGACTCGCAGAAGGAGGCGGTAGCCTTCCAAGCCCTCTTATTACCAAGCATGGCTCTAACCATGTTTGGCAATGAGAGCGCTCCTCCGTGAGCGCCGCCACCAACGTGCGACGCTCGTTTCGCCAGGCCGGGCACTCGACAAGCGTGTGCTCGGCCGTGTCGTCAGGGGAGTTGCAGTGGTGACACCGCGGCAACTCCTCCCGACGGGCGATACGGTACAGGTAGTGATCGAAGCACCCATGTCCGGTCAGTACCTGTACCAGGCGGTAGGTGAGGCTACCCCGCTGGCGCCCTACCCACTCCTCCAACACCGGACGAATCGCCTCGATCGTCCGGTGGCCAGCGGCTGGGTTGGCGAGTGCCTCATCCCATCGACGCAGAGCCTCCCTCTGCGCCTGGGTGCGGACCCGTTCGACCTCCTCTCGAACGGGTCGCTCGCCCCGCTCTCTCGCCGCGGCCCTGTGTCGATGCACCTGGGACAGAACCAGGGCATCGACCTCCCACGGGAGCGTACCTGCGAGGACGCAGGCAGCCCCGTGGCTGACCGTGCGGTAAGCCCGCACGGCCCGGGCCGCGATGACCGTCTGCGGTCTCCGCAGGAGGGCTCTCGTGCGGGACGAGAGGCACTCCGCCCACACCGGGGCTCCGTATAGTGCCATCGACCTTATCACCCCGTGATAAAGCCGACGGCACGACGCCTTCGGCCCCCCCACATTGGGGAGGAGCCGCCCGAGTCCGGCTGCGGCGGCGCACAGCCGGGGAGCGAGGAGCCTAAAATACTCCTCGAAGCTCCACCGGGGATCCAGGGTCAGGCCGAGATACTTCATATGCATCTCGACGTGAAACTGGACCCCCTCTACCCGGACACGGAGCCCCGGTGGGATCCTGCGTCTGGGGGCATGGAACGCCATGGCGCTCGTTTTCTCGAGGGCCACCTCCAGCCCCAGGAGGCGGATGCGTCGGAAGACCATGGAGGTGCCGACCGACGCAAGGTGGACCGCCCCCTCCCAATCCCTCGCTCTCGCCGCGACAAGGGTGTCGTCCGCGAAGCAGACGACCTCCATTCGCGGCAAGAGCGAGCCACGCAGGACCCAGTTGTACCCCAAATTCCATAGTAGAGGGCCTAATACGGAACCCTGCGGCACACCTTTTTTTTTTTTTTTGACGCTGTGAAATGCCTTACGCATACCTCATGCCTGGGAAGACACGAGGTTATGTGGGACTCTCCGAAAGGATGTTGAGCCGGCATTACACCGACTCATCACCCATTGGCCTACCCACTAAAACACAGCGATGCCCCTCACATACGCCTGGGAGCGAGCATATCAACTACCGCCTCATCCTCCTCGGATGAGTCGGCAGCGGATATGTCACTCCCGGACGGGAACGTGGGAACTCTTACGAACACATCCACGAACCCGTCGGCGTCTGCTAGCTCAGCGCGAGCCCCTCTCACCCCCCCAAAATGGGGAGGTCAGTGATCCCCCGGGGCATTCGGGGGATCAGCGACTGGCGGTAACCGATGTAATGCAGGGTCCGGACTTCCCGGGCCCGGGCCCCCCTGGTTACCGACAGGAGGCAGAAGGCGGGCATATTGCCGCCTCCTCCGCCCCACTCTTCTACGGCGGCACGGATCGGCCTGGGGGTCTTCCTCCCTGGCCCGCTCCGCCGACTCCTTCTGCGTCATAACCTCTACGCAGAAGGAGTTCGTCGTTCTCGAGCATGGCCTGCACCACGCTCGGGAGGGAGAGGTCGTCACCAATAACATTCACCAGCGCGGTACGCTGAGGAGAAAAAGCCGCGCAGTGTTGTAGGGTGTGCTGCGCGGTATCCTCAGCCGCGTCGCAGTGATGGCACTCCGGAGTGGCCTCACGCCCGATCCGGTGCAGGTACCGGCCAAAAGAGCCGTGCCCGCTCAAAACCTGCACCAGATGGTAGGTGAGGTACCCGTGCTTTCTGTCCGCCCATGCTCGAAGGACGGGGCGCAAGGCCGCGGCGGTCCTCGTTAGAGTCCCGGAGGCGGGAGCGCCCAGGTCTTCAGACCATTGGCGGAACACTTCTTCTCGCGCTTCTTCGAGAGCAGCGGTCACCTCTCGGGGAGCAAGACGGTTCCCATTTGCTCTGCCCTCTCTTCTCAAAGTATACGCCGCCGCGAGGATCTCAGCCACCTGCTCCCACAGCGGAGTGCCAGCAATTGCACACGCCGCCGCCCCGGAGATAGTCCGGTACCCTCGTATCGCTCTCAGCGCCATGGCACGCTGCGCCCTTTTCAGGGACGCCGCGGCTCGGGGACTGAGGGCATCTGCCCAGACCGGGGCACCGTAAAGTGCCATGCTGCGCACTACGCCCGAGTAAAGGCGGCGGCAGCTCGCGTTAGGCCCCCCCACATTGGGCAACAAGCGTCAGCTGCGCGGAGCAGACGGGGTTCGAGCCGCCGAAAGTGCTCCTCGAACCCCCAACGTACCCTGGGGCACACCTGCCGCCACTGGCCACGACTGGACGCGGCCCTCCGCATCCTCGTAGAGGACTGTCCTGTCTCGCAGGTAGTCCTGTACGAGGGTGCGGAGGTAGAAGGGCACTCGATGAAAATTGAGCGCCGCCTCTATGCACTCGTGGGGGATGGTGTTAAACGCGTTCGCGATGTCCAAGGACACCGCGACCACCACCTCCCCCCGTGCTGTGGCCACCTCAGTCCACCTTTTGAGGTGGCCTACCGCGTCCACCGTGGACCGGCCGGTGCGGAAGCCGTACTGGCAGTCTGCCAAGTCCGGCCCCGTGCCCTCAATGTGCTCGATGATCCAGGAGGCGAGAATCTTCTCAAACGCCTTCCCGGACTCATCGAGCAACACCACCGGCCGATAGCCCGCTGGAGAGTCCGCCGGGCGGCTCTCTTTACGGAGCAGGCAGAGCCGCCCCACTCTCCAGCGCCTGGGAAAGCGACCCGTCGCGATGCACACATCCAGCACCGCGCGGAATCGGTCTCCCAGGGGGCTCAAGGCGATCGCCATCACCTTGGCTGGGGCCCCATCTGGCCCCGGAGCCTTGTTATGGCTCCGGAGTCGGTCCCTCACCATGTCGAACTCAGCGTCCGACACGGAGGGAGCTGCGGCCCACACCTCCGGGGCGGAACCGGAGGGCATCCTGGGGGGTGCAAAGGGTCCGGGGTTGGGAAAAAATGTCCCCAGCACCCTTCGCAACAACCCTGGCTCCATACAGGACGTGGAGGGGGCCGCCGAAGCGAATTTCCCCCTCACAGTCCTGTACGGCCTCCCCCAGGGGTCGCTGTCTAGGATTGCTATGTACCTATCCCAGGCAGCGACCTTGGCCCTGCAGATGGCATTTCGCAGGGCCTTGTGGGCCTCATTGTACGCCCGGCGGAAGCTTTCCTCCTCACCGGGCGTTCTCCGGGTGCGCCTACGACACCGTAGGTAGGCGCGCCTGGCCCCCATACTGGCGGTACGCAGGGTCGTGAGCTCCTGCGTCCACCAGTATACCTGCCCCCTGCTCCGTGGGCAGGCCCGCGCCCTCAGCATGGCGGCACTGCAGACGACGTTGATGTCGTCTGCGAAAAGGTCCGCCATGCCGTCGGCATCCCCGGCGACAGTGTCGGGCACATCTGACCAAGCCCGCACTGTCGCCGCCTCCTCCGCCACATCAGGCTGGAGGCGTGTGAGCATCCACCTTTTGAAAGGTGAACTGCCCACACGGGGCCCCAGATGAAAGGGGGCCCCAAGGGATGCCGTGGAGACCTCGTATCGGACGTACCTGTGGTCCGATAGGGTCTCCATATCCACCACCACCCGCCAGTCCCGAACTCGGACCGCGAGCGGCGGGGTGGCAAAGGACACGTCGACTATCGACGTACCCTACCAGCGGGCGCAGGTCGGGGTGGTACCTCGATTGAGGACCTCGAGCCCCAGGGAGAAGACCCAGGACTCTAGGACACCACCCCGAACGTCCGTGCTGGGAGACCCCCACGCCGTAGACTTGGCGTTGAGGTCCCCTGCCACCAGCACCTGACGGGGGGCCGTGCGTCGCACCACCCCTTCAACCGCAGCGAGAAACCGCTCAAAGTCGGCTCTGCTGCGGTTGGGGGAGAAGTAGGTCGACACCACCACTACTTCCCCCCAGCGGGCCACCACATACCCCTCCCCTCTTTCCACGAAAACGAGGGGAGGGCCCGCGCCTGTTCCCATGATGGCCGCGGAGCCGTCCGTCGCCCCCATCCACCTGTCGGACTGGGGAACGCGGTACGGCTCCGATACCACCGCCAAATCAACCCCCCACTCCGCCGCTACCTGACACAGGAGGTCCTGTGCCCCGGCGGAGTGGTTGAGGTTGGCCTGCAGTAGTTTCCCCGATGTCCTACTCTGCATTGTTGACGGACATCGGGGTCACTACTGGGGTCGCCACTGGCGAGGCGCGGCGCGGCACGGGGCGCCGCCTCAGGTGCGGCGCGGGGGGCTGTCCCCGGTTGGGGGAGGCGGCCCTTGACAGGCGGGGGGTTACACTTGGCCCCCGCCATTCGGAGCCCGGCAGCCAGTCCCCTGTCCGCACAAATCGCACAGTGCGGCGGGGCCGAGCATCCCTTGGCCTTGTGCCCCTCTTTGCCGCAGCGGTAGCAGAGGTTGCTGCGGTCTTTACTGGAGGGGCACTTCGCTCCTGGATGCCCCGGTGCCAGGCATCTATGGCACCTCATGGGGCGTTTTTCCAGGAGCCGGACCGTCGCCGCGACCCAGGCCACAGGCAGCCTCCCATCTTTAATCCCCTTGGCGATTGCCTCCACCGGACAGGAGGCAATCGCCGAACCCCCTTCCCTCATGCCTGAGGATACCGTCCCCACCTTGATACTTTCCGGGGGGCAGCCGGCCTTTAGGGCCAGGGCCACCTGCAACTCCTCGGGTGTCGTTGCATCATCCAGCCCCGACACCCGAATCTCGGCCATCTTATTAGGCCGAGACACCTTCGCCGCCTCTCCCAGGGCCTCGCCCACCTTGGAGGATATATACATACCTATATTGTTATATACTTTCCCGGTCGAACGTTTCATGTCGTCAATGAGGTCACAATGAATGCAGGTAACACGAAACTAGATGATTGGCAATCAACGGGCCAAAGAAAAAATAACAAAGGCCTTTGTTTGAGTAGCCATTCCACACTTTAATGAAGGCCATGATCAAAATGACGATGGGGAAATTCCTGCTAAAAAACAAAATCTCCTACAAGAGATGTAGTTAATCAACGGTGTGGTTATGACGAAAATCGATAAATTCGCTCCTAGGACTTCAATTTAAACACGATCGCGACGGGTGCGGAATTTAATTAAGATAGGAATTTTTGATTGTGACTATTATAGTCTGGATGAAGTACCTAGACTTCGTATATGGTCGTTGGAAAAAATGGTGCAATTGTATATCAGTTGATTTCGTGTGAAATATGTACTCAAGCCAATCCAAAGGGATTTTAGAAAAGTTTTTATAAAACGGCGCCAATGATATCCTCATACAAACATTTGTGTTTGTGTGAGGATGTCGATGGCGCCGTGGTCGTTCCTTCTTTGAAACGATCACGAAAGCTGAGCTACCAAGTGTGCTTTCGGTAGTCGGATGGGTGATCGCCAATCTTTCAACTCTATTCTCCTCCGTGATTCAGAAGCCACGTTAAGCTGGTGATCCCGTCTGCTGTCGAAATATAACAGTCGTTCTCAAGGAAGGTTAAATTTAAATTGGGAGCACATAGGCGAAAGAAAAAAGATCTGGCCCGTATATTTTAAATTTTTGGGCTTGTGCCTTCGTCAATTTTCAAATTCATTCCCTTGTCGAATCGTATTCTCTAAGCAGCTTTTTAAACCAAAGCACTTAGCAGACGACTGCGTTTAAAATAGATTTTAATTAATATGATAACAAGGGTCAATATAGGGTTGCCGTATAATCTAGTTTAATATGAAAAACAAATTTGGTATTTTTCTTTGTAAAGTTGGCGAGTGAAGTTGAGTATTACAAACGTATACATTTTTTAATTGAAGTAAAGCTTACGGGTGTCAAAAATATAAAACGTAATTTATTTTTATTAAAAAAATATATTTATAAAAATAACCGTTTATGAGGCTAGTATTATTACCTTAGACAATAGAATCCTTTGTCTAAGATTATTACAATATTTACTTTATAAGAAGTGACAGATTTTTACATTTATTAGGTTCTTACAAAGTCTTTATTTACGTTTTCAACTTAACTTATTTAAATTTCATGTCCCGTCGTTTTTGGTCTATCATGTTAAATGGGATTACTACAACAATCAGATTTGGGTAATTGAACTATTAATATGTCGTGTATTAGAATTAATCTGTGTCATAGGGCTTATCTCATAAGCTTCATTTAATATGTGGTTATATGTATAATTGATTGGTGTTGACCACATAACTTATAATTGTAGGGACTTAAATTATTTTGTCTACACTCATGTCATAATATTCGAATTACGATATCAAAGGTGAACATAAAATGACATACTTTTTAATACAGATAATCAAAATTAAAATTAAAAAAAACAACCTGTAACATAATGACCATTATAACACCGGTTCGACGGTTCGACTCATTATGATACAGTTATTTTTCTTAAATACTCGGGAAGGCAAAGGGATCTAACCCATACGAAAAATTTGACTCCTAATAATTTGCAAAAAGCCACAACAAATAGTTTGTTGCCAGAAAAATCGGACGCCACTACTTTATCTTCACTAATGCAATTAATCAAACAACAAGAGTAAAAGCATTAGTGAAGATAAAGTAGTGTATGCAACTGCATATAACACGGGTATTAAAACACTCGTTACTATTTAACTCACACTCGTGTTTTAATACCCTTCATTATATGACAGTTGCATAAACTACTATTATACTACACCAGATCGGAACAGTACCTATTATTCCCTCAAATTGAAAAGAGAAAGTTGATCTTTTCTTCAGCCTAAATATGCGGGAGGAAAAGTTGTATGAAATTCCATTTCCAACGTGTTTAGTGGGAGGAAAAGTTGTATCAATAGTTATTTATTATACAAGAGTGGAAAGTTCCTTTTTAACCGCGTGCTCGATTTGGATGACCGAGCAAGCGAAGGATTCTAAAGTTGAATCACGAGCGCAGCGAGTGATTCTAAATTAGAATCCTGAGCGTCAGCGAGGGAAACAAACGAGCACAAGGTGAAAAATCTTTCCACTCGAGTGCAATACGTAACTTTTCATCCCACCTCAGCGAGGAAATGACAAAATAATCTTCATTCTAATCATAAATTTGGCACCATAGAGGTTACATTAAATAGGTTTAATGACGTTTTGAATTTACAATTATATTGAGTACTCATTATATGTGATGTTCTAAATTCAAATCTACTTTGCCGCTCAAGCGAATAAAATAGAATTTTCCAGCCAGATTTCGAAGCGCAAAATTACACTTTCCGAGGTGGTGGGATGAAAAATATATTTCTAACGCGACGCCGGCGCCGCCGTCAGCGGGGTGCGCGCGTGGCGGCCGTGCTCGGCAAAAGACCGCGCGCTGCGACAACTACAGGCCATTGGTTCGCCATTGGTTGGCCGGGGTTTCGCAGAACATCTGCAACTAGTGTTGCATAATCATAATCTCTATATAATTTTATTATAGATACTGCTTATTTCAATTTAACATGTCTTTGAATGTTCCTATGTAACACTTGGGAGAAAGTTCGATTCCCAACTCGGAAGTATTGTGCGTTGGTAATCTGTCACTTTCGTCACGCGGTGAACAATGTACTATAAATATCCGTCTTGGTTTTTCACCATGATCGTATCGGCCTTTACAATTCGACCCACCGCTGGGACATAAGAAAGAAAGAAGAAAGAAAACATTTATACACTCAGAACATATATAGAGAAAAAGTACAAAATACACCAACAACTAGTGGAGTCCTGTGCGAGACCAATAGAACCCTGCCTCAGCATGTGCTTCTGGAGCATAGTGCTGTTATTCTGGCAGGACCTTTTTTCCCTCACTGTGACGTACGGTATATATACGTAAGACCTCTCCTTGTCAGCGAAGGAGATTTAGGCAGTAGTCCACCACGCTTGCCCAATGCGGATTGGTGAATGGAGTAGAAGGTGATCAATACCTCTTAGTCGCCTTTTACGACACCTTGGAGGATATGGGGTGATGCTATTATACTCAGCATGGAATGGGTTTTTCCCCAGGTTTGCCTTACAGCGTTAGCTTATAATTATTTATTTTTTATACTATTCCTAGAAACGATACCCAATAGGTATAAAAAAAATTCAAAAATATTGATAGGTGGAATTGGGTAGATACCCAATTCCACCTATCAATATTTTTGGACAAGTAAAATTGTATTATTATCTCACGAACAGTGTTGTGTTTACCGCTCTTGCGTTTCTGATGTGTCCGCAGTGGCCGCCATTGCTTGGTGCCCATTTGCGAGGAGCCTTACATTTGATAATATTAATAAATGTATTTATTAAGCTTCCATCGGCTTATTTTTGTTAACTAGTATACAATCCTTTAACATCTATATTACTGCAATTTCATTTGTATACCTAATCTATGTAATTTCTTTGACACGATAAACCGCCATGATGTTTTGTAGTAATATGCCAGTTTCATACATTATATTCTTTTCGTAAAACGTTAGATGGTTTAGATTGGCTAGTTGCCTATACACTGGTCACAAAAGTCTACAACATTTGCTCGTTGGATCAACAGGAGCTTGTCAAATTTTGGGTTTAAAAAAAGTACCTAAGTGTTTATACGTGGTTTATACCGTGGATCAGGGATTTACTGTGTTACCTATTATTCTTCTTATGTTATGTAAAAAAGTAATGCTTTTCAGTTAAGTATATAAATATTATTTTTGTCATATTTTTAAAATAAATTACATTATTACATTAATGAGCTTTCTATGTAATTATCGTTTACCGGCCCTACTCCCATCTTTAGTTCGTAAGTTTTACGACGCCAAATTTCCTCAGGAATATATCTTAGCCATGCAAAAATAGCTCTTTTGCTTAGCCAATAGCAGAAGTAGATGAACAAAAACAAAACTCCTAAATTCATCAATAATCAAAGTAGTCATTTGGGTAATAACATCTTTTAAATTTCTATTAACTATAGCTTTCATTTGAAGAACTTAGTTTTGGTCATCAACCAACTTCCAAAAAAGGAGGAGGTTCTATGTTCCACTCTATGTATTTTTTTATAACTGTCCTTGACTGTACCTAATAAAAAATATATAATTACTGTTATAAGAATGTCAGCAAAAACGCTGCTAGATATTTATACGCGCCATTTAATTATAAATTTTGACCTATTTCTGTGACTTTTCCATTTCACTTTCAGGTTTTTTTTGGGATCCGACGCCGAAGATTGAATTAACGAAGTGAAATAACTCAGTCGAAAAGAGGTCACATTAATGAATTCTTTTGTACATTGTAGTATTCAATTTCGCTTCGAATTAGTCTGTCAGTACGTCTGTCTCGGGTTCTTCTATCGAAATAGGTACAATGATTTTAAAAGGAAAGGACATAGCAGTTTGCCGCTCGAAGGGATAAGTGCCAAAAAAAAATTATAAATTGGTAATTTTAATGTCGATTTTTACAATGTATTTGAAATTAAACTTATTCAATATATTTATTATATTAAAATATATATACTTAATACTTAACATAATAATGATATTTTAACATTGTTTAATGCACTCAGATATTTTTAATAATTATTTGAAAAATGATCTAATTTCGAGCTCGCGGGCATTTCTTGATCGTACACCACATATCTTCCCAGCTAGTGGACTTATCGCTCTGCGAGCAATATCAATGTGTGTAGTGGGTAACCTATACATGGGTATCTAACATTGAGACAGCGAAAAAAAATATTATTAGTACTTCGATGAATGCACGCTCTTTTAATATAAAAATTAGGTATATTATTATTAGCTTGTTTGGCATCTCGTAATATAAAAAATTAGTGCATGCAGCGGGCGTTCATCAATTTATAAGACGCTATCATGTCAAAAGTTAGATTACACCAATTAACAACACAAAGTAGGCACATCATTGGTCTGAGGTAGGCACGCAAGTATGTACTCTGTACATACCTGCGTGCCGTGGAACCATAGACAATATGCAACTGTAGGAGCAAAGTGGTGTGTAAAAGGGAAAGAGCATACTAACACGTATATTAGAGCGAGATAGATAGACGAGACCATTTCACGTACACGCAGGCGGCCTAGGTCGGCCTGTCAGTCACATAGAAAAGACAGCAACTATTAGACTAGTTTTTTCACGCACACATGCGCATTACTCACACATTAGTGCCTTTTTTGGTCTCACCTTTGTCGACTCATTGCTAATCTATAAACGACAGAAATTATAAAACTATGCAGAGAACACTACCTAATGCTTGTTCATTATTTCATGTCGTTACATCATAGGAGTGAATAGACTAGATATATTTTCTCTCTGGTCCCACTTTTTTAAACTCACTCAATGGGTTTATTTATTTGCTCAGATTTGCTCTGAGGTTAAATAATAATCTGTCTTACACCCACGTTGACTTGATATAGCGAATAACGTGGGTGAAGTGGGTGATAAGGGGTGACACGTGCAGGCGGTGCAGAAACTCTTATATGAACAAGCAGTTTTTATTAGATATTTAGTGCGACATCAAAAGTACATGTTTGTCAAATTAACCTCATTCTTGGAGGCAAAGTAGCCTCTAAAACATAACAACAAGAAATTTTACGTCTCATTTTGGCCACTATGTCCAATAAACAGAACACTAAAATTTTACTATATGCTGGTACGCTTGTAAAATACGACAAAATATTAAGTTCTATGAGTACAGTCTGCTGAAAAGTCTTTTTGAATAATTCAAATCAAATCAAATATCTTTATTGCTTATCACATAACATTCACAAGGGCTGTAGTTCCTGTGATACCCCGTAAGGGCACTGCAAACATTAATTACTTAAAATCTATAACCATATTAAATTTTGCTTTAAAGTATAAAATAAAGTAAATCAATATTTTAACACTACTTTTAACAATTATTTATATAATTTCTATTTTTATAAAAATTAATATTAGCATGCTAATCCCGTTGGTTTGCGTGATAAATTTTGCATTACGATGTTCACTTATACTACTTTTACGCACAGTTGTCTTTGATCATGAATTAAGTTTTGATTTTGTTATTTACTTTTAATGTTGCCGGTTTTGGTGGGTACTTACTTTATTACGCAATTTAATTAAAATTTTGAAGAATATAATGAATTCACACAAATATTTTCACAAACACAAAAACTTATTTATTTATATAGACTTTGATAAGTACTTTTAAATCGTCAAAAACCCTACCGCTATTTTGGGACGAAATAATTATCACGTCGAGGCGGAGAAGAAACGTCGAAAGAAACTCCACAGCTTATAATTTCGTAATGATTTCTAAACATCAGGTGAAATGTGGCGTTTCTTTGACGAGATCTAGATTACAATGAACTCTTTGTGTCATGCGAATACGGCCAACGATTTGATTTTGTTTTGGATAACTATCAAATTAATGTTAGAATAAGATACAGATATTGCTTTTTATTGTCAACAGAATTCCCAAAGACTGGGTCGCGTGAGTCGCGCGGAGACCAAAGCAACCGCCATGGTGTTCATCATGATCATATCTTTCACCGTGGCCTGGACGCCTTATTCCTTATTCGCCCTTATGGAACAGTTCGCAACTGAAGGAATTGTGAGTATTAACATAATTTGAATTAATTATTTTGTAGAACTTTCGCCCAGTATTAATAAAGTTCAATTGCGTGTATCATGTCGAGAGTGAAAAGAGCGAAATATATAATATTTCGTTCGGTGAAGAATGTCATATCTTGCTCTCACAATGGATCTTGAGCTAACGTATAGTTTGACCACGGGCCCTAGAATCCAAATAAAATATAAACAAAATGATTATGAAAACAGTTTTATGCTAAGCTTTTTATATTTTATCTAGATAAGCGCTTTCTATCTGTAGTAAGAGTTTCTACCGGTTAATTATGCATCCATATAAAATGTATATTAAATGTAATTTGAAGTCTCTAGTCTTAAAAATTTAAATTGTATACAGTCCAGTCCATTGTCGCCTTCGGAATAGCGGGGAAATAGGTCAGCGATGGTAGCCTAATTTGTAGTTTGCTTTGTCCAACTGAATGTTTATTCTAATCATGTCTTGGTGGTGTATAATTGAATATTTTTTCGTATCTTTTATTTAAATCCGAATTCTCAATTTTGGTCTGGAACCTAAATCTAATCTAAGATTGCTACAAAAAAGCTCGTCGTAATTTTTGTTTCAACTATTACAATAATTTTTGACTATATCTTAAATTAACTAACTAACTGAACTAAACTCGTGTAATGAGGCAATGTTATAAATGATTTAAAAACTAAATGCTT
Organism: Elophila nymphaeata; assembly: GCA_955850985.1. Taxonomy (NCBI): domain Eukaryota; kingdom Metazoa; phylum Arthropoda; class Insecta; order Lepidoptera; family Crambidae; genus Elophila; species Elophila nymphaeata. Next base: position 7,174,984 of record OY039080.1, on the reverse strand, counting down.
TACTACGATTCGTTCAGGAAAATTGAACTTTTTATTATGAATATTTCCAATATCTTACTTAGCGACTTCCGTCTCCAAAGAGAAGAAGCTTGAAATAATAGGATCAAATAGTCCGAGTAAACCATTAATCTGATTAGCTGGCACAAGAAGATTTGTTAGTTCTTATGCAATCAATGCAAAAACTCAACCGTTTCCCACCTTCAAGAACATTATGCAATTAGATGTTCACTATTACGAAGTGGAATCGAAAATGGAGTTTCCTTCAGAGCAATGATGTTATATCAAACTAGCTTTTGCCCGCGACTTAGTTCGCGTGGATTAGTTACTTTGAGCAACATTTAAATTTTTTGGGACTTAATTTATTAATAATCAAGTAATCAATATATGTTACCAAAAATATATCTATAACATAGATAGATTTCAGCTAGAATAAATATTGTTTATTTCTTATCGAGTGCCTATGTTCAAAGTTGCGTGGTTTCATATTTAATAATGACGAAAAAATATTCAAGTTGATTGTCAGACTTCATCACTCCATGTCCCCCTGGAATTATAAAAAAAATATTTATTAATGCACCCTAGACCTCATAAGGAACCTACGTGCCAAATTTGGAATCTCAAGCCTCAGCGGTTTGAGCTGTGCTTTAATATCTTAATCAGTCACTCAGTCAGTTTCTTCTTATAACGAATCCTTTAAAGGGGAATAGGGGTTGATGGTATTTGACGTCCGCCCCATTGGATTTTAAAATCGTTGTATTAGTAATCAGCGACCGGGTAAACCATACAGCCAAATCTTTCTCAGTATCTAATGTGTGTGAAGAAGAAATTAATATCAAAGTGATCGCAAATAAAATTGGGAGCAATGCAAATTATGAAAATCATTTATAGCAAATCGTTGTGTGTGCAAAATGATTACTCTTTTATTGAATAATTTTTACGTTTACAAATGCGTAAATATTTTTAAAAGTAGAAAAAATACACTGGTAAAAATCGCATTCTCGCCTGGGGCAAGTCGATTCCTGGGGCAAGTCGAGTCCCAGTGGAGTAGTCCCATGATGGGAGTACTGATTTTTTTTCCTAGAGGTTCCACTGACTGGACTATTGGGATTTCAATTCCCAGTGTGATACTCAGACGCATAAAACGCATTGTTTATATATACATATTTATAATATAGTTTCATTAATAAAAACTTCATGGTAACATGTCGTTATCGTTATATAAGTAACTCAACAAAACATCAAACAAAGCCGGGTCGACAAAGTAGGTCAAATTGTAACCTCTGGGAAAAAAAATATCGTAATTCCATCATGGGACTACTCCACTGGAACTACTGGGAATAAACGAAATTGTTTCCTTGGGATTAGATAAAATCGTAAAACTAGTTTTGAATTGACTTTGTAGGTAGTTAAGGCTTTAAGTACCGCTTGGTTGTCACTAAGAATGTAAAGACTATAATAACTTTTTCATTTATTTCAGATATCTCCTGGCGTTGGCGTAATTCCAGCTTTAGTGGCCAAGAGTTCAATATGCTATGATCCGCTCATTTATGTCGGTATGAATACACAAGTAAGTTTGTTACTTTTTCTGAATACTTATGATGTTTGTAGATTCCTCGCACTAAGGTTACAATGCTAGAATAGAAACCCTTTTCTTGTTAGGGGTAGGCAAAAATATACAATGTGTACTCTGGAGTGGGTTAATGCCACTTAAACGTCACACGAGACGAGTTATTTTGGTGAATATTTGTTTAGGCGTAGCTGCGTATATTTATACTCAACCTGAAGTGGAAGTCTGAATTGGTTCTTCTTGCAATATACTCAAAATTTTATAAATTGGGCGCATTCTCGTCAACGCGATACTGTTATTCGTATATAACTCTTGTATTTTTTAATCAACGTCCCCAAATACCTTTGCTTCTTTTTTAAAGCTAAGCTAAGCTAGGCTAAGAAATTGTATATGGCTTGACTTTTCCTAATATAGTATTTCGATTACCAATGATAAGACAATTTGTAAAAAGACATATTTTCTTACAGTTTCGGCAATCAATAAAACGAATCTTCGGCATGCATAACAAAGGGAAGCAATCGCAGACAGAGAAAGCTTTCAACAACACAATTATGTCACCGGCACATAAAATGTCTGTAAATAACGACACCACGCGGTACATATCAGAGAGCACCATATCTTCAGTACCAAAGAAAATAAAAGATACGAAAAAAATAATATTCAGTGACAATATATCCGACGCTAACAACGAAAATAACCGTCCTTTTCCAAGAGATCTTGAATTGTGCACCATTAATGAAAATAGAACAGCTTCAGGTGCAGAAAAGTCTGGAGAAACTGACTATGATGAAGATAGTGGCAATAGCACAAAGAATCTAGATTTGTTCGGTGAATCCTGCAAGTTGTTTAATAAACGTTCACCTGTTCTGACAATAATTGATACTGAACATTTAATATTCAGTAAATATGCCAGAAATAAAAGTGACGATGTTGAAAACGGTAAGAATGCGTATGGAAATGCTGCCTTTGAAGACCATTCTACTGATTCCGCTAATGTCGATCTCTTTAAGCAAGACAACGAATATCAAAGAATGCAAAAGCAAAAGAAAATTAAACATAGCTACTCTTTAGACCTGAGTATCGTTCCCAACGAAAATAGAAATAGGAAACTTTCAATAGAAACTAAGTTTGAAACATTAATTGAGCCTAAAGGATTCTTCAAGGACACTATTTTAAATAAGTTTTTCGAGCCAGATTCGAAACCGGATGGCATCAAAAGTTATTTGTGTGATGTGGAAAAAAATGAAAAAAACGAGAACGTTTTGTAATTTTACACAAATTCATGTTTTGTGGGAACAAATAAATATGGCATTAGCAAAATTTATGTGTAATATTGGTATAACTTGGGTAATATTATTAAAATTATCTATTAATCAATTTGGGGTCAACCGAATTACGCATGATAATGTGATCTGTCGTGATCCAGTCGAACAAAGGTGCTGATTAATTAGAAAGACGTATAAGAATGAAGCCGTAGTCATGGATCTGTGATATAAATATGAGTGCCAAGGTATTTTTAATAAAAAAAATATTTTTGGGAATAGAAAAAGTCAATAATTTTTATAAAATAATAAGATTAAAGAAAATAAAAAACGATTTTAAATGGTTAGCCTTTCTTTCATGACTTGAGATCTTTGAAGAATCATAATGGTAAATAACAAACTATCCCAAAACAAATTCTTAATAAACAGAAAATAAAATTAATGTAGACTTTGAAGCATGATGTGAAAATATTTGTAATATTGACTTGTAAGAATCCAGAAATCATACTACACATACCTTTAATCTTTTGCGACGGAAAGTAAAATAATAATATTCTAATTTAGTTTGTAGAAAATTATTTTGTGTTCTAGTAATGAAGTAGGCGTTTTAAATTAAGTTCAGAGGTTTAGATTTTATACAATAAGTAATTTACTTAATTGAATAAGCCGGTGTTTGTATGATAGAAGTGTAATTTCGTATTTTAATTATGTCGCTATGTACTAAGTATTATCTTTAAAAAGTGTTGCATTTTGTATTTTTTTTAATTATTGTAGTCATAAATTATTGATGGTCAATTATTATTGATTAATTATTAATTCTCTTATACATTAGAGAGGTATTAAATAGTACCTTATCATTCATTTAAGTAAAATATAATATTTTTCTTTTAACTGAAGAGACTTCTAACTAGAGATACTTGACTTTTCTGTTAATTGATTTATAAGTATAGGAAAATTGATATAGCTCAATTACAAATTGATTTATTGTAATTGAGCTATATTAAATGACTGTTATAAAATATGTATCAGCTTTTTTTCTAATATTTTTTAATTACATATCGCCACTCTGATTAAAAGATGCTAAAGTACTTTTATAGTACCAAAGATAACATACCAACTCAAAAAAATAGGATTAATTTTTAAAGTACTTATTATATTTATATTAGTGGCTTAATTTTAAACATAACTATAAAAACGGAAACCAAATTGGAAGTTTTTTAGTGATTATCTTATAAAATTAATGTGTGTTTATATAGATGTGAACGACAAATATATTCAGATAATGTTACCATAAGTCACATTTTCCATTCCTTAGTAATATTTAAAACATATCCTATTTATTTCCTTTCGTATTCAGATTGTTATTATCTATTGAGAATTTTATTTCAATGTTTATTGTTTTTGATTTGGTGTCGGTCAGTGTTTATAATATTAGGACGCACAAACATCCGTGTTGATGATAAAGATATTATGGGGAGCTTTGACTTTGAAAATTTTATAGTGATTTTCATCACTGCCTCTGTCAATATGAAGTATGTTGGCATACATTTCTGGACAAGTATTCCCTATGCGGATTTAAATGTGACACTTGATCTTGTATTGGTTCACTTTTATTCATAAAGGTCTTCCAACACTGTGCATTACTGCGACATACAGCATTATTTAGACATAGCCCATTCTTCTTAGCGGGATCATCAAAGAATGCGCGTGTTTTTCTTCCATGACCGAAATTTTGTATATTACTTACGGTCTGGAGATAGGCAAAATCCTATGTACCTAATTTCTAGGATAACCCTTAACCCTAATTGACGATAATGCGCGTAGAAGCGTACTTAACATGGAACCGGACCTACTATCTCGGATACTTGTTTAAATATTCTTTGTCTAAAATCGCCTGCTCTGTTTTACTTCGTTAAATTTTAAGTTTCAATCAACATTTGACGTTTTGTATAGAATGTTATAGCCAACTATTTAGAACCACATTGTTTCTGTTTCCTCAAATATAAAAACTGAGAAAGCATAAAAACAATGCTTACGAGCGTCGCCCGGTAGAACACGCTCCGGTAGCTTGAAGGATTCTGTGGCATGTCGCGACATGCCGCGGTATGACGCGGTGCGTCGTGGGCATCCCGCCGTGTGTCTTAAGCCTTTCTTTCAAAGCCTCTTATATCCACTCGGGCCTCGCGCTGTTAAACCTTATTTAAATGTCTTTTACATTCAAATTCCTTTCGAGGAACATTGAAACATAGCGTGCGCGGTGTCACGCCATGCCGCGGCATACTACAGAATGACGTGAGGCGATACGGTCTCTTCATGTCGAAGTGGTGTAATGTGAGAGCTGAACTATTGTAAATATGTTTGAATTACTAGATGCGGTCACATTACGCCATATATTTTGTATTATGATTGAAATTGATACCAAATTAAATAGAACATGAACAACATTTTTTTTCCTTTTTTCCATGTTTTTGTTTTCTGTTTAATTTGATATCAATATCAATCATAACTAAACAAAAAAAATCATATTCATTCACCGTGCCCCATGGCTTCGGAACCTTTTATAGAGAATTCATACCATGGGTGAAGATAGTCTTTTAAGCAACTGTTTATAATTAGGTATTAAAACACTCAGTGTTACAATTATTTTACTCGGCTCGCCTTGTGTGATAAACCCACATTCGTGTTTTAATGCCCTTCATTATACAACAGTTGCATAAATAACTAATAAAATAACGAAATTTACAATAATATTTACCAAAACATATTATTCTAATAAATATCCAGAATAATATTATGTTTTGCCGTGCTGCGATTTTAGTCAGTGTAGCCTTAAATTTCACTTAGAAATCAATAGAAAATGTTTTTATTGCTTATTAAACTGCCGATAAAATATTTATTATAATATTACATAATGAATTTTTTTTTATGTGTTCATAAAGTTGCCAGTGTTACTTAAATGATCCGATCAAATTAATTTGAAGTGCTCATGTCTTAAATGGAATCGGAGTGTGTATATTTAGGTCTTTTAAATTGAGTGTTTTACTATATTAAACGTTTCCTATTGACTAGTTGTTTGATTTTTACTTTGTGATAGGCAAAATAAAGTACGTATTTTTATACCTGACGGGAAAAGTTGACTTTTATCTTATCTGATGGGCAAATTATGATAAAACCGAGGAATGTTCTCTTAGATTTGCGCGAGCACTATACATTATAAATAAAACAACTTTTACGGATTTAACTCGCGTGTAATTAGATTTTACATGATGTTATTATTGCCCGACGTTTTGTAACACTTTTCAGCGTTCGTGGTCACGGGATGACTAAAGATGTAGGTTGTCATATTTAAAATAGTTAAATCTACCGTCACTTTAATTATTAATTTGGAGTGTTCCTTTTCACGCAAACGGAGCTCACTGTATCATTGGGTCTTGCGGTGTGGTGGTTTGCTTGAGTTTTAATAATTTTAATTACTGGATCTCAAGCAGGTGGTACGGCCCAACCATCTTCTCTATTGAAATTTCAGTGTTTCTTTATTTCAATAGCCTTGCGCAACATCCTTGGGATGTATCGACGTTCCTTGGCGAGAATGTGTGGTTTATCGAACCTTATATAATGATTGGGCCCTTCTAGCGTATGTTCACACACTGCAGAAACTCAAGCAAACCACCACACAGCAAGACCTAATGACACCGTGAGCTCCGTTTGTGTGAAACGGAACATTCCAAATTAATAATTAAAGTGACGTTAGATTTATTCTTATTCTTAAATAAGGGGCTGAGGCCGTATCTCAGAGCACTTCGACCCTATGGGATCTTTTGTGCTCCCCCTTTCCTTATCACCCATCCCCGCCAACATCGAAAACATTTTGTACGAGTTTCACGATATTGGCGGGAATAAGGTCTATAAGGTCCTCTGGTTTAGGGTAAGCTAAGCCTAGGACCCTTAGTCGCTTGTTGGCTAGTTCATCGCAGTCACATAGTATGTGCTCCATGCTTTCTTCCTCTTCACCACACATTCTACAGATGGGGTCATCAGCTTTGCCTATTGTGCACAGGTGTTTTCTAGTGGCAAAGTGGCCAGTGAGAGCACCTATGAGGCAGCAGATTTGGGTTCTGCTGATTCTTCCCATTCTTTTGAGGTAGCTATGTGTGAGGAGCCTAAAAATTTCTTTGAGTGTGTCAGTCGAAGAGTGGACAACCATTCCCTGAGGTGTCTCTTTTGACAATACTCTTTTAGTGCCATTTTTATGGTGCTTCTAGATAATCCTACAAAAGGCTCGGGCCCATTGATGTTTTGAGCCGATCCTTTCCTTGCTAGTTTGTCAGCATTTTCGTTGCCTTCAATCCCTACATGTCCCGGTACCCACACTAGTTTGACTAGGTTGTGTTTGCCTAGATTGTTTAGTGAGTGTATCGCATTCAAAACTAGTTTTGAAGTGACTTTGTAGGTAGTTAAAGCTTTAAGTGCCGCTTGGATGTCACTAAGAATGTAAATGGTCATTCCTTTGGTGCCCATTTCTAGGTTCTTCTGAGCACAGGCAATTATTGCATATGTCTCAGCCTGAAAGACCGTTGCATATTTGCCCATGCTTTGTTGGTACTCATACCCGTTGGCGTAAATACCTGCCCCTGTACCTGACTCCATCTTTGATCCGTCAGTGTACCATATAAGACTGTTTTCCTTAGGGGTTTTGAGTCCTCGCTTCCATTCCTTACGACGTTAGATTTAACTATTTCATAAAATATGATGTCACGAATAACGTGATTCTTACTCTGGACTACATTTTTTTTAATATAGCTACTTATACATATAAGCTGAAAATAATAAAATGTTTATTTATTAATTAGTTTATATACGCATAATATGTAATATATATAATCATTTAAATCATTATTAACATTTCAATCATAACTACGATATAATAAAACGCGTAATTTAGAGCAATAATAAAACGACGAACGTCTAAATAAATACGCGCTCTAAAGTCGTGTTTGCCGCGCGAATCCAGGTAATAATTCCTGCGTGCGCCGCTTTTGAATGCGCGCGCAGCCTCCGCGCCAGCGCCATCTTGACATCGTTGTTTCTACGCAGAGACAGACGCCCGCTGGACCGCTCGAAGGAGGGTCTGTGTCACTCGCCATCTACAGCTAGTAATTCTACCTATCTAATTATAGCTAATTGCTCATAATACTCACATTTTAAATGTGTTATTAAGCCCCGTAATTGGGTAAGTTATGCATATGTACATTTTAATTAGTTATAGGTTGTAAATATAATTTGTGTTTAATAATAAGACTGCGTTTGTTATCCATACAATGATAACATGTACGCCGGCCATTTTGTAAGTACTTAAATAGTTAATATAAATTTTCTACGCAATAAACATTACTGAGGTAATTAGCATTTTAATATTTCATTTCATTTTTATATTTAAGTGTATATAGTATTTAGAGTATTTTATTCAGTAAGTATTATGGTTTTATGGTTATTGCGTAGACTTTTAATTGTTATTTTTGTGTTTAGTGTTGTATGTACATAATGTGTACTTTACTATGTACCCTGACTGCCTCATCTCGACGACTAAAATAGTGATGGTAAAACGTACCGTCCTCGTGGAGGATCGTAGTTCATGATGCAGTCAGGGTCGGCAAAGGAACACCTCGCTGACATCGGTGTAATTTACAGGGAGTTAGTTTGGGAGATAGACGTCATAGACTGCGCTACCGCTGACGACTACTCCTACTCCTGAACATCCTTGCTGCTGCACCCTTGATCTCATGTGCTCCTCGCTGCTCTACCACCTGCTTCCTGCTCCCGCTGTGCTGCTCCCCGAACTACCTACCCTACCATCTCCCCGACTGCTACCCGTCGTGAGACTCCTACCCTACAGGACGGTATCGTTCCCCACTACCTATCCTTACCCTCTTGCTCCCAGTGACGTAGTAGGAAAGAACCCATGTTACACCTACATCAATAATTTCTTAGTTCCTCTTTTATACCTTTTTTTTATACTCTTAATTTGTCCATTTCTTTATATTAGTGTGTTATTTTGTTTATATTTAATCTTGTAATAAATTTGTATTTTAAAATCAATTAGTTTTTATTAATAATTAGTGTTAGTTGATAGCGCTAACTATCAACGTAACAGTTTGGCGCCCTCCTAGTGGTTCCGAAAGTCACTGGTAGTATTTGGGTATAATTACTATTTTAGTTTTCGATGGTGTTGGTTTACATACAGGGTGTGTTTTTTTTTCAAACATTTTTTTTTTCTTTTCTCTTTTCATTCGTTTTCTATTTTTGTTTACTTAATTGAATTGTTTGTAAGTTAACACCAATTTCTTTTGTGCCATTATTGTGTTCTTTTTACTGTTATTTTCATGATATTTTTTTTTAGTTTTTATTCTGTGTGTTAGGTTAAGTTACTTCACTTGCACAACATACCCACGGTATTGCTTAATATACAGTAGGGTAAACAATTAGTTTTTTTTATTACATATTTTTTTTTATTGTCTGTCGCTTTACAATGGACCGACAAATTAAATTTCTGTCACTACAAAAACATGAACGCGAATATGAAGTTGCATTGCGTGGCGATATACCTGCTGACAATGTAGTTGAGTTGCGTAGGCAAATTTCCAAATTAAGTCGTGATTTTGCATCCGAGGATATATTAGAGTCACACTTGGACCCATCTGACGACTTAAAAGGTGTAAGAGAGAGCCTCAGTAAATTAGAAATTTCCTTCGCAACACTAAAATTAAAATTTGACAAAAATCTGCTATTTCGCGCTAATAATTTAATCAATCATTTATACCATCGCCTATGTAGAATTTCACCTATAACTACCAATGATATAGAAATATTTGATAATGTAAATAAGCATTTTATTTTTTTATCCAACGAGTTATTAAATATAGTACCTCCTTCTTCTAGTCTTAACCACGAGAATAAGGATAGTAGTAATACTACTAACATTACTGTGACCTGCGATCGTGGCATTAGCACAGATCTATTTAAATTAAAATATAATGGTAAAACTTGTGTCCATTCTTTCATACAAAGTGTGGAGGAATTTAAAGAATCTCGCAATATTAGCTCTGAAAAAATATTATCATTTTGTACTGACATTTTTACGGACAACGCACTACATTGGTTCCGAAGTATTCGTAACTCTGTACGTACTTGGGAAGATGTCGTAGTTGTATTGAAAAAAGATTTTAGCCCGATTGATTATGACTACCGCTTAATGTCAGAAATCCGTGCACGTACACAGGGCGAAACAGAGAACATTACCATATACCTGGCAATAATGCATGGTATGTTTTCTCGTTTGTCCCGAGATGTATCTGAAGATGAGAAATTAGAAATTTTACTACATAACGTTAGACCATGCTATGCAAACGTTCTAGCTAGTACTCCTGACATAAATTCCGTTAGTTTATTATCCACGCTTTGTAAAAATTATGAAGCTATTCAATCTAGATTATCTCAATATAAAGAGCCTCCTCAAATCACTGCTGACACATTAGCTCCCGAGTTTGCATATCATAAGTTTAGTAATTCTCAAAACAAAACTTCTACTAATTGTAAATATAATACTACTCCTAATTATTTTATACAAAACGAAAATCTTAAGTCTGTTAATAATGTAAATAACAATGAAGAATACAAGATTTGTGTTACTGGTAACATTAATAGATCTACTCCATATTGTCCCCGTTGTCGTACTAATGACCACCCATTAAAGCTTTGTAAAGAGCCTAAATATTTAATTTGTTTTAAGTGTGGCAAAAAGGACGTTACATATCCCTCATGTCCAGATTGTATAAAACCGTCTAATTACGCTAATCATAGAGTGGCAAAAAACTAGTAAGGAATGGTTGTAGCAAACATCCCAACTTTGACCTACTAGATTGGCAAAAGTGGTTGACTTATATTCAAACATTTAATCAGGCTTATAACACCGTTGCTACAATCATTAATTCTAAGCCTAATAACGATCCTCGTCCTTATATATTTGTAAATATTAATAATTGTAAGTCGATTTCTATGTATGGTTTATTAGATTCAGGTTCTGTTATTAGTATATTAGGTAAGTATTCTCACGAGACATTAATTAGTTATGGTCTCGTCTTAGATACTAAGGAACGTCTAACAGTTTCAGCTGCTGGAGGGCAAAAGATGCACTCCATTGGCTTTATTCACTTGCCAATACTTTATAATAACAAATGTGCGGTAATAAAATCCCACGTTATTCCTGAAGTTGAAGTACCTCTTTTGTTAGGCGTAGATTTTATTTCAGTTTTTAATATTTTCCCAAACAATTTAGTTAATGTACAGTTCCTACCAATTAACAAAGCTCCTGTTTTTGAAATTTGTTCAAATATGGGAATTAAATCTTATGAACACTTACTTAAATCACAAAAACTTTTAGCTGATAATGTTCTTGAACAGTTTAAAGACATCTCTTTTGAATATAAGGGTTTAGGCAGAACAACTCTTATTACACATAAAATTGACACTGGTGATTCCGCACCTATTAAGCAAAGATACTACCGTATGTCTCCTGAAAAACAGTCTATCATCACTGAACAAGTTGATGAGATGTTAGCTCTAGACGTTATAGAACCATGTGAGAGTCCGTGGTCTTCTCCCGTACTGGTTGTAGGTAAGAAAGACGGCAAACCTAGGTTCTGTATTGACAGTAGAAAGCTAAATTCAATAACAAAAAAGGATGCCTATAGTTTACCCTACGTATCAGAAATTTTAGATAATTTGAAAGAAGCTAGGTATATATCTAAACTTGATTTATCTAAAGCTTTTTGGCAAATACCTATTAATTCTCCAGACCGCGAAAAGACCGCATTCTACGTTCCTGGTCGTGGTACACTCATGTTCAAGGTAATGGCCTTCGGTCTATCCAACGCACCAGCTACACAACAGCGTTTGGTTGATCTGCTCTTTGGACCTGAGTTTGAGAACAGGGTTTTCTGTTACATAGACGATGTAATTATTGTAAATAGAGACTTTCAGGAGCACGTCACATTTCTACAACGTGTCCTGGATAAACTACGACAGGCAAATCTAACTATAAATCTCAGCAAATGCCAATTTTTCTGCAATAAAATGAAATATTTAGGTTACGTAGTAGACGAACAAGGCCTTAGAACCGATCCTGAAAAAGTGGAAGCCATTTTAAACTTTCCTACGCCTTCTACCAAAAAAGAGGTAAAACGGTTTTTGGGTACAGCTTCGTGGTATCGGCGTTTTATTCCCCACTTCAGTACTGTTGCTGGACCACTAAATAAACTTACTTCCACTAAAAAGAATTCCCCACCTTTCCTATGGACTTCCGAAGCTGAGAAAGCATTTCTAGAATTAAAATCCTTGTTAATAAAATCACCTATACTAGCCTGTCCGAATTTTAATCTCCCTTTCGACGTTCACACAGATGCCAGTAATTTTGGTGTCGGTGCAATGTTGTCTCAAACCGTTGATGGCATTGAACACCCTATTGCCTATATGAGTAGGTCGCTCTCTGGTGCTGAACGCAACTACAGCGTTACAGAAAGAGAAGCACTCGCTGTACTGACAGCTTTGGAACACTGGCGCTGTTATCTAGAAAACGGCAAACAGTTCTGCGTATATACTGATCATTCAGCCTTAAAATGGTTTCTCTCATTATCAAATCCTTCTGGACGTCTTGCTAGATGGGGTGTCCGTCTTTCTTCCTTTAATTTCGAAATCAAACATCGCAAGGGCAAAGATAATATAATACCCGATGCTTTGTCTCGTTGTCCTATTAATTCGATTGTTAATGTAAATACTACATCATCTTCGCCTACTACTGTTTCTCCACCAATTACTACTGATAGCTGGTACCTAAATATTTTTAACGGTTGTCTAAAATCTCCTTCAAATTTTTCTAATTACCGCATAGAAGGAAGTACTCTATACCGCTACATGAAGTGTAAGACTATACTAACGAATGAGTTCTGTTGGAAAGAGGTGATACCCATAGAAAATCGGGAACAAATCATTTTAAATAATCATGCTGAACCTACTGCGGCTCATTTAGGTATCTACAAAACTTATCACCGGTTACTTCTTAACTATTATTGGCCTGGAATGTACAGAGACGTTGTCAAATTGGTTTCAAGCTGCCCAACTTGCTTAGCGTACAAACAACCTACTCACGGTACGTTAGGTAAAATGGGAAGACCTAAGCAATGTTCTCGTCCATTCCAGACCATATCCATAGATTTAGTTGGTCCCTTACCTACTAGTAGGAAACAAAATAATTATATATTTGTCATCACATGCTGTTTCTCCAAATATTGTCTAACTTATCCTATACGTCAAGCCACATCTACAGCAGTTTGTAAAATTTTAGAGGATAACGTATTTTTAGTTTATGGCGTACCACAAACTATAGTTATGGACAATGGATCTCAATTCATTAGTCACCAGTTAGATACCCTACTTTCTAAATATAAAGTTCCCAATGTACACTTTTCACCTAAATACACACCTCAAGTAAACACCGTTGAAAGATACAATAAGACTATTATTACAGCAATATCAACTCTTATTAATAATGACCATAGAGCTTGGGATGTGAACCTACCAAAGATACAGTTCGCGATTAATAACTCCGTAAATGAAGTGACGGGTTACACACCAGCTTTCCTTGTACACGGTCGCGAACTTGTAACTTGTGGTTCACATTACGTTGACAATGACATACCTAATGATTTAGTATTTCTACCTCGCGACATCTATGCCGAGAATCTAGGTCATCTATCAGATGTCTTTAATACTGTACAGAAAGCTTTATGGAACAGTCACCAAAAGTCCAGTGATAGATATAATCTCCGCCGTAAAGATGCAGAGTTTGAGATAGGTGACTTCGTTTGGAAGAGGTGTTTCTTTCAAAGTGATAAAATAGCTCATTTTTCTAAAAAATTAGCCCCTAAATTCGAGAAATGCCGGGTTATAGGTAAACGTTCTCCCCTTGTGTATATTTTAGAAGATATGAGTGGGCGTGATATAGGAGCTTGGCATATCAAAGATTTAAAATTAAAGTTTTTTAGTTCTTAGGCGATACAGTTTTGTCGGGTTTTGGTATTTCCAACACGCAAAACCCTTATCTAAGGAGGGGGGTATTGTCACGAATAACGTGATTCTTACTCTGGACTACATTTTTTTTAATATAGCTACTTATACATATAAGCTGAAAATAATAAAATGTTTATTTATTAATTAGTTTATATACGCATAATATGTAATATATATAATCATTTAAATCATTATTAACATTTCAATCATAACTACGATATAATAAAACGCGTAATTTAGAGCAATAATAAAACGACGAACGTCTAAATAAATACGCGCTCTAAAGTCGTGTTTGCCGCGCGAATCCAGGTAATAATTCCTGCGTGCGCCGCTTTTGAATGCGCGCGCAGCCTCCGCGCCAGCGCCATCTTGACATCGTTGTTTCTACGCAGAGACAGACGCCCGCTGGACCGCTCGAAGGAGGGTCTGTGTCACTCGCCATCTACAGCTAGTAATTCTACCTATCTAATTATAGCTAATTGCTCATAATACTTACATTTTAAATGTGTTATTAAGCCCCGTAATTGGGTAAGTTGTGCATATGTACATTTTAATAAGTTATAGGTTGTAAATATAATTTGTGTTTAATAATAAGACTGCGTTTGTTATCCATACAATGATAACATGTACGCCGGCCATTTTGTAAGTACTTAAATAGTTAATATAAATTTTCTACGCAATAAACATTACTGAGGTAATTAGCATTTTAATATTTCATTTCATTTTTATATTTAAGTGTATATAGTATTTAGAGTATTTTATTCAGTAAGTATTATGGTTTTATGTTTATTGCGTAGACTTTTAATTGTTATTTTTGTGTTTAGTGTTGTATGTACATAATGTGTACTTTACTATGTACCCTGACTGCCTCATCTCGACGACTAAAATAGTGATGGTAAAACGTACCGTCCTCGTGGAGGATCGTAGTCCATGATGCAGTCAGGGTCGGCAAAGGAACACCTCGCTGACATCGGTGTAATTTACAGGGAGTTAGTTTGGGAGATAGACGTCATAGACTGCGCTACCGCTGACGACTACTCCTACTCCTGAACATCCTTGCTGCTGCACCCTTGATCTCCTGTGCTCCTCGCTGCTCTACCACCTGCTTCCTGCTCCCGCTGTGCTGCTCCCCGAACTACCTACCCTACCATCTCCCCGACTGCTACCCGTCGTGAGACTCCTACCCTACAGGACGGTATCGTTCCCCACTACCTATCCTTACCCTCTTGCTCCCAGTGACGTAGTAGGAAAGAACCCATGTTACACCTACATCAATAATTTCTTAGTTCCTCTTTTATACCTTTTTTTTATACTCTTAATTTGTCCATTTCTTTATATTAGTGTGTTATTTTGTTTATATTTAATCTTGTAATAAATTTGTATTTTAAAATCAATTAGTTTTTATTAATAATTAGTGTTAGTTGATAGCGCTAACTATCAACGTAACAATGACAACCTACATCTTTAGTCATCCCGTGACCACGAACGCTGCAAAGTGTTACGAAACGTCGGGCAATAATAACAACATGTAAAATCTTATTACACGCGAGCTAAATCCGTAAAAGTTGTTTTATTTATAAAACCGAGGAAGATGATGGAAGCGAGTTCATATAGGCCTCAAACTGGACAACATCGGTCTTCTACTTTGTTCAAAATGCTTAAGGGTGTATATGTTACGGTAAATATGATTACTATGGTTATTATTAATAATAACTAGTATTTATCAATATTTACCTCGTGATTTGGTAAATGTGATGATAACTGTGGTGTGGTGTGGTAGGTGCATAAAACACTACTCTCCCAAAAACATTGCACTCCGCCTGGTCATAAAAAAATAACCCTAACCTACCCATCATAGTCCGTAACTAGATATAAACATTTTTTTTTTCAAAAAACAAACAAAGCCGGATCGACAACGTAGGCCAAATTGTTCCTGAACGTCTGGGAAAAAAATACCAGAAGTTCCATCATGGGACTACTCCACTGGAAGTACTGCGAATACACGGAAAACAGGTAGGTACAGTCGAACCAACTGAATCATGACCCACTTCGTCGATCATTCCTTTAGAATCATAAATTTAGTTAGGTTTTCTTCGCTATCATGCGTGTTGCACTTAGTACGTTTTAAATATGAATAAAAATGCGTCATTACGGGTCAGAGATCTATGCAATTTTAATCTTTCTTATCACTGCACTAAAGTCTCAATTGTAATTTTAATTAAGATGTCGTTCATAATCTAAACTCTTTTCACTACTGAGAAAATGAAATAACTATTATATTTTTAAAAATAAAATGACGTTATGTGTCAGATGTCAAGTAGTAGTCTGAACTAAAAAGCCATATTTATTTGACACTGTCAGTGTTTAACAAATTGATAGCAGGTTCGTTACTTAGAAATGTACGTTCAAGCGAATTTCATCCTACTTTGTATAGAGTGACTGTAGGAAAATGATCTTAAGGTGGGTCATGATTCAATTTGGTCGACTGTACATTCAGTCAATCGATCAATCGTTATATACTTCTTTACTAGGGAAAATTTATATTTGAAGCTTTGATTGACCTCTAAGCAAGGGCAGGGACTTGTGAGTTGTAGCTATTTGAATAAGAATATCTAAAGGATGAAAATGGAAAAGAGTTTGGGAGATATAACTGACATTATGACAATTGAAATGGGTTTAAAAGAATATTACAAACGACTGTACGGAATGAGTGAAGCGCAAAGTACGTGTGGTGAATGGCTTAGTTTGATAATAGATTTGGCACTATAGCAGGTTTTGGCGCTTTTTAAGGGCGGTAAGTATTTTTTAGTGAAAATGTAAAAATTCAAGTCAAGAATAGAATAGAATAGAATAGAATATATCTTTATTGTACATCGACCAAATCAAAAATACAAAGATTGTAACCTTAAAATAAATCGTACAAAGATCAAGATGTCTTGAATCGAAAGGGTGTGTTAGGATCAAGGTCTCTTTAAATTGTTCCAGTGAAAATGGAAAGACACTTTAAATATGCGACGTGATGCGAAGAAAAGAACAGTGTAATTCATAAATATATACCTACTTACAAGCTATTATCATCCATTACATACATACTGTTGAGAATGGCTCTAGTTATTCAATTAAAAGGCTCTCACTTAGATCAAAATACTTTACTTATTTTCGCTATATCACAAAGACAATGACAACTGACATTTATAAAGCAATAAACAAGAATAATATTCAAAATACAAAATAAGTCACAAAGGAGGCTAGTTAGTTCGCAACATCGCTCCCCCCTGGACAGCACTCTCAGTCGCTGTCCAACACAGGCAGGCGCGCGAGCTTCATAGCTGGTCTTCTTAATACGCCACCCTAGGTGCAACACGTACCCGTCCATCTGGTCCCGGGTAGACCTTCTCTATTTGAGAATGTCCCAGGAGCAGTGACTCCAGAGGAATTACCTAAAAGAAAATGGTTCGGAGTAATGGCTTCTTTGTCATCATGGTGGACGGAAACATACGTGAAAGGTCTAGAATTTACGATATGTTCAGCCTCAGCAAGCACAGTTAAAATAATGTCTCCAGAAGAGCCTGTCTCGTTCAACGCAACTGCTAGGCACTTCAATTCAAGCCTTGGTATCGTAACGGCTTTCAAAGGCGTTACTTTGCTCTTGCTAGCGACGAGGCTTGTACTTATTTCACCGTCAATGCCATGAAATTTCCAATAGTAAAGTGCAGCTAAAGCGTTCTGGCTGGCATCACTAAATGTGTGTAGCTCCATAGACAAATGTAGTAGATTTGGGTGATAATGACGTGGTACTCTGCTACTGTAGGATGCTGTTAATTTTCTTATACAATAACGCCACATAGATGCTTCGTCTTCAAAAAGGTTTTGATCCCAGCCTAAACCATTGCGTACCGCCTTTGGGAACAGTATCTTGCCTTGTATGAGGACAGGTGCAAGTAAGCCGAGTGGATCAAACAAGCTCATAATTACTGTGAGGGTTTGACGTCTAGTTGGTATCTTAGTGCCATTAAGAATATCTTCTAGAATTTTGGAAAGCGTAACATTGAAGCCTAAAGTATCATCGGCCGGGTTCCATCTTAACCCAAGAGTTTTAACAGTCGTGTTGGCATCAAACTCAACTCCTCCAGATCCTCTTTTCTCGGCAGCTATCGATTCCAAGACTTTTCTGCTGTTTAACATCCATTGGGTTAAGTCGAATCCTCCTTCGGCGTTAATATAGGTTATATCCCGGACTAATCTTACAGCGTCTTCTTCAGAGTGAAATGAATGCAAGTAATCATCCATATAAAATCGCGTCTTTATTGCATTTACAGCTTCCGGAAATTGTGTAGCATATTCTTCAGCATTCCTGCGCATTATGTATATCGCAGTAGTTGGCGAACACGTTGCACCAAATATGACCGAATTCATCTCGTACTCAGTGATTGGTTGAATCCTATTAAATGCACGCCACAAGAATCTCTGTGCTGGTCGATCTGCAGGTCTAATCCTCACTTGCGAAAACATCTCTTTTATGTCAGCTGAGACAGCGTACTTTCCTTCCCTGAACTTAAATATGATGTCTAGCAGAGATAAGAGCAGGTCAGGCCCAGTCAGCAGCTTATCGTTTAGTGACGTTCCTTGTACCTTGCATGCAGCATCATGTACTATTCGCAGATTTCCGGGTTTATTTACGTTTGTTGCCCCAAAATGTGGTAGATAGAACTTCTTAGGCGATTCAATAGGCTTACATATGCTGGCGTATCCGCTCCTTATAAACTTGTCCATATTTTCTTTATACTTCAACCCATAATTCTTGTCGGAGTCCATCTTCTTTTCCACGAGACGTAGGCGTTTAACAGCATTGTTGTAGCTTTCTGGCATGACTGGATCATCTTCACGCCACAGAAGCCCTACTTCCCACCTCTTACCATTTTCTATTCTTCTAGCTGTCGACTCGAGTATCTTCATAGCCCTTTCTCTTTCTCTCTTTCTTTCTCTCTTTCTTCATTCAGCAGTTTCTTGAGGGAGAGACCCAGTGAGTCAATGCGAAAATAGTTCTCGATGAGTTCCCGAAGATCGTCAATTTCACTGCTGTGGCCAACAAAGTTAACTATGTTCGTGGCAGACGAAGCAAAGCCATGTACCACCCACCCTAGAGCAGTCAAGGAAGCTACGGGCTCTGTACTCTTCCCTGATCTGACTTCCTTCGTTACGATGGCATGCCAATTATCTTGGCCAATAAGCAGTTCGGGTACGGCATGTTCATAACAAATGTCTTCTAGCGGAAGGTCGCGTAAGTGGTCGTAATGTTCGAGGGTTGAAATGGTTTGAGGTCATAGAGGCAAGTTCTTCACGGTTCGTACCCCTTGTAGCTCTATGACTGCGTTTGAGGGTCCTATTACTTCCATATCGATCCGTCTAGACTCTGACTCATAGGAGGTGGCGTTCACTCCGGATAAGAATAGTGGTTCAACGCGTCCGTTCGCTCCGATCTGTTTTGCGACGTCATCCTTCAGAAGTGTCAACGTACTTCCACCATCCAGTAGGGCAAAAGTCTTCCTAGTTCCAGCAGGACCGCGAACTAGGACAGGTACGACTTGGAGTAAGGCGTGACATCTCATCTTCGTTTTGCTACAGGTCATGGTGTTCACAGCAGAGTTGCAGGCCGTGGTGTTTACAGCAGGGTTACCGTCCTCTACAGAAACAAGATTCATGTTTCCTTCTACTTCATCAACAGCGGTAGCGGCGGTTCCATGAGGAGCATCCCGCGGTGGAGCATGCAGGAGTCGATGGTGTGACATATGGCAACCATTTAATCCACAGGGCTTGGCTCGACAATTTTCTCGACGATGTCTTGACCTAAGGCACTTAAAGCAGTACTTTATCTCTTTAGCCCAGTTCCAGCGATCGTCAACTGAGAGTAGTTTAAACTTCTCGCATTCTCTTATATTCTTGTGACCATTGGACTGACAGTAGGGGCATGATCTGTTTCCAGTATTGTTCTCAGGACTCAACGGAGGCGGGTATGGAGCTACGCAGCAAGTTTCTTGTCCAGTCGAGTTCGGTTCGGTGTTCGGGTTCAAAAAACTATCATTATCTTCTCCAGCGCAAAAGATTTTATGAGTAGGCGCTATTCTACCAAAGCGACTAGGGTTTAATGGTTCAGGTATCCAAAATTTAGACAACGCTGATGCTTGCGCTTGTAAGAAGTCGGACAGCTTGACTAATTCTGGTAAATCGTCATACTCATGATGCTTGGCATAGCTTAACCAATCCGATTTCATGTGAGGTATCTTCATCTTCACTGCTTGTACCAACTCAGTGTTGAAAAGTTGTTCAGGTCTGTTCAGAGATCTAATCGTAGCTACGCAGTTCTTCACCTTGCACGCGAATCTACATAACTGTTCTGACGAGTCATGGACTTTTGGTAATTCCTTCAAAGCTTTTATCTCCTCATGTAGTATCAGCTCTGGTCGACCATACCGCAACTCCAGGGCTTCCATGATTTCAGCAGCGGGAGCATTAACTTGCAGCAATGATGCGACTGTTTCACGAGCATCTCCTCGAAGGCAACGTTGAAGGCGTGTAAGGTTATCGTCGTCGTCAGTAGAAAAGCGCTTGCGTTTTTCATGCGCAGATTTGAAAAGTATCCACTCGTTCGTATGACCTTGGAAAATAGGAAGATCTCTTTGGGGTCGGTTCATCTCTTTCAGCTGGCGAGAGAGTACTAAGATGTCTGATTCACGATTTCTCCTAACTTCATGAGAATGTTTCATTTCGACAGATTTTTCGTCATGATGTTTTTGATGCTGACTGTACACCCAATTCTCAGTTCGTTGTTCTTTACAAGGAGGGTTGTGATGCGACTCTACTATAGAATTATCATCACGAGCACTCAGTTCAGCGATCTCTAGTTCAAGTTCTTTCTCGATAATAGCTTTCTCTAATACAGCGAGTTTTTTGGCAGCAGCGAGTTCGGCCTTCTTTTTTGCAACAACTACACTTGCGGCGGATCGCGAGCTCTTGCCGCTACTAGTTCTAGTGTACCTGTGGCTTACTGCTTCTTCTCCACCAGCTTGATTCGGTTCGGCCTCTTCATGCGAAGCAATTACAGTCCGGTTCAGTTCTTTTTGCGTTTGTTTTGCTCTGGTCTGTAAGCGGGTCTCGGGGCGCGACATTATCGGAACCAAAATGTTGAGAATGGCTCTAGTTATTCAATTAAATGGCTCTCACTTAGATCAAAATACTTTACTTATTTTCGCTATATCACAAAGACAATGACAACTGACATTTATAAAGCAATAAACAAGAATAATATTCAAAATACAAAATAAGTCACAAAGGAGGCTATAGTTCGCAACACATACAGACACATTAGTTGTTTATAAATCATTGGCAGCCTTTACTATATTCTTAGTTTTGTTTTTGTTATTAGCTTTTTCTTCCTTATTTTTATTTCTATAATATAATTCCCGTGTTACGATGTTTGTCCGGGATGAACTCCGAAACTAACAATCCGATTTTAACTTTTTTTTAAATGTGTGTTTTGTTTTTATAAATATCTACCATGGATATAGGAAAATGTAGATACTAACACGTATATTAGAATGAGATAGATAGATGAGCCATTTCACGTACACGCAGGCGGCCTATGTCGGCCTGTTAGTCACGTAGTAACGTAGACAGAGAAGTGTATAGACGATTAGATAGCGTGCCGCTTGTGAGATAGACTGATAGATATGAAGTGTTACCATAATAAAATATTTTCCCATTTTTTGAGTTTAATACGAAATGCCAAAGATAATAGTTTCGTTAGGTATGTCAGTATACTATTTAAAATATTTGAATAACATTCTGTGTACATTATTACTAGTTTTGAAATGCTTTCTATTATAATGTCATTCAATGTATGGTTCTGTAGTAATTTTCAATAATTTTATATAATACTTACCATAGTAAACTGACTTATTGAACGGACTTCGTATGGGGTTTTATTACTTTTTGACTAAAATGCCGAAGAAGTACCTACCGTACTGCGAATCTCTTAAATCGACGAGCCGGTAATTTTTCATAAAAACTAGCGCACTATGTCGAGCTTGGCGTAAGTTGAAACTATATTTTCTATGAAAAATTCCTGCTTGTTGTCGATTACAGAGTCTCGAAGGTCTCGAATCACTTAAGAAAATCGCACTACAGAATCTATTAAGGGTGCGTTCCAAAACCAGTGACGCCAGGGTAAAATTTACTTCGTGAATAGTCAGAGCTTGACGCTCGAAAGAGAAAAAAACATTGTATATAAATTAACTTTGAACTTTATGTAAATAAAATACTATTTGACAGTAACTATCGTTTTTGTGTAGTTACAAAAATAATAATTCAAAAATTTGGTCATGAATATGAAAACATAAATGATGCTCAACAGATTGACAGCTAAGTATCAGGTAAATTTTGCCGGTCTTCAGACACCGATAAAAATTTTATTCTCCCCCAAGTCGTTCCAAAATACTAGAGCAACTGTCAGAGTAAATGTTTGTTTACCTTCGGTTTCACTCGAGTTTGTTTTGGAACGGCTTAGAGTAAAATTCACTCTACCCTGAGTAAATTGAAATTGTTTTGGAACGCACCCTAAGAAGTGCCACAGAATAAAGAAGAACTAACTAAAAATTGAAGATACCTATACAATAATACAAAGAAAAATATTATAAATTAAAAAACAACAAAATTAAATAAATTTCTTTATTGAAATATTATTTTTATTTTTGTTTGGCAAGTTTCAATCATAATTAAATTTCTTTATTGTCCCTTAAACAACACAAGTTTACTATGGATATTTCAAAAATGCTGTGTTGTTACCAGCTGAGGAACGGCGTTAGGCATGAGAAATGATGATGTTAGTTTTGGTTGCCAATTTATTCGACCGGTGGCTTCAATCCATTGCTTCCTTATATCATTGTTTGATGGAAAACTATAACAAAAAGACAAAATATTCAGAGATCATTTTATAGAAGCACAATTAATATTACAAGGTTTTGTAAATTCTGTTTAAAATAAGTCAGTATACTTAATTGTATTTTTTTTTAAAATATTAATTATGTCCACATTATTACTAACTATGATCTATTTATAATCTGGTGTAGCTGAAAATAGCTACAAGATAACAGTACAATTTCATTTATAAAGAATCAGAATAGTAGGTAACTATAATCTTCTATCTAACTTAATTACTCAATTACAGGCATATTTAAAAGAAGACCAATACTCTGTCACAGGCCGGACTATTTATTTATAAAAAATCAGATAAGTATATAAAAATACCATTCTGTAAAAATATGAACTAAAATAATGCAATAGAAGTTAACTGCAATTCGAAATAATAGTGCAAGGTTTTTAGGGAACTTCTATGGGTAATGTTGGTAACACGATACGAAATAATTTTTAGGTTATGAATAATTTAATTTTACTATTATGACTATTAATCATTATTGTTTAATCTACATAATGCGCATTTCTATTCATGTATGACATAAAATAAATTTCAAGAACACAAACTATACAAAAGTATACTATACTTACGAGTAGAAAGTTATGCCATCAAGTTTACGTTCGCTATCAGTTTTGCATGTAATAACACAACATCAAACCATTTTTCCGATGTAATTTTAAAGAAAAACTATGGTGTCTAATATATTTTTACTTTAAATTATGCTTGTAAGCAGATTTAACACTTTTTAATAATATTTTTCACAATCACTTAGAATAATCAGGAACAAACTGTCAACTTTGTTTAGCACATAGTTGTGCTGGCCTTGAAAATGTCGGCCACGCTAGTGAAACAAAAAATTCATATGTTTTATCCTTGTTTTTCACAGTAGGTGTGCATAAGTAATTCTCTTTTTTGTGTGAATGAGAAGGAAAATATGCATTTGTCTATACACTTCTCTGTCTACGCGTAGTAAAGACTGCAAGTTTGTTAGACTGCAGTACTATTTCTCACGCACAGGTAATGCGCATTACTCACACATTTGTGCATTTTTTTCGATTCATTGCCAATCTATAAACGACAGTAATTATAAATCTTCTTCTTCTTCTTCAACAGCTCATATAATGTCCCCACCGAGGGGCTCGAGCCTACCCCACATTAGGGGCGATTAGGCCATAATAGTCAACCACGCTGGCCAAGTGCGGGTTGGTCGACTTCACACACAACCTAAGAATTTCTTCATAGGTGTGTGCAGGTTTCCTCACGATGTTTTCTTTCACCGTAAAAGCGTCGATTAAACGTACATATGAATTCAAAATTTGAAAACACATTGGTACGTGGCGGGGATCGAACCAGTGCCTCCCGGGTAGGAGACGACGCTCGTACGCACTACGCCACCGACGTCTCTATTGACGTCTCTATATCTGATTATAAATCTATGATAAATAAAATGTCTATTTTAGTTAAAATCGGATTGTTAATTTCAGATCATCCCGGACGAACATCGTGACACGGGAATTATATGAAATAGATAATGATCATCATAACAGCCTTTATAATTCGACCCACTGCTGGGACATAAGGCCTCTCCTTGTCATTGAAGGAGGTTTAGGCAGTAGTCCACCACGCTTGCCCAATGCGGATTGGTGGACGGAGTATAAGGTGATCAATACCCCTTTGCTGATCCATTAGTCGCCTTCTACGACACCCATTGGAGGATATGGGGTGATGCTATTCTACTCTGCCGGCATCACACGGCATCCGGCATCACACGGCATGAAATAGATAATGATACTTAAAATTTAATGTTTTAGTTTTAATTTACATTTGATTAATGACAATTATGAAATATTTTAGAGATTTTAATAATGTTAATTGTATTTAACAATGTTTGAATTAATTGAATATGTAATCTAGGTACATGATCAGATCATGTGTGTTGAAAGAACATCCATGACTAGCACATCCTCAAGATGTGGTTCATTCCAGTTATTCCACGAAAAGCTGAATATCGGCCTTTGACTATAACATATAGACTGCGCTCTGGTAGGTCATAAAAAACTGAATCTACCAAATAATAATGATCTCTATTTGAATATTGACAGTAATATTAATAGAACCGACTATGGATGGTAATTCGATTAATCATTCGACACTGGATACTGTAATACGCGATCGGTTTGTATTAATCACAGAGCAATAAAATTCCGATATCTGTGGATATTAATATGTAAGTCACATGAAGGAAAATGTACGGCGAGCACCGACTTCATACAAATGGAGAAAACGTTAACTACCCCTATTTCTTATTCGATTTGTATACTCGTATTTTAGAATGTTTTTAACAAATAAAAAAAATATGTCTGTACGTTTTCCTTTTTTCAATAGGTATTCAATTTATTTTATGAAAATAACCATGAATGTAAATCGAAATTTAGTTAGGGTAGGTTTATTAATACAAACATCAGTTGGACTGTCTGGAGAAGAGCTTGGCTTGGGTGTTTGTTATGTTATGGATCAATACGGTTAGTCCATCTAAATCTACCTACCGTAAGGTACGTATTTCTCCCAAGGAAAACAGGCTACTCATTTCTGATAATCAAATACAACAATCTAAAGTGTATTTTAAATGTTGGTATCTTGTAAACATGTCATGTTAATCACTCGTCCTATTCTTATTGTATGATTAAGTAGCAGTGGACAGGGCATATTGCGAGGAGGACTGACGGCCGTTGGGCGGAAAGGTCCTCAAGTAATAACCACGTACTTACCGGGAAACGCAGCGTTGGAAGGACTCACTGGGTGGACTGATGATCTGGTAAAAGACGTGGTAAGGCGCTGGATGCGGCCAGCGCAGGACCGACCAGTCTGGAGGTCCTTGGGGAAGGCCTATGTCCAACAGTGTCCCTCGGTTGAAATGATGATGTATTTAGTAATTTGGTAAAGAAAAGAGTTATTTAACGTGATATGTTTGCTGTTGGAGGTGGCATTTGCAGCATCACCGGAGATTCCTTGGAAGACGAGGACTTTGGTGGAATTTTCCGTAGAAGATTTCTCATTCAGCCGAGAGACACGCACTGTAGGACATAGGAGGGAAAAGATCATCAAACCGGTCGGTCCTGCGCATAAGATGTCTTATCCTCCTAAATTAAGTTTTTTAATAATTATTCTTTTATTAAAACTAAATAAAATCAACATGTATCTGTTTAAATCGCACCTTACAGCTCATATGAATGATACATAATTGTAAGAAGGACACGTGAGCTGGTAGTAAATTCTATTTCTTGGTAGTGCGGCAAATAAATGATTTGCCAAACGTAGATTGCATTGGAATTGTAGCCACAGTTTCTGCAGATAAATTGTGCTAGAAAACGGTTTATGTACCTCTAGGTAAGATTCGTTGATATGTTATTTTGAACAATCCTAGCCCGTAATAGAATTATAAAGCTATGTTTAATCATTAATGAACTAATTAGGTTAGCTCTAACAGCTTAGTGCGACGCTGTTAACGCGTCAGCAGACAGTTATAATGAACTGACAAAACGTGGACTACAGTTAATTAACATTGTTAAATCGTCTGTTACTTGTTTATTTATTTATTTTTATCTTTTACAGAGAAGATATTGCTTTTCATCTCACTTTATTCTCACACACAAGTGAGCTTCACCCAGAATAATAGTGATTAAATTGTTTTTTTAATTACACTTAGCCAAAGTGTAATTAAAAAAAAAATTGTATCTAGTCTGTTATTGATGTAGTATGCCAACAGATCGTGAGGTATACCGTGGTATGCCGCAGCGTGCCGTGTCGCGCCGTGCTATGGCGTGCCACTGGTGGGTGCCAGGCCAGCCCTAACGAGGAGAATTTTATAACTACAACTGATTATAGTACCACCGTCTGTAGAAATTCTTACAGTAGTCCGACGAGCCCATATAAACAGGGCATTCGTGAGGGAGACGCGGAACGAGAGGGTAGCGCGCTTATTCCCAACCGTCACCACTGGCGACAAACGAGAAAAAAAAAATCCATTTATTGCCAGTGGTGACGGATGGGTTAGTAAAATCCCAGTTGTTGCCACTGGCGAGAGTTGGGTCTTTGTCAAATCCCACTGATAACAGTTAGGATAAAAAAAATCCCAATTGTTGTCAGTGATGATATATCAATTTTTGGTGGCAATGCAATAAAGCAATATTCCAAAATAATATACACAAATACACTTCGAAAATATTTTATCAAATAGTTTGACAGCTGTTGTTTTAAAAATTTATCGATAGTGGTAAAGCAAAATTTATTTCATTCAGCATAATTAGATAGGTATACAATTGGTTTAGGTTAGGTTAGACTTGCAACCTATACGCGCGAGCCGAGCGAGCGGAGCGAGCGTGCCGCGGTAGTGGCCGGCGAAGCACCAGACACGTTTTTACATTTTACTAAAGGACTAGCAACGATTGGAAAGTTTCTTTATCTAATTATCACCACTAGTGATATCTGGGATTTCATTTTCCCTTTCATCACAACTGTCGTCACCACTGGCAATAAATGGGTTTTTTTTTTCTCTTTTGTCACCAATGGGAACTTAGCCAGTGGTAACGACTGGGAACACCGACCGGGACACCCTGCTTCGTTTTAATTATGTCTACTGCACGCTGTGCAAAAGCGGCATTTTCCTCGACATTAAAACCGAACCACTATTTTTTTGCGCTGTGATAGTACATACGTACAAAATCACATTAGTGTGTTGCATTCATTGTTTCAGAGTTCTATCATCATCTTTTAAAAGCAACAAAGAAATAGAATTTCAAGCTAATTGAATTACATGCTCGAAATATTGAGAAAAAAATAAAGCCAATCTAATTTTTATGCCGATAAGCAATTAAGCATCTAATCGACAGTAATTTTACTGTTCCCTAACAATTTATCCCTAGTAACAGACGACGACAGTATTTTTTTATCCATCAATTATCAAACTATACATAAATAGAACAGTCGATTATAAGGTGAAAAATTAAATTAACGATGATAGAATTCTTGGAAACTTCAAAAGACAAAAATGAAAATCCCCTTTCGTGTTGAAGACAAGGGCAAAATAATATATAGTTGTCATAGGAACAAGGCTCAAAGTCGAGCTATTAACAGAACTTATTAGACTACTATCAGCAAGGTGAAAACTTTTAATCGCCTCTATAATACGCTCACAACAGTTTTATTATCCATCCCGAAATAATTATCATTAAGAACTTTTGTTCTAGTTAACGGAGAAATAAACTTACAACATAATCTAGATATTTTCATGAATAAACTTAAATAACAATGAATAACAACCGTGACTGGCGGACAAATGCTCGTGTTCATCACACAAATACTGCCACTATCCGGATTTGAACCCGGATCGCCGAATGTGTGCATTACTGACCACTCCACCACGACGGCGTTTATAGTAAACTCTAACTAGATAATTTCAGTAATTCAGGTAAACTAAGAACTTCTTCTTCAAATAAAATAACGAGATATCAGGCTGTGCCACTTTTTATTTGCCATATGCACTATCGTCTACATTATCTGTTCGTTGATCTCAAGCGGTTCTATTGAGTAATTAAAAATGTAATCTTACTCCTGTCTCTTCCAAATGTGGCTAATGTCCCTGACAATTTGTCAAAATAATAAACTGGACCCGTTAATCCTGCATGCTTCTTTTTACTTTCTCGTATGCGTAGTATAGAGGAAGTCTTGTAATCATCAAAAAATTCGACCTCGAGATTTTGACGGATTTACACGTTTTGGACCTCCCCGAGTCCAAAAATACCCTTTTTGGAATTATGTCTGTGTGTCTGTATGTCTGTGTGTCTGCGCGTTAGCACGATAACTCGTGCATGCTTTGACTTATTGCAACCAAATTAAAATGCATGTATGACATCAAAATATAAGGTTCCTATCAAATTTTGAGTCATTTCCGGTTTACGAGAAAGTCAAGGGGAGACCACTTACGATTTTTCTGTTTCGTTGAGAGCAAGACACAATGATGTCAAGGTAAAGCTCAGAAAATAATTCAAAGTAAGAGTCCAACTTTTCTACCATTATAATTCTCTTTAGAGTAGATTTCTTTAATTAAATAAATTAAAATAAAATAAATTAAAATGATTTTTGTGAATTATTCTAGCAGACTTTTGGTTGGTTAAACAATTTAGATGGCTCTTACCTTTTAATATAACATATTGTATTAAAGCATACTGGTGTTTTCCTACGTATCCTAAAATGGTTTATTAGTTTTGTAACAGTATTCTAGAGGTTACAATAAAAATTTTAGTACAAAACCATAATTACGTTGTTGTTTGTTTTTAATGTTAAGATTTTGTGCAATCTAATAACTTTTTCAAACATTACAACTTTCGCACTGAACTCATAACATTCTGTAACCTTTTTTTTTATTTTTTGTTGTTGGGGAGGTCAAATGCATTTACGCATCGTCACTGCGGGGTGGTGCCAACCGCAGGGGATATGTGCGACTCGAGATAAAGGCGTTCCCTCCATACCCACTAAACATCCTCCCCGGCCTGACCTCCAGTACGCGGGATGGCTCGGGATCTGCGCACGTGAGCGCAACTACACCGAGACCGTCCCAACGCTGCCGTCTAGGCAATCCTTGTGCACCAATTGGTGGCCAGCAGCCCACAGGGGCTACTGACTAACGCCAGCCCCTGTGGGTCGCTGGCCGACGCCGGCCTTATAGGCCGCCTCCTCACCGACGGCTGCTCGACCTGGCCCGTCCTCCTGACGAGGCCACCGGGAGCAGCCATCGGACCGCACCCGAGGTCATCTGGCGCGGTCGTGGCCCTGAAAAGGGCCGTCCGGAACTAGCCGTGATGGGAAAACAAAAACAACTCGGCGATGGCATGTGACTTCGAATGCCAAGCGGACACACTTGACATTAAAAGCCACACACCCGCCGAGAAAGTTTCCCCACCACGTTACCAGACGTTAGAGACTTCCGGACGTGGACCCCAACATTCTGTAACGTAGGATTTTTACTGTTAATCATTTTTTATTATTATTCTTGACAGGGCCTTTATCTCACCTAATTATAGATATAGGAAACTGTAGATCTGCAATGTAAAAAAAAAGATCAAACTAATGCGTATATTAGAGCGAGATAGATAGACGATACCATTACACGTACAAGCAACCGGCCTAAGTCGGCCTGTCAGTCACGTAGAAAAGATCGCAAAACAGCAGGTGTCAGATTACTAGTACTATTTTTCACACGCACACATGCTCATTACTCACACATTGGTATTTTTTAGCCCTAGTCGATTCATCGCCAATCTATAAACGTTAGTAATTATAAATCTATGCAATTGATGGTAAGTGACGATAAGATGGATCGAGCTCCACCTGGAACCCTCAATCAGATAGGGATGGCTATCTTATTCTTCACTAGCTCTGCCCGCGACTTTGTTCGCGTATTATGATATTATATAGCCTATAGCCTTCCTCGATAAATGAACTATCCAACACAAAAAGATTTTTTCAATTTGAATCAGTAGTTACTGAGATTAGCGCGTTCAAACAAACAAACAAACTCTTCAGCTTTATAATATTAAGAGATTGTCGGATGATGTTGGTAGACAGCCAGACTTGAAAAAAAGTCCTACCACCAACCAATTTGTAAAAAGTAAAAGTTTTAATCAAAGATTCTGCAAGAGTTTTGACATCTTACTAGCCCGTAATAAACAACATTCATTTGAAGACACCCAGCATCTTTCCACTTCTTTCTAAATCACTCTATACCAAGAGTATCAACTCGAGGATCTCGCGCTAATCTCAACAAATCCTTTTTCTACAATTCTTAAACAGTTGGCCACACAGAAAGAAGTATGCCAATCTTCTTAAAGTTAAGAGCAAGCATTCCAGACATGAACAATGGCTGACAAAATGACACTCCGTTCAAGAACCATTATCATTGTATGCGGCCATTAAATCCGCTCTCTAGCTTCCTGAAGGACCTATTAGATACGAGAAGGGTTGTAAATAAATTGCCTAGTAATTGCAGTCCTCTGTATAATAAATCATTGCGGGAAGGTCGATGGCGATGCGATCGTGCGTACTTCGTAACGATCAGGTAAGCTAAGCTGCCAAGCGCGCGGTCGGTACTCGGATGGGTTTTTTTTTCAACCGAAAAATTTTCAGCTCGATTTTCGTCCACGCTTCGGAAGGTACGTCATACACAAGAAAGAGGTTTAAAAAACTGTAACCCGACTACGGAAAAAACACGCGATAAGAAAAACTAATGAAATCGTTTAATATCGAGGTTTAAAGTAAAATCGACTCCTTCTATTGTTAAAGTCGGTTAAAATGTAGCCTATGTAAAAAAAAATATTATTTAGTTTACAGCTGTCTTTTGAATTGACAGGCCGCCTTAAATCTCCTGCGTGTACGTGAATCTATTTATTTATTTATTTAATAAACAATGTTTCAACAGCAATACAACACAAAAGAACAATAGTTGATGCTACTTAAACATAAGCCAATTTTAGAAACAAATTTTGATGACATATCTTGAAAAAATTTGATCTTTGAATGGTTTCGTCTATCTCTCTAATATACGCGTTAGTATGCTATTTTTTTTAACATTGTGGCTCTACACTTCCTATTATCTAATAGATAACATTACCATGTCTATGGGGTTGTGTATTTTTTTATGACTAAGGATTTTTTAAGGTTAAGAAGATATACCTTGCCCAGTAATTACACTGGAGAACTTTCCGTCCAATCCGAAACACAGTGAACTGCTTCACGGCAGAAATAAGAAAGGCGGATAATATTTTAGGTAATTTTGTACCCACCTCGTTGTACACCGAGTGACTTATATTCAAATGAGACAACAAGTTCGTAAAAACAGGAGTGCTCACTAAAACCACTGTAATAAGAACAAAATCAGACATAACATTGAAGTCGTTTAAACAACGATAAAGCCACGCGTGTCCCCAAAGGCTCATTATTTCAAACTTTCAAAAAACTTGTCTTGATAAAATTTACTTTTCGTTACACAATGTTTAGCTAAGCTTATAAAAACAAACTATATAAGCGAATGTTTTGAGGTACCTACGTTGTTTTGTGAGTATTAATTATAATAACGCACAAAAACACAAACACAATCATTAAAGTTACTTCAACTCTCTATAAAAAATAGGCGAGTTAACCCTACTATCCACAGAGAGCTCGTGCGGCACTGACCTCACTCGCAATCCCACGTGGACTATTTCCAATGAAAATAACAAATTAAATTACAATTGAACCTAATTATGTCATAGCGCCGTCATATTATTTCATCAAGTCAAGGTAGAAGCGTCGGTGAGGGAAGCACCGGTTCGAACCCTGCCACGTACCAATGTGTTTTCAAATTTTGAATTCTTATGTACAGTCGACCAAATTGAATCATGACCCACCTTAAGATCATTTTCCTACAGTCACTCTATACAAAGTAGGATGAAATTCGCTTGAACGTACATTTCTAAGTAACGACCTGCTATCAATTTGTTAGACACTGACAGTGTCTAATAAATATGGCTTTTTAAAATTTGTTCAGACTACTACTTGACATCTGACACATAACGTCATTTTATTTTTAAAAATATCATAGTTATTCCATTTTCTCAGTAGTGAAAAGAGTTTAGATTATGAACGACATCTTATTTAAAATTCCAATTGAGACTTTAGTGCAGTGATAAGAAAGATTAAAATTGCATAGATATCTAACCCGTAATGACGTATTTTTATTCATATTTAAAACGTACTAAGTGTAACACGCATGATAGCGAAGAAAACCTAATTAAATTTATGATTCTAAAGGAATGATCGGCCAAGTGGGTCATGATTCAGTTGGTTCGACTGTACGTTTAATTGACGCTTTTACGGTGAAGGAAAATATCGTGATCTGTGATCTGGGAGTATCGTGAAATTTTTTTAGGTTACGTGTAAAGCCGACCAACTGGCACTTGGCCAGCGTGGTTGACTAAGGCCATGGCCAGGGCAGGCTCAATACTCGGTAGGGACATTATATGAGCAGTTGATGATGATGACGTTAAGGTATTTACACTTATAATCAACATGTTTGTGGAGTGCGCTGCTTGAGCACGAAACGTGGGTCATAATATGTTGTTGCAGCTAGACTTGGATATTTTTAAATCACGCTATATCGCTTTATAGGTCGTATAGTGCAAGCAGGACTTTACTTTATTAAAATTAAACAGCTGTCAATAAATCTCAGTTCGCTTATACGCACGCAATGCCTTAATTATGGACGCGCTTTTCATAAAGCACAAATAAATAACTTAGTTATTAAGAAGCTTTTATGAAAGGTGGAACATTGTAATAGACGGCATGAATATAAATTTTAATTGAAAATAAGTTTGATGATTGATTACTAAATTCGTGCAAAGAAAGGTATGAATAAAATATTTTTCAACACGATTGCTCGTAAAACCACCTTTACTGCACGGATTTCAGTTTCGTAATGGGGTCTATTACGCACTAGTGCGATACTGAATTTCTTTTTCTAATTATTTTTTTAAATTAGATTCTCGCTATTAAGGATATAGCCCATACAGCCATTATCTTCTTTGAGTTTGCATTAAAATGTGGACATCGCACATTTTCCACAACAACACACAATCCTGACTCCATCTCAGCGCACCAAACACCCTTTTTAACCGACTTCAAAAAGGAGGAGAATCTCAATTCGACTGTATTTTGTTTGACATCTGACGAGTACTTTTCGAGTTATCCCCAATAATGCCTCGATGATATCGTAATAGTTCTATTCCTTGTTTGTCTAAAAGATCTCGAAATAGTTCCCTGGAAATTACAATAATTAAAAAAAACAAAAAAAAATGTTTTAAATAAAAAAACACAATTGAAACTAATAAACAACTTTTAAAAAAAAGTCCAACCGACTTCAAAAAGTATAAAAATAACATATTATTAAAATGTGTGCTAGGTACCTGCTGTACTGTTTGAAGACGGTGCCAAGCCATGTCAATCGTTCAGCATAATATAATATAATATAATATAATATAATATATTTTCACGCTCACACCAATTATCTAGCCCGAAGTAAGTATCATTAAGAACTTGTGTTACGGATACTAGATAACGGACTTTTTTTTTTTTAATATACATAATAATTTTTAGATATTTTTATAAATAAACTTAAATAAATATATAAACAACCATGACTCGCAAACAAACATTCGTGTTTGTCACACAAACATTTGCCGCTACCAGGATTCGAACCCGGACCGCTTGATGTGAAGCCAGCTATACTGACCACTCCACCACGACCACCGCCACCGCGACGATGAGCCCCTCATCACCCAAGCTAGCTCGTTCGGTCACAATAGCGGGATGGTGTAATCAAGAGTGTGATGTGGCAGGCGGACCTATAGAATACCTAGTTGGCTTGGCACCGACTTCAAACAGTACAGCAGGTACCTAGCACACATTTTAATAATATGTTATTTTTATACTTTTTGAAGTCGGTTGGACTTTCCTTTTTAAAAGTTGTTTATTTTTCTATTTTTAGTGTTTTATGTGGAATAATTCTTGTTTTTTTATATATATTACGAGATGGCCAACAAACTTGCGGCCCACTCGGTGTTAAGTGGTTCCGTCGCCTATAGACACTTGCAATATTAAGGATAAATCACTTAACATTAGAAGTGCGTTGCCATTCGGAGGATTACTTTTTGGGTTTTGTACCCCTTTTATGTATTCGATAGGCTGGCAACCTGTCACTATTTGGAGGCACTGCATGGTCCATACTGCCAGAGGTGGTTATGTGTGACAAAATGTTACAGTTTTGTACAAGTTTAACGTCCAAATACTACCTAACTATTACGGAGCTTTGCCTTCCATCATCAGCTCACCTAACAAGTTGAAAGAATACAACTATCGGTCTTTAGGTACCTACCTTTAATATTTAAAGCATTATCATCCAACTCTAAATCGTTAAGGAGTTTCTCCTTCAATCATCAGCTCACCTGAATAACCTGAAAGAATACAACTATCGTTCTTTAGGTACCTTTTATACTTAAATAATCATCAACCAACTCCTAACAGTTAAGGAGTTATTCCTTCCATCATCGGCTCACCTGATCAACTTGAAAAAATACAACTAGCGGTCTTTACGTGCCTATAATATTTAAAGAATTTTCATCCAACTCCTAACCGTTAAGGAGTTTTTCCTTCCATGTTCAGCTCACCTGAATAACTTGAAAGAATACAACTATCGCTCTTTGGGTACCTTTAATATTTAAAGAATTATCATCCAACTCCTAACCATTAAGGAGTTTTTTGTTTCATCAACAACTAACCTAAATTACCTGAAAGAACACAACTATCGGTCTTTAGGTACCTTTAATATTTAAATAATCAACAACCAACTCCTAACAATTAAGGAGTTTTACCATCCATCATCAGCTCATCAACATAAGATGACTACCAGGCGCAATCATACTAGAATTGTTTTATAAAAAATATGA
This sequence comes from Elophila nymphaeata, assembly GCA_955850985.1. Classification (NCBI taxonomy): domain Eukaryota; kingdom Metazoa; phylum Arthropoda; class Insecta; order Lepidoptera; family Crambidae; genus Elophila; species Elophila nymphaeata. Next base: position 7,139,530 of record OY039080.1, on the reverse strand, counting down.
ATAACCCTCCCTTTCCATTGTTTTTCGAGGGGTGCCCTCGATTTTCCTAGCTTTGCATCATCAGATCCTGACTTGGTGACAATGTGACCACCTCAGGCGTATACACTATCGAATAAAAAAAGAATTTCGAAAATCGGTCCACAAATGACAGAGATATCGGTGAACATACATTTACCTTCCATCATCAGCTCATCAACATGAGATGGTGACTGCCAGACGTAAACGCTAGAATAGCTTTAGAAAAAATATCAAAAACGTTGAACATGCCTATAAAATTTGAGGGTTGCCCTCGATTTCCCTGGCTTCCCATCATCAGATCCTGACTTGGTGACAATGGGACCACCTCAGGAGTAAACACTATCGAATAAAAAAAGAATTTTGTAAATCGGTTCAGAAATGACGGAGATATCGGTGTACATACATAAAAAAAAATAATACATACAGACGAATACAGAACCTCCTCCTGTTGGGAAGTCGGTTAAAAACGAAGAAATAAAAATTTTGTTTATAAAAATTTAAATTGTTTTTGAGGTCGGTGCCAATGCCAACCACAATATTTGGAATAAACATTGTCACTTGTATTTGGGACCGACCTCAAAAGAACATTTATTCTACTTTCAAGCTACTTATTTCATGGAATAATTTTATTTTTGCGTTTACAAACGCGTAAATATAATATTAGAAAAACTACTTATTTCATTTGGATAAGGGTAATAAGTTAATATTAAGTATTCAAGCCTTTAGTTTGTATGAAATTTACAAATAATAATTCATATTACCTTGTAAATTTTGTGGGAAATATCATATTCATCCAGAATATGAATTTTCCTCACATAACCGCCTCCATACTATAGTGGTTCGTCCAAAATAATGTAAATAATTAATAAATTACTTAAAATCTAAGTAAAAATAATTAATTTAAGATACTCGAATAAAATACATTATCATTTTTTTTCATTCAGACGTAATTTATTTAACATTTACAGGCTTATTTATTTTTTCTTTAAGTGTGAAATACAACACTCGTGTGTATTAAAATTTGTATAGATTTTGATATTATTATTATTTCATGTTACGTAATTAAACGTCTACGTTGCAATGTTTCATAAGTTTATTTTTCACTAAAATTAAAACGTGGATTGAGTGGAAAAGATCTCTTTTACAGATATCGATAGAATATCTATACAAATTAATTGTTTGTATATAGTTTGAAACTATAATATACATTCTATTTTGAGCATTTATAAAATCTATATGATGCGAGCCGACAAAAGCAGATTCGCGTGGGATGAATAAATTAAGTAACCTACAAATAATAATATAGATACTTGGTTCATAGGTTTTCCGTTTCAGTTTTCTAATTACATTGGAAATAAGATCTACTCGTTTATAAACTTAGACCGTATAATATCAATCAAATAAACCATCATAAAATCAATCAGTTGTTATACCTGTGTCAAAATTTAGTAATATTGGATAGGCATGGCTCGCCTTACGTTAAAAGAAATACCTCATTATTTCGGATTTTTTGCTCATCTCGATTAACTTCGTAGTAAAAGGTTCGAATTATTTCACTTGGCAGCGTCCATAATCTCTATTTTGTCGGTACTATAAATGGATATTCGAAACCATAACTTTCAGAATTTAGTAACGAGGATAAGTATTAGTTAGACCAACAACTAAAAATACCTAAATCTCCTAAGACATCATCATCATCATCATCAACAGCTCCTATAATGTCCCCACCGAGGGGCTCGAGCCTACCCCACATTAGGGGCGATTAGGCCTTAGTCAACCACGTTGGTCAAGTGAGGGTTAGTCGACTTCAAACACAACTTAAGAATTTCTTTATAGGTGTGTGCAGGTTTCCTCACGATGTTTTCCTTCACCGTAAAAGCGTCGAATAAACGTACATATGAATTCAAAATTTGGAAACACATTGGTACGTGGCGGGGTTCGAACCAGTGCCTCCCGGCTGGGAGACATCGCCCTTACACACTACGCCACCGACGCTTTCTAAGACATAAAGCATTAATTTTGAGAAACAAAAATAATATAATCTTTCTTCTCAGGGAAGAAGCAAAAGGGTTGGCAACACATTCTGGTTTCGAAAACTAGACAATTTTTGCCGAGGACTATTGAAGATCTATCTTGTTCCTACTTTATAATGTTTAATGAAATTACTTTTATTTACAGTTTCCGCTGAAAATATGAACAGCACTATAAAAATTAGTACAATGTTTGACTGCCAACATAACCGGTACAAAATTTACACAAGTATGTTAAACCCAACTTGGCGCCATAATATGATTGGATGTTACATTATAAATCTTATTGTGGAAATGTATAAATTCAAGTAAGTATCTTCAAAAGTAGCTTAAGAATATTTTAGTTGTACCTATTTGAAGCTTAACCCTTAGCTTCAGTCACGTAAATACCTACCTAGAGTATCTCAAACTCTTCTCTTTTCAGCTCTCAAAATAATTAAATTATGACATTAGGAGAAAAATAAAAATAAAATATTTTTTATTTATAAAAATAAATATAACAATATGATAAATTGACAACATTTATAAAATAATCTTAAATCTGTTGAACACCTGTTCCCGCCTTCCTACAATCCTGGGTCATTCAAAAGAGGCGACCTTGCAGGTCGGCAAGGCGAGGGTGGCTAGCGCGGGGGGCTTAACCATGACTAATATTAATAACTATTAACGATTTTAATTAAAATTCAATATTATATCCAAATTTGCTATGCCCTAACAGGGTATATGTGTAGGTAATGTTTTGTAAATAGAATTAAGACATATGTATGCATAAAGGAAATAAAGAAATAGTAACCATAAGTTTTCTTACGTGAACCTCAGAAATGTCTTTTGAACCTTATCCAGCTGCAAGAGATACTTTGCTTGGTAAGGGTTCCAAATGCAAGCAATCGTGTCAAGTTTGCTGAGCGGTACGAGGTTCGATATAAATCCGGGTACCAATATAAAAACTTCAATAAACCTAAAATATAGGCAGGTATTTTTAAAAAATAAACTTTCCTATGATTTTTGCGAAAATATGATTAGTCAAATCATCCTGCGGCACATGTAACGATCTTGCAAATCACTTGGAAAAATAAGAAAATAATTATCCTAATTCATAATTTTCAATAGGTAACACTTGAGATATAAAAAAAGTCAAGAGTCAGATGAGTAGGATACTGAATAGGATACTACAATTGTTTTACAAGTAATAGTTCATGTTATGGATTTAATTTTATAATATCCACGGCCATTAAAACAATGTGCAAATCATGATTTCGTTTATTTCAAAATCTCGAAAAGTATTACATAGGATGTTGTAACACTGCATTGTAATAATTGATGTCATATTTGCAGAAGTGGACAACATTATTAAGACCGAGGTCGCAATTTACCGTTTTCGCAATTTTGTTCGAAAATAACTCGTATTGCCATTTGATGAGGTTTATAAAAAAAACTCTATGAAAATCGTCAAAAATTCTGCTTCCGCAAATACATAATCTATAATATAATAAAAATGAATCGCAAAATGTGTTAGTAAGCGCATAACTCAACAACGCCTAGACCAATTTGGCCAATTATTTTTTTAAAATGTTCGTTGAAGTTCAAGGATGGTTTTTACGGCGAGAAAAATTCGAATAATTTCTTTATGCAGGACGGGACGAAGTCTGTCGGGTCCGCTAGTGTATAATAAAATTTTACTTTTCCAAATGGTTATTAAATATTATTGTGCAGATTATGCGTAATGAGTGTGATGGCGCTTAAAATTCTTCGAACAAAAAAATCCTATTTTTATTTGATATCGATTTTTTGTTTTCCACATTGTTTGTATTTTGCTTCACAAAATAATGCGATGTGGATTCACGGATACTTTTTAATTGGCCTTGCACCAAAAGTCAACCAATTCATTCTAATCTACACCTACATAATTCTGTATTCGAATATCCCCTACCTTTTCAATATCAAACTTTTGTTATTTCATCCCTTGTTCATTCCATAGAACAATTTTAATCCATTTGTTTTTATTTCAGCGTTTCCTATGTGACCGAAACTACGCCGATCGGTAAAACTAACAACACAATAGACTTGTACGCGGTACCTATGCCTTTATCGCAAGAAATTTTAAATATCGCAACACCAGTGCACACGATTCTTTCTTGGAGGTATGTATAACTTCAACTTAATTTAGTCAAATTACAAATGATTAATGCCTCTAACCAAAACTTTTACTTATGTAAAATATAAGTTCATTGATGTATTAGATAGTATGTATGGAGAAACTTCAGTTATTACAAACACTTAACACTATGTGGGCCGCAAGAGTGTTTGCCATCTTGTATATAAAAAAAAATGTTTTATATAAAAAAAATATACTTTTTAATACTAGAAACAAATATTTTATTTACGCGTTTGTAAAGGCAAAAATAAAATTATTCCCTAATATACTGTTTGCGAAGCGAAGCATATTTTGTAAAAGAAGAAAATAACAATTTTTGTTCAGATTGGAATTGGTTGTTTATTTGTCAACCATGTAAATTCTGTAATTACATTCATATAGGTATAAACCAAAGGTTTGATATTTGATTCCGAGTAGGGATGCAGGTTATATATCACGTTAAAAGTTATAACTAACTATATATGGTATATATAGTTATAAGCTTTTTTAACATAAGATAATTTAGAATTTCAAAAATTTCTAGCAGCCTTGAGTTTGTCATGCCGAGATTGCTGTACATGAATTTGCCTGTGTGCGTAGGCATGTTTGCCCGCGTTATAGTTATATTTTTTTCTTCTTTGTTATATTTGTTTTGTGGTAACCTGCATTCCGAAGTACGGATGAAAACCGAGTTGGAGAATTTTTCTAATTGCATTAAATATTCTCACATTATCAACTCGACACTAAAAACTTACACATTACATTAACAACTTATTAGTGCATACGATATATGATTTCAATTACAAATCCGATATCCATAGGCCTAGATTCTTTGTGCACAATGAGTGCAATACAGCTATTGGAGTTTCGTTTAGGATCAATTAGAATTTGATCACTCCAGTTTGGCTTTGGGCAGACGTAACAGACATGTGTTGGGTAATTATTGGGCCGTGGCTGGGTAATTTATTTGACCACGTTATTACGTTGAATACGTTATTAGAGAAGATTTTGACTATTCTATAACAGATTCAGGGTATCCACAAATTATCGTAGACGATTTAATTATGCGAATCAATGGGTTCATTAGAAAGAGGCTTATTTTGAAAATAAAAAGTAGCATTATATATTTTATTAGCGACCTGCCCCGGCTTCGCACGAATATTATTTACAGTACGTACTTTAACCTTAAAGAATTAAACATGTTAACCTTCCTTTTGAATTACTCTATCTATTGCTGAAAACCGCATTGAAATCTGTTGCGTATTTTAAGTCCCAAGTGCACATACAGAAAGAGCAACCTTATTTTATACTATGTGGGTAATAATTATTTATTTTAATCGATAATATCGATTTAAAATTAAATAACTTATTGAAGAAAAATCTTGTAACCGAAATTCCTCATCGCAGTGAAGAGTAAGAGCGTTGTCTCCCACCCGGGAAGCACCGGTTTGAACCCCGCCACGTACCAATGTGTTTTCAAATTTTTAATTCATATGTATGGTTAATCGACGCTTTTACGGTGAAGGAAAACATCGTGAGGAAACCTGCTCACACCTATGCAGATATTCTTAGGCTGTGTGTAAAGTCGACCAACCCGCACTTGGCCAGCGTGGTTGACTAAGGCCTAATCGCCCCTAATTTGGGGTAGGCTCGAACCCCTCGGTGAGGACAGTATATGAGCTTTTGATGATGATGATGACATTTGGAGTTATTACCTTTTAGCTAGGACTTGCCCAACAGATCCAACAACCATTGTATTTTATTTATTAACTGAAAAAACCAACATTGCTTTTTTGTATTATTTAGTATCTTAAGTACACCTAGAATAAATTACACCTAGAGGTGTTCCATATCTTTAGTAAGTTAAGGAACACCTCTAGGTATAATTTATTGGGGAAAAAATCATTTATATTCAACATCATAAAGCTGAAGTTTGTTAATCTGTTATGGAGGATGGCCATATAATAATCGTCATTTACGCTAGCGATGCCGAGAGCGACTACCAGTTTTTTTACATCACAACAGTATCATCTAGTTTCAAAATGAGGCGCAAATCCTCAAGTGTTAAAATGACGGCACAAAACAATGAGAATTGTTATTATCGTGGCAAACCAAACTGAGATATTAAACGAGACGATAAAAAAGAGCTTTGCCAATATTCGCTAGAATATCACCTGGCCAAAATAATAGAGAAAATCGAAACAAACCTAGTTTTCTTTTTGCTTGAGCTCGATATTGTTAGTGCTAACGAACTACATAAAAATCTCAACCAACGAGAACGCTGTTTCGAAATTTGCAAGCAATCGCAATCAATTTTCAAGCTGATTTGGTTGAACAGTAAAGATGCAGGTAGTATGTAATTTGGTTCAATATTTTATTGTAAAGTAAAGTCTTATACGTTGAACTCGCTATTTTGAACAAGAGTGTTTGAAATGCTGTGGATATGCAATAAAGAATATTGTTATGAGCTAGGGGTTCGTAAATTTGGATAGAAACACCTGGTGACACTGATGAGACTTTATTCCGTACACCACTCTAAAGTTTACAATAACAAAACAACAAAGTCCAATCACAATGCTAACTTAATCCGTAGTGTTCGCCTTAGTCGGTATATCACACTAGATCACTTAGAGAGTATCGCTTTGATCCGCACTTGTTCGCTTCTAAACTTAGAATGTCCATACACTGCAATCAACTGTCCTTTTATACTACGCAAAACGAAATCGAGAAAATACTAGAATGTTCAACTATTATCTTGAACAAACCACTAAGTTCATGTGACGAATATAAGCCTTATGTACGGTAGGATTTTTCTCATACCGGGCCCCTTATATATCCAAATCGATTCTTAAGGAGTAAACTCCAAAACTTTACAAGTTCAAACTACCTCATATAGGTTGTAGCTTGTATGCAAGTTTGTTCAAGTTGTATACAATTTGCGACTTGACTTGTCGTCACAATTGCACGCAAGAATTGCCAAATGGAATCGCGCCTTTTGAGGTATATCTCTGCTCTTATTATGTTAAAGAAACGAGGAAAAAATTCGGTGGGCTTTCAAAAGTCCTGGCTATCTTAGCTTCGTATCCCCTGGCAAAACAAAAAGAGGTTTCTAGTGTCTCGTCCCATTATTAAAATTAAATTTTATAAAAGATTCATCTATCTATAAACAGAAAATATACCTAAGCAAAATCGGCTTAATGGAGTTGTCTTGTGTTTCATTTTAACAACTTTGAAATCTGAGTTTCCATGACCATAATTCGTTAAGTTTAAGTACATTAATAGCAAAGAATAAGCTGCTATTAACCGGGCTATAAAAATATTCCTTGCCGAAGCTCAATAATATTTTGACCACTGATGTGTTCAGTGATTTATCCATCGGCATCAGATCCAGAAAGGATGTCATTTTTGTCTTCACTCATGCCTGGTTAGCCATCAATCACTAAAGGTTCTAGGATATTTTATTTAGACTATTATTTTGTGCAGTAGATTTTTTTTATGCGTTTGCTAAATGAGATGCGATGTTGTTATACTAAAAAACTTAGAGAATTTCATTCAGAAATAGAGAAGGGAAAATCGTGAAGCAGTTCGCTGTGTTTCGGATTGAATGAAAAGTGTAATTACTGGGCGTGGAAGGCATATCGTCTTAGTCCCAGGATGGCAGCGCATTTAAGTGCACCCTTAATATTGCAAGTGTCTATAGGTGACGGTAACCTTTTAACACCAGATGTGCCGCAAGATTGTTTGCCATCTTGTAATATATGTTACCGGAAATGTATGATAGTTTCTCCCGAGTTCTTGTTGTAAAAACACGTGTTGAGAGACTCCATTTTTAAATTCAAATCTACCGTAAAATTTTATGTTACTTAATTACTTTTTCACTTGACATTGGCAAAATGCGTAACGTAAAGTATCGCGACGCCATTAATTAAGAATAGGAAATGTATTAAATATTGTTTTCAAATAAATCATTAAATACATACATATCCTGGGTAATACATACATTTCCTAGGAATTGTATAATTATAATTCCAATATTATATTAGGAAATGTATAAAAATAATGGTTTCTGTAGTAAATAAGAGACAGTGATCAGTAGGTTGGGTTATTTTTTTATTACCAGGCGGAGCGCATTGTTTTGGGAGTCTTAATGTGTTAAATACCTATCTATCCCCGTGTATTGATATCTTAAATCTCAGACTTAAATGCTTTACACTTCCGATTGCCATTTATGAAATGTATAGATTTCCTAGGAAATATGTCTAATATAATTTATTTCACACATTTCCGGGCGATTTCAGGAACTACATACATACATTTCCTAGGAATTGAATCAAATGACAGATTACAAATATTTCCGTTCTGCGATGGAGCAAAATAGAGTTTTCTCCAAGACATTAGTTTAAGAACGTTCTGGTAATTAACAGTCATCACAGAGTATTTTGGCCAAAAAGAGGCTTGGATACTTTAGCAGATAATACGACTTTTCATATTGAAGTTGCTCTTGCACAAATGGTTATTTTCTTCTTGAATACAATTCAAATTGCTGTAACCAGACTGCCGAGATAATTTTGAGTAACATATATCCTTGTGTTGGCTTTTGCGTTAGATTGTTTACTGAAGGATTCTTACTTTGTGGGTCCCTTTTATATGTAGTCGGAACTGCATGACCCATACTGCCAGATGTGACTTTTTTATGTTACGAAATGGCAAACAAGCTTTCGGCCCACCTGATGTTAAGTGGTCAACACTCCTATAGACACTTGCAATATTAAGCGTAAATCACTTAACACCGCAAGTGCGTTTGCCATCTTGGGGACTAAGATGATATGCCCTCCATGCCAAGTAATTACACTGGCTACCTTTCCCTTCAATCCGAAACACAGCGAACTGCATCACGGCAGAAATAAGAAAGGCGGTGGTGCCTACCCAGACGACCCTACATATGGGTCTACCACCTAGTAATATCTATAGTTTAGTGACTATATGTGTAACAAAACGTTACTGAAAGCTTTGCTCAACCTCTCACGGGATTACGAGTGTGATTTTATGCATTAATGTAACATACAGCTAGAATAATTATTTCAGATTGGGCTTTGTTCTTCGTCGTCCTAATGACGTCAACTTACTCCAACGATATTACAGCAAGCCCTTTAGTCGGCCTGCCTGGAATGGCTTATACGGAATGGCTTTGCTAGTGGCATTGCTATTCTACTTACTCAGCCGTTGGGAGAAAAGGATAAAGAAGACGAAATTGGAGTGCAGCTTTGGCATCGAATCGCTTTTGGTAATGGGAGCGTATTGTCAGCATAGTAAGTGATTATGATTGTCAATCATTCAGAGGCATCCAAAAGACGCATCAACATTCAACTCCAATACCCTGGCTTATATTTACATAAAGAAGCCTAAAAGATTTTTTATTATACAGGATTGAAACTTTCAGCAGGACTCCACGTATAAGGGGAATGTATCAGAACCGTAGCAGCTACACGAAAATGGCGTTAAGAGAATATCTATAGTTTTTTGTGGAATCTCGATCCCCATTCACGAATTTTCAAAAAAAAATACGTTTAGAAAAAAATCCCCATTTTACACAAATTATTTTTTTGATGCAGTCGATCCTGTTTCTAATACAAATCAAAAAGTTCTATGGAACCAACCTTTATTTTTTTTTGTTGACAGGGAGGTCAAAATCGCATCGTCCCTGCGGGGTGGTGCCAACCGCAGGAGATATGTGGGACTCGAGGTAAAGACGTTCCCTCCATACCCACTAAGCATCCTCCCCGGCCTGACCTTCAGTGCGCTATTACGGGACGGCTCGGGATCTGCGCACGTGAGCGCAACTGCACCGAGACCGTCCCAACGCTGTCTGTCTAGTCACTTCTTGCACCAATTGGTGGCCAGCAGCCACTCCTTCACAGATGGCTGCTCTACCTGGCGCGTCCTCCTGATGAGGACACCGGGAGCAGCCATCGAACCGCATCGGGGGACTTCGGGCGTGGTCATGCCCCTGAAAAGGGCTGTCCGGAACTACCTTTGGTGGGAAAACAAAAACAGCTCGACGATGTCATGTGACTTCGAATGCCAAGGGGACACACTAGACATGAAAAGCCACACACCCGCCGAGAAAGTTTCCCCACCACGTTACTAGGGTCCGCCACGAGGAGCTTTCCGGACGTGGATCCCTCTATGGAACCAGCCTATGTTTGAGTACTAAAAAAGTATAAAAATTGCAAAAAACTTTTCGCATGCATTTTTAGGAAAAAATTACTAAACTTTTTTGATGCTAATCTGAAAACTGTATTTTTTTTCGTAATTCCACAAAACTATGGATATTATCTTTACCTCATTTTCGTGTAGCTGCTACGGTTAAGGTACTTCCTCTTACTGCCCTACTGAAATTTTCCATCCTGTACAGATAAAGATCCTATTGATCATAGGATCGATATAAGTAAAATATTATACTTTGCAACAATATTATCACGTTAAAAATCATCTGTCACACCATCGTAATAACTTCCTAATATTTGGATTGTCACAAAGAGTTATGATAATATAATATTTCCATTTCAGTTTTTCCGGTCGAAGCCATTTCTGACTCCCGTCGGACTGCCTACTTTACATTTTTCTTATTTTCCTACATTATTTACACATTCTATACGTCTAACTTGCTCTCTCATTTGGTGAATGACAGAGGGAACGATGTGGAACTGGAAAGGTTATTTTCGAGTGATTACGACATTGCAGTGTTGGAGACTATGAAGGATATATTTTACTCTAATGTAAGTAACGAGTATTAGGTAAGTTAGTAGATTTTTGACAATTAGCTACTGGGCAAAATGTGCCGACTCATTTATCCAATAATATTTATTACACATAATTATTATGCATGCACTTCTCTAATATGAACCAAATCTCCAAAATAGATTCTTAGTATGTCCAATTAAAGTTTATGGTTCTGCAGTTTTTTGACCAATATAGGAATGAAAATTTAAATACTTTTAAAATTCAAAAGTTTAATGTTAAGTAATATGTGCGCCGCCGTAAAACTTCTTTATTTTCAAGAGACTCAATTACTAAGTACTTTTAAATCGTCATAGTCGCTATCAGAAAAACTCCAAAAACAAAACATAACAATAAATATGAAAAGAGATGTTTGTTTGTTTATTTATTTAAATATGTGCTTGCTTTTCTGAGCATACCTTCTCAAATTCAAGTCCATTCATTTGTACATTAGTTTCTACACGTCTCACATTCAGTGTTAACTAATTTGTTTTTTTATTAGGCTTCAAGATATTAACATTAAACCAATAAACTACTTTTTCATCCCACCACCTCGGAAAGTGTAATTTTGCGCTTCGAAATTTGGCTGGAAAATTCTATTTTATTCGCTTGAGCGGCAAAGTAGATTTGAATTTAGAACATCACATATAATGAGTACTCAATATAATTGTAAATTCAAAACGTCATTAAACCTATTTAATGTAACCTCTATGGTGCCAAATTTATGATTAGAACTTTTTAAATTGTGAAAAAATTCTTTTTCATTTTGTCATTTCCTCGCTGAGGTGGGATGAAAAGTTACGTATTGCACTCGAGTGGAAAGATTTTTCACCTTGTGCTCGTTTGTTTCCCTCGCTGACGCTCAGGATTCTAATTTAGAATCACTCGCTGCGCTCGTGATTCAACTTTAGAATCCTTCGCTTGCTCGGTCATCCAAATCGAGCACGCGGTTAAAAAGGAACTTTCCACTCTTGTATAATAAATAACTATTGCAAGTGCATTGTTAACTTCGTCGTAATTATCTAATTTTCTATTTATTTCTAAAATCAAAATCAAATCCGCAAACAATTCAATATCATGATTGTCCCTTATGTAGCAAGGTAGTTATTTATGTACACTTGAAAGGAAAATGGGCCAAGAATTGAGCCCTGCGGAACACCTATTGTGACTAAAGAACCTGGAGATCTTTTACCATTTATATCAACTCTCTGTATTCTATTGCTCAGGTATGATGTCATAAGGTTGAGAGCCTTGTTCTAATGCCGTAATTGTTTGACTAGAGTATTATGATTAACACACACACACACGAAAGCTTTGGAAAAATCACAGAAAACACCAAGAGCGTCACGTGATTCTTCCCAAGCACAAAATACCTTTAACAACTCAACGCCCGCATCAATGGTGGAGCGACCCCGAGTGAACCAAAATTGTTTTTGATGAAATAAGTTACATTTATTGAAATGCTTTAATAATTGATTGAGCAATAATCTCTCAAATATCTTACTTAAAGTTGGCAGAATAGAAATAGCTCGAAAATTGGTGGGATCTGAGGTTTCGCCAGATTTGAATAACGGTATAACTTTACTGTATTTCGTCAGAAGATAACAGACTTGTTAATAAAACAGAGATCAAATCAGAAGTTGCAAAACAATATTCAAACTTAACTTAATCTTTTATGTTTATAATACAAATATAAAGGAGTCTTAGGAAGGCTTTTTAAAGGTTTCAAATATAAGCGATCCAATAAATACTTTGGTAGTTACTTAACCAAACATAATTAACTTAAGTCAAAGTCGAAACATTAAAGGTGTATTTTCTGCAGTTTTACAATATCCGTGATCAGTATGAACGATTGATCGTCTTTCTCAGGAAACAAATATTTTCCTGCGAAAGACGATCCAAACTGCTTTTTGTACCTACCGTTATGTCTGTAGAAACAATATAAAATGAAGTCATTTATTTACGTATACCTATTACTTGCGAGAAATAAATATATAATTAGTTTTTATAAACAAACGATGAGCTTTTATTCAAAAGTACCCTTGTGATTTTGTTCGGATCTACCCCAATGCCATCGGTATAAACATTTCAAGAAGATAAACTCAAAAAAAAAATGATTACGGAAGATGCTGGGTTCGATTCCCGCCTGAGACAGGTCGATTTTTTTAGTGTATTTTTTCTACTGCTTACTTTAATAATTTTTTTCATATATAATTAAAAATAAATAAAAATAAGGGCCCATTTAAAGTATATAAATTAATATTGATTTTGTTTCTAATTTTTATTTGTTATGATTAGTTAAGATTGAAATTGATATCAAACTAAATAGAATTAAAGAGAGTTGAGAGTAGGGAAAAAGAATAAAATTAAATTGAGTCTAGTTTTAATCCGAGTTTTTCGTTTTTATTAAATTTGGTATCAATTTCAATCATACACAAACCTTATAATAACTTCTTAAAACTTTTCAGTATACGTGCTACATTTGTATTAAAAATATGTCCCTCAACTCACCGAAATTGGAACAAATAAGAGTTGTTAACATTACGACTGCACTATCGGATATATTTGAGTCAAAAACGGCTTTATTTTCTGATTTTAATACCATTTACCCTCCTCTCAAAAAGAGTAAGTATACCTATTATGTTTAAAGAGGGGTGTTATAAAGTTTGACATGTCTGTCTGTAGCATCTGTAGCAAATAGTTTTTAGCTATACCTTTTTACATGTTCATTTTTATTCCAGCGTTAAATAATGAGCAAATTTGTCAACTGAATGAAATTAATCTATCATCGGAATTGCGACTATATTTGCTATCGTCGAAAAATTTCCACTTCAGGGAGCAGTTTTTGATCGGGTTTGTATACGACATTGTGGCTAAGTAATTGTTTAGATATAAGATCGCAATTTCTCTAACCCTGTTAAATTTAATTCCATTGCCAAATGATATAACAATAGCAACGGAGGGCTCAGAGTTTCTCTGCGTGATTATAATCAACCAAGAGAACCAAGATCACCGACATAGCCCAAAGAATTGCTAACCTTAAGTGGCACTGCCTCTTGAGGTCTACTCCTGCAGGACTGACGGCCGTTGTAGGCCTCTCACAAGGTGGGCCAACGATATGGTAAAGGTCGCTAAAAGCCGATGTAGAGTATTGCTAATACTATGGGCCTTGTCTATAAATTCTTCGATGCATTTATGCCTATCATAATATTATCTCTTTTTCTGCTACACTCGTCTTAAGCCATTTGAAGTAGTATAAATAATTTTATTGGCAATTTATAGATACTACTGTGAGTTTGCAAAAAAAATAGTACTTTTCATCAATATAAAAAGAGGTAGATACGTCACGAGCGCGTCATAATGGAAGCTCACAACAGATAACAAGTGTTGCCTATGGGCCTTAGTCGCTCTTGAAACAGTAGACAGTTCGCATGTGCCTTCCAGTTTCCACCAACCGTGTTTATGCAACAAAATGTCGCCTTGTGAATGAAAATGCACTAATTATGCAAGCAAAATAAATAAAGCTCGTGGCGTCACGTATCAAAAGCAAGTAAATTTTATTACAAATACATGACGCCACGCTTAATGTCGCAGGCCTCAGAGCAAAGAAAAGGACAAACATTTGAATGTTAAGGAGTAAGTAATGACGAACACTAGCTGTCTTTTTTATTCCTACTGGATTAATTATGCCATCCCTTTTAAATTTTTGCCAATGTAGTGAAATGAAAGTAAAATATTAGAAGTATACATATGTGTTGCTTGCTACAGCATTTCGGAACATATTTTTTTTATGTTTTGTGAGCGTGTAACGTATCTAGGTAACTATAATTATCATTGATTTCCATCGAATTACAAAAACCTTTCCAGAAACTCTAAACTCCAATTTGTAACAAGACTAACTTAATAAAGAAATTGAATATTCCCTTTATATGTATGTTCTTTTGTGAAGTTTTAATCTACGGTTTATTTATCGTTGCGAGCGAGAAACTTTCATATCAATTTCAGTAGACTCACGAGATTTCTTTACTGAGATTCAAAGGGGAACTTTGTGAGTTCTGAGAAATCCTTTCATTGTAGTCCTCTTCAAATGTTTACACAATATTCAAGGTAACTCAGCCCTTACTTTATGAAAGTATTGTATACGGAGTATCTTATTCAAGCTTAACTGAAACGATTAATTTACAAAGTTTTTCAGGTTTCGATAGCTTTTCACTGTTGAACAGGTTACTTGTAAACACTTATCTAACATCTATTTAACCTGGTTTTTTAATAATATTCAGAAAGAAATCCGCATTTTTTAATATTTATAATGTTCTATTTCATAAATCTTTCATCGGCGAAATTTGCATAATGATTAGTTTGATGAGTTTAGCTTCTAAACAAAATATGTTTGTTTTTCGCGTAATCAGGTATAAGTCATCAATATAGTAGGTACACAAAAAATATATTAGTTTATTTTATGTTAATAATATCTACTAAGCCGTATGATGCCGGCAGAATAGAATAGCATCACCCCATATCTTCCAAAGGGTGTCGTAGAAGGCAACTTATGGATCAGCAAAGGGGTATTGATCACCTTATACTCCGTCCACCAATCCGCATTGGGCAAACGTGGTGGACCACTGCCTAAACCTCGCACGCACATGCCGAAGGATACCTTATTCTTTCTGTGTTCTGTGCTTATTGCGATACATCGCGGTCAGCTTCGCGGTTTAGCTCGATGCCTACGTGCAAACAAAATGTTTTGTTTTCACATCGCGGTCGACGGTAGGCATCGATGTGATCTGGCAAAATTCAAACGGATTGGTCAAATCGGTTCGTCTCAGGTTATAGGTATCTATTTCACTCTCGTGCCGCTTCTATCGTCGCGAGAATTGACCGGCTAGCTGTTTGATTGTTTTTTGGTAAATTGAATTATGGATAAGGAGGTGTTGAGGAGTCGATACCTACTCGCCGTTTCTACAGGGATGGCGGTGCCAACATGCCTATTCAGTCGCATCTGACAGCTCAGTTGCTCAGTGTTGTATTTGTGCCTTACTTTACCTACTTCAGAAGAACATATTTTCTCTTGATAGTGACAGTGACGATGATTTCGTGTCTGGCTGACACAAAGCAGGAATATTAAAAATTAAATCAATCAACACCTCCTTATCCATAATTCAATTTACCAAAAAACAATCAAACAGATAGCCGGTCAATTCTCGCGGCGATAGAAGCGGCATGAGAGAGAAATAGATACCTAAAACCTGAGACGAACCGATTTGACCAATCACGAGCCAGATCACATCGATACCTGCCGTCGACCGCGATGTAAAAACAAAATATTTTGTTTGCACGTAGGCATCGAGCTAAACCGCGAAGCTGACCGCGATGTATCGCAGTGAGGTATCCTTCGGCATGTACGTGCGTGTTTATTAGCATACATTTGTTTTACATGGAGGTGATATCGATGTAGCGAGTTAAACAGCGACCGCGAGGTATCGCAGTGAGGCATCTTCGGCATGTTCCTACCCTTAGAACAAGCGTATTTGCTTAGTTGGAGGGGTTTGAAGGATTATAATACGTGTTAGCAGCATATTAAAATATTCTTTAAAAAAATGTTACTCACTTCTAACCCTGTTTTTATTTCAGGACTCTTCGAATCAAAGAATCCGGTGTTCTCAAGCGGTTGACGGTGTTTGACTCCAGTCGTCCACTAACCTGCGATCCGATGCATTCGATAGTAGAAATACAACAGATTGCACACCCCTTAATGGTGCTAATGTTTATTTACATCCTCTCTACTATCATGCTGTTTGTGGAGAGATGGCACTATAAAAGAAAGGCAATTTGGCCTTACATCGAATAATGTATCTGCTCTTTATCAAAATACTTGATTTTAAATGGAATTGAATAATACAATAATTATTATCCACAAAGGAAACAATTTTTTGCATCTTTGAAGTTATAGTATCCAGTATTATATTGTCAAACAGAGCGTCACTGATTGGCAGGGCCAGTACTAGCTACTCATACAGTACTGGCTATGTAGCTAGTTCTGGCGTTACACAAACAGAATGTATTATGCATTGTGTTTGTGGTTAACCCTTAAATCGATTTTGTCCGTTTCATAAGACGCGTCAACAAAACGCATCTAGCATCAAAATTCCCGCGCTTAACCGATTTCTAAATAATACGTTACATTTAACATGCTATCTCTATCGCACTGACGCGCTCCTTGGAAGGGGAACAAATACTTAATTTTAAAATAACGTCAGTTGAATAACTGTCTTGGCGGGGTCATCTTGCTCATCGGACAATTAATGTTATAATGTAAGTAAAACGCTTAACTTTGTTGTTGTATGATTTGATTTTAGAACAATTATAAAACTAGCTATTGCATAATGTCGAATTAAGTGCTAAAATATCTGTATTTTTTTCTAAAATATGCCCAAAAAGTGTCTGTCATTTAGAACGGACGTTGCCTAAAACTACCACGAACAGGTGGCTTTGAAATATGTCACTTACAACGGACGTTGCCAATTACTTGCAGTTTTAGGAAACTTTACATGTGTCATATGTAACGGACATTGCCATGTATGGCAGGTGTATCAATAACTAACTTTTTTTTCTTTTTAGCATCATGGCTTAGAGATCTAAGAAAATTCTTGCCCAAATACCGCCGGTAGAGTCTGAAGATTCAGAATTAGATTCTGATAAAGATGCAGAACAATTTTTATGATCGCGTGAGTTTTTTTGTAATAGATATAGTAGTGGGTCATCATCACCTAGAAGTATACCTTCCGAATTGAAAGATTTGTTGGATGAACTCAGCAACTTCGGCGAAGATGTACATAGTCCATCGATACTTGAATCCGGTGCTGTCGATGCTATCACCTTTATATCTCTCAACCACTGAGCTCTGAAAACCCACTACCACCTAAAACAAGTCTGACAATACCTAATCCTTTGATTAACATTCAAGAAACTCCATCAACTAGTTCTGTGAGGTCTCCGCGCAGCTATATCAGTCTTAAAGAATTTAAAAAACTAACTTAACAAAACCAAAACAGTCTTCAATTTAACAAAAACTAAACAATAGTGAAATATTTTATGTTTCAAACTAACAAAAACATTATACTTCTGTCAAAAAATAACTTAAACATATATTTAGGAACCTTTTTCTCAGCCATTTAAACTAAAATATCAATAAAGTAATTCTAAAATATTGAATGTAAAAACGTAAGTATTTACTATTTTTCCTTATGGAACAAAAGAAAAAGCCTTTATCCACATTTTGTACATATTACCGTCATCTTTCCATTTTTGCATAAACGACATCTGCCCTATGTAGTGAAAACTGAGAAATGCATATGGGACACGCATATGGGTGGAGTTGACATTGCGGATATGCTGACAGCGCTCTATCGGATCCATATGAAAACAAGACGTTGGTATTTATCAATCTTTGCTCAATTATTGGACATTTCGCTCAACAACAGTTGGCTGTTATATCGTCGAGATTTCGAGCAATTGGTAGAAAAAAATCTATCCCTAAAAAGATTTCGCACTCAAATCGCTCTTGCTTTGATGAAGACAAACACATTATCGAAGAATAGATCGGCGACAGATTCTCCAAGACCTGTTAAAATAGCTAGGCCATTTTTAGCAAGGCCAGTGGATGAGGCACGACTGGATTGCTATGACCATTTCCCAGTTTTCACTATACAGGGCAGATGTCGTTTATGCAAAAATGGGAAGATGACGGTAATATGTACAAAATGTGGATAAAGGCTTTGCCACACACCGAAGAAGAATTGTTTTCTTTTGTTCGATAAGGAAAAATAGTAAATACTTACGTTTTTACATTCAATATTTTAAAATTATTTTATTGATATTTTAGTTTAAATGACTGAGAAAAAGATTCCTAAATATATGTTTAAGTTATTTTTTGAGAGAAGTATAATGTTTTTGTTAGTTTGAAACATAAAATGTTTCACTATTGTTTAGTTTTTGTTAAATTGAAGACTGTTTTGGTTTTGTTACGTTAGTTTTTTAAAATCTTTAAGACTGCTATAAATAAAGATAATTTTACTGCCAGAAAAGTGATATAACTTGAAACTAATAATGTTAGTTTTAATTGGCAATGTCCGTCACGTGGGACATGCTTAAATTTGTGGTTTGATACGAGTAATCGGCAATGTCCTTCCTAAATGACATGTCAAATTTCAAATAAAGAAAAAAAATATAAAATTAAAAACGGTATTTTTCTTCTTTCTATACCTAAACCATTCCCAAACATCAATTATAATAACAAAAATCTTAATACATTTAGGGGTGACGGTTTAAGGGTTAATTAAGAATTGTTTTAATCTTAAAAAATGTATTTTCTAATCAATTAAATATTTACGCTTAACATTAGATTGCTTGGAAAAACAAATCAGTTATTGATAAAAATATAATGTATGTATTTTTAGATTGAAATAAATAGTTCTGTAGTAATCGCCATGTTTTATTATAACATTAAAATTTATTTTATAATTATATGTTTACTTCCCTTTCTGTAACTCCAGCTTTAAATCTATAAAAAAAATCTTATGGGCAATGTAAATGTATCCAAATTATAAACTTGGTGTTACGAACATAATTTTGGTCGCCCATTCGAATTTCATACTCGGATTTAGTTGCATCTTTTGTAATCCTTACTTATGATACATTTCATGACCGCTACTATAACTCACTTAGTCAAAAAGCCAGATAAAAATGTAACTTCAAAATTTTATTTTGGAAAGAAGCAATAAATATATCTATGAGTCCTATACTGGTTTCAGAAAACCGTTTGAATTTTAACAGATTTTTCAATAGATCTTGCAAATGACCGGTATCTGATGTTGAGCAGAATTGAGTCCAAAGCAAAGATTGTGTGAGAGATATTAAGCAAGCGCCTTGTCGTCCTGCAAGATGCTTCTTTAGATTACCTATCCTGCCTAAAAACAGACTACTTTTTTTATTGCTGTTCAAAATAATTCCATAATCCAATGACGGTTTGATTTCGCCAAAGAAATCACCTTTGTCAGACTTATTGTCAATTTAGTCAAACCTTTTTTCAGCCAGTACCTATATTCTGATAAACAGACAAAATCTCTTTCGTAAAGCGTAATTTATTTTCAAATAAAAGCAATTTTTTCAGCCACGTGTTGTGTTAGATTAGTGGACGTAAGCCTATGCTTCAGTTATTTTCAATACGAAGGAAAGATGAAAGTTTTTGAGGATATTTTTTTCGCACCCGAACGGTCCGTAATCGGCTCAGAACTCCATATTCGACGTGCTACAAATATTTGTCGCCAAGCCTGTTTATCTTGGCCTGCCAAAAGGCTTAGTTGACAGCGTACGCGCTTACGTATCGGCTTATTATTAAATTGAGGTAGAATGGAGGATCAAAAAGATTTTGATACATAATTTTAACCAATAAGAGAGCTTTTAAATCCCTTATGGGTTTTAAGGATGTGCCTATTAGAATTTTAGGTTGATATCAAGCATAAAAAGGCGAGATGTTATTCTATTAAAGGGAGGAAGGTGGCTTAGTGTATTGCTCTGTGATTAAGGTTTTTAACTACAAGTATTCGTTTAATGGTGGGCCCTTACCAAACACCACAGGGAAAAGCTGGAACACTGCCAGAGAGCCATGGAAAGAAGCTTGATAGGAATAAGAAAATAGGACAGAGTGCGATGTAGCATAACAAGGGAAAAAACTAAAGTTGCCGATATAATTACCCGAATAGACCAACAGAAGTGGAGATGGACAGGTCACATGATCCGAGACACACAAGAGAAATGGTGCAAAAATGTCACTGACTATCCGTGACTACATATGACTGGTATCCCAGAGATGGCAAGAGAAGTAGAGGACGCCAACAGACAAGATGGGAAGACGACCTAAAACTCACAGCCGGACATCATTGGAGAAGGGTAGCGCGTGACAGATTTAAATAGAAATTGTTAGAGGAGGCCTATGCCAAGAGGCAAACTGAGCTTCGAGATATATTATAATAAAAAGAACATTTTTAGTATGTACACTTAACTAAAAAGTTCAGAATAAAAAGGCTTATTATTATTATTCGTTTAATGGTAACCAAACGACCAAAGAAAGAAAAAACAAGAAGACCTTTTACACTAGGTACTCAAAACAAAAAAAATATAAAAGTTTGGTGTAAATATAATCCATTTACATACCTGTGCAAACAATACCAAGAAGTCTTGTGTTAGTGAATCAGAGTAATAGATAGCCAACTTGTATCAATATACTTAATGTATTAGCACGTCTTACCAAATTGATAACAGGCGTTACATAGAAAGCGGGTTACCAGCGACGACCCACTAGCGCTTATCGGTTTTAACTTAGGATGAATTTAAAAAAACTTGAACAAACAAGTTTTGATTTACGACGACGACGAGACGCCGTCTTGGTGGAGTGGTCAGTATAGCTGCCTACACATCAAGCGGTCCGGGTTCGAGTCCTGGTAGTGGCAAATGTTTGTGTAACGAACACGAATATTTGTTGACGAGACATGGTTGTTCATATATTTATTTATAAAAATATCTAAAAATTATTATGTCTATAAAAATTTCCCGTTATCTATTATCCATAACACAAGTTCTTAATGATACTTAATTTTTGCTAGATAATTGGCGTGAGCGTGGAAAAAAGAGAGATAAAAAAGAAGAAAGGTATCTTAGAATTAACTCGCAGAAGAGATACACGCTACCGTGAGAGAGAATTCAAAAGCGGCATGGGAGCGTCTTCTCACGTTTCCTTTCCGCGTATTACATGTATCCAAAGACCCTGCATCTCGTTCTTCTGTTACATCCCGCGTTAAACAAAACTGTACATCTTATAACCTTCCGGCTTTTCAATCTGGTTCACGCTCATTTAACAATAATACCATATTTAAATCTGTTGAAAACAAATTAAGCGATGGGGATATCAAGGGTGCCGCACGCCTTCTGTTTTCAAGTGACTCTATAGCCCCTAATTCTGCCGAGACCCTGTCCACTCTCAAAAGTAAACACCCAGAGAGTAACACAAACCCCGATTTACTTCACCAGCCGAGCAGCAATGATACACCACTTAATGTTTCCGCAGATGTGATACGTTTGGCAATTGCCTCATTTAGCAGCGGCTCCGCCGGCGGATTGGACGATCTTACACCCCAGCACTTAAAGGATTTGATGTCTGTGAGCTGTGGTGATGCCGGTGAGTCGCTGCTGAAAGAATTAACATCACTAGCCAACATCATGCTCGCAGGTACTGTAAATAGTGAGGTTTTATGCATTTTGTACGGGGCCAACCTCTGCGCTCTTAAGAAAAAGGATGGCGGAATAAGACCTATAGCAGTCGGTACCACATACCGTCGCCTTGTTGCCAAGACATGTTGCAGGGAGATCATGGACAACCTATCAAACTATTTCCAACCTTGTCAACTAGGTTTTGGCTCGAAGTCTGGTTGCGAAGCTGCTGTCCATGCTCTCCGCACTTTCTTGGATAACGAGTGCGGAGAGGTTGTCCTCAAAGTTGACGTTAAAAATGCATTTAACTCTGTGGACAGGGGTGCACTATTAAATCAAATTAAAAATAAAACTCCTTCTATCTACAATTTCCTTTGGCAGTGCTATAGTTCACCATCCAATTTACAATACAGAAACAATTTAATTTCCTCTGAGGTAGGCTGTCAGCAAGGCGATCCTCTCGGTCCGGCAATTTTTAGTTTAGCAATCCATCCCATAATCCAGAAATTAAAGTCCAAATTCAACGTGTGGTATCTTGACGATGGAACCCTAGGAGGCGATGCAAATTCAGTTCTTGACGATTTAAACATACTGATCAAAGAACTCAATGGTAAAGGTCTGGAATTGAATTTTTCTAAATGTGAATTGTTTATTTCAGATAATATCGCAGAATATCATAGAAATGATATAATTTCAAAATTTAACTTGTTGGCTACCAATATTTTAATAATTAATAAACAAAATCTTCGTCTTCTTGGAACACCTATCTTAGACGACTCCATCACAGACTTAGTCCAAGAAAAAATTTCCAAATTTTCAGATACATGTAACAGGCTTCTCAAAATTAACACTCACATGGCCTATGTTATTCTCCGCTTTTGTCTTTTCGTTCCTCAATTCACATATATCGTCCGTTCTAGCCAACTTTGGAAATTCCTCGGTCTACTTTTGGAATTGGACAACAAATTAAAAGAAACTCTTTCTTCTGTCCTTAACATAAAATTTTGTGATCTCTCTTGGTGTCAGGCCTCTTTACCTGTTCGCCATGGAGGTTTAGGTATAAGGAAAATTTCAAGTGTTGCTCTTCTAGCTTTCTTGTCTTCTATTCACAGAGCAAGTAATTTAGTTGATAGGATTTTACTCAAGAGTATCAGTACCTATGAAGTGTCTCATTTAGCCGAGGCAAAATCAACTTGGGCCGCGGCTTGCCCAGCTTCCGGATTGCCAGCCTCCCCTTGCTCCCAGAGACAGTGGGACGAGCCACTCTGCAAATTGGTGCGGGATGAACTTTTAAACACGTCATCCAATTCTGCTGATCGGGCTCGTCTCTTGGCTGTGGGGGAATGGGAATCTGGGCTTTGGCTGCAGGCTTTACCATCGGCTAATATAGGGACACTTCTTGACCGCACTGCATTTCGGATTGCAACATGCTTGCGCCTAGGTATCGCATGTAATGTCCCCCATCAATGCCGCTGTGGTGTAATGGTCGATAATCTTGGTCACCATGGTCTCTCTTGCACGAGAAGTGCAGGCCGATTTACAAGACATGCTGAGGTTAATGACATCATCCGCCGGGCTCTTGTGACTACCGGAGTGCCCGCTGCTTTGGAGCCTAATGGTTTAGCGCGTGATGATGGTAAGAGGCCTGATGGTATGACCCTCGTCCCCTGGAAGAAGGGAAAATGTTTGGTTTGGGATGCCACTTGCGCGGACACCTTAGCAATGTCTCATATTCCAGCTACCTCAGCAATGTCCGGATCGGCTGCAGCTTCCGCTGAGTCTCTCAAACGGCGCAAATACGACGGTCTCTCAGGAGACTACTTATTTGAGCCGTTTGGGGTAGAGACTCTGGGACCATGGGGTCCAGGAGCTCACCGACTTTTTCGGGATATTGCAGAGCGGCTACGTGAGACAGTAAGTGACAATAAGGCTGGTTTGTATTTCGCACAAAAAATAAGTCTCGCGATCCAGCGAGGTAATGCAGCCAGTGTTATTGGTACACTTCCTGTTTCAGAGGACTTAGGCGAAGCATTTTATCTTTAATTTAGTAGTTTTTAAGTATTTTGTAGGTATCTAGTTTTAGTATCCCTTTTATAACGTAGATTTGATTAGTTTTTATTAAGTAGTATTTATTTTTGTATGTAAATTTTCGTTATTATTGATTATTTAATAATATTGCCAAGTTTTAACAAAAGCAATTGTAAAATAAATCTTAGAATTTCTAAAGTTTCCAAAGTTTGTCAATTTTTCAGGCCATAGTTGAGAGCATCGACTGCATTGCATATATGCATTAACAATAAGTTGTGTTGTGCACTAATGCTGTAAGTATCGTGATAAATCTAAACAAATCTGCTTTATACAATGAAATAGCTTAGCATTTTCTGTATTCATGCATCTCTTCCATTATTATATTTTCGTTAAATTATTTCACTCTTATCCCATCTTAATGTATTGAGGTATTGGTTTTTGTATGTGGCAGGGAAGGCTGATTATAAGTTTAATATTAAGTCGTCGGTGGCGTAGTGCGTAAGAGCTTTGTCTTCCACCCGGGAGGCACTGGTTCGAATCTCGCCACGTACCAATGTGTTTTCAAATTTTAAATTCATATGTACGTTTATTCGATGCTTTTACGGTGAAGGGAAACATCGTGAGGAAACCTGCACATAACCTATGAAGAAATTCTTAGGTTGTGTGTGAAGTCGACCAAACCACACTAGCTGGTTGACTAAGCCCTAATCGCCCCTAATGTGGGGTAGGCTCGAGCCCCACTCGAGCTCGGTGGGGACATTATATGAGCTGTTGACGATGATGATGATGAAGCTTAGTATTAGTAACAGGCATCAGTACTGGCGCCGAGAACTAACCACACCATTTACACGCAGTCAATAAGCGTGGATATTGAAGTCATATGGAAGTCAGCGCTCACGCGAGAGGCGCTGTACAGACTCAAATCAATTTACACTAGGTCAGTACCGAGGCAACACTAACTTTCCTCGAAGCCAGTTGCTTACCCTGTGTAAAACTATTTTATGCCGCGAAGAAGGTCGTCGGCCTGGGTTTTATAATTAAGTCAAAATCCATATTTTATTATTTTTCATATTTTTTCTTACAGCATTAGTTTTGAGGTTAGCCCGTTCTTCTTAATTAAGTTAATTTATTTGTTATCACGCAATCAGAGCACGTTCTGTTATTTTTTTATCTTCATTTTTGAAAGAGATTTATTTTGCAACTGGATTTTTGCAAACTTACGATAATAATTCTGCCAATAATGCTACAGAATTTATTATTAAAATATTCTATGATCTTACGCATTACTAGTGTTGTTATAATATGAGTTATTGCCAACTCTTTTAGACCGCTTATAAAATAAAATACTTACAAATGTTTTGGCACTACATTTTGTTGAAAGCGAAATGGCATTAAGTGATAGAAAGCAATCAATCAAGCTGAGAACTCCTAAAATTCCCTCGGGACCGTATGGGGCGGTTCTATGAATCCAACGTGTATAAAACACATAGTTTTTGAAACAAAGGAACGGATCGGAATAAGCCTGCAGAAGTTTGTTAAACTTTCTTTTGATGCAGCCTGTTATTTTACGAATTGTTTGTAGTTGACTGGGAAAAGTTTGCTTTCATTCACAATCGCTCGAGCACAAAATATTTTCTTTGTAAATGCATAAAGTAAATTTGTTTCGTGAATGAAGGGACGTGACAACGCACACTTGGCCCATTTATTGTTTACGACACTACCAAGCCATACACAAAGGGCTGTGGTTGCCAAAAAAATCTGTAGACGACACCACTAATGAGTGAGTTGTTGCCCTTATAATATTCGTATACCTACCAAAATATTTAATTAGTACTTGGAATCGTATTTTTATTGAACTTTTACGATGCTCCAAAATCCTTATAATTTCAAATATAATCTGTCTTCTCTTTATATCGGTACGTTGTTATGTTCGTGGCATAAATTCAACCAATTTACGATTTGCTTCTTATAGGCTTGCGTCAACACCTTATCAGCCAGTGCATTAGTCTAGCAACTATTAAAGTAGGTATACTTTTTCTGCGGGTTTGTGGCTTTTGATGTCAAGTGTGTCTTGGCATTCGAAGTCACATGCCATCGTCGAGTGCCGTAAAAGCGCAAGGTCCTGAAGGTCAGGCTGGGAAGGATGTTTAGTGTGTATGGAGGGAACGCCTTTACCTCGAGTCCCACATATCCCCTGCACCACCCCTGCACCACCCCGCAGGGACGATGCGTAAGTGCATTTGACCTCCCCGACAACAATAAAAGGCTCACCCGCATGACGTGTACGAAGCACGGAGGAAAATAGACAGGAAAAATTTTCGGTCACCCATCTGAGTACCGACCGCATACTTGGTAGCTTAGCTTTAGTGATCGTTACGAAGAACGCACGGCCACGGCGTCATCGACCTCCTTACTTTAACGTAGCATTCACATGAATGTAATTAACCCCAGTATTTCCACAACAATGTATGCCCTCAATTAACACGTCGGTCGCAGCTTTAAAATTCTGTACGTTTCCTGAAACATTTTCAGCATAAAATTATATTGTAACATAAACAAACGTGTCAGATTCCAGGTAAAATCACTAATTATTTTGGGTTCCTAACTTATGCCTTTCATAACATTTTCGTAAAATATAAACATTAATCATAATAAACATGTTAGGAGCAATCTTATGTGGTGTATGAAAAACAATTTGTTATCTGTTAAAACAATAATAGTAGGTACCTAAGTTTATTACGTATAAGTATATACGAAAATTTTCTTACAAACATTAACATAACAATTTAACATTACGCATATACAGGGCGACCCACGGATAGCCACATGGAGGGAAACATTATATTGAAAGAAGACTTCATTTTAATTTTAAAAACAATTTTAACTTTGTTCACAGTTTTTTGAATAATCGCCTGTGTGAACCGGAAATGTCTGTCTAGCCATGTATTTTACATTCATAATTTCAAGAGAATTAATAATTATCTTTGACTTTGCCGTGTTTCTAACAACTGATTTCGTCATTTAAAAAATTTTACTAATATGTGCTTACTTGAGAAATATATATTATTTCCTTATTAAAATTGCATGATAAAATAATAATGTGATAAATAAACTCTGCGTTTTTATGGGGTTATGTATTAAAATATTTACAAGAAGCAGTATGAAAATTTGCAGGAGTAACTGTACTGCACATTGAACAAAACAAAACTGAACCAACTGAACTCAGACGTATCATTTTAAACATTCACAAAGAAAAATTAATAAATCAACAGGGAGCGAAGTTGTTTAAAAGAGTTTGAATGTTTGAGTTTGAATAGTACAAAATGGGACATATTTTGAGAATTTCCTAAATTAAATTGAAAAAGAAATGAAAATATTTATTCAGTAACAAAATGGATTTACATAAATGTACAATGAGATCTCCTTTTAAGTAAAAATATACTTGTGGCAGTAGAGCTCGCTCTTCGTCTTCGTCGTCTTGTTCTTTGTCGTCACAGTCTATCTGTGGTAATACTCTTACAATGCATCTAGTTACAAGAATAAAACATTATTTAAAATTAATTATATTAAAAACGAAATATTGAACAAATGTAAAAATTTCATGGTCTTCCTTTTATTTCAGATGCTATGTTAATTGGAAAAAGATAATGCTTACGATTGAGCCTTTCGATAGGTATCGAAAAATTATAAGTGTTTTTTACCATTTAGCGGGTTCGATTTCTGGTTCAGACAGGCGATTAATCAAAAATCTTTTAATGCAATTAAAATTATTTTTTAATTTAAAATGGAGTCTTCTTCCAGTAAAATTTTCCATCTTCAATATTAAACATACTTTCCCTCCATGTGGCATAGCCGTGGGACGCCTTGTATATACAACCACACTCATAATCTCAAAAGATGTTGAGCAATAAAGCCTTAGTTTTAAGTCATAATATTTGGTTAAAACACTTGATACTTAAAGCCATATCCCGGAAAGACATTTATTGAAGTTTATTTACCAAAAATATCCAAATTATCATGAATATACATAATAATTTGGATATTTTTGCTTTTTAGCTTTCTGGAATGTGGTTTTAAGTGCCAAGTGTTTTGACTAAATATTATTACCTAAGGATTTATTTGATATTTAGTATCCATCTATGTAACTTATAATAATAATATATTTCTACGCTCACACCAATTATCTAGACCAAAGTAAGTATCATTAAGAACTTGTGTTATGGATACTAGATAACGGAAAAATATACTTCATAATCTAGATATTTTATAAATAAACTTAAATAAATATAAAAACAACCATGACTCATGAACAAATATGCGTGTTCATCACACTAACATTTGCCACTACCAGGATTCGAACCCGGACCGCCCGGTGTGTAGGCAGCGTTACTGACCACTCCACCACGACGGCGTGTTTTACTTATACCGTATGCCACTAGTAAAAAAACATGGACTAATACTATTAATTAAACTTTATTAGCACTTCATAAGGCATATTTTTGGATGACACAGTCTTCTTATCCGCTGCCTGCAGGACCAAGACCAAAAGGTGATGAAGAAGCCGTGCTTAGAAAGTAGTTACCAGGGCTGCCCCTCCTCGAGTTCATTCCCATGTATGCCACTTCGTTCTTCGAGCAGAGACCGTTTCGGAACATGGTCCAGTTGTCACATTTGCGAGCTGAATAAAGAAGATATATTGAATAATTTTGCGTGCTGATTAGAAGGAGGGCATGAATTTGGAGTGTCCAAACTTAAGCAATACCTCCACTTTACATAAGACCGAAATAAGAATACCAACTTATTATTCTTATTCTTAAGCAAGGGGCTGAGGCTGTGTCTCAGAGCACTTCGACCCTATGGGATCTTTTGTGCTTTCCCTTTTCCTTATCACCCATCCCCGCCAACATCGAAAACATTTTGTATGAGTTTCAAAATGTTGGCGGGAATAAGGTCTATAAAGTCCTCTGGTTTAGGGTAACCTAAACCCAGGACCTTTAGTCGCCTATTGGCTAGTGCATCGCAGTCACATAGTATGTGCTCCATGCTTTCTTCCTTCTCACACACCACACATTCTACAGATGGGGTCATCAGCTTTGCCTATTGTACACAGGTGTCTTTTAGTGGCAAAATGGCCAGTGAGAGCACCTATGAAGCAGCGGATTTGGGTCCTGCTGATTCTTCCCATTCTTTTAAGGTAGCCTATGTGTGAGGATCCTAAAAATTTCTTTAAGTGTGTCAGTCGGGGAGTGGAAAACCATTCCAACTTTCATCGTAACTGCTTTTCGTTTCCAGCTGCGACCCGTTTTGTACAACATATCGCCATCATTTTCGGCCATCTGAGTACTTACCGCGCACTTAATAGGTTAGCTTTTGATATCGTTACGCAGACGATCAATTGGAAAATTTATTGTCAATATGATTTTTGTATATTAAATTATGATGACTTTGTTGTTCAGCGGATACTGAGTAAAAATTTACATACATATTCTGCGTAGTTTAATCTTTAATTTGACTGAAATAGGGTTTGCATATCAATAAAAAACTCATAAAGGAATCTACTGTTTAATTTTTCAATCTTTAATTAAAAATAATTTGGCCAGAGTTTTTAGCCAACCCACCCGCGATATATATAAATTTGATATAAAATAGTTTTCATCCATTAGACAGATTACATTAGACAGAGTCAGCGTTACCTTTCAGAGACATTTTTTATTCCGGCGCGACGTTTTGTAATACAACGTGCCCAACAATATGGCTACGACATTTACACCGCTAATTGTGGTTCCATGTAGGTATTTGTAAATATTTGAGGATAATAAATAAAAATAAATAGAGTGTAAATAAAGTCGGTACCTAATTTAATAAGTAAATAGTATATACTACTATACCACCCTATTTGTATTAGGTATGGTGGGATATAACGAACTGCACGTACGGAGAGAATTTGTATTAGTTTCATATATCTACAAAGTAATAATAGGGAAAGTGCACAATGCCGAGTTGTTAAGCCGCCTCAGCATAAATGTACCTGACAGGTATGTGTGGCGTCGTAGACGGCCGCCTCTGCTGGCGGGGCCGCGCTCTCGCACTAACCTAATGAGGGAAGCACCGCTGACTCGCGCTCTGGCCGTACTGAATCGTTTGACGGTGGATGTTGACATATTTTACTGTACTCTGAGTGAATTCACAAGAATGGCATTGTTTATAATATGTTACAAGAAGTAAGTGAAATATAATAAGGATAGGTTGACTATTAATTAAGTAATTATTGTTCAGTCATCGCATTAGATATTAAGATCTGTAATGATGTCTGATAATGGTAAATAAATAAATAAATAAATAAAACTTACCTGGAAAATTGTTCGGGGCTGTGATGGACTCAGCGAAAAGCTGCCACGCTCGACTATGGTCGCATGTTGCCAGAAAACAGCCTGGCTGCGTCATTCCTCCTGCTGGGTAAAAATCCTTTTGGCCTGTTGATCATATCACATTTTTATTTATAAGCAGATATAACTGACTATTATTTTCTTGATAAGTGATATCTGAGTGCCGCCAACGAGGCCTGGTTATCTCATGTTTTTTTGATTGATGTAAACGGTATTCTTATAGTTAGTTGTTATCTTTAGATGGACAATTGTATGACACATGCAATAATAGGATAATTTTGTCTTCGTGAATAATAGTGTGTAAATAACTAATGCATTATTGGATCTTTTTGTATACCACACATTGTATTCTTACAACATTGTTAACCGGAGGATCTTAAATGTATGCTTAGCTTTAAATTGAAAGGAATATCTGTGAGTACCTATCTAACAATAACATAAAATGGTGGTGGGTATCAAAATTTAAATTGCTTAGTTCAATAATATGATTAATTGAATTATATAGAAAAGCTTTTCACATGATAAATAATCCAAATGCGTGTGAGTAATAACTGCCCAAAATTTACGCATGTTAAAATGTAACTTAAATTATATTGATAACTAGATGACCCGGTGTACTTCGTATCACCTATTCACGGAGTACTAAACGTCTTTGCACCTATCCTAACGACATTAAAACTCTTCCTTCGCTAAAATGGTGGGACGTCAAATGTTTGACAGGAAAGTAGGCAGAACAGTTTATATGGGAAAATGAAATTGTTGTTTTTACTATCTTCCTCGCAATTTTTCCATATTTTTTCACCTTTAAAACCTTCCCTGGACTACGACAAACATTTCAAGACCAAGATAAGATAAATCCGTTCTGCCGTTCTCGAGTTTTAGCGAGACTAACGAACAGCAATTAATTTTTATATATTATATATAGATTATTTATTGACTTGTATTGATGTTTTGAAATCATTACGAAATTGTAAGCTGTGGAGTTTCTTTCGCCATTTCTTCTCCATCTCAGCATAATAATAATTATTCGTCCTGAAATGGTGGTAGGGCTTTTGACGATTTAAAAGTACTTAGCAAAGTCCATTTAAATAAAGAGCTTTTTCATTTTCATTTTCATATAGCGAAAGCTTACTTTCAGGTCCCTATGCTCATTTACCACGTTCGTCAGATAAGATTAAGGCGAAAAAAGAGAATAAGACAGTTCCAAAAAACATTTAGAACGCCCGTCGCCGACAGACACAAAATTTCGACGTTTCAGATTTTGAGAGCTGCCCAAGAGATAGGCACCAGTCGTACTCTGGTATTTAGCATATTGAAATATTACAGACACAAATGTTTCTGTGAAAGACCATTTCTGCAGAAACGACATCCCGGAGATCGTCAAATAAAGTCAAAGAAGTTTAGTGGTCCGTCAGAAAATGTACCTACCTATTCAAGTAGAAACAACCCGCAATCCAAAGTTTCTGATAATAGTCTATAACAGGCGCAATAATCATAATTGATTCCCTCTAAAATCGATTCTGTGTTCGCAATACAAATAGTCAGATTTTCCTTTTAGTGAATAAGAAAAAAGCAATATCTTGCTTAGGTAGATAACTTTACGTGTCCTTCGTATTATAATCTATTAAGATTTGAATTTGTATTAAAATACCATTTTTATTTTATCTAAAATTAAGATCACGGTTTCTAGGAGAGCTTTTCTCTATCTCTCATAGTGTAGAATTTCCCCATACTGACCAGAAAAAAAACTCACCGTGTATAATAAAATTTTCACTATGAACATGTTTTTTTGATAACAGCCATCGAAAGACGACGACAACTTTCTTCAAACCCTCAAAGTAAGACGACCCTGCTTTAATTCGTTACGTTAACGGTAGATGGTTGCTTAAGAAGGGCCTTCATCCATAAATACCATATGAAGTCAATCAAACGACTCGTGTGGTTTTGGGTCACATTTAAAATCATAAAAAGCACGAAAATGTTCCCGATGCAGATCCATTTTTCAGTGAGATAAGATAAATTAATTTATCTCCCAAATAAAAGAGATAATTCCAATTTTGAACGAAGGGACAAACGCATTCATTTAAAGGACGGGAAACTGGAATATTCAAGGAACTATTCTGAAGCCGTAAAATGGAATACTCTAAAAGATCCTTTGTTTGTACACAATGTTTACACACTTGCTGTTATTTGAGCATCGATAGATTGCTTTCTAACTAGTAAATATTATTGCTATAATATTTTTCTATTGACCTTTTATTTGATAAGGGTAAAAAAAGACGATTAAAAAGAATATAGGACTTGCAAGTATTAGCAAATGAATAGGGTGTACCTACTGATTAAGACTTAAAATAGTAAAAAACATCCTTGATATGATCAAACTGATGGCGGAATAATAACAAATAAATCTCAATCGACGACTCAGAGCGCGATATTAGAGCCGTTTTGTCGTTTGAGTCGTTTTTACGCTCGAGTCTGTTATTGCGGCTGAGTCTTTGCGATTATTGTTTACTATAGTAGATTAAATAATACTTTAGCAAAATTTTATCAAAGAATTCGCCTCAGGCCCTTTTAGGTCCCTTGGACTTTAACTAAAATTTTATTGAAAACTCACATTTATTTTATGATTAGAGCTCTTTTTGAAGGCTCAAGTCGTTGCTCGGAGACCTCGCGCTCAACTAGACTCGGGAATCCGAGCTTATTGACCTCATAGAGACCTGCAAATCTGACCTTATATTTACGACTCAAGGACTAGAGTCTCTTGTACATCAATAATAACGACTGCTATTAGC
This sequence comes from Elophila nymphaeata, assembly GCA_955850985.1. Lineage (NCBI taxonomy): Eukaryota > Metazoa > Arthropoda > Insecta > Lepidoptera > Crambidae > Elophila > Elophila nymphaeata. The sequence continues at coordinate 7,106,097 of OY039080.1, read as the reverse complement.
CTTTCCGCCCCAACCAGTCCTCCTGTGTAATATGGGACAAGTGGCCAATGTATTCCAGATTATTCTGTTTTTTACTTCCAGAAATGGTTTTGAGCGTATCTCACTTGTCATAATATGATCACGCAGAGGAACTCCGAGCACAGCTCTATCTATTGACCTCGCCCCATTATTCAGTGACCGTTATGACCGGGAGAAATGTATATGCGATAGGTCTGAGTTAGGCGAACGAATGTTATATCAAGTGCAGAGCATAGAAAATTGTTTACATTGCGGCTCGTTACTATATCTACTTACTCTATTCGAAACATCGATCACTCAAATTGTCCGTGGAAAATATAGCTGACATAATACAGGTTTATTATTACTGTACCTACAGCGCTGACGCCAAATTTTTCGCATTTTATCCTGATTTTTTTATTATACGTCCTCTTTTTCTTATTGTTCTCCAACAGCGCTAGTGTGCAGCCATTGAACATTCTATTATATCCGAAAAGAGTTTAAAATTGATGCGAATTTCAAACTGGCACTCTTCCAGTTCTGTGCACGTTTGATACGCGATAAAGCGAAGCTTGCTGGTGGAGCGATCACTTTTTCCATACCAATGAGGAATTTTATTTTACTCAATTTACCCTCAATTTAATCATCATTTAGTTACAAAATATCTTAAAATAATTAAGAGAAGCTTCAAGTGTAGTTATCTTAATATAACTCATTTTTCGGATCTTGCTCTTATAATGGCGGACCGATAAAAGACCAAGATTGTGTGTGCACTGTCTATAGAAGCACTGTGAAGTGTAATATTCAACCACACCTACGATCCTAAAAGGGGTTAAGTGGAGCATTCTGCGTTATATAAACACACATAGTCACATCCGGCTTTGCAGTATCCTCAAAATAGTGACAGGTTGACAGCCTGTCGCCTAAATAAAGGGGCATCGAATCCAAACAGTCATAACCCGTCAGCAAACTACCAAACAATAGCCAATATCCAGGAAGACCAGGAAGTCCTCTGACCAGTTCGGGCACCAGCAAATACGTTATGATGTAATTAGCTTTAAATTAGTAAAATAGGAAACAATGGTTTGACCTGACCCAATCAGAATTCAGATAACTCTCATAAAGTGTAAAGGATCCCAGTTCGCACTAGAGTAGCTGGAAGAATTGCTTTAGAAGATATCGAGTCAATTTCTCAAGAAGGCATGAGAGGTAACCTGGAGTTTTCGCGAAGACTCCCAGTGTAGTGTTGTCTACCTTTAGCTGTGGAAGGTAGGGTCATAAGCAATCCTTCCCAGGGTATGTATATGGGTCCTCCACTATTTAATATTATTACTAAATTTTCCCTAACGTGGATGGAGTAATAATTTATTTAAGCAAATGTACCCTGGAGGTGGTGTTAATGACTGCGACACAGTTTTACAAACTAATGCAGCCATTATCAAACACTATTATTTTTATGTACTTATATGTTATGGTGCCAATAAAGTGATTATTATGATTATTTATTTATGTTTGTGAAAAAGTATTGATTATCTTTTACCTACACGATCAAGCAGCCCCAGTACGCCACCGTTGGTATGTATGACGTCTATATATTCCGCATCGTCTGAGTGCAATCGTCCTGCCTCTGTGATATTGCTGAAACACGGGCCGGCAGGATCCAATCCGACTATGCGGCCGACCATATTACCGCTTAGTTCCCGTACTTGCTTCCCGGCAATACCAGCGATATGAGCTCCAAGACTGTGCCCGATGAGAGTTACTTTTGATGGGTCTTGACCGTCTGCAAGCAATAATAATAGTGCTATATATTTTTTAAACACTGTTTCAGTCCTTCTTGCCGTCCTTTTTGAAAGCCTGACACGATTATCTACCCTGAGGAGTAAGAAACTTTACTGAAAATAACACAAGCGGAATTTCACTAAACATATTAAACTGCATTAGAGTAAATTCTAGAATAAAAGAATGACAGTTGGAGCTAACAAGATACTGATTTTAAGCTACGGAAAACAGAATATATTTTTTATATATAAAAAGTTTAAGCAAATGACTTCATTCTACCTAATGATAAGCAGAAGTGAAGTCTTAATATGAAGATAGCTAGTGCAAGCAGATAATAAAGCCACTATCGCCTTGCCGACCTGCAAAGTGCTTCTTCACACCTTTTTTGAATGACCCAGGATTGTATGAAGGACACGTGTGCTGGCAGTGAATTCCATTTCTTGATTGTGCGACAAAGAAACGAGTTGCTAAATTTCTAAGTTTGCGTTGGAATGGTAGCCACAGTTTGTCGGTGATATGAGTCACAAGTAACACTCGTCTAATAAAAGGATTGTTTACAGATATTTAGCTGATATGGGTTACCAGTAATACTCGTAGTAAGTCGTAGTAAGTCAGCAACCTTAGTAGTGAAATATTAATTTGTATATATTTTCCAAAAGATTTCCTTATGAAACTGCAAAGCACTTCTTTGGGTCTCAGTTTTGTTTTTATATAAATCTTTTCATTATTACTCGGCATCATTAAAGGTGTTATTTTACTTCAGGATACGGAAGGAATTATAAAGTACATTAATATTAAAAACCAGATAAGACTTACTTTAAAATACGTAATTAATAATCGTAATCAACCTAAAAAAAGTGGCTCGCTACTAGACATCTAAAACAATTACTTGTGCCATAGTTTAGTCTACTTTTCATTTATCGTTCAGGATGCGAGTACCAATCAACGTTGTGAACCCAACTTCCAGCTGACACGATGTGATACCAAATATAGGTATTGTATTTCTAAATACGTGCCTGCTAGAAGCTCATGGAATACCATATTTACCTACATTATAAAATTAAATTGATTAGAAATCTGTCAGCTTGAGCCTTTGATATGCCTTCCATGCCCAGTAATTACACTGCCTACCTTTGCCTTCATTCTAACGGCAGAAAGAAGAAAGGCGATGGTACCTACCTGTTGTCAAGTTTCTCCTGAGTTCTTTTAACTCAAGAATGTTTCACTCAATCTGCCGTATAATTTTTTGTTTCTTTACATACATTTTGAAAATGCGTCATCTTTATGTGTTGGAACCACTACTGTATGGCCTATCCTATATTGCCAATATAATGCATTTATGAGAATTATGAGTCGCGAGCCCATCGATTAAGGATAGAATAGAATATTTTAGTATTTTCTACATCGAGTAATTTGAGCGGATGTTCTAGCGTTATATTTATAATATAAAATACAAACAAACTTAGCAACAATCCCTTTCAATATCCTTGGCAATAAGCCCCGCATTCCTCGTTGCATATTAAATGCATATGAAACTTGGGCAGGAATGGAAACTTCAAACGTAATATGCTTTTACGTGGCCGCAATGTTCGCGGCTTCGTCTATTGCAAGCAACTAATATTAATCATATAGTCTAACCTTCACATTTGAATTTTCTGGTTTTCCTGAAGCACTAAATAAGAGAACATAAAATAAACTCAGTTAGTTATAGTAAGGTTACAATGAACGCATATGTAGTGTACGTCATATGTCACATCATACAGTGTTCTGCGGATCCAATTTATTAATGGGTTCAGAATGTTGTTGGGGCTGCCGCATTTTTGTAGCGCGTCGGGCATGTTTGCAGAAACGCACATTGATGGCTTTCATAGCATTATCAGGAAGCGGTGCGCTTCGCTACTGAAACGTCTTCGTGGCAGCTCCAACATCATTCTGAATACTTTGACGGACAGGAGGGATTAACCTTTACTGGGGCACTGGATGCGTGTCCACATGAGTAAGTACAGACAACAGCACGTTGGGTTACCACAAGCTGTCAAATTTTCCCAATCGATTATGCACTTTATATTGAATAGTCTTAGGTTGAAAATCGTTTGGAGAAATTTGACAGATTTGTATAGCCCGACGTGCTGTTGACTGTACAAGAGTAATAGGGGAATCTCGCATTGTCCCAATTTTCTAGCTTTACGTTTCCTCATAGTTATAAGTTACTCACCCTTTTAATGATTTAGACAAGCTCTTTATTGACCAATTATGAGGATTCTGACTATATTATTGAATCAAAAATTGAAATGTACCTACTCATTACTAAAATTATTATTATTATAACTAATTATAAAACACATTTATTTATCTAAAATTGTAATACTGTTGTTATGATCATATCATACTTTATTATTAATTAATTAATATTGCTGTACCCTAACAGGGTTCATGTTGATAGCAAAAATTAATAATAAGACCAATGTAAACACAATCATGATTGCAATAAAGCATTTGAATTTAATAATGTTCTTTATTGGTTTTATTTTTGTTACTAACACATAAATATGGGCTGTGTCTACAATAGTTGCCTAAAATAAAGTTATTTTATTTTATTTATATGCAGATACTTATGTAAAGTCGTGTTTCATGAGGCACTGCACGACTGTATGGCCCATACTACCAGAATCAGCTATATTTATAACCAAATGATACCTAAAGGTCTACTCCACTATTTTTGGATTTTGAGCTTGATGGTATGTAAATATAAGCGATGAGAACTAGCCGTGGTGGGAAAACAAAAACAACCCGACGATGGCATGTGACCTCGAATGCCAAGGGGACACGCTTGACATCAAAAGCCACCCACCCGCCTAGAAAGTTTTCCCACCACGTTACCAGGGTCCGCCACGAGGAAGCTTCTGGACGTGGACCCCAGATACCCACGACCTAGAACAAACCCACATGAATGAAATAGCGTCTAATAAATAGCTTACATTCAGATCACTGTTCCCAGAAATATCGTGATACGGTATAAATAGATGTCCTTTACTTCGTCGATCAGGCTTATATTGGCGAAGCATTAATGACTTTGATTCTACAAAAAGATTATAATAAATTTGATAAAGCTAAAAGTACTTATAATGGCACTTCTAGTATCACTTTAAATATTTTAAATGTTGTTGTAAATAACTCACTCAGGTGTTCCGAATATCCCCGTTAGTCGTTGTGTGCCCCTCGTGTCCCTGTTAGTTACTCTTTTTTCAATACAAATTCTAACTTAAAATTATTAATTGCCCCTGAACCAAAAGTTATTGATATAAAGTTCACATTTTTCTGATTTTATAATAAAAAGTAACAAAGTACGAGAAGTAACGTCAAATATAATAAGTTGGTTGTCGCAGTTACCGTTGTTGATGCTTGCAAAGTTAGTCACCAAATTATTCGGTTTTAACAAGTCGACTTACTTTGACGACAAAACTGCCGTGAAATGTGCAAATTTTAAAAGAAAGTGTTGCTTGTTTGAAAAAATATAAATCTTTTAAAACCTTTAAAAATATTTTCCTCAATAAGCACGACTAAAAAAGGTTGTTTGTCTTGTTTCTTTTTTTGACGTGACAACGTCTTATAATTCGATAGAGCCGGCTGCACGCACGAAAAAACATGACGCATGCGGCGTTACCTCGCTCTGAGGCGTTCCATGTAAGGCTTGAAGTGCAAGCAAAAATCTATTTAACAAATGAAATTAAATTTTTCTTTTGAAAAGACGTTGTCACGTTCAACTATCGTCAGTAAACCGACTTTACAGACAACCAATTTTTTTCTTTTTTAAAATGTTGTTTTACACGCCGCAGTTTTATCACGACAGATTACCGGTACCTAACTTTAGCGACTTGGGAGGCTACAAAATAACTCATCCGTGGCCGAGATTCCCCTTTTCGAATTTTAATGTAGGCTTTTCGGCCAATGTTACTGGATGACTCGACCACGCAAATAAATTGAAGTAGTATATTCGGCCAAAAATCTCTCTCTATATTTTTAAGATATATCGATATGATATGAGATAATATATAGTAATAATGGTCTTTTTGTTTAAAAATTCTATTATTAATTTAATATATTTATACGAAGTGCAATTTGTGTCGATACAATGGCCTACTGATATTCCTGTAGTCAACCCCAAACTACACACCAGGGATTAAACTAAAAAGGTTGTTTGATTTTATTGGTTTGTTAACAAAAAATAAAAACCCAACAACCAGGACAGATGTTACACAAATATTTAGCCGTTCGGATAGCACTTTTTTTTATTAAGTGACATAAAAAACAAACAAGATAATTACATGTAAATGTCATTAGAATTAGATAAGAGTTCTCTGATCACGCTAGTAGTTAAGATATGTTTGGACCAAAATTTGTGAAGTTTGTTTATTTAATAAATATGATGATAATAAAAACAGAACGTACGATTTTACTAAATTAACTGCAGTGATGCTATGATTGAAATTGATGCCAAATTAAGTAGAAATTTTCAAATTTCTGCCGTGAAGCAATTCGCTGTCTTTCAGATTGAAGGGAAAGGTAGCCAGTGTTATTACTGGGCATGGAAGGCATATCATCTTAGTTCCCAGGATGGCAACGCACTTGCAGTGTTAAGTGATTTACCCTTAATATTGCAAGTGTCTATAAGCGACGGTAACCACTTAACACCAGGTGGGCCGCAAGCTTGTTTGCCATCTCGTAGTATAAAAAAGTGGAAAAAAGAATCTGTCATGGAAAGTGCTGAGACGTGACTTGTACCCTGGGACATTGTTAGTCAATCTGAAACATTGGTAGGCATGTCTTGATGACGTAATCAGTACCCCTAGTATGAGTTTGTTAGTTTTCGAGTTCGATCAAACGTATCGTCTCTTTTCATACATTGGCCACTAGCGCCTCTAGCGTAAACTATCATAAACAGTGGGCAAGGTGAAAAGAGACGATACGTTTGATCCAGCTCGAAAACTATCAAAACTCATACTCAGACAACATCACGTTGGGTTACCACAAACTGTCAAAATTTCCCAATCGATTATGCACTTTATTTTGAATAGTCTTATGTTGAAAATCGTTTGGAGAAATTTGTCAGTTTTGTATAGCCCGACGTGCTGTTGACTGTACCTAAACTGAAATAAATGTACAAGATTTGATTGTAGTTAATATTTTTCTATTTTATTATCATAAAATCTATCTTCAAAATTGTATCTTTTATCGAATATAAAGTGATATTTATGTTCACATAAAATAACATAATCCTCTTACTGAATCTACACAATTTGTTTGAATCACGTTTGAAAAGAAAAATCTGACTTACGGCAAATTCGTTCTAAAGATTTTAAGTAAACGTTGGTTTGGCAAAAATAGCTCTTATTACGTGTGATCAGGGTCGTCCGTAGGACCAAAATATTATATTTCTCATAGAATTTCTGAAATACTTACATTAATAAGTATTGAAAGAATTTTCGTCAAAGGATTACTTGAACAAATGCATTCACTTAAAAGGAATGCTTTTAAGAGGTTCAACAACGAGGGGTAGCAACAATTTAAATGTAAAACTTGTGGTTTGGCGGTTTAAGTTATCATTTGTGCAGGATATCGGGCCTTACATGGTAATCCTTTTCGCATCCCTTCCTATATTCCTATCTCCTTTTCTCTTTCCGCTTTCCCGTATATCCATCTCTTCCTCGCTCCGCGTCGGTTGCCACCCCCCTCCCGCACACCCAGCACCCGCGAGGCTTGCGCGTGCCCACGCCTCGCCCCGTTGTCATCGAAGCTCCGCCGCCGTCGCACGCGACGCTCGCATCGTATTATTTTTTGATGTGCCGCATTACTAACTTTTTGTGTTTGTGTGTGTGTGCGTGTGCCTGAACCAAAGCTTGAAAGCTCAAGTAGAGCTTACCCACGCTGCTGCCTTCCTGCTGGAGCTAGCCCTGGTCCTATCCTAGGCCTGACCCTGCTTCCTTGCCGGTAAGTGCCCCATTTTATATCTGTCGCACTCTTTATGATTTGAATCGCCAGCCATTTTGCTTCAACCCGCTAACCAAATACAGTCCACTCAAAATAGCACCTCATTAAAACACCATTTCTGGTCCATCGATCTCGGATAGTTTTTCATTTAGAGTTTTCGCTTTCAAGTTGTTACGAGTGTAGGTAGCTATCACCGCAGTCAAAATGGCGGACTCCAAGGAGTGCGAGCGCAAATTAAATATTGTAGAGAGTAAAATCGCCACTTATTTCGAAAGGATGCAATCGATATACAATTCCATACCTACAGGTACGACGGTTACTAGTGTTAACAATTAATTGTATGTTGTATTTATTTAAGTAAAGCTATATAAACAATTAATTATAATTAAACCGTCATTCGACTTTGAACTGACAAATCGTATCTATTGACCGGAAATAAGTAGTGGTGGTGACTTAAAATTGTGTGAGAAATAGCTTCCGTCAAATGGCGTCTACGTAAGAAACGGGGATACGATTTGACCGGAAATAAGTGGTTGTGTTGACTTGAAATTGTGCGAGGAAAAGTTCCCGCCAAAATGGCGTCACTTTAAGAAATAGGGATAACATTTGACCGGAAATAAGTAGTTGTGTTGTCTTAAAAATTATGTGCGAGGATAGTTCCCGCCAAATGGGCAATGCGGATACGATTCAACCGGAAATAAGTGGTGGTGTTGACTTAAAATTGTTAAAGAATAGTTCCCGCCATAATGGCGGCTTTTTAAGAAACTGCGATACGATTTGGCGGGCATTCACAGTCATATCGGCAAGAAGTGAAGACGGTAGAATAAGTGGTTACTGAGTGTTTCTACTAAAAGTTTTTTGTCTAAATTGTAATAATTACTGTAATAAAATTAATTCGTCGAAGTACTGGCCTTTGATTTAGTCGTCGATTAAAGGTCAGAAGTGGGATCGCTTCGAGACGTTATTAGTCTTGAGGTTCACCAGGCGCCCAGAAAAGAAGGTAATAATATGGAGAGAGTAAGATCGAGTCGCAGACGCACGAGGGATGCGAGTAGTTCTGGTAGCGAGTCTCCTCTAAGACGAAGTAAGAAATCTCGACGTCGGCATCATCGGTCCAAGTCACGGCGACTGCACCACTCTAAGAAGAACAGTCACCGGGCTGATACGCCAAGCCCACCAGGGAGGATGCAGTATCGAGATTGTTCACCGCCTTCCGAGGAGGTGGCGCCGCCAGGTATTTCCACTTCTTCAAACGTACCACCTCCAACCACAAGTCTTACTACAGAGTCAGGTAGCTTGTTAGGAGTTTTTAAAGAGTTAGTGCAGTCTATTAGAGGAGACGGGGGTGCTGAACGTTATCCTGCCATGAACGTTGTGCCAGAGTTTGACCCAGTTAAAAGAAATCAGACTGTTAATATGTGGCTTCTTAAAGTTAATGAGTGTGCGCAGATTTATAGTTGGTCTGAACGTCAAATAATTCATTATGCTTTACCTAAGCTCACTGGTCTTGCCCAAAAATGGTATCAGGGGTTACCTAGCTTACTCTTTACATGGAGTGAATGGCAGGATAAATTACGTTTAGCGTTCCCAAGCGACGAAAATTATGGACAGCTGCTGACGGAGATGTTGGCCTGCAAAGCTCGTTTTGGAGACTCTTTGGAGGAATATTATTATGAAAAAATGGTTATGCTTAATCGCTGTAACATCTCGGGTAAACACGCTATTGATTGTATACTCTTTGGCATTGACGATAGATCCGTTAGAACCAGTGCAGAAGCTGCTCAGTTCACGGAACCAGATAAATTGTTAGTTTACCTTAGAAATGTAAAAAGTTTTAAAAGATCTGAAAGATTAAACGGGTCAATGCAGGCTAACGGCTCCGACGGTAAGCGAATACGAAACAAGGATGGCGATAGTAAAGTAATAAGTAAGATAAAAAGTAAGTGTTACAACTGTGGCGAAGAAGGTCATTCCTTCTTCAAATGTAAGCTACCACTTAAGCGATGCGACCGCTGTCATAAAATAGGACATTTAGTAAATGATTGTTATATTAAATCTGACTCTCCCGCAACCAACAAGGTTTTAAGTATTTCATCAGGTCATGAAGATTGTGATGCAAAGTTTTTCAAAAAGGTCAAAATTAATGGTATAGAGATAAATTCGTACATAGATTTTGGAAGTCAATGCACCATGCTTAGAGAATCCGATGCTAAGATTTTAGTCAACAAAGTGTTGTATGAAGATTTACCAGTGCTTAGAGGATTTGGTCATTCTGCTGTAAACTGTGTAGGTAAATGTCAAATAAATTTGGAAGTAGACGCGGTTGAGGCTTTGGTTGAGGCTTTAGTGGTACCGGACATGTTTTTACAGGTTCCACTTATGATAGGACAGACATTCACTGAACAAGAACATATTGAAGTGTACAAAAATAAAGACTCATTACTTTTTACACAAAAGATTATTAACGTTGGGAGTATATCTTTATATACTACAGAATCTACTGTAGTAGAGGAGATAACTCGTGTGTCTGTTCGTTCTAAACCTGTTCACAGCGGAGATATATTTATTGATCTCAGTATGTGCCAACGACCACAATCAGGGTATCAAATATTACCGTGTATTATAAAATTACTTAATGGAGAAGGGAACATTATTATAAAATCTCTAAACAAAAATAAATTTACTATCGACAAAGATGTACTTATTTCACGAGGATGTCCACTAACTGAAACTAACTCTTATTGTGTTAATAATATTAAAAGTTTGAAAGGAGATCTGCCTAATTTGAGTAAAATTGAAATAGATATGATAAAGGTCAATAAGAATGTTCCAATGCATGACTTGCACAAGCTTTCTAATTTATTAAATGAGTTTAGAAATTGTTTTGCTTTTTCTACCCAGGAGTTAGGGTGTGTGACTGGTTTTGAAATGGATATAAAACTACATGATAATACTCCAGTAGTATATAGACCATACAGAATGTCTCTTCATGAACGAGAGATAGTTAGAGGAATGGTACAAGAGCTTGAGGACTCTGGTATCGTTAGACCCTCCTCGTCACAATATGCATCACCTGTTTTACTTGTTAAAAAGAAAACGGGAGATTATCGATTGTGTATTGATTTCCGTTCTCTAAATAAAAAAACTATTAAAGAACATTACCCCTTACCTAGGATCGATGATCAACTTGACAGTTTATCCGGATTCAAATATTTTACGTCATTGGATCTAGCATCTGGGTATTACCAACTACCAATGTCAGAGACTTCCAAACACCTTACGGCATTCATTACTAATGATGGGCATTACGAATTTAACCGTATGCCCTTCGGATTAGTAAATGCGCCCTCTAATTTTCAAAAGGCTATTAATAACATTTTGGGCAATGCTAGATTCAAAGAAGCTTTTGCTTACATGGATGACGTAATTATTCCGTCAAAAACAATTGATGAAGGTGTTCAAAAACTTGAAAATATTTTAAAACTTTTTAATGACTCTGGAATAACTTTAAAGCTCTCAAAATGTAAATTTTTGATGCAATCGATTGACTACTTGGGTTTTGAAATCAGTGAGTCAGGTGTGAGACCAGGGCAAATAAAGATTGATGCAGTGAAATGTTTTCCCCGTCCTTCCGATCAGCATAAGGTTAGGCAATTTTTAGGTCTTGCCAGTTTTTTTAGGCGATTTATAAGGGGATTTTCTGCTATTGCAAAGCCGCTCACTCAACTATTAAAAAAGGATGTCAAGTGGACATGGGGTGAGCAGGAGGAAGCCGCATTTACAAATTTAAAACAGGAATTAGTAAAACGTCCCGTCTTGGCGTTTTATAATCCTAATTTTGAGACACAGTTACACACGGACGCCTCTAAATTAGGAATTGCCGGGATATTGTTGCAAAGGTCTGATAAAAATTCGCCTTTTCATGCTGTTGCCTATTACAGTAGGCAAACCTCTCCAGAAGAATCTCGTTTCACGTCTTACGACCTAGAAACTTTAGCCGTTGTTTGCTCCCTCCATAGATTCAGAGTGTATCTCTTAGGTATTCCATTTACAATCATTACAGATTGTAACTCGCTTAGGGCAACTTTCGAGAAAAGGGATGTATTGCCTAGAGTTGCTCGTTGGTGGAGTGTAATACAAGAATATGACTTTGATATACAATATAAACCAGGAGCTAATATGTCCCATGTAGACGCTTTAAGTCGCAATCCAATAGAAGAATCCATTACCTTAGATATTAGAAATGTCGATACGAATTGGATAGCCACGGTTCAGCAGAATGATTCCGAACTACAACGCATTATAGGTATACTGAAAGACGATACTACTGATAAAATCACAGAGATTAAAAATAATTTTGTAATTAAAAGAGGGTTACTATATAGAAAGACTGATGACGGAGACAAATGGGTAGTTCCGAAAGGTGTTCGATGGCAAATTCTGAAATGCAATCATGATGATTTAGGTCACTTTAGCTTTGATAAGACTTATGATAAAATTAGATCCAGCTTTTGGTTTGCTAAAATGAGAAGATTTGTAAAAAAATATGTACAATCATGTTTAGAATGCGCTCATACAAAAATACCGTCAGGAAAGAGGGCAGGCGAACTTCACCCGATCCCAAAAGTTTCTAGCCCTTTCCACACGGTTCATATAGATCATTTAGGTCCCTTTGTATGTAGTAGAAAAAGAAATTCGTATATTTTACTAATAATCGATGGATTTACAAAATTTATTATATTAGTGCCGGTTAAAAGTACGAAATCAATCCATTCGATAAATGCAATGAAAGGGTATTTTCACACATTTGGTGTTCCTAATAGAATAATTTCTGATAGGGGTACGTCTTTCACATCTAAACATTTTCAAGACTATATGTACTCACTTGGGATAAAGCATGTCATGAATGCAGCTGCAACTCCCCGTGCAAACGGCCAGGTGGAACGTTACAACCGTACAGTTCTGTCAGCTTTATCCGCTAAAAATCATGGCAAACCTGAAAATACTTGGGACGAGAGCGTTTTTGAAATTCAGTGGGCTTTAAACAATACTGTTAATAAGGGAACAGGTAAAACTCCTGCCGAAGCCCTTTTTGGTGTAAGTCCAGCCGGTACATGCAATTCTTTATTAGATTTAAATATAAGAGATGAAGAGGAAAGTTCAGATAAGGCTAGGGAAGACGTTAGGCAAGAAATGAACGAATATATAGATAAAAGACAATCTGAGCAGAAGGAAAGGTATGACAAAAGCCGAAAAATTGTTAAATATATAGTAGGTGACCTAGTTAGGGTAGAAAGAGAAGTCCCTTCTACTGGTAAAAGTAGAAAATTAGTCTCAAAAATTCGAGGTCCATATCGAATCGCGGAAGTCCTGCAACACGATAGGTACAAAATTGAAGACACCCCGTTGACTAAGAAGGGCAGTAGAAATTTTAGTGGTATTTTTTCGATTGACAAAATCCATCCTTGGCTCGTATATAATAGAAACGACGAAGAGGATTCTGAATCTGTTGTAGATGAAAGTGAATGAAATGTCTACTTACTTAATAAGTTTGATTTGATTGATTTGATTGCTATCATTGAGTTAGTGTCAATTGTTTTGTTAATATAGATTTATTTTATGATGAATTATATGCTATTCAAGTAAAATTATGTTAGAATGTATAAGAGAACTAATTAGCTCATAGAAATAAGAAATTACCAGCTGTGGATATGTAGAGGCCACAATGGTTAAATGTTCTTCAACATAATATTATTGTGAATTTGAATCAGCTATGGATATGAAGAGGCCATAATGATTCATTAACAGTTGTAGATATGTAGAGGCCATAATGGTTAAGTGTTCTAAGACATAATATTATGGTGAATTTGAATCAGATATGGATATGAATGAGGCCATAATGATTCATTACCAGCTGTGGATATGTAGAGGCCACAATGGTTAAATGTTCAACATAATATTATTGTAAATTTGAATCAGCTATGGATATGAAGAGGCCATAATGATTCATTACCAGCTGTGGATATGTAGAGGCCACAATGGTAAAGTGTTAATAAAGATAATTATTAATCAGATATGGATATGAAGAGGCCATAATGATTAATGTTGTCATATGCTTTATGTAATGATTAAATACACAAATATGTTAAGATATGAAGCCAGCTGTGGAAAGGTAGTGACCACAATGGTTTATGTAAAATGAAATTTATGATGCCATTTTGGTTTAAAAATAAAATTGTAAAATGAAGAGGTCATAATTAGTAATTTTGTTTAATACTTGCTATGTAATCTTAAAAAAATGTGTTACTATTACAATAATACATACCATATTATAGTTATTTATATAAGCTACATTAATGTAATGAATTTTAGTTGTTTCTTATTAAGTATTTCTAGTGATGTGAAATGATTACTACCAAAATGTTTTCACGAGACGTGAAAAGGTCAGGAAAGGCCGACTGTTAACAATTAATTGTATGTTGTATTTATTTAAGTAAAGCTATATAAACAATTAATTATAATTAAACCGTCATTCGACTTTGAACTGACAAATCGTATCTATTGACCGGAAATAAGTAGTGGTGGTGACTTAAAATTGTGTGAGAAATAGCTTCCGTCAAATGGCGTCTACGTAAGAAACGGGGATACGATTTGACCGGAAATAAGTGGTTGTGTTGACTTGAAATTGTGCGAGGAAAAGTTCCCGCCAAAATGGCGTCACTTTAAGAAATAGGGATAACATTTGACCGGAAATAAGTAGTTGTGTTGTCTTAAAAATTATGTGCGAGGATAGTTCCCGCCAAATGGGCAATGCGGATACGATTCAACCGGAAATAAGTGGTGGTGTTGACTTAAAATTGTTAAAGAATAGTTCCCGCCATAATGGCGGCTTTTTAAGAAACTGCGATACGATTTGGCGGGCATTCACAGTCATATCGGCAAGAAGTGAAGACGGTAGAATAAGTGGTTACTGAGTGTTTCTACTAAAAGTTTTTTGTCTAAATTGTAATAATTACTGTAATAAAATTAATTCGTCGAAGTACTGGCCTTTGATTTAGTCGTCGATTAAACTAGGAAAACGCAAGAATTTATTGCTAAATGTGTCACAATAGATAATATTCGTTCATCGTTTATTGCCGCTATTAACGAGAAAAATGATTTAGTTTCACAAATAGAACCGTCCTCAGAGCCGTCTTTTCAAAAGCTTTTCGCGTTTGATGACCTATTCAATATTGTTAAATATGAGCATTCCCGCCTTACCACGCCGCAAGTTAACTCGCAACCCGAAGTTGCATCAAAAGAAAATAATAGTTCAAAGATTAAATTGCCGCGACTTGAATTGCCAAGTTTTGATGGAGACATTCAAAAATGGCCGATATTTTTCGAAACTTTCCGGAACACTATTCACAACAATAAGTCGCTATCAGACACTGAAAGAATGCAATACCTAATAGGGAGATTGACTAATCATGCATTAGACTTATGTAAAAATGTAATGCCTACTGGCGATAATTATCAGACGCTTTGGTCTGCGCTTTGTGATAAATACAACGACGAACGTTCACTCGCTGTTTCTTATTTCAATCAGTTACTTAAAATCACGCCGGTGACCACCGCTACTTCGTCTGCACTGGAAGGTTTTATTGACAAATACGCCACTACAGTATCCGCATTAAAACATCTCGATATCGAAAATCTTTCAGAGTTTATGCTCGTTCATTTAGGTCTAAAAACATTAGATACGGAAACTGTCAAAGAATTTGAAACGTATAGTATGCACAATAATAAAGGTTTTCCTACATCTGACGACTTAATTGACTTTGTTAGGCTTCAATATATAATTCTCAACCGCACAAATTTAGATAACAATAAAACTTCGCGTCCGCACACTATTCAATCTAAGTTTTCATTACAAACACCGCGTAATAATTCTCAACTAAATTCGCAAAATAGAACTTATAAAACATTCGTTAATGTTCATGATAATGCCACAGTTGTGTCCGCACCTTATGTTAACGCCTGCATTTGTTGCAATGGCTCTCATCAGTTATACCACTGCACTAAGTTTACTGCGATGTTACCCAAAGACCGCTATTATTTTATAAAAAATAATCGTTGTTGCTTCAATTGCCTAAGTAACAAACATCCTATTAGTTTATGCAAATCTTCTCACCGCTGCCGTTTTTGTGATCGTAATCATCATTCACTTATACATTTTACTGATACGAATGAACCCAAAAGAATGTTTTCCGCGCCCGCTGTCCACTTCAATGAATATTCGCAAAATAATAGATTTCTCGCGAACTTTAGGCATAATGAAAACGCTACCGCTGCTGTTGCTATGCAAGGCGCAGTCGCGCGGCCGGCAGCGGCCGCCGTCGCCGGCGACCGTGCCCCCGCGTATCGCACCGCTCTCGCTCACTCACGCACCCAACCGACTTCGGCTCTCTCGTCGCAACCAACTCAACAGCAGTCGCAAGCTGCGCTCTCCGCATCTCGCACTAATAATAATAATACACAGTGTACGTATTCAGAAAATAAGAATTGTGATAACTCCGCTGTGAACGTACATGATCGCCCGATTTCGCTTTGTGTTACTAACCCGCATTCTAACAATAATACTTCCGCATTAAATAGCTGTAGTAATCAATCGAATACAGCTCTTTTAGGCACTGCTATTTGTTACGCGCAAAAAATGAATACGCAGGAATTTATACCTATTCGCGTACTTATTGACTCTGGCTCAATGAAAGACATCATAACACGCGAATGTTGTGAACGCTTACATTTGCCTTTGTATTCTGCTCAAAACGCTCAGGTTTCCGGATTAGGTGATGTCATAAATAAACCGCAAGGAATAACAACTTTAAACATTATTTCCCGATTAAACAATAAGATTCAATTTGTCATACACCCATATGTTGTAGATCGTATTCACAAGTGAACTTCCCACATCTATTGTAGACGTCTCCGCGCTGTCGTATTTACAAAATTTGCCACTGGCAGACGATCGCTATTTCAACCCAGGGGTCATTGACCTCATACTTGGTTGCGATATTTTCGCTCGCATTTTAATGCACAAAAGGTTGTCCCGCGGCCCTAATGAACCTATCGCGATAGAAACCTCTTTCGGTTATTTAGTTTTAGGTAACGTACCTACCGCTCCCATACAAAATGAGGTTTGTCATTCTTTTTGTACTTTTGAACATTGTATTTCACGGTTTTTCGAAGTCGAGGAAGTGCCTACGACGAATAAGTTCTTAACGCCCGCCGAGCAAGAATGCGAAGACATTTTTGTACAAACTACCACGCGTGACGTCACTGGTCGCTACACTGTCGCTCTTCCTTTCTCACGTGATCCTGCCACTCTCGGTGAATCTAAACATCTAGCTGAACGCCGCTTTTTGTCTTTAGAGCGCAGATTGATAGCTAGCCCTACTATTAAAATCGAGTATGATAAAATAATTCAAGAATATATTACCAAAAATTACATTTCCCTTGTTGATAATAACACCACTCAAACTGAACATCAATATGTGATTCCTCATCACGCTGTCGTTAGATCCGATAAAATAACTACGAAAGTGAGAATGGTATTAAACGCTAGTATGAATACCGACACGGGTATTTCATTAAATAATATATTACACACCGGTAAAAATTTACAATCAGACTTGTTTCGCATAATTTTAAACTTTCGCCTTTTCGCTATAGCAGTAAGTGCCGACCTTCGGCAAATGTACCTACAATTAATTGTACAAGAAAATTATCGCAAGTAGGGTCATTACGCCTGTTATCGTCCACTTAGTGGAGTTATCAACTTTGAAAATAAAATTAAAATATTTCTTTATTATAATTTTATAAAATAACTACTGAAATGAATTCCTATATTAGTCTATTTATAATTATTGCGAACGTGTTAGTGGTGACAGTCATGTTGTTTTTAATATTTTAAAATAAGTAATAAAATGCCAATATTACCAGTTTCCGACCGCAAAGTTCAGTTTTCGTCCACCAGTTGTCCTATTTTCGACCGCATCAATTGAGTATGGATTTCATGAATATAAAAATATGTTTTAAAATGAAATTGTTAATCAAGGTAGGGCACAACAGACTAGCCGCTAGAAGCAGCCCAAGTTCGGGCTGCAAATTCTAGGTAGTACCTACCTCCCCATTACAAAAGACCACAGTCAAAAAAAACTTTTTGTGGTGTTGTATTTCTGTTGGTAAGTAAGGTCGCTAGAGCTCCACGGGGAAGGGATAAGGGTTGCCAGCGCGCGAGTGTCAGATCACTGTTGCAAGCATCTAAGGCTACAGTTACTGATTACCACCAGGCAGGACGTATGCTTGTCTGCCAACCATTTACCATAAAAAAAAACACCAATCACTATTCAAATAATGAAGTCATTACTATTATCCATCATCATCATCATCATCATTTCAGCCGAGAGACGCCCACTGTTGGACATAGGCCTCCCCCAAGGATCTCCAAACTGGTCGGTCCTGCGCTGCCCGCATCTAGCGGCTTCCCGCGACCTTAACTAGATCGTCAGTCCACCTTGTGGGGGGC
Organism: Elophila nymphaeata; assembly: GCA_955850985.1. Taxonomy (NCBI): domain Eukaryota; kingdom Metazoa; phylum Arthropoda; class Insecta; order Lepidoptera; family Crambidae; genus Elophila; species Elophila nymphaeata. Next base: position 7,087,760 of record OY039080.1, on the reverse strand, counting down.
CTACCAACGCTGCGTTTCCCGGCACGTGGTCGCCACTCGAGGACCTTTCCGCCCCAATGGCCGTCAGTCCTCCTCGCAATGTGCCCTGCACACTGCCACTTGAGGTTCGCAATTCTTTGGCCTATATCAGTGACCTTGGTTCTCCTGCGGATCTCATCATTTCTGATATGATCACGCAGAGAAACTCCGAGCATAGCTCTCTCCATTGCCCTTTGGGTGACCTTGAGCCTTCTTATGAGGCCCATTGTAAGCGGCCACGTTTCAGTTCCGTAAGTCATCACTGGCAACACACACGAATTAAAGACTTTCATCTTGAGACCATCATAATATTTCAAATTTAAAGAAATTGGCCGAAAACAACCCGTTAGTCCGTTTTGCTTTTTTAACCCCTAAAATATGATGTTAAACTTGCATATTTTTTCATTCATCATCATCATATCAGCCGAGAGACTTTAGGACATAGGCCTTCCCGAAGGATCTCCTAACCGGTCGGTCCTGCGCTGACCGCATCCAGCGGCTTCCCGCGACCTTTACTAGATCATCAGTCCACCTTGTGGGGGCTTACCAAAGCTGCATTTCCCAGTACGTGGTTGCCAGTCGAGGACTTTTCCATCCACCCCAATGGCCGTCAGTCTTCGCAATGTGCCCTGCCCACTGTCACTTTCTTTGGGCTATGTCGGTGACCTTGGTTCTCCTGCGGATCTCATTATTTCTGATATGATCACGCAGAGAAAATCTGAGCATAGCCCTCTCCATTGCCCTTTGGGTGACCTAGAGCCTTCTTATCAGACCCATTGTAAGACATTGTAAGGCCCATTCATTCAACTGTTTGAATATTATTTGAAAAAATAATATAGTAAAATTTTATTACACTATCATAAAATATTCACTTTCATTTATTCTAAAATAACAAAGTATGTCGAAAACTGGGATTTTTTACTTTATGTCGAATTTTCGACCGCATGCCATTTAAATGTCTTACATTTATACTTTATTAAATCTAATAAGCGGACTGAAATTGGCCGTCGGAAATATTTTTTCATTCAATTGTTTTAATATTATTTCATTTAATAATATTGTAACATTTGGTTGCAGGTATCATAAAATAATCACTTTTAGTTTGTTGTAACACAGTATGTCGAAAACTGGGACGTATTGTACTTTATGCCCGATTTCCGACCATAGGCCATTTCAACGTATTAGGTTTATACTTTATTAAAGCTAATAAGCGGACGAAAATTGGCCATCGCAAATATTTGTACACATAAAGTTCATATTGCAAAATAAAATTTAGTTTACTTACATGCATTTTCGTATATCAGACAGAACCTAATTGACATGGGCGGGCCTGTTATAGACCACCCGGTCGAGATTAGGACTTTCTAATAAAAAGGGCGTACCCTTTCTCGTCCACTTCGTTTTATATATTAATTATTGTAAATTAGAATAATAAACTATTCGTCCACACTATATTTATAGCAAGCTATATGTATAAACAGTAAACAAACCAAGAAACACAATAGAACTATTTTTTATTTACTGCGTAAGTTCCGGCACGTCGCTATTTTTTCTGCAATATTTGACACATTTTCACTCTTTCGCCGGGTACCATAAACTGCATAGCTTAATCCTAGTTAATGGCCGCGTTTCAGTGAACTGTGTAGGCATGTACTTACTGTGAACTTATTCAGGTCGTAATACATAAATGTTTTAAGGACCCATGTATAACCGTTTTGCTATTTTTTGGCGTTTTATCAAGGAGGGCGGTTAAATGGACGAAAAGGGGAAGCGGTCGGCAAACAGGCGCAATGACCCTATCAACGCATTTTCTATAGATTTAAACCCGACGAACCGCTTCAATTATATGAGTTCAACCGCGTTACTTTCGGTATGACTAGTAGTCCTTTCCTTGCTATGCGCATACTTCGCCAACTAGCCCACGATGAGCGCGAAAGTTTTCCCGTGGCCGCGGCGTTATTGGGAAAGGACGCGTTATACACAGACGATCTTGCTTTAAGTTTTATTTCGCATAAAGAGGCGATTGACGTTTCGAAACAATTAATACAATTATTTGCCGCCGGTGGTTTTGAATTGGTCAAGTTCGCTAGTAACACTCCTGCATTTCTTTCTGGCATTCCTTCAGAATGCCGCGTTACTGATTTAATAAATATTGGTTCAGATCAACATTTGAAGATTCTCGGCTTACAATGGTTGTCTTTGTCAGATTGCTTCTGTTTTAGCGTCACTAATGATGACCGCAATTGCACTAAGCGCAATATTCTTTCGTTTATCGCGCGTTTATGGGACGTAATGGGTTTATTAGCTCCCGTTACACTAGTAGCTAAACTCTTGGTAAAATCGTTATGGGAGATAGATCTAGACTGGGACGATACCCCACCCCCTAATATAGTTTCGCGATGGAACGCCTTTGTAGACGAGCTTCCTTCCTTGCAATCTATTAAAACACCGCGTTTTTTGGGTGTCCAATTACATTCTGTTATTACAATATTAGGTTGCGCAGACGATAGTGAAGGCGCTTATGGTGGAGTAGTATACCTACACGTGTATTGCCCTGAGACATGCAAAACTATGACTAGCTTATTGTGCGCTAAATCTAAAGTAGTTCCGTTTAAAACTAAAGTTACACTCGCTAGGTTAGAATTATGTGCCGCTTATGTTCTATCGCAATTAATCAACACTGTCAAAGATACCTATCGTCTACGTTGCCAGCTTCAAAATGTAGTTGCATTTTCTGACAGCACCGTCGCATTAGCTTGGATACAATCTTCCCCTACAAAGTGGCAAACTTATGTTGCCAACCGCGTCTCACGCATTCAAGAAAACGTTGACCCACAATACTTTCATCATATAAAGGGCACTGACAATCCCGCAGATTGTCTATCTCGAGGATTAACACCCGCACAAATATTAGATCACCCGCTTTGGTTTCATGGACCACCCTTTGCCCACTTACCTGTCTCAGAATGGCCAATTCAAGAGTTTGACCCGCATACAGTAGAAAACCCGCCTGAATTAAACCCTAAAGTTTTAACTATTGCAGTTACCGCACCGCGCCCTCTTCCGATTTTGTATGAGTTAGCGACTAGAATTTCTACATGGCCTAAACTACTTCGAATCATAATTTATGTTTTTCGTTTCATAAAGAAACTACCGCGCCAGTTTGATCCGCACCATTTGAATATTGCCGAATTAGCAATTTTACGCGATGTACAAAGCGTACATTTTTCCGCTGAGCTACAAACCGCCCGCTCTAATGTTAATTTGCCGCGTTCATTCGCAAAGCTCAACGCATTCATTGACGACGATAGTCTTCTCCGCGTAGGTGGTAGACTCACGAACGCTAATCTCGATTACGAAAGTAAACACCCTATTTTGTTACCCTCTCACGACCACGTAGTCGATCTTATTATCGACTACGAACATAAAAGAAACTTACACACTGGGCCCGGACTTTTACTCTCATTGTTAAGACAACGATACTGGATATTTGCCGCTCGCAATGCTGTAAAGAGACGCATTAGTAAATGTAATTTATGTTTCAAAGTGAATCCGCATCCGGGATTCCCGTTTATGGGTGATTTACCCGCTTGTCGCGTCCGCGAGGCCAAGCCCTTCGTCCATACTGGCGTAGATTACGCAGGCCCTCTCCACATTATTCCATATCGTCGCAGAGGAGTACGCAGTTATAAGGCGAACATATGTATATTCGTATGCTTAGTGACACACGCTGTTCACATAGAACTTTCTTCTGACCTTTCCACGACTGTCTTTTTAAATGCTCTTAATCGTTTTATATCTCGACGCGGCCCAGTGAGTGTCATATATTCAGATTGTGGCACCAATTTCGTAGGCGCTAAGACTCATTTAAAGTCTGTTTATGATTTAATATCTTCACCTGACTATAACGAACAATTTGCTACAGCTTTATCCGCGAACCGCATCCAATGGAAATTTAATCCACCCCAAGCTCCGCATCACGGTGGCATGTGGGAAAGTAACATTAAATGTGTCAAAACTCACCTACACAAAATTGTAGGAGAGCAGTTACTCACCTACGAAGAAATGTTAACTGTTCTCACTCAAATAGAATCGCTACTCAATTCTCGTCCGCTTTCTGTCTTGAGCTCCGACCCTAACGATCCGTTACCGTTAACTCCCGCGCATTTTCTTACGCTGACTCCCTTAAGATCTCTACCGCATACCGATCATTCGAATGACCGTTTATCTTTACTACAGAGACACCAACTAATAAATAAATTAGTACAAACATTTTGGAATCGCTGGAGAGTTGAATATTTAAGTACTCTACAAAGCAGACAAAAATGGCTAAAGAAGGGTGACACTCTTTCAGTAGGAACTATTGTTTTAATTAAATCTGATAACACGCCGCCTTTGCAATGGCCCATTGGGATTGTAAGTAAAATTTATCCAGGAGCTGACGGAATAGTGCGTGTCGCTGACGTAAAAACTAAAACCGGTGTTTATCGTCGTTCTTTAGTTAAGCTCTGTCCTTTGCCTAACCAATAGTTAGTCAATCAATTGTAAGATTTAAAAAAAAAAGTAATTAATTTTGTAAAACTACTTAGAATTGTATTTACCGCATTAGATATACCTGCGTAATCAGCTGATAAGCGTAATTGACCTCCATCATAATTAATACTTCACTCGTTAACCGTCCGCCATTTAGGAAATATTTCGCTATAATAATTAAATATGTGTACATTAAATATGTGTAAACTTACAAACTTATATTTGTTATTTGTGAATTGTTATTTTATTGAAAGTGGATTCAATCATCCCCTTTCAAGGTGGGGGAGAAATGGTTTGGCGGTTTAAGTTATCATTTGTGCAGGATATCGGGCCTTACATGGTAATCCTTTTCGCATCCCTTCCTATATTCCTATCTCCTTTTCTCTTTCCGCTTTCCCGTATATCCATCTCTTCCTCGCTCCGCGTCGGTTGCCACCCCCCCTCCCGCACACCCAGCACCCGCGAGGCTTGCGCGTGCCCACGCCTCGCCCCGTTGTCATCGAAGCTCCGCCGCCGTCGCACGCGACGCTCGCATCGTATTATTTTTTGATGTGCCGCATTACTAACTTTTTGTGTTTGTGTGTGTGTGCGTGTGCCTGAACCAAAGCTTGAAAGCTCAAGTAGAGCTTACCCACGCTGCTGCCTTCCTGCTGGAGCTAGCCCTGGTCCTATCCTAGGCCTGACCCTGCTACCTTGCCGGTAAGTGCCCCATTTTATATCTGTCGCACTCTTTATGATTTGAATCGCCAGCCATTTTGCTTCAACCCGCTAACCAAATACAGTCCACTCAAAATAGCACCTCATTAAAACACCAACTTGTCTTGTATCCAAATAGCGATGTAACACCGAACTCTCCAGCAACAATTTGAAACTACTGTATTGCAGCGTTTAATTTACCGTAACCTTTGTTAAGCACAAAAGTTATGATGGAATGACACTGGCAGAGCGCTAGTCATGAATATAATGGTAGCCGTTAATGTAATGCGTCAGATGACTAAGGTTGATTAAGGAAATAGTGAAAACGTAATTGCATTGCATGAGAAGTGGTATTTTTATACAATTGAGGCGACAAGTAGCATATAAAGCATACCTATCAGCTAAATAACAACTGATCTCTGTAAGTACATACCAGAAGGACGCTTTTAGTTGTTTTAATTCTTCCTATTTAGGGAAATTTCTTTCTTGTGATTTCTTGAAGGTTTCTTGAGAACCTTTTAATTCATCTAGGGAGTGCTTTGCGAAAAATGTTAGGCAGCAGATTTCATCATGCTGACAGAAATTGTTGTCACCAAAAGTAGCCAATTTTTTTGGCGGGCTTTGGGAGTAGCCTATTTGTTAGTAAACTAAACAGTGTACAAGAATTCAGTATCATATATTAAAAGGTGTGTTCCAAGTGGGCCTGTTCGCAAAAATTTGAGAAATTTCTGCGAATAAAAACGCTAACGTAAATCTGACATGAGGGTCGCCATGATGTTTTCTCAGTAATACAGTATATTTGATGGAATCGATTGGCCACTTATCAAGACACTCTGATTTAGCTAAAATAAAAGGAAAAATCAATAGATGGCGCTAGTTCTCCTTACCCTTTGCCTTTACCTACCTTAACCTTCAAAAAATTCGTTATTATCTCGAGAAATATCAAGTACATGGGTTTACATTACAGAACAAAAGTAGTAATAATAATAATATATTTCTACGCTCTCACCAATTATCTAGCCCAAATTAAGTATCTTTAAGAACTTGTGTAATGGATACTAGATAACGCACAAATATACATAATAATCTAGATATTTTTATAAATAAACTTAAATAAATATATAAACAATCATGACTCATGAACAAAATGATCGTGTTCATCACACTAACATTTTCCACTACCAGGACTCAAACCCGGACCGCCCGATGTGCAGGCAGCGTTACTGACCACTCCAACACAGCGGTGTCATAACAAAATAAAAACAAATCTTAATATAGTAAATTTTAATTAATAATTGTTTTGATTTAAAAAAATGTTATGTTTGAATAAAAAACCTGAAAAAATACCAAAACAAATAAGGGAGCTACCAAATTCGAGATAAAATTAAAAATGAATTTTTGATTTGTTGGTCTTAGATACCAACGCGCGAAAATACGAAGGTTATTTATTATACACGCTTTACTGGAAAAACAATTGTATTTCAAATGGACTCAAACTTCTCTAAGAAGTCTAAAAATTATTTAAAGGCAAAATTCTTATATATTTTTTGAGATGGAAGGAAGTTGCTTGCTCTGACAACAGCGTATTTAACCAAATACAGTATCTAGTCTATGCATATTTGCACGAAACAGAACCTAAATTGCTAAATGTCACGCACATATTGTCCTAAATAATCCCAGTTTGAAATCATATCGAATATATCGGAGATTTCACAGATCAAATGCTGCGTTCCTGAATATAAAAATTCTTGACTTAAATGAATCACCGTGCCACAAGATATGTGTACATTTAAGGTGAAAGCTGGTGACAGGATAGTAATTGAACGGCTATTACTAAGTTAATACACATACCTTTAATAATTTCACTCAGAAATGTCCCGAGTTGTTCTCCCATAAATCTAGCATATGTTGATGATCGAAGATATTCCAGGCTGATCACCTTCCTCCCATCAAGGGCTAGAGTCACCAAGTCTGGTTGCTTCAGTAGTGCTGGGGCCAATCCTTGGACCATGACACCTTCGGAACTTTCTAGAAATCCGTGTATCAACACTACAATTCCTTTTGGCTTACCAAGATTTCGACTCATCCTCCTCGACTCTGTAATATTATATTTAATATTTCCTTTGTTAGTAATGTGATCGATGTTTAAAGAGGTGTGGAAGGATGAAATATTCTTTTCTGCCATTTGTTCGTAAGTCATTCCCAACAAACTTTTAAACGCCTCGCCTGCAAAAAATAAAAAAAAATATACTTTTAGCGCTCTTTCTGATACAGGAAACAAGAATAGTTTAAGGATAACTTTTACTTTCACTTTTATGATATAGTCCTTACTTTATTGATTACTAATTTTATACGAAAGACAATTTTAATCAACTGGTCTTTACTAAATAGTATTTATAATGAACCGGAACACGATGATTCTTTATCTCGGCTAACAATCCAAAGTGGACAATCCAAAGGTGCCAAGAAAGGTAAAAGAAAATACGAGTGGTTGTTGGGTAAAGAAGAAGAAGGATTCGGTAGAAATGAGAGAGTTGAGAAACATGGCCGATATAAAATTAAGGTTTGAAAGAGGGCATAGTGTCAAGAATTGAGAAAGGAAAGAGAACTAAGGAGATTGACGAAAAGGATAACATGAATTTGAAATGAGTGGAGATTTGGGAAGGAGGCCTAGTCGAACAAATCGAAAATGTCAGGTCAAGCCTGATATCTATACAGACTGCAAAAGGAGTAAAAAAAGTTGTTGAAAAGAGTGTCAGAGTGTAAAGTGAAAGAAATATGTTAGTGGAAAAAAGTGACCAAAGTCAGCCAGTGTAGGAGAGTTATCCTACTTCTCGTCAAATTGTGAGAGCGTTTCATGCGACAATCTACAATCTTCTTTGAAACAAGGGTTAACAAACAAAACCATACTGCATGCAAAACCCGTCGAGCCAATTAAGAAAACAAATATAAACCTCAAATATTATCTTTGCGCAAACATTTTGGAATAATTATTTTCATTTGGTATTTGTGTGGAAACGTTCCGGTACCGGTAAATATTACATTATTCAGATTGTTGAACAAACCCTTACGCTGTGGAGGAACAAAGCAAGGGGAAATGAAACCGCCCGAGAGCGTCTCGGGTGCCTCTTTTCAGGGACCCGCAGAAATTTAGAGCAAAGTTTTCCGAGCAAATTGCAGTGTAACTGTAACGTGTTTCAACTGTTTTTTATCTTCAAGAGTGTGTTTTGTGTGTGTGTGTGTATGTGTGTGTGTGTGTGTGTGTATGTGTATTTGTATGTGTATGAGAGCCCGTACGCATTTGTTATTGTGAAACTTTAAACTTGGTAGACATTTAAAAGTACCTACCAAAACTGTCTTAAAATATCTGGTGAGCAAATTGCAGTGTAACTGTAACGTGTTTCAACTGTTTTTTTTATCTTCAAGAGTGTGTATGTGTGTATATGTGTGTGTGTATGTGTGTGTGTGTGTGTGTGTGTGTTTGTGTGTGCGAGTGTGTAGGTGTGTGTGTGTGTGTGTTCGTATCTGTGTGTGTGTATTTGTGTGTGTATGAGAGCCCGTACGCATTTGTTATTATAAAACTTTAAACTTGGTAGACATTTAAAAGGACCTACCAAAACTATCTTAAAATATTTGGTGAGTATCCGATGCAATAAAGATTCACATTTATGCAAACAAGTGACATACACGTTATACGATTTAGTTAAGAAAAAGGTCTCCTCCGAAAGTTAATAAGAAAATTGCGGGCGGAGAGCAACATTATCATTTTGTACATCGTGATGAAAATTCGGACTCTGTATAATTGGACCTCTTCACATACCGTGACGCGTTGTCGGAATGCCGTCATTAAGCTGTGGAATGAATATGGATAGTAAGTTTAAATTGAGTACAAAAATATAAAGGGTAGTTTATGTAACTATCACAAAATAGACCTTATTTAAACAAAACACGGATTGTTTTAATACGAAGTTATGTGCAGTACTATACTACTTTGTCTACATTCATAGATAAATTAAAAGAAAATACAAATGCAATTAATAACGCGCGCGGGACTTGATAAATTTTCCATTCCATGGAATCTTCACATATTTTTTTACTTTATATACCTACTTTTTAATTTTCCTACCAACAAACTATTTATTATCTCAAGTATTCTTGGTGGCTTTTCGCAACATACCTGGCCTCAGTATCTGAAAGAATCAAATTTTGACCTAAATCCCCTAAATCATTACTATCATCAGTCATCATGTCATGGCCCATTTTTATAAATTGATATTGTTTTATAATGTTTATGTGTATCGATTAGGTTTCTCACGTTTCAACTTAATTTGCCTGTCTAAAATACTTTTATATGAATTTTCTTTAAGAATAAAAGTTGTTATTAAATGATTAGAACCAATACTATAGTTTGTTGAACAGGCTGGGCGTTTGATCGCGCCTGATGAAGCGATGATAAGGCCTAAGGTGGTACACGCTCGCCTTGAAGATGCTTGTTCACTCTGGACTTAAAGATGTCCAGATAATACTGATTCGGAAAAGCAAACCTCGGCAAAGAGATCCACTCCTTAGCTCACTCCGTGCGAATGGGAGGAATGGGCTTTAATACGATATGGTCATTATGTTACAGGTAGTTTATTTTTCTTACGCACTGTACGTAAAATACTTACATCTATTTGAGCCGGCGGCAACTATTGGTCGAATAGCTGGCAGAGCAATCTCCATGACAGAGGACACGCTGAATTTAGCATTCCTATGAGGAATACTCGCCGAGTACGTCACTTGCATAAATATGATGTTACACAAACACATCACTTCCGTATTATGCACTAAAAACACAAGCATTAAAGCCTTAAAATTCGAGACAAATCGAGACAAGCGATAAATAGCCTAATTTCTTAACTGAATATACTGAAATATTCACTCAATACTTTATGATGTCGAAATACAGCACTTTATACATGGCAAACAGTATACGGAATGTGCTCAATAGCAGTCAACAGCAAAAAAGATAATCAAAGGAATTTAGGAACTCCTAAATTCATTAAAAGAAAAAATACCGAAGGAAAGCTTAAGCACCATCATCAAATGTTCTTGCATTGTCAGTTTCGCATACTCTACTATTTTCTTTGAGAACCAAAACAGTTGGGCCCCATATGCAATTCCTGTTCACTCACAGATGTTTCTGAGCTAAGATTTCTTCCTACGACTCACGAATCTCTTTCCTTCGATTTTTGCAATGCATTATTTAGGTTGGTATTGGTTTGGAATTTGATCATCAACTTTGGTCGTTGACTTTATCACACTTAGTTCACAATTTTGTTAAAATATAATTATAATAAATATATTTCCAAGTTAAATTAACACTTACAAACTGTCATCTTACTTCCCATTGCCGCCACAAACAGGTAGAAGTTGAAAGGGACAACAAAAGCAGATACTATTAGTATAATGCGACCACATAAACTTGTGACCTCTTTAATAAAACTTAATTATGTAGGTAGCTATCCATATATTTTCTAGTCTATTCTTCACTTTTGAATGTATTCGCAATAACATGTATGATGTTGTAAGTATACATTTTAATAAATAAACCTATAACAAATCAGCACTATTACAATATTATCTGTGCTACTATACAACATGTAATTTAAATAACCAACATCCTGAATACAGGTTGGTTGGGATCGGCTTCTGAGTTGATTTAACACTAGAAAGACCAAGGCCGTCAATTTGACGGCACGGGGATTTCATTCTCAAATATTTTACAAACTATGTTTTTGTTTCTTTTCATATTTTATGACTTTTCCTAATTTGTTATTGTTAGCTTAAATCTATAAAAAAATCTATTAAAATATGTGTAATATATGAGATTCTTTTACAACTACCTACTAAGACCGCACACCGTCAATGTGACGGCATATGAAAGCAGTGATAAGAATAGTAAGTAAACAAATTTTTCTACGAAGTAATACGGGTACTTATCTTTTATTTATTTTTATTTCTAAATAAGCTGTTATTGTCTAGCTTGTTTACATTACATTGATTTATGCTCGTGGCGCCTATACCTAGATTTGGATAATTTGTGGTTGCAAGATTGCGGACCACCCGTTTTCAAAATACTACCCAATTATGTGGTTAAGAAATCAACCCTATTTCAAAAAGGGCCGAAACTTTACCACTTACAACTTTTTCACGTCTCTAAATTTGCCTAAAAAACTAATAGTCGAAAATACTACCTACTATTGTTGGAACAATGCGGCGAGCAAAACAAGAAATACTATTCTTACTACAAGATATGAAACATTTATAATGAAAACAGAAACCGTTACAACTCTTACTGTCTATCAAGGAAAACCAGGAAAAATATTATTATTTTGAGATCTCTGCACCACAACGTGAGCATAGATATTGATAAAAAAAGCTGCCTGAGACAGTTGAATTTTATAATAAAACAAAATTTGATGTGGACATCATCAATCAAATGACACGCAAGTACACTGTAAGAGGTGGAATTCGGAGATGGTCCATTCATGTTTTTTTTATAATATACTAGATTTAGCAGCTATAAATTCCTAGATTCTCTACCGAAAAGTCACAAGAATAAATATTTTTCGGCATGATTTTATGCTTCAACTAGTGAGCGATCTACGTGCAGAATATGTGAAAAATAAACCAACTCCAACTGTGACTGAAAGACAAGAAAGTAATTCTGAAACAAGTTAATGATCTGCTACTAACAATAAGAAGCGGCAATGCCAAGTTAATTGTAAAAAAAAGAACATGTGAAACCGCCACAATCTGTAAAACAGTTGTTTGTGGAAAATTAATAAAAGATTAAAAAAAACATTATTTATTGCAAATGTTACTCAGTTTAAGTACAAAAATTGTTTAATAATGATAAAAAAATAAATTCAAATTATTTTTGTTTTATTTTAAAGCAAAATACGCAATATTTTATTGAGTATTTGGACTGAATCTCTAGTGCCGTCAAATTGACGGCTGCGGTCTTTGAAGGTATAGTATGAAGCCCGACCCTTCTAGTGTTAAAAAAAAATTAAAAAAAACAGATTTTGTTTTGAAAAAAATAAATAAAAAAAATAGCCAGAAAATATTACAATATTTTCTGGGTACTTTTCGTCTTTTTTTTTCAAAAAAAATCGTTTTTTTTTAATTTTTTAAAAAATTAACTCAGTGCCGAGACCAACCCACCTGTATTCAGGGTGTTGGTTATTTAAATTACATGTTGTATATTAAACACGCCACCTTTCTCTGCGTCTTCTTAGACACCTGTAAAACACTTAATTCTAATAACAATACGTAAATTAAATCACTGTAGTTAAATGCCACCCCTGTGGCGATAGAGATGCTGATTTATATTTTTGTAAGGTATGCCTATTCTAAGCGGTCATTGCAGCCTATGAACACTTCCCATACCTGGTTAAAACTTTTCCAGAGCTTTCGAAGATAGCCATGTAGATAGCCTTTTTTGGAAACTCTTGCCAGATAATTCATTTAGAACCTAAGCATACGAGTACGTGGAAGGAAATTAATGTAAAATAATATTTTTATGTGCCACCTCCAAATTGTTAGTACTGTAACCGAATTGTGAAAACGTACTGTGATGGCTATCTTGTCGATATGGCTATATTTTGTTCCGCCACTGGTGTTTATTTTGCGGTAGATCATATCATGATCCACGCAATATTTAATTCCGTACAATTCCATCCAAACACGTTTACGTAGCTCCACTGATTATAATGTCACATGTATTACAAAGGGAAACTTTTTGTTTACAACTTTTTTACTTTCTCGTATACGTAGTATAAAGGAAGTCTTGTAATCGTCAAAGAATTCGACCTCGAGATTTTGACGGATTTAAACACGTTTTTGACCTCCCTAAGTCCAAAAATACCGTTTTAGAAATTATGTCTGTGTGTTTGTCTTAGCACGAGAACTCGAGTATGCTTTAACTTATTGCAACCAAATTTAACATGCATGTATGAAATAAAAATATAAGGTTTCTATCAACTTTTGAGTCGTTTTCGGTATACGAGAAAGTCAAGTTATTAGTAGGATACATATTATTTACGAATTGAAAAGGTAACCGATACGAATCGCTGCAAACCCCACTTCAAGCAGTATTGTCTGCCGCTGCGGCTTGCTCAGTTATTTGTTCCTCAGCTCATTTGAATTAATAGAGTGTAATTCAAATGAGCTGAGGAACAAATAACTGAGCAAGCCGCAGCGCCTGAGGCTGGCCGACGAAGTAGCCAGGCGTCAAGGCGTGTGCTTTATCCATATCTCTCGCGCTGACTGTTATACATTTGGCCTCCACATATTTCTTTTTCCTTGGAACTAGATGACAAGGAATCTGACGTGGTGTTAAGTGGATACAGTCTCCTATAAACACCTGCAATAAGAAGGAATAAATCACTTGGTATTGCAGGTGCGTTGTCATCCTGCGGGCTAAGATGAAATGCCTTCCATGCCCAGTAATTACACTGGCTACTTTTCCCTTCAATCCGGAACACAGCAAACTGTTTCACGGCTGAAGTCATTTGCTAGGTCTATTTAACCTTCTAGCGGTCGTGCACAGTCTCTGAGACCGCAGTGAACTTAATTTACTGATTCTGCGCTAACTATAAACAGTAGAGAACTCCGCTTCCGTGATATCCTCGGGGAGGTGAGCTTGGTCCTCTCAATAACTCAGATACATTTATCATACTTGAAAAATCCCTTGAATATCATTATATTTGTATCACAATTAGAACACTAGTAAGCATATTATAGATTAAAACTAAAAAAACCGGACGAGTGCGAGTCGGAATCGCCCACCGAGATTTCCGAACCAATTTGCATTTTTGGGGCATAAAATAAAAATTCCTAAACTATTTATAATTTATGTTCAAACTACAAATTTCTACTGAACTCTCGGTGGGCGAGTCTGACTCGCACTTGTCCGGTTTTTTTTATTTCTTATTTATACAGTTAATAGACTTTTTATTACATGCCATAAGCAATATAATGAAATATGCAGTCGTCTTCTAAAACAAACGCCTAAAATCGCAGACTCACTGACCGCGCGCGACAGATTCGACGCAAGGGTGCGAATACTGGAAAGTTAAAAAAAAGTAAAATTGATAATGTGATAACATCATTATCATAACAGCCTTTATAAGGACCCACTTCTGGGACACCAGGCCTCTCCTTGTCATCGAAGGAGGTTAAGGCAGTAGTCCTCCATGCTTGCCCAATGCGGATTGGTGGACGGAGTATAGGGTAATCAAGACCCCTTTGCTGATCCATTAGTTCTACACTGCCGGCATCACATGACTACATTGTGTTAACAACGATGACATTATGTAGCGTGAATTTGTTGCCGCAAACGATATCATTTTCTAACCAGTCACAGGAAATGCGTAATTTTAGAATGGGGTCATATATAATTTGTTGCCCAAATGGAAAATAATTACCAATTTTGTTCGTTGGGAGTGTGAAATCGTTATTATAATGAGTGAAATATATGTATTACATGAATATACAGTACGAGTTAAATTATTTGAAAATAAAAAAAATATATGATATTTATCTTACAGTAAAACCCAACAAAACGTAATTAATATCAGTAAAACCCAACAAAAAGTAATCAATTAATCCTAAATTTTTTTGTAACAAGACAAATTGTAATTAAAAGCAAAACTAAAAAAAGCACGCTTTAATTATAAGTCAAACGAAAAAGTGAAAAATATTTTCTAAGTATTAAAACAAAATGCTTTACGAAAAATATTATTAATATTTAGAGAAAACCATGGGATGCTGTGTGCTATAGTTTTTATGCCTTTCGCACGACATGAAGTGATCTATAATCCCTATTTTTTTCTTTTGCCAGCATCTTTTTTTAGCCAGCCATCTGCTGACAAAGCATGCGCAATTCTATAGGTACATGAAAAAAAAGCCGTGAAATATTTGAAATCAACATGTTTTACATTAATTTTTTACATTTCTTTTTAATTTTATGAATCATACACTTTTGGAATTCCCAACAATTTTCGTATTTATTTTAGCGATAATTTTTTTTCAAGAACCGATGTTATTGAGAACCCTTCGCTTTACTCTAAATAGTTTTTCACGTGTTTTTTTTTTAATTTTTTTAAACTTTTATTTATTTTCCACTTTTTAGTTCGATTTATCACCGATTGATATTCATGTACCAATCATGACCGTTCAAGGTCTGCAAAAAAGTACTTCACTACTAATACAGTGGAAAAAAAAATACAACTTCAACATTTCTCATATCATGCTAACGTGAGCAGTGTGAATGAGAAAATCATTCACAGTGCTCACTGTTACTCTTATGAGTCTTCTCTGATCCCTAAGGAAATTTATAAGTCCTGGCGATTCTAATCAGGATAATGGGATATTCTTATCGAATTATTGTAATGTCATAGGTAAGGACCTATGACATTACAATAATTCGATAAGAATATCATCAGTTCAGATTGCACTAAAATTGTACAGACTTATCAAGGGATAAGTCTGTACAATTTTAGTGCAATCTGAACGTTTAAGGTGGGTCAAAATTGCGTACAAAGGAGTTGGTTACAAACATACAAGCAAGCAAGCAAACACACAGGTGAAGTTTATAAAATCATCATCATCATCATCTGAGCGTTAATCCTAGTTGCATCTGGCCGGCTTCTACTATCTGATTTTTTTCTACTCTACTTCGCAAGGTTTCGGTATCACGCGTAGTAAGACCATTAGCATTGGCGCGAATTATGATCCCTTATCAATTTTAGGAAGGAACTGTTTCTGTACAACATGTTTACTTTTTTCAGAAGTCGGGGCTACACTAAACATGTACATTGGTGATTGTTGCAATAAAGGCATTTTCATTTTTATCGAGCCAGCACTCTCTTGGTCTTCCCTCTCTTGCTTTCTTAGCGGACGGAGGCCATATCACCAGATCACTGATGATCTGTCACTGTTGGAACGTATCGCAAGCATCGAGTGAGTGTTTCGCGAAACCATCCTAGAGGTACGAGCAATATTTTACGTAGGACCGCACTTACGTCTTGCAAAAAACGCCGCACCTTTCCAGGGCACAGGGTTTTGGTGCAGCTATTTATGTCACGATTCGATTATAATTATGTATCCTTATTCTTATTTAGTAAGTAGGTATTTAAGCTTTTGAGTTTACACATTAATTCAAACTCTGAGATAGAACTAAGGTAATTAAAAATAGACCTTTGATTTATAATTCATGTAAGCAGCTTCGTCGTACCTAATAGCATTTATATTAATTAAAATTATTCCGTGGCTGTAATTGTATTAATTTATGCGACCATAAATGTTATTGCAAAATAAAATCCACTATCAAGCATTAACATGCAAAATCTGAACCGCAATATTCGTTTTATCCCACTTATTAAGTTAATTGGTGCCCAATATACGACGTGTAACAGAAATAACGCATACCCTGAAACTAGTTTGTTAAAATCTGCAAGTAATTTTTTATTTTAGATACGTTTTCCTGTAGAGTCCTTTTAGATTTTTGTGTATATCGTACTGTTTATGAAAAGTAACTTTTTTACATATCTCCATAAAACTCAATTTTATTTGTAAAATTATTTAAGTTCGTCGTGGTGGTCGGTAACGCTGCCTACACATCAAGCGGGACCGTGTTCGAATCCTGGTAGGTCCAATGTTTGTCTAATGAACATGAACATTTCTTCACGAGTCTTGGTGGTTTATGTATATAAAAAATTTCCGTTATTTACTAGCCATAACACAAGTTCTCAATGATAGGTACTTCTTCACTTCTTCACTCCAACAGCTCATATAATGTCCCCACCGAGGGGCTCGAGCCTACCCCACATTAGGGGCAATTAATTAGGCCTTAGTCAACCACGCTGGCCAAGTGCGGATTGGTCGACTTCACACACAACCTAAGAATTTCTTCATAGGTGTGTGCAGGTTTCCTCACGATGTTTTCCTTCACCGTAAAAGCGTCGATTAAACGTACATATGAATTCAAAATTTGAAAACACATTGGTACGTGGCGGGGATCGAACCAGTGCCTCCCGGGTGGGAGACGACGCTCTAACGCACTACGCCACCGACGCTCCTTCGATAGGTACTTAATTTGGGCTAAATAATTGGTGTGAGCGTGGAAAAAATTATTGCAATATTTGTGAATAAAGTTTGTCCAAATTTTTGTATTTTTTTTTTCATAGAAAAATAATTCTCTCGCAAACTAATTTCAGTGCACAGTTGTGAGTGTGCGTTATTTCTGTTACACGTTGTATATTGTGTTCATTTTTCCCGAGTTAATAACATCACATTTTCAGCATTTCTCGATTAAAAATTTCAATATTAAATTGACTATGACTTTAATATTTATATATATGTCGGATCGCCGAGGAAGGGGCGTCTTGCATGCGCTGCGTTTACGTTGTGCCAAACCACATAGGAGTAAAATAATAGTTCCGGCGTATTGGGTACACGCTAGTGTGATGCTGAAGTTCCTCTCCAACGCAAAATACCTGGATGATACTTAAATAATGTTGGATTAGAGCCAATGGGTTTGTGTCTGCTCACCGTTGACATATACCATAATGTCCAACTGTCATGACAGTCACAACTCCATTCGGGGATACCCGCTCTAATAAAACATTTACGATAAATAATACCACGCGCCGTTACGGCCGTCCTGCCTCTTCACACGTCCTCGTGTGATTCAACAATACAAAAGCGAGCAAACAAGTCACCAGTGTATGTTCGTCTCTCAGATCGGTCATTCTGACTACACAACTGAAATAACTCCTCAGCCATTTTATTTCTCGAAGGAGAGCTTGACTCGCAACAATACCACACAGCTAAGTTGTTCTGCGTCAATTTACTGCACCATACAAGCTACTGCGCTACACAGGCTGTCGCGCCACACAGGCTGCCGTGAAACAAAGGCTACAGGACCCATTATTGCTATGGTGCCACACAAGGCTCAACACAGGATATCTTGCCACACAGGCTATATTGCCACACAGGCTATCTTGCCACACAGGCTATATTGCCACACAGGCTATCTTGCCACACAGGCTACATGCCACACGGGCCACATGCCACTCAGGCTGCATGCCACACAGGCTACATGCCACCCAGGCTACATGCCACCCAGGCTACAAACTACTCAGGCTATATGCTACTCAGGCTACATGCCCATCAGGCTACATGCCACTGAGGCTACAGGCCACTCAGGCTCCGCAACAAAATACTCTCTTAATATACGCTGATCATTTACCATCGCCGTTACGGCATCTTCCTGACTTCTCGCTGCTTAAAACAGTTTTCTAACTTATTTAATGCTAACGCAACATAACGTTCCATCATAACTTGTAACTGACCATGGGTGTACCAGTAAGTAGGCTAGGATCCAATACTATTAGCAAATATCTGTCACCATCACGTTGCTCCACACGTCATTAGGAATCTCTGAAATAAGGTTATTATGGTATTATCCAAGTCATACTTTTCAAATAAAACATAGCCTCCCAAGCAACTATATATTCTTTACATTCACCGTGTTATCAAATTCAACTTACTACCGACGCTGACAAATAGTTATACGTTCTATAACGTCCCGGTGTACTCTTCAAGCAGGTAATGGAATTGATACCTACGGAAAGCTAAGGTATCCACACTCGATAGCACATAGCACTCTCAATATGATTGAAATCAGTTAATTTTGATCTTACTTTATGAACCACTTGTATTACTTGTTTCTTCTTCCATTGTAACCAACTTACAACAATTTGAACCGAAAATCCCAACGATAATAAGCTCGATCTATCATAACAGTATTGGAAAACTTCAACGAATACCTAATAAATAATAACTTCAATATGCCTAAATTCGGTATTGCACTGTACACTAGACTAGTACCAAATAAAAGGGATCAACCGCTCCCTATGGAGCCATGGCATAGGTATGTACATACATTCACATGAATTTCGCTGAGCACAAAAGAAATATAATCTAATCTCTCTCACTCTCTGATCAGTGTAATTGTAATTGTTTCGTTACCATAAATTTTCGTAACTTCCATATTTTCAAAACGCAAATTAATTCATATCTATGTTCATCTACCTCGTGAGCAATGACAAAACGCAACTTTAACGGTTGTCAGGCATTCACTCCTGATATTCTGCGCGTGAGACGAGGGTAGGACACAATTCGATCGCCATCGTAGTATCGTGCGCATACGTGTTTCGCTTATTTATTATTTATATTATTGCCACATAATTCCTCAAGAAACTGTCTGTGCAAGTGTAGTCCTAACCAGCTGGTGAAGGAGAAGAAGCGAAAGTGGAAGTCATCGCGAGCAGTGGCAGATTAAGGTACGTGAGCGCATTACATTTGTCGTTCACTCATTCCTGGACATCGTTCTTATTTATCGTGGACTTAACAAAAGTCTGTCCCAAAGGTAGCAGAAAGCCATTATCACAAATAACCACCGGATGCGTTTGCTACAGAAATAGTATTAGTGTGTTGGAGAAAAGCTCCCGAAAAGACATACTACGCATGCGGAGAAGCACCTGGAACAGCTAGGCACACATTGGTGGTGTGCAGGGGACTTCTGAAGGCGGTCCACTACTCGCATCGTCACGATGAGGTCTTAGCAGTCATACGTGAAGCTGTTAATCTTGCGGTCACGAGAGCACGAAAGCAATTAACAGCGAACAAAAGCCTCATAAACATTAACGAAGGAGACTCAACACCGAAATCGAATCATAAACCTTAGGTACTCTATTCTAGGCTCGGCTCCAGAATGGACTCTTCTGATGGACACGTCCGAGAAACATTATTAAATACCCCACAACGTAGCGGTTTCTGCATTTAGGTTGGATATGCTACTTTACTCACGGATACTCAAGCGTGTACTGTTACAGTAAGCTAAGTCAGTACCTTGGGAAACGAACATCCCCAAAGAATACGCTATAACAACCAATAAATGCCTTGATTTAACAGACCAATTAACAAAAAAAGGGCTATATCGTTGGTTTTTATGACGTAGAGGTAGGTGCGAGAGGTTTCGGTTTTAACCAGAAAAGACTTCGGTTTGTCTAGCACTTACATAAGTTCTGTATTGGAACGCGTGTCTAAAACGGTTCTCTCGGAATCGTATCTAATATGGCTAGGCCGGCAGAGAAAAGGGCCGTGGTAGCGGATGGGGAGTGCCGGTGCACCACAAGGGGGCCTTCTCCCCACGCCTGTGGTCACCAGTGCCAAGCAATATTTCTGGCTCTCCTCTCTGCAACGAAATGGACCCGCCCGCACAGTGAATCCATAGAATGGTAAGAGTTTTCGCGTAGGTACCTCGATAGCTTTTACTTACAGTTCTTTTTACTGAATTATGAGAGGGAATAGAAAAATATCCCGTAGTAAAAAGTATGAAAGTTCAAGAGCTTTATAATTCTCACAATCGTCATGCACGTTCTAAAATAACGCTCTAAGTTTCCATTAATTGAAATAAATAATTCATCTTTCGATAGAACACACTTCGTTATACAGTATCTAACACAAACCTTTGAATACCACTTAAAGAATTTGTTCACTAGTTTTATCGCCAACATCGTCATGTCAGCCACAAACGCTCACTGTTGGACAGATGCCTCCTACAAGGATCTCCAATACGGCCCGCACGCAGCGGCCTCAAGAGACCTCTCCCAGAGGCACGTTCCACCCCGTGAGGGCCCGCCAACACTACGTCTCCACAACTTTAAGATTTCTATTTTACTTCATAATATTGGTAATAAAATACTCAACACTCGTCAGATATATAAAATTCACACATGTACAAAACCTATACCAAAATGGTTATTTCCCCTTGCCACGCTTAATTATTTCCAGCAAGAAACCTACCCCCTACGTTTTCATCAATTAGGGAGTACCCGTTCATAATCGTAAAAGAAAGGAAAAGTCCTCACCAAACTCTTTTGAAATAAGTTAATCGGTAGCTGATTCGACAGTGACTCTATTGCACTCTCTACTCGCATGAAATTCCTTTTTCACCTTGTTCCCCGCAGTACTAGCAAGTTGGTGTAACTAACTTCGTTGACACATTGCGTCGATACTTGAGATTGATACTTGCTCCCGAACACTGAAACTTTACATAAGAAGATGTACATACATCTAGTCTTTATTTAATCAACACTGTCACAATTGTAACAGAGCTTTGAAAATAAATTTAATCATATTCTCAATTCATGGCATCACGATTCACGACACATTAAGAATACCCATTTTACCAATATCAAGTGAGAATGTTTCTAAAGTAACAATAAACTGTACGGTAGATTGACTTGAAAAATAGAGTTCTACAACACGTGTTATTACAACAAGAAATCGGGTCAAAATCCAACTCAATCGTATTTTCTTCACGTCGTCGTCATAAGAAATATTTAAAACTTATGCGAATATGGTTCCCGCTTACGATAACTGCTATCTTTTCATAAGGAGGGCCATTGATTCATTTAGGAAACGGCTGGCGAATGAAGACAATAATTGGCTTTCTTTAAGACTGTCACTAGTCAATGTAAGTAAAGTAAAAATCGCAGCTGGAGTTTAAATGAAGTTGCATGCACCGGGAAACAAATAAATAGGTAGGTAAGCGTATCTCAATTGAGGCCATGCCACGATGCCGCTGAACTTTTGAGGATTTTACTCATAGCAAAAATAACATGACTACTAAAATTTTCTTGCACACGTACAGATGTACGAAAATATTATCAATACCCTGACCTGCGTGCTAGCATTCCGTTTTTCATCCCACTTCTGATGTCGGATCGCCGAGGAAGGGGCGTCTTGCATGCGCTGCGTTTACGTTGTGCCAAACCACATAGGAGTAAAATAATAGTTCCGGCGTATTGGGTACACGCTAGTGTGATGCTGAAGTTCCTCTCCAACGCAAAATACCTGGATGATACTTAAATAATGTTGGATTAGAGCCAATGGGTTTGTGTCTGCTCACCGTTGACATATACCATAATGTCCAACTGTCATGACAGTCACAACTCCATTCGGGGATACCCGCTCTAATAAAACATTTACGATAAATAATACCACGCGCCGTTATATATTTTTATGTCACGAAAGCGAGTGAACCCTGATTTTTTTGTGTCGAAAGTATGTCTATATACATGCACACTGTCTATGTGTGCGCCAATGTAGACAAGTTACATGTATACCTACAGCATTCTATACATCAAAAAAAGAAATAATGTATAGTAATAATAATAATTCATTTTATTTTCTCGATAACTCGAGTATGCTTTAACTTATCGCAACCAAATTTAACATACATGTATAACATCAAAATATAAGGTTTCTATCAACTTTTGAGTCGTCGATCAAGAAAGTTAAGCAACCAATTGCGCGGTCTTTACTCGGATGGGTGCCCAAAATTTAACATGCATGTATGACATCAAAATATAAGGTTTCTATCAACTTTTGAGTCGTTTTCAGTATACGAGAAAAGGCTATAATTGCTCTTTGCCATATTAAGTACTTATTACGTAGTACGCTTACTGCATAAAAAACAATCACACCGTTCGTTCGTCGCTGCGGTGCATTCGCGACTAGATGTGTACCGTGTGTATACCGAACTCTAGGCGAGTAGGTATGACGCGCTATCTGACCCTTTGTATGAAGACAGAATACAGTAATATAACATTACCGTGACATAGTCCATACTGCTGCTATGTGTAACTAAGTTTAAGCTAGACAGACGGACTGCATTTCAACTGGATTGACAGCCGAATTGCAGTTGGTGTGCAGTTCCAACAACTGCAAGCCAGCTGCACGGTCGACGTTCATAGTTCAGTCAACAGGGCTTATGTACCTAAACCCGAAAAATTCATCTTTCGCTGAAATTTTGCGTGTGATGATGTTAGGTAATACGGATTATAGATGTACAATAATACAATTTTTTTTTATTAATAATGCAAATGTTTTTTTGAGGTCGGTCCCAAATACAAGTGACAACGTGTATTCCTAATATTGAGGTTGGTATTTCTCCGTTTTTAGTTTTGAAGTCGGTTTTTTTATTTAAAAATAATTAATTTTTGGATTTTTAGTGATTTAAGTATAGAAATTTTCAGGAAACTACCTCGAGATCTTTTAGACACAGAAGTGATTGATATCATCGATGTCAATTAAATAGGCACTATAATTTTAACTCAAAAACTACTCGTCAGATGTCGATCAAATTTAAATGGGACCACATGACAAACACTGGCTTCCTTGTTGAGAGAATCTTCAAAATCGGTCCACCCAGTAACGAGTTATGTGGTAACAAACATAAAAAACTCTCCCTTTTTTGAAATCGGTGAAAAATAATTATAGGAAAACCGCTGGATGTGGGCAGCGCAGTTCCGATCATGTTGGAGATCCTTGGAGGAGGCATATGTCCAACAGTGGGCTTCTCCGGGCTGAAATGATGAAAAATAATTAGACGGTTAATATAACAACTTTGGTTGGAAAATAGCTTGTGAAAAAGTTACAGCCTGTACACATTATAACAAAAAACATAATCGCTTCAAACTGTTGGAGTTAAATATGTTACACAACCAATCGCAATGTATTTATGTCCTACCTGTGTATTTCATAATATTGTAATCCGTCAGTCGCATTTCTAACTCAGTTATGTGAAGTAAAATTTCAACCCTAAAACCAGTTTAAATTCACAGAAGTCCTAGATCGCCGAAATTTTGGTGTCCATCAGGTGGGTAACTCTAAGTAACTCTGTCTGTCTGTCTATTATGCTTTAACCCCCTTAACCACTGAACCGAATTTGATGAAATTTGGTATGGAGATAGTTTAAGACCCTGGCAAGGACATTGGATACTTTTGGCGCCATAGCCGACATTGACGCGAACGAAGCCGCGGGCGGCCATTAGTTAAATATTTAATAATTATTCCTGTGGATATGCTTTAACTTTGCAAAAATACTTCTATAGCTTTTACTACATATATCTCACAAAGCAAGTGGTCTCTACATAAGCTCACTAAGTTTTTAAATTATTTGTACATACACACATACATATAATCACGCTGACAATCCCAATAAGGGTCGAGGAGAGCTTCAGGTAATATTCAGTTATATACAAAGGCACATCTGGCAGTATGGGCCATACAGTTTCCAAAATAGTGACCGGATACCAGGCTGTCGCCTACACGAAAGGGGCACCAGACAAAAAATTAACAATCCTTCAGTAAAATAAACCAACTAAAGCCATCGACCAAGACAGATGTGACACACAAAATCGCATATACTTAAGTATATTTTTTTTATTCAATTAATTTGGCACAGTGTAAATGTGTCTTTATTTAACTACCTATTGCATTCGTGATTTCGTGTAAGAATAAAGACTTATTAATATTAGGTAATTTACATTGGAGCATTATTTATGAAAACGAATTTTAAAAGCAGTTGATTACTACCATTTATTATTTGAGTTTAATTTATTATTATTTTCAGCCTGAAGTTTCGTAACATTTTTCATATTTCATAACAAATTAGTTTTATTTGATACATGTAATACTGGCGCAAAATAAGTGTAAGAGAATAAAATATTAGCTTGTTGGTTTTTCACTTAATCATTTTTTTAATCTTTAACATTTATGTAACTTTGAAATTGTTCTAAGGCAAATTTTTATTCGTATTTTTATAATTAGCTCTACCAAGAATATTGTTTTGAGAAACGATTAACGAACTGAATACTTTTTAACACAATAATAAGACTGTCTCCCTGTCTACCTCTCGGCGTATTAATTATGGCACCACTCAAGTTCTACTAAACTACAAATTTACATAACAAATTTGTACTAGACAGCTGATTGAAAACTTTAGTTTTTATCGTGGACTATAATTTTGGGCCCCGTCTCCACCAAAGCGGAGATGCTAAGCGGAGAGAAGATGGGTGTATTTATTAGCTCTATTTTGAAGAATTTTGGTGTCATTAGCTCTATTTTGAAGAATTTTGGTCCTTTAATGGCTACTTGAGTGGCACTATTGGGTCAAATATAACAAAATATTTCCACGCAAATTTAATATCATTAATTGCTATTTATAACGGAAAATATCCATAATATAATAATATTTCAGACATGCATAAAATAAGTAAAACAACAAAGTAAAACAATTGAAGAAAATACAGTTTGCCCTTTGTGTGCTGAATCTCACGAAGAGGATTGGATACAGTGTGATGGAAACTGCAATTTGGGTCCGTGGAGCTTGTGCAAACATATCGGAGCTCTCAAATCAAGATATTTTCGATTATTGTTTTGTATAAATGTAAACCTTAGGAAGGAACTCTCCCCTACAACATGTTACTTAATCTGGACTTACCTTAACGTATACCAATTTACGGGCTTTACAGTAACATCTACTAATCTATCTATATCTATACTAATAATAAAGCTGAAGAGTTTGTTTGTTTGTTTGTTTGGTTGAACCCTAAGATCTCAGCAACTACTGACTCAAATTGAAAAATTCTTTTTCCGTTGGATAGTCCATTTATCTAGGAAGGCTATAGGCTATATAACATCACGGTACGTCCAATAGGAGCTGAGCATTAATGAAGAATGTTGCAAAAACGGGAGAAAAATATTTCATTTCAAACTTTTCCCTGCGTGCGCTGCGTAAACGGTTAAAGTTACGGAAAAATTATGTATCACAGAATTATTCTCCATTAAATTTTCTAAAAAAAAGTCCGCGATAGCATATGTTTATCTTTCATGGTTGGCTCACTATAACCTTTCTTTTTGGTAATCAAATTTTTTTTTAATCAAAAGTTTATCTGCTATGGTGTTTTTGTATGCATGATATTATTCCTTATCAAAATAAATACATTATTTATCACAAGCATTTAATTTTGAACAAAATTGTTAATGACCTCATTTGATTTCAATGAATATCTTAAGAGATATCATAGTTTGAAATAAACGGAAAATAATAAATTTTGTTTTTCAGAGCTTTTGTTGCGTGCGCTGGGTAAACGGTTAAAGTTACGCAAAAATCATGTATCACGGAATTATTTTCCTTTAAAAGTTCTAAAAAAAGTTCCAGACAGCATTTATCTATCTCTTAAGGTTGACTCGCTATAACCTATTTTAGTTAATAAAATTTGTTCTAAAATAATGCATTAGATGCGAAGGTATTTTTGTAAAAATCATATTATTCCTTATCAAAATTTATACTTTATTCATCACAAGTATTTAATTTTGTACAAAATTGTTCTTTACATCATTAGATTTCAATGAATATCTTCAGAGATATTACAGTTTTAACATAACTCCGCAGCTAAATAATGATCAAGTACTACGCACGCATCTATACTGAGTTGTTTTTTTGTTTAGTTGAACGCGCTTATCTTAGGAACTACTGATCCCGTCAGATTTGGACGCATTAGAGACTATTAGGTTCAGAGACTCCTCCGAGGGAGATGCTCACCGGTCAGGAATCCTCTTTGAGAGTGATTCGACCTTAAAGCTTGAGGACCCATCGAGGTCCTCTCCTTTACTAAAAGCCCTGGTGACTTCAAGAAGGTCATCAGAGATAGCCTGCAAAAAAAAACCATCTAGAAGGAGTCGAACGTGCGAACGAAGGGTTCCGTGCCATAGATTTTATCAAAAATCTCCAAAAATTATTTGAAATTTAAATTAAATGTTTTTTTAATATTTCAAGTTTCTACCTGTTATTATCTATACTACTAATAATAAAGCTGAAGAGTTTGTTTGTTTGTTTGTTTGTTTGGTTGAACCCTAAGATCTCAGCAACTACTGACTGAAATTGAAAAATTCTTTTTCCCTTGGATAGTCCATTTATCTAGGAAGGCTATAGGCTATATAACATCAAGGTACGTCCAATAGGAGCTGAGCATAATTGAAGAATGTTGCAAAAACGGGAGAAAAATATTTCTTTTCAAAGCTTTCCCTGCGTGCGCTGCGTAAACCGTTAAAGTTACGGAAAAATTATGTATGACAGAATTATTCTCCATTAAATTTTCTAAAAAAAAGTCCGCGATAACATATGTTTATCTTTTATGGTTGGCTCACTATAACCTTTCTTTTTGGTAATCAAATTTTTTTTTAATCAAAAGTTTATCTGCGATGGTGTTTTTGTATGCATGATATGATTTCTTATCAAAATAAATACATTATTTATTACAAGCATTTAATTTTGAACAAAATTGTCAGTTACCTCATTTGATTTCAATGAATATCTTAAGAGATATCATAGTTTGAAATAAACGGAAAATAATAAATATTGATTTTCGGAGCTTTTGTTGCGTGCGCTGGGTAAACGGTTAAAGTTACGCAAAAATCATGTATCATGGAATTATTTTCCTTTAAAAGTTCTAAAAAAAAATTCCGGACAGCATTTATCTATCTCTTAAGGTTGACTCGCTATAACCTATTTTTGTTAATAAATTTTGTTCTAAAATAATGCATTAGATGCGAAGGTATTTTAAGTAAACATAATATTATTCCTTATCAAAATGAATACATTATTCATCACAAGTATTTAATTTTGTACAAAATTGTTCTTTACATCATTAGATTTCAATGAATATCTTCAAAGATATTACAGTTTTAACATAACTCCGCAGCTAAATAATGATCAAGTACTACGCACGCATCTATACCTACTGATTTGTTTTTTTCTTTAGTTGAACGCGCCTTAGGAACTACTGATCCCGTCAGATTCTGACGCATTAGAGACTAATAGGTTCAGAGACTACTCCGAGGGAGATGCTCACCGGTCAGGAATCCTCTTTGGAGTGATTCGACCTTAAAGCTTGAGGACCCATCGAGGTCCTCTCCTTTACTAAAAGCCCGGGTGACTTCAAGAAGGTCATCAAAGATAGCCTGCAAAAAAAAACCGCCTAGAAGCAGTCGAACGCGCGAACGAAGGGTTCCGTGCCATAGATTTTATCAAAAATCTCCAAAAAATATTTGAAATTTAAATTAAATATTATGTTAATATTTCAAGTTTCTACCTGTTATCGTTAATAAGACCGAGAAATAAAACACGTTTCATTTTGATTTAATTACTTATTTTAAAAGTGAATAATATAACTAAATATTCTGTGAATACTTCAAGCGTCTATCTGTTGCCTTTATCAAAATCGACCAAAAAAAGTCACGCTTATTTTATGGGAGCCCCTTCAATATCTATTTATTAGTATTTGTTGTTACAGCGGCACCAGAACAGCCGGACAGCGGAGTCTTAGTAATAGGATCCCGTTTTACCCTTTGGGTACAGAATCCTACAAAGGGGAACTACTGATTCAAATTGAAAAATTCTATGATTGTCTATTTATCGAGGAACACTATAGGCCAGAGCTTCCCAAACTTATTTTCATAGTGACGCCCATAGGAATTTTCCAATTTTTACGAGCCCTCCCCCTGTTATAAAAAAACAAAAACATAGCTTTTTTGGAATTATTTAGGCGTTAACGAATGCGCAAATATTTTAAAATTAGAAAAACTGAAAAAGAATTACTATAAAAAAATAAAGTAGCACCGACGAATTTCGACGGCGAAAGCAATGTCCCGGTAGCGTAAAGATGCTTATTCGATTTTTTCGCCCGCGCTGGACGGTCGATTTTTTTCAGTGTATTTTCTTATTTTAAAAACAGAGCATCTCAAAACCGGGTTCAAGTTTAGAAATCGCGACTTACATTTCTTTGTCTACATTTATTTTCGTTCGACTAGCTCGCTAAGCTAGCTAGACAACCATTCTATGTGGATCGTCTCACGACGCCCGCCCCCGGGATAGAACACCCCAGGGCGTCGCGACGCACAGTTTAGGAAACCGTGATATAGGCTTATATACCTCCATAACATCACTCTACGACTAATAGGAGTTGAGCATCAATGAAAAATGTTGCAAAAACGGGAAATCCACGCGGACGAAGTCGCGCGGGCACAGCTAGTTGGTATATATAAAAAGAAAAATCCTGACTGACTGACTGATCATTGATCCATATCCTTGGACCTTCTTTGTTTCTTGTAGTACTCTTCATTGCTGAAGGTCGTGCCCGTCTTGAAATGGCTTTTTCTCACGCTGGTTACTAAACTCCTCCATGCACTTCTTTATCATCTTCGTCCTATTTCAGGGCGGTAGTAATGAGAGGCCTGTGAGGGATTTAACTTAGTCCGTCCTTTGGACCTTTATATCTGAAAATTTGCACAGAGGTTCCTTTTATGATATCCCTTATAAGACCATATTTTTCCAAAATTCAACCCCTAAGGATAAGAATAGGGAATGAAAATTTGTATGAGGAAACAAAATTAGTTAGACTATTTTATTCGAAACTTTACAGGTTGTTCACAGGAGTACTCCCTTTTGAAAGGTTAATGAATAAACAAATACGTGTTTCATGTTCTTTTAGAATTCAACCTCTAAAAGAGGGAAATGGAGTGACAAAGTCTGAAAATCAAAAGGAGTATTTTTTGTTATTATTGAAAATAAAACATGAAACTTTGAATTAAGTACTTCATCAACATCATTATCAACAGTTCATATAATGTCCCCACCGTGGGGCTCAAGCCTATCCTTCATTAGGGGCGATTAGGCCTTCGTCAACCACGCTGGCCAAGTGCGGGTTGGTCGACTTCACACACAACCTAAGAATTTCTTCATAGGTGTATGCAGGTTTCCTCACGATGTTTTCCTTCACCGTAAACGCGTCGATTAAACGTACATTATGCATTCAAAATTTGAAAACACATTGGTACGTACAACCTATGTATAAGACCCTTGAGAATGTTATGTGATATGCAATAAAGATATTTGATTTGATTTGATTACGTGGCGGGGATCGAACCAGTGCCTCCCGGGTGGGAGACGACGCTCTTACGCACTACGCCACCGACGCTTCATTAAGTACTTGATATGAAATAAATAAGTATTAGTTCAAGCTTTTTTGAAATTTCGACTCGCATGGGGATGAAATAGGAGATAAAAGTCTGTATGGAAGTCCAAACAAATCTGTCCATATTTATTATACGTATTAGAAACATTTGTGTGATTGTTTATTAGTAAAAAATTAAGTAACAAAAAAAACACTGCCCAATGTAACTATTCCACGAAGTAGCAGACAAGAGCTAGTAAGGAATAAAGGAAAGGCGTCTTACTAAAAGATTTCGTCTTTCTTGATCTTATACGGAATCCTAACAAACACGGCGTGCTCTTAACACATAGGTACAGGAAATGAACATCAAGAGACGCAGTAATCAGACGTGTAAGCCACTCGAGGTGTAATTATTATACGTTTAAAGTACTTACATTCAAGGTGTTAGTTAATGAGAATTATTTATATATCAATGTTGTTAAAGTACTAAACACTGGATCTTTTTATAACCTCTCAAAGGGATTGAAGAAACGCTCCGTCTCACACAGGTGTGATGTATAAATTTTATTTTTATATTCTAATTTTGGTCTGACCTTTTCTTAACTATTTTATTTGATTTGGTGTATTTAAAAATAAAAGAGAAATAAACAAAATCAGTTTTCGAAAAAAAAAATCGAACTGCACCAGTAAGTTTTTTTAGTATGAAAACGTAACTATTTCAGTTGCGTTAAGAGCTCAATTTGAATAGGAAACTAGTCATAAAATAACTTATTGATTGTCGGTTTTTATGTGTTGGTTCACTGAAAGTTTAGTTATTTATATTTATAGTGCTCCTTTTATGTGCGCTACAGGCCAGGAATCTGTCACTATTTTGAGTTTGAGTCACTAATTTGCAGCGCATCCTAGTTAGGTACCTAAGTTTTAAGTACTTTTTGTCATTTACCATCAATGTTAACATGTACACTTAGCATGCAATATAAAAAAAAACTCCGAGGCTACAGGATTGCTGAGATGATTTTGAGAGTAACATATCCTGGTTGTGAACTTCATTTGGTTTGTTAACTGAAAGATTGATCATTTTAGAACTTAGCGCCACTTTAGTTTAGGCGGCAATGGCTGGCAACACTATTTTTGGGTACCGTATAGCCCATACTACCAGATGTGGCCTTGTGTGTAATCGAATGTTACCTAAAGCTCACTTTTGTGATTATGAGCGTGGTTAAATATGTATGTATTGAAGCCTCGTCAGGGCTAGAAAGGTATTAGCTCCATGTAAACACTTGTTCGTGCCAATTTCTTGTCAGCCGACAGCGATAAAATAGCACGACAACATGGCTATTTTTCACGTCACCGACTTTTTTCTTCCTTTTGGCTTTAACTTTGTTGATGCTGCAATTTAGCGATCGGTGCCAACAACTGGACACATGCAAATTGACCTTTATGATGTACCACCCTAAAGTTGATAATGCAACGGTTAACGCCACAGTTTTGATACAACTTTTTTAATGTTTTAAGATTATTTGTAAAAAAAACTCACTTAATATTCTTTATTTCAGAGTTTGTTCGCTCCTTTCCACGATGTCTCGAATCACCTTTAAAATCAATGGAAACGTATACGATGGTTAGTTATAATGTATGTAGCCCTAATACTTCAGAAAAAGTTAATACTTAGTAGTTTTGTTTTTACAAAAATAAGGTATTTTCAACAACATAGGTTTTGTTTAACTCTCTCTTCATTTAAGAGCAGTGCTCTTGTCGGTGCAGCCTATGAGCATGAGCATTCCTCCACTTCTCCCTATCCTTAGCCATCTCTTTGACCTCCCTGTACGACTCGACGCCAACCTTCTTTTTAATTTGTTTCGTGTAGCTAAACCTTGGCCTTCCTCTCCCTCGCCTTCCTTCCACCTTTCCCTCCATGATATTCTTAAAAACTCGTCGTGTCGAACAAGATGGCCAAACATTCTTCCCTTCTATTTTCTATTGTATCTAACAGCGTTCTCTTCTCGTTCACCATTTCCAGTACCCTTTCGTTGGTTACCCTCTGTGTCCAACTAATCCTCTCCATATGGTGGCCCAGAACCAAGTTATCAACCTGTCAAAGTGACTTGGCAAAACTTCAAAGAATGGCGTGCTTGGCCATCACTGGAGCATTCCGGACCACACCAACGGCAGCCATAGAAAATATCCTTGGATTAACACCGCTGCACATAGTCATCGAATCCCAAGCAAGAGACACTCTCCATAGGCTACAGGTATGTGGAACATGGAAGGACTCGCAGCTGAGGACACGACACACCAAATTTGAAAAGGATCTAAACCTAGATATCGTCACAGCAATGACAAGTGATGTAAACCAACCATCGTTTGTATCTAGGAGATCATTCAGCATCCATGTACCCACGCGGGAGGAATGGAAGCGAGGACTCAAAACCCCTAAAGAAAACAGTCTTATATGGTACACTGACGGATCAAAAATGGAGTCAGGTACAGGGACAGGCATTTACGGCAACGGGTACGAGTACCATCAAAGCATGGGCAAATATGCAACAGTCTTTCAAGCTGAGACGTATGCAATAATTGCCTGTGCTCAAAAGAACATAGAAATGGGCACCAAAGGAATGACCATTTACATTCTTAGTGACAGCCAAGCGGCACTTAAAGCCTTAACTACCCACAAAATCAACTCAAAACTAGTTTTCAATGCGATACACACACTAAACAGATTAGGCAAGCACAACCTGGTCAGACTAGTGTGGGTACCGGGACATGTAGGGATTGAAGGTAATGAAAATGGTGACAGACTAGCAAGGAAAGGATCGGCTCAAGACCTCAATGGGCCCGAGCCTTTTGTAGGATTATCTAGGAGTACCATAAAAATGGCACTGAAGGAGTATTGTCAAAAGAGGCACCTCAGGGAATAGTTGTCTACTCCCCGACTGACACACTCAAAGAACTTTTTAGGATCCTCACACACGGGCTACCTTAAAAGAATAGGAGGAATCAGCAGGACCCAAATCCGCTGCCTCACAGGTGCTCTCACTGGCCACTTTGCCACTAGAAGACACCTGTGCACAATAGGCAAAACTGAAGACCCCATTTGTAGAATGTGTGGCGAGGAGAAAGAAAGCATGGATCACATACTATGTGACTGTCATGCACTAGCCAATAGGCGACTAAGGATCCTGGGTCTAGGTTACCCTGAACCAGAGGACATTATAGACCTTATTCCCGCCAACATCGTAAAACTCATACAAGGTGTTTTCGATGTTGGCGGGGATGGGTGATAAGGAAAGGGGAAGCACAAAAGATCCCATAGGGTCGAAGTGCTCTGAGACAGCCTCAGCCCCTCACATAAGAATAAGAATAAGAATCCTCTCCATTCTTCGCCAACACCACATCTCAAACGCTTCCAAGATTTCTCTGTCCCTTTGTGTCACTGTCCATGTCTCACATCCATACAGAGCGATACTCCAGCAATAAGTCTTGATGAATCTCTTCCTTGTTTCTCTAGATATTTTAGATGTTAAGATTTGCTTCTTACTTAGAAAATTTTGCTTCGCGATGGCTATTCTGGATTTGATATCTAAAGTGCATCTTGAGTCTGAGGTGATAAGACTTCCCAGATATTTGAATGTATTTACCTCTTCTATTACTGTATTGTCTATAGTTATTACTTTTCCTGAGTCCATTTTGCTTTTCGAAGTAGTTAAAATCTTGATCTTCTTTAAGTTTATTTTAAGAGAGAATTCCTTGAAAGTGACATCCATGGTTTTCAACAACCTTTCCAAGTCCTCCGATGTTTCTGCTACTGCTGCTATGTCATCTGCAAATCTTATAAATTTGATTGCCACTCCCTTAAACTTTACCCCCATGTCCGAAATTTCTGCAATTTTACTGATAGCCCCCTCTATGAAGATATTGAAAAAAAGTGGTGAAAGTGAGCACCCCTGCCTTACACCCCGCCTAATCTTAGCTGTCCTTCTCTCATTTCCTATTTCAATTGTAGTCTCTTGGTTTTTATAAAGTTCATATATTATTTTCCTATCTCAGTAATCCATACCTTTCAAGGCTCTCATCATTTTTCCCCAGTCGACGTTATCAAATGCCTTCTCTAGGTCAATGAATGCTACGTGTGTGTTTAAATTCAGGTCCAATCTCCTATCTATTATAAGTCTAAGTTCTAGGATTGCTTCCCTTGTTCCTCTATTTCTTCTGAATCCGTATTGGTCTTTGCCTAAGTTATTCTCTATTTTTGCTCTGTTTCTATTTTGTATAATTTTAAGTAATATTTTGGAAGCTTGAGATACTAGGCTAATTGTCCTATGTTCTTCGCATTTCAATGTATTAATTTTCTTTGGTATGGTCACGGTTTTTGTTACCTGGAAATCATTCGGTATTTTACCTGTAGTGTACATTTGGTTCGTTATTTTGAAGATTTCTTCAACGATATCATTACTTGCATATTTTATTAGTTCTATATATATTTCATCGTTACCCGCTGCTTTTCCATTTTGTATATTTCGCAATGCGTAGTCAAATTCATTTCTAAGTAATTCTGGTCCCTAGTTGTCTCGTTCTATATCTTCTTCAGTATTCTCAATGTCCTCTTCTGTCAGTCCTATCCCTTTATACAGATCCTCAATATATCTTTTCCATCTGTCCAGTATATCATTACTATTTATCAGCACCCTACCTGTTTCATCTAGTATAGTCGTCGATTTTGTTTTGTTTTTCCTACTGATACTCCTAACCATATTGTATGCCATATCTATTTGTCCCTTTCTTATGTAATGATCTATGATTTCACAATCCTTTTTAATATCTTTTTCCTTGCATTCTCTACACTTAAGAGTAATTCTATTTGTCAATTTCGGGTACTTTTCAATACTGATTAGGTCGTCCTTATTTCTATATTGCCTTCTATCTAACATCAGGTCTATCACCTCTCTTTGCAACCATTTTTTTCTCGGTTTAATTTTTTCTTTAGGCATACTTTCTTTTGCACTTTCCCTTATTATATCTCTAATATTGCACCATTTTTCTTCTATATTACTTACTGTATTTCCTAGGCTATCATATTTTAAACTATTCTTATAAATATTTAATTTATCATCTAACTTACTCCTATATTGCACTTTCATAATATCACTGTTCCTTAATTTATTTACATCAATTTCTTTTGGTATATTCCTCCTTTTGAATATTTTAGTCATTATGTTCAGCTTACACATCACTAAGTTATGGTCAGTATTCAGATCAGCACCTGGGCATGCTATGCAGTTGGCTATCATATTTCTGTACTTTTCCTTCATTATAATATAGTCAAGCTGATATCTTCCCAATCCTCCTGGCATTTTCCACGTGTATCTTCTTCTTCTTGGTTGTTCAAACATTGTATTAGCTATTATTAAATTGTATTCTTTGCAAAATTGTATTAGTCGCTCCCCCCTTTTGTTTCTATTACCCAACCCAAATTTTCCCAACACATTATCTTCCTTTCCTTCCCCAACAACAGCGTTAAAATCTCCCATTAAATATAAATTGTCCTTTTCTCCCACCAAGTCCACAAGTGCGTCTAGTTGCTCGTACATGTTTTCTACCTCCTCATCTGTGTAATTTCCAATTGGCATATATGTATACTTGAATTAAGAATGTATCTATTGGTTGGGATTTCAATTTCACAACTGTGATTCTATCGCTGTGATGAATAGTGTTTTCGACTTGTCCTCCCCATTTCCTATTCTAAACAATTGCCGTTCCGTTTCTACCCTTTAATCCCCCTATATATATCACTCTATAGTCGTTGCTCCAATAATTCCCGCTCCCCTCCCATCGAACCTCACACAAACCCATGATGTCAATTTGTAGTCTTGTCATTTCTTCTTTGAGTTCTTCCAATTTTCCCGTCGCCAGCATCGTCCGTACGTTCCATGTTCCAATCCTGCAAGGGTTTCGCATGTTGACGACAGAAGTAGCCTTGCTTCTACTCTTGCCGGACACAGACCGCCACGGCATATTACATCGTGGAAGCCCGTTGTCAGGAACGTTATTCTCTTTATTTGTTTTACTCATAGTTGCTGTTATGGGAGTATAGTGCAGTAGTTTCCCCTTGCTTTCTGCACCGCGGTACCAGGGACAGTAAACCACCCCTAGCTTTCCTGGTCTAAGCCCTTCCAGAAAACTATTCTTCGGCCTTCTGCGCCAGACTGATACAGCCACTGCCCTGTACCAGGGGAATGCTTATTTTATGCCGGCATTTATTCGGCATGTCCCAGAGTCGTCATTGGAGTTGGTAGCATTTTATAGGTATACCGGTCCCAATCGATATCCCACTACTTCCTGTTAACCTTGGTGCTACTGGTCGGGGACTGCTTATTCAGTATTCGCAGCTAACCATCATATCTGATGGCCATTCCACTATCCGCCACCTGTGGACCCCTTCGGTAGCTCGTAGCTAAGCAAGCAATATTTTTTTTGAAACATGTCTTATTTTTATGTATAGAATACATGGTTCTCGTTTGACTGTTCATGTCTTTTACACCCTGTATATTAAAAACTAGCGCTGCGCCCGTGACTTTATCTAGGTATAATATTTTTTTTGCAATAAAATATAGTCTATGTTACTCAGTGCGAAAGTAGCAATCTCACGGTGAAACAATTTTTGACTATTGGTCACTGGACCAATGGATGTATCTTTTTAATGAATATACTCAAAAACTATTGAGTTCTTGAGCCTATTCCTTACAAAGATACACATATTTTCTCTTTATAATATTAATATAGATATTAGTATAGACAACTGTACAAAAAACAAAATTAGAAAAGCATTGCATCCAGTACTTGAGTCTAGTAGTTAGTTATTGTCACTTATTTAGTACCTACTTATTATTCTTTGTTTTTATAAGTATTGGAAAATAGTTTAGTTTTAACTTTAATTCTTAATGTTGTGACAATTTTTGATATTTACGTGTGGTAGCTTGTTAATAACTTTTAGTTTTAATTATCCGTTTATATCACGGATGTAACGAAGGTAGTTTTATCGGAAACGAAGTCGAAGTCGGAGTTTTTAAATTTGATTTATCGGAATCGGAATCGGAGGCGGAATCGGAGTCGGAATCGGAGTCGGAGTCGGAGGCAGGGTCAGAAGTGGTGGCATGAGAAAGAATTTTTATTTACAGACAAATAAAACATTCTTAAATCATTTTTTTTTAATTATAAAATAAAACACAAACAATGAAAAAAAATTGGTTGTCTGTAAAGTCGGTTTACTGACGATAGTTGAACGTGACAACGTCTTAAGAAAATACTGATGGAATGGTAGCATTTTTCAAAAGAAAAATTTAATTTCATTTGTTTAATAGATTTCGCATTATAGTATGAATAAACTTGTAATAAAATCTCTTTGGCTATACTATTTGTATCTGGCTGGTTTTGGTATCATTGAAAGTTTAAATTATAAGAACATAATTCCAAATTCAAATTAGGGAATTAGATTCAGAGCGAGGTAACGCCGCATGACGTCATGTTTTTTCGTGCGTGCAGCCGGCTCTATCGAATTATAAGACGTTGTCACGTCAAAAAAAACCTTTCATAACAGTCGACACAGGCCGCCGTCGCCGCTATGTTATGCTTCGACCTCCGATTAAAACCTCCGATTTAAAAGTGTCGGAGCCGAAGTCGGAACCGAAGGTGTAATAATAATCGGAAGTTCCGACTTAACGGAACCGGAGTCGAAGCTCCGTAACATCCCTGGTTTATATATAGTCGTAATGCTGTTAGCTATCCTAAGAAAGAAAATAAATAAATAAATTTAAAAAAATTTTTGAGAGTCAGCATAGGAAGAAGAGAAAATTCGCAATAAGTTCTACTCGCTCAAAAATTATACTTTAAAAATCTTTATATTATACAATAGTATAATAACTCTACAAATTACAGTCGACGGTCGATACGGCCCCGACGTGTCACTCAACGAGTACATTCGCAATGTGGCAGGCTTAACTGGAACCAAGTTCATGTGTCAAGAAGGAGGATGCGGCGCGTGTATTGTGGCTGTCCGGGCTTCTTTTCCACCTGCCTACGAGAAGAAGTTATTTTCAGTCAATTCTGTAAGTATTTTTATATTAGAAAATCCTTGCTTAAAATCTCCATTTAACAGTTCCCATTCCATTTACGCTATGCTATATGATTTCTAACAATTTTTCCTCAGCACATTGCCGTTTCTTATATCAACAAGGCAACGTCAATCGAAGTGAACGAACCCATAGCCTTGGTTGGTACAGTCACGAGCAATGATGGACCTATCTACCCACTGTTGGCAGCTCAGAATCTTTATTTCCTACGCAGTAAAAGTCACGATTTATCAAATGCGCATACATTATTATTGCTTCTGCCTATACCAATAGTAGCTCTGACATAAAACAAAGAACAAGTTTTGTAAAACTTGGTATTTGCTTATTTTTAGTGTCTCGTATCTGTGCTGTCTTGTCACGATTGGGAGGTGATCACGGTTGAGGGTATAGGTAACAAGGTTAAAGGTTACCATGATATCCAGACACGTTTAGCCAAATTCAATGCTACGCAATGTGGCTACTGCACTCCTGGATGGGTTATGAATATGTACAGGTAATAAAATATTAAAATAATATTGTAGTTAGGACTCTAATTTGACACGATATCAGCGTAGCTTTTAAAACGAAGCGTAGATTTAAAATCTATTTATATTGGATTTTTTTTTCATGACTTATACTTACACAGTACTTTCTTCGTTATGATATGTGTGATGTAAGGCTTAATAAGTGGAAGTTTAGTAACATGTTGTGCGACTTTTTTATATTATTTGTATACTCCTTCTTGACTCTTCCTCATGAATGATTATGAAAGACGTTGAATTAGACCTGAAAATTAAAAAAATAATAATGTTTCTTTGATGGTAATAGTCTAATAATTTACAATCGAGACATTGAATTAAATTCGCGACCAGATGGTATGACAAAAATAATAATCAAAAGAACCTAACATTCAAATAATTTCAACTCAAACTAATATAATCTATAATATTTAAAAAAATAAAATGTATCCTTTACAGTTTGCTCGAAGATAAAGATAAGAAACTGACTTCCAAGGAAATAGAAAATTCTTTTGCTAGCAATATCTGCCGATGTACTGGATACAGGCCTATTGCAGATGCATTAAAATCATTTGCTACCGATGCAGAGGAGAGTTTGCTTAATAAAATCGCTGATATTGAAGATTTATCGTTTATTAAGTCTTGTGGAGTTCATTGTAAAGATAAATGTAAACATAAAATGAGAACTGAAGAAAAATCTGAACGGTGGTGTGTACTCGATAAGATACAAGTTAATAAAGAAATGATTGTAATTGACTGCGGTACGCATAAATGGTACAAAGCGTATAGTTTAAAAGATGTCTTTGATGCTATGGGAAACGAGGAATATAAGTTAATAGCTGGTAATACAGGACAAGGTAATAGTTTACTAAGCCGCTATTACATTTAAATTAATAAGTGATCAACATCGGTTTAAGTGTGAAAAGAAGTAACAGACAGACCTAATTATTAGTATATATGATTTTAGTACAGATATGAATGACTACACCTCTTGATTAATATAATTTAATGTGATGCTTTCTTAGCGCCACCGCACAGTTGTAATTTTTAGTTAAAACCTTGCACTTATGACACCTGGAATACATCATAGAGCTCCTTATAATTTAAGATTGTCCTTTTTTGATATGACTACTCTCAAAAATAGATGCGTAATTTTGGACTTACTTCTTCTTTATAAACTCCTTAACCATAAAATATCATGTCCCGATTTACTGATTGCCATAAATCTCAATGTTCCCCGTAGATGTCTTCTAATACCCTTGCTAAGACATTTGCAGTGCCTCGCCATAGAACCAATCTAGGTCTCGAACCTATAAGTCGGATGTGCACGAAGTACTTATAGCAAAATTAACGCGAAATCTCCTGACTTGGATATTTCGGGGTATCACAATCGTTTTCTAAAATAATAGTGTTGAAACAGTTTTATCTATGCCAATCATAAGGTTTGTGCATGGAAGGGAATCCAATTTTTAGCTTTTGAGCAACATTAAATTAGATATCAGGAATGTCGACAAATTATTTGTTTAGTAGTTAGAATAAAGTACCAGACTCTGTATTCATATGCGCTGGCTTTTTATGGGCTTATACAAAGCCCATAAAATACCAGCAATGTTTATAATTAGAAATTTCACTTAACTTGTATGTATGTGTTTGGCTGTAAGCTTACTTAAATAAAATAATAGTTGACCGATAGTTTGATCAGACAGGGAATCAGTATGGAGCTGAAGGGTGGTGCGCGCATTAACGATTAAAATATCGTACCATCAAACTATCGCAATCCACTGCCCGATTCCAATTCAATCAAACTATCAACCAACTGTCAGTCAATTGCGTAATATGCATAAAGTACTACGTCAGCGCACGCACTAAATTCAACAAAACTATCGCCCAACCAACCAACTACAGAATAAGTATACAGGGTGGAATTTCGTAATGCCACCTGAAGGGAAAGTACTCTTAATACTGTAGATAGGAAATTTTACTCAAAGGATACATTCCTTTATTTTTGAAAAGAAAGAAAACTGCTTTCAAAGGTTTACGAAAATTCCTTTCGAAGGTTTACTTTCCCTTCAGGTGGCATTACAAAATTCCACCCGGTATACAGGGCGTCCCACGGCCATGCCACACGGAGGGAAAGTATATTAAATATTGAACGTAGGATATTTTACTAAAAGAAGACATCGTTTTATTTTTAATAATAAGTAGAACTGCATTCACAGATTTTTTAAAATCGCCTACCTCAACCGGGAATCGAACCCACCAAATGTGATAGAAAAATTACATGTATTTTATAATAGCGTTTGAAAGGGCTACTCATAAGCATTATTTTTTCCTAAATAACCTAGCATATTAAATGAAACTAAGATCATAAAATTTTTCATTTTATTTAAAAAAAAATAATTATCAAATGCTTAAAAATGTGAGCTCACGATAAACAAATGCGATTACCATGCAACTGGCTGATATTAGTAAAAATAAATAATTCGAAAATGGAACACGTAAATTTTCAAGCGTCTGTTCTTTTGTTTATTGTGAGTTTCATTTTCGTTTATTAGCAATTTTTGTGTTAATTTACTTACCATGGCGTACCAAAATAATTTGGATTTAATAGAAGCATACTTTTTAAATCACAAAGACATTTCATTAGCTTTGCGGTGGTATCGCGACAGATATCCCGATAGACGCACACCATCTCGATATGTGTTGAAAAGAATGGTGGATAATTTAACAAATTTAGGACGTTTTGATGATCGCTTACAGCAACCACAGCAGCAGATAATAAACGTCAGCGATGATGAACTCAACATTCTGATTTACTTTGAAGCGTACCCGAAGAGTTCAGTGAGGGAAGGTGAAGAAGAAATTGGACTTTCAAAGAGTAGAATAGATCGCGTTCTGAAAAAATACAAGTTTAAAAGTTATGTTGAAGGGCGATTAGTGCAAAAATTACGGCCGGGAGATGCTGAAAGACGATTTAATTTCTGCCAACATATCGAGAGACTCATCCTTGAGGATCAAAATTTTTTGAACACCATTACTTGGTCAGACGAGTCAAACTTTAGTAACAACGGTATGTACAACCGGCGTAATAATCGCATTTGGTCCAGACAGAATCCCTTACGAATCCGCGAGACTAATGATCAAGTGCGTTTTTCTTTCAACTGTTGGTGTGGGATTGTAAGTAACCGGGTTCTCTTAATACACTTTTACGAAGGAACTCTGAACACGGAAAGATATCTAGAAATACTTGAGATTTTAAGAAATGAGATTAATAATCTTCCTGATGCAGATCGACGAAATCTCAT
The DNA here is from genome assembly GCA_955850985.1 of Elophila nymphaeata. Lineage (NCBI taxonomy): Eukaryota > Metazoa > Arthropoda > Insecta > Lepidoptera > Crambidae > Elophila > Elophila nymphaeata. Next base: position 7,045,662 of record OY039080.1, on the reverse strand, counting down.
ATTCCAGCAAGATGGGGCTCCGGCTCATAACAGTAGGAGAACAGCCGAGTTTCTTATTGAATATTTTCCTTCCTGGATCGGCACTTTTGGACAAATTAGATGGCCACCGAGATCCCCAGATCTAACCCCACTTGATTTTTTTTTATGGGGTTATGTAAAAGATTTAGTTTACAGGAACCGGTACAACAGTGTGCAGGAGTTACAAAATGAACTTAGACGTATTATTTCAAACATCCACCATGCAAAAATAAGTAAATCGACAGGGAGAGAAATTATCAAAAGAGTGAGAATTTGTATACAACAGAACGGATCACATTTTGAGCATTCGATAATTTTTTTTTTTTAAATAAAATGAAAAATTTTATGATCTTAGTTTCATTTAATATGCTAGGTTATTTAGGAAAAAATAATGCTTATCAGTAGCCCTTTCAAACGCTATTATAAAATACATGTAATTTTTCTATCACATTTGGCGGGTTCGATTCCCGGTTGAGGTAGGCGATTTTTAAAAAATCTGTGAATGCAGTTCTACTTATTATTAAAAATAAAACGATGTCTTTTTTTAGTAAAATATCCTACCTTCAATATTTAATATACTCTCCCTCCGTGTGGCATGGCCGTGGGACGCCCTGCATAGTTATGATAAAACTATGGACCGATTAAAAATCTCAAGAGCGTGGAGGCTCTTAAAGAACGAGTTGATAGCTTTACTCATAATCAAATATGTAATGAAATGTATAATATAATTTTCATACTATTCCTAAAATCGTTGTAAAATCTTTACCAACTCTAATACGAGCAAAGGAAAGAGAAGTTTAACAACGTTAATCGCAGTACATTTGCTTCTAAACTTTTTAAACCTGTTTTCTATTTCCTAGATGCGAAGCACTTGTCTTCCTCGGAATACGGATATTGAATTCTAGTTTAACAGTGTCATTCAAAAGTATATTGAAAAACGAATCGTATTTGGAAATATTATTTATTTCTTTCTATTAAATGTTTCTTTAAAGTATCAATTTATGGCATGGAATTTATAGGCAGGATTGCTTAGAAATATATAACTTAAAACTAACGTTTATAAAATTTAAAACCCTAGAAGTCTATTTCATTTGTTTTATAAAATATTGTTTTTTATTTACAAGATTTTTGTCGTGTTTTAGAAAATATGTTTGTATGTCCACTAACGGCAATATTCTATTTTTTCGAATTCATTTCAAGAATTTCTGACATATTTTCTGTCAAATTGTAGGTATTTTTCACGTAACAGATTATCCTAAGAACGTTATAGACATATTCGACGTCCCGGAATTAAGAGGATATGTATTAGACGTGAATATTATACTAGGCGCCAATACACCTTTATCTGAAATGATGGAGCTCTTTCAAAAAATATCCAGTGAAAATGATGACTTTTCTTATTTAAAGCAGTTGTATGACCACATGGATTTGGTAGCTCATGTACCAGTAAGAAATGTAAGAATTTAAATATAATTGGGTGTGATTGATACTTTTTATTAAAATGCTAATTATAGGCAGGGTTTATGATTAATTTGCAGATTGGAACCATCGCCGGGAACTTATATTTGAAGCACCTGAATAGGGCTTTTCAGTCAGATATATTCTTGGTTCTCGAAACGATTGGGGCTATGATTACCATTGGTAAGATTAAATAATTATAATGTTATTGTAATGAAATAATATTCCTACATATTTTCATATTCATATTTATTCCCCATTACTGTATTATTTTAGCTGAAGATAACGTTAAAAGAACTATTATGAGCCTCACAGATTTTTTAAACATAGATATGAAAAGGAAAATAATATTTAGTATCAGTTTACCACCAATGTCAAAATCAAGTGTTTTCAAAACTTATAAGGTAATTTATTTTACAACATAATTTTTATACTAATTTTTCTCTCGTATTTGGTTACAATAACATTTTTTTTACTTCTAGATAATGCCGCGATCACAAAATGCTCACACTGTTGTGAATGCAGCTTTCTATTTTGAATTTGAGGAAAATACTTCCATTATCAAAGTAGCTAAAATAACTTACGGAAATATTACACCAAATTTTAGTCATGCATCTAACACTGAAGCTATATTAGTAAAAAGGGATCTTTACACTGAAGAGACATTGAATGCCGCGTTAGTAAGTCTTGACAAAGAAATCATGCCCGACGAAAGTCCCACTGAACCTACGTCAGCTTACAGAAAAATGTTGGCGCTGGCTCTGTTCTACAAAGTAAGTTCCTTATTACTTGGTTAACCCAGCGTCATTGAGGCAGGGTCAATATGACCCTGTATGTTTTGGATTTGAAATATTTTTATGAAATAATTATTGCACACTGTCGTGAATCTCAGTAGCTGGAGGTAAGGGTCACCCCTCCTCATTTCACTCCTGACTTGAGTTGCCCGATACTCGTGTAACAAATAACACCTGCGCAAACCTGCAACAGGGTCAATATGACCCTGCTCAACGACGACGTTGCTACTTTGTACCATACATAAATTTATGTGTAATTAGTTATTTCAGCTATATATTTTTTCAAATAAATGTTGAACATGGATCTCAAAGAGCGTGAGCGTCGTCGAATCATATCCGTACCAACGACCGGTTGCACCAAGTTTTACTTTTTACAATTTCGTAAAAAATTAACATATTTTTAAAAATGGAACAATCCATTCATTTATGAATCGTGAAATTCGGTGCAACTAGCCGTTAAAGAGTCTTCGCATAACGGTAAAAATGAACTTTATTCTTCTGATAGCGAATGAGAAGATCATGTCAGTATTCGGAGTCACCCAAGTGATACTGAAAAAAAAGCAAGAAGATAATTTTCCATTGCAACAATTACGACAATCTATTTCTTTGATTGTACGGTTCAGTATAGTATGTATCGTGTGGTGTGATGAAGTATACCCTACTGTAATAACTGTAGTGAAAACCCTAAAAAAACAACTGATTATAAGAAAGTTCATAATGTTGCTAGTATTTAATTTCCAAAGTGCCACATTAAAGATTAAATTTGATTATATTATTGATTTAAAAAAAATGCATTGTTTTTTTTTTAACTTGAAGGATATGACAAATATTTGTTACCAACTTAAACGTCGTTTAGAAAAATTTAAATAAAACTGATTAAACTTAAATTTTATTGTTTTATTTTCAAACTATTCAATTGGTAAGTATCATCATCAACAGCTCATATAATGTCCCCACCGAGGGGCTCGAGCCTACCCCACATTAGGGGCGATTAGGCGTTAGTCAACCACGCTGGCCAAGTGCGGGTTGGTCGACTTCACACACAACCTAAGAATTTCTTCTTAGGTGTGTGCTTTGTTACAGGGTCATATTGACCCTCCTCGACAACCACGTACCTTTTTCCCGTAACAATGACGCCGGGTTAAAATACGTTCTATAATTAATTAAAGAAAGTTTAATTTCATATATCAATTTTCAGGTCATACTTTCTTTATGTCCATCAGACAGAATAAATCCAAAATACAAATCCGGAGGAGAAGCTATTAAAAGAAGCACTTCAAAAGGAAATCAAACTTTCGACACAGATAATAGCATTTGGCCTTTAAATCAGCCGATACCGAAATTAGAAGCCTTAGTTCAATGCAGTGGCGAGGCCAAGTTTTCTAATGACTTTCCTAAAGAAGTAAATGATGTATATGGTGCCTTTGTTACCGCTGACGTACTTCCTGGTAGTATCATTATTGGGTTTGACACCACAGAAGCTATGGTAAGAATTAAGAATAATTAGGTAGTAGGAATAGATGAACATATTGTAAATAATATTTTCAACATATTTTATTATTTTAGAAACTACCCGGTGTCATTGCTTTCTATTCAGCAAAAGATATACCAGGAGAAAATAATTTCACTCCAAAGACTGTGCCAATGGTTGTAGATGTTGAGGAAGTTTTATGTTCTGGACGTGTTAGTTTTTTCGGACAAGCAGCCGGAATCATAGTTGCGGACAGACAAAAAACAGCTATTAAGGCCGCTAATCTTGTCAATACAAAATATTCATCAGTAAGCACTACTAAGCCTTTGATAAGTATATCAGATGTATTAGCATCTGCCGAGAGGAGTCAAAGGGTTCATACAGACAGAGTGAATGAACCAGAGGATAAAGGTAATGAAACAACGACAAATATTAATGGGACGTTCTCCATAGGTAGTCAGTATCATTACTATATGGAATTACAAACATGTGTCGTGAAACCTACTGAAAATGGAATGGATGTCTATAGTGCTATACAATGGCTTGATTTAGCTAATGTTGCAATAGCAAATTTTCTAAATATTCCAATTAACAGGTAAGTAAAGAAATAACCCATATTACTTTGTAATGTAATTCAGACAATATTGGAATTCAGACATTAAGAAAATGGAATTCAAATAATTACAAAATATTTGAAATATTGATGATACTTAGTTCCAATTCTATAACTTCTTGACCTATTGTCTTTATTGGTTAACATTCTACCCGTGACGCCTTTTTTTTCTAACGATAGCAGTCATGCAATAAGTAAAAAATATATTTCTACGTTCACACCAATATGCTTAAATTTTAGTTATAACCTACATTTTATATGTTATTTTATTTGATTACACTCAGGGAATATGGTCTGTATTAAATAAAAAGTAATAATATAAAATTAGATGTTTACTTTTAATATAAAAGCTTAAAAGTTAACAAAGGACATTTTTTATAATATTAAATCATACTTACTTCAATAAAAACCTTTTTAATGAAATCTAAACAATTTCTGTCAAACTTATAACTATTCGAGATCTATGCAGACGATGCAGACCTTAGACAAGGATTCTTTGTCTAAGATGCAGACCCATCATTATTACACAAAAAAAAAATCAATAAAATACAACGAAAAAGCATAAAAACTTTTCCTTATCTAAGTAGCCTTAGTTTTGTCTTAAGACGCAGGACGGAGACATGGAACATTTTCCTTCTAACCACTTAAATGTTTATTGATTTTTTCTCTTAAAACATAATCTAAAACATTAAAAAAGCATTTCAAAATACTTAATCTTGTTGCAACAACACTTGTTGAGAGACTCCATTTAAAACTCAATCTACCGTACATTTTCGGTTACTTTGCAATGCAGGGACTTCCGGATAGAAATAACACTACTTCTTTATTATAAAAATCTTCCTTTATATATTAATTCTAACTTATGACTAATACAGTAGGTATGTAGGCTAGGTAGGTTTCGGGTTCCTGATGTTTACCTTATGGTACTATTACATTATTCATATTACATTCTAATTACCAAATATAGATAGGTGTCATATTATATTGTCTTTGATCCATACCGACATACTTATCATCTCTCTAGTCTCATGTTACATATTTGTTTATAAATTCTTTTGATATACTTACCTACCTACTACAACTTAAAATACATTTTCACTTGTTATTGGCGCAATGCGTAATCTTTATGTGTCGTGATCGCCATTATTTTAAAAGAAGAAGTACAATTTTACTAACGTTATCGGGGTTCCTCAGAAGTGGTCCTATCGTCAAGTAATAGACTGTTTTAGGAAGCTACCTCAAGAAAGAAATCAGTTTTAAAATGTTCTTAATTATAATTTTTGTAAAACCCGGGCTTTTAAAGACCGCACGCGACGGGTCGAAGGTTAAGCTGTACTACTTATGAATGCTCTACGTAATCTATGTATATCTTAATTTTGCAGCGTTAACGTGATCATTTCTCGAGTCGGTGGGGCGTACGGGGGTAAAATCAGTAGAGCTTCACAAATAGCATGTGCTGCATCTTTGGTAACTCATCTGCAAGGTAAAACATGCAGATTCGTATTGCCTTTGCAAACTAATATGCGAATGATAGGTAAAAGAGCTCCAACACAGTGCGAATTTGAGGTATGTTGTCAAATTAAGCAGTTGTAATATTTAAGATTGTAGTTCAGAAACGGATCAGCATCGCCTCCCTGTGGTCCACCCACTGACGGCTCGTCGTCCATGTGCTTATGTATTTCCGTAACCAGGCATACAGTGTCAGGTCTTAAAATATTTTTCGGTGTTTTCTTTCCGAGCCATTATATGTGCAATGACCTTTAATTTATTATTTACTAAAGTGTGTCACTTACTTTAGATTTTTTTTAAATCCAGATTGGGGTTAATAACGATGGAGAAATTCAATCATTGAGAAACGTTTTCTACCAAGACAATGGAAATTCGTCTAATGAAACTATGAGCCCAATAACAGTAGAACACTTCAAAAATTGCTACGATGCAAGAAGGTGGTATATAGAAGGCAACAGCGTCTTGACAGACATGCCATCAAATACTTTCTGCAGGGCTCCATGTACGTAGGTACATTTAGCGTCAGCTACATGTAAATGTAGGTTAAAAATATTCTTGTGATTAATAATGCAATAAATAATTACAGCATCAACAGAGGGAGTAGCTATGGTGGAATACATAATGGAAAAAATTGCGTTCACTCTTAATAAAGATTCAATCCAAATTAGACTACTGAATATAGAAAAGACAAATCCTTTACCAGAATTGATTGAGCAACTTAAAATGAACGCAGACTATGATTTAAGGAAATCTGAAGTTCAAATGTTTAATGATCAAAATAGATGGAGAAAAAGAGGTATAAAAATACTGCCATTATTGTATGATGTGATATTCTTTACGTCACATTTCAATTCCTTAGTTTCAATTTATCATGGAGATGGCTCTGTATCTATAACACATGGTGGTATTGAAATGGGTCAGGGATTAAATACGAAAGTAGCCCAAGTGTGTGCATATAGTCTTGGTATACCTCTGGATAAGATTAGCGTCAAACCAAGCTCTAGCGTGACTTCCCCTAATGCTATGGTTACGGGAGGTAGCGTTGGCAGTGAGTCTGTTTCATTTGCAACAATGAAAGCGTGTGAAATACTTTCTCAACGACTTGAACCCATCAAGGCACAGAATATGTCTGCAACGTGGGAGGAACTTATTGATAAAGCTTATCAAGCTGGCGTAGATTTACAAGCAACTTTCTGCTTAACTGGTGCTAATAGTAATCTAAAACCGTACCAAGTATACGCAGTTTGTGCATTAGAAGTGGAAATTGATGTACTAACAGGTAATCATGAAGTTTTAAGAGTAGATTTGCTTGAAGATACTGGAAGAAGCATCAGTCCTGAGATTGATGTTGGTCAGGTAAAATTTCATAATTTTAAAACAAACTAAAAGATTACGGCTCTTGATAGTTTTAATATAAAATAACCTGTCATTTTAAAGATTGAAGGCGCTTTTGTAATGGGTTTGGGTTATTGGACGTCTGAGCAGTTGATATACGATAATGCCACTGGCCAACTCCTAACTGATCGTACTTGGACGTATAAACCACCTGGAATTAAGGATATACCTGCAGATATGAGGATATATTTCCGAAGAAATGGCTCTAATGCAAATGGAGTGTTGCAATCAAAAGGTAGGCATTTGTTGCGTTGCTCGTTGTATTTATATTTAAAACCAAACCTTTAAAATACTTTCGTATGGAAAGAGCTAAATCTGCCACCAGTAAATCACTATGAATTATTTAAATGTCAAGATAAATACATTTTGCTTTTAATTTCGTTCTATGTAAAACAAATGGAACCTCAAATAAATTAAATCATTACGATTTACATTTCTTATTATAACAAATGTTTTAAATTTTTCATATCAATGTACTGAATAATGAATATCTTATAACAACTTTATAGGGCAAAAGATTTTATTACATATGCATTATTCAATACCAATAACTCATATTACATAACTTCCAATATTATATTTTAAATTACTTTTTGTCAGCGACGGGTGAGCCAGCCTTTTGCTTAGCAACAATTATAACTCATGCTATCCGTGAAGCCGTCAGGTCTGCTCGACTGGACGCTGGGTACCAAGATCAATGGATTGACATAGGTGAGGGCCTCCAGAAATTAATACATTGGTCCAGGTACAATAGAACCCTGGACGTAAAAGAGACATAAGTCACATGGAAGAGGTAAGGTAGTTTGAGTAGAAACTTGGAGCCGTATCCTGGGGAAATACTTTTACCTTACAGAGGGGCTGCCATTTTATGAGACTCGTAATATTTATTTCTGTCGTTGGCAATAAATGTTTTGGCTTTCATCGCACCTAAGGGTAAGTGATGATCAAACCTGGTGAAAACAAGTTTCACCTTGAACCCTCAACTAATGAGTGACTGGCTATCTCATTATTAACCGTCAAAACATAATAATGCTGTTAACACGACTTATAACAAATCCGAATACAAAAAATAAAATATGACACAAGCACGCTCGTAATCCCAAAATGGGTTAAAAGTAACGAATAAGCCACATTAGGCTGTATGGGAAAGTCCAATGCGTTTACGCATCGTCCCCGCGGGGTGGTGCCAACCGTAGGGGATGTGTGGATCTCGAGGTAAAGGCGTTCACTCCATACCCACTAAACTAAGCGACGGCTTGGGATCTGCGCACGTGAGCGCAACTACACCGCGACCGTCCCAACTCTGGCCGTCTAGGCACTCCTTGCACCACTTGGCCAGCAGCCTCTCTTCCACCGACGGCTAATCGACTTGGCGCGTCTTCCTGACGAGGACACCGGGAGCAGCCATCGGACCGCACCCGGGGGACTTCGGGCGCGGTCGTGGCCCTGAAAAGGGCCGTCTGGAACTAGCCGTGGTGGGAATACACAAAAACAACTCGACGATGGCATGTGAATTCGAATGCCAAGAGGACACACTTGACATCAAAACCCACACACTCGTTGAAAAAGTTTCCCCACCACGTTACCAGGGTCCGCCACGAGGAGGCTTCCGGACGTGGACCCCTTGGCATTTGCTTGGCCGCAGCATGACAAAAATTGTAACTCCATTAAATCCGTTTCTAGAAAACTCTTTTCCTTCATGTCACCTCATGAGCAATAACAGGACCGAAGGTGACTATATTTCATTACAAGTTGTCAAAACACAACAAAGCTATTAACACTATTGTTGGAGCTTCTCCCAAGTTCTTGCAAAAACACGAAGAAACTCCATTTTAAACTCAATCTACCAAACAAATTATCAGTTACTTTAATAGTACTTCACTTGATATTGGCGCAATGCATATCTTTGTGTGTCGCGATAGCCATTTGTTTAAAAGAAGAAGAAAACTATTGTTACAGCATCAAACTTTGATCATACTTACAATCAACAATAATTACGTGACACGTATTTCGAACAGTTCACAATCAGATCTCCGATAGTACGAAAACTTGGCTGATGAGTTCTGCTCTTGTAACATTGTTATTGGAGTTGGATTTTCCACCGGATTCTGACTTAGTTTCGTTTTCAGTAACATTTATTTTGCAGTTCATTTATAAGTTTATGAATCGCGCCAGACAACAGATATCCAACTTTGTTATGGCAATGGATGAGATAAATACAAAACGTTATTTATGTAGACACTAATCCATATTCTCTTATGATTATTCCATTATTTATTGGCATTGCTGTTTCCTATGTTTTGTTTTAAGAAACCAAAACTACCATTCTTCTTGTTCAAAAAATGCCAATAATGTTACCGAACAGCTAGGTACCTTTTTCGGCTTCATATGGGCTCGGACTTCGGTCCGAACCCGACTTTTATGATTTACTAAAAAGTTTTCTTTTGTTCCAGAAAATCCAAACACCGTTGAAAACATATTCAATGCAGTAGAACACAAAATCGAACATTTCAAATTAAACTGAAAATGCAGTTTTTTATATTTTGTTTCATTGTAATATATCAAAGTGTTAACAGAAGTAATAAAGTATAATAATATAAAATTATGTACCTAATATTTCCTTGACCTGGGAAGGTGGTGAGGTGGAAAGGTCCTTGAGTGGCGACCACGTACCGGGAAACGCAGTGTTGGTAGGCCCCCCACAAGGTGGACTGACGATCTGGTAAAGGTCGCGGGAAGCCGCTGGATGCGGGCAGCGCAGGACCGACTGGTTTGCAGATCCTTGGGGGAGGCCTATGTCCAACAGTGGGCGTTTCTCGGCTGAAATGATGATGATGATGAATATTTTGTACCTAATAGATTAAATTCTTCGGTTCCTCCCACATTGACTCTACTTGACAGCACCAAAATTACACCACCGGGCGGCGTCACATCGAATCTCTATTCCTTTCGATCACTAGGGTTGTAGTGATGTATGTATTATTTAAAATGCTCAATAATAAATGAATCACCTTGAAGTTTCCATATCGGCAACTAGTTAACTTAAGAAATAAATGAATTGAAAATTTTACAGAAATAAATTGGTATGGGTATGATTTTTACTCCCGTATCTTAGTTAGTGATATAATTTTATGTTTTTTATGTAACAAACATCACTAAAAGTTGGTGGCATCAAATAATAATAATAATAATACCGGTATCCGGGACCCTGATCTTGCTACCGATGGGGAACTACAGTTTTGTATTTTTAAATGTTATATTTTTTAGTGTTTATACATTGTAAAAATTTAATATTTAGAAATATAATTTTGTATGTATTTTAAATGAAATAAAGGAGATAATAATAATAAAAATAATTTATTTATTTGCAAGAATATGGTACAATTAAGTTGTTACAGACAAGCAATTCACCGACATATCCTGTTGAAGTATTCAACGTGCAAATAATGTACTAAATTAAATTAAAATGTACACAATTTTACTTAGGGAATAGGCAAAAGGAATAAAGATCCCATATCGCACTACCACCACCACCAGTGTGCATTGGTGTAATTTCAGTGTTATGAAGGAGAAGGATTGTCCTCCTAATCATGTGCTCCGGCTCAGTTAGAAGAGCTGGATGGAAAAAAAATCGCGGATTTGGGTCCTGTCTCGTGACTGCAATAGCAACTACAGCATGTTTTTTCGTTCATAAAATTACAATATTACAATATATTGTACATTTTGGACGGGTATTATAGTAACCAATGAGAGATTTTTGCGGATGGTGCAAAAGTCAGTGGAAATCTTATTGACGGTTAAAAAATGAAAGCTACGAGTTTCTCGCGAGTTCTTGTTGTAAAAACACGTGTTGAGAGAATCCATTATTCTACCGTACAAAAAAAAATCCTTGACATTGGCGAAATGCGTAATCTTTATAAAGAAAAAGAAGAATATCTTTGGATACGGATAGAGTAATCAATGAGAGAGTTTCGCGGATGCTGCAAAAGTCAGTGGAAATCTTACTGACAGAAACCATATATTGCGAAATACAAAACATAAATTCGATTTGCTCCAATTGATAATGCAAAATCCAGAGCAAACGACCACCCGGAGGAAGACACACCTCTTGGTTCAAAAATCTAAGCGCTGGGTTCTATCTGAGCAGAAGATCTTCATGAAACACCTTGAATATTCATCGCACATGTTGTAACCTTATACCTACTTTGTAATATCTGCTGATCTGTTTTGCTACAATGTTTCTTGCCAATTTTTTTTTTATGTTACAAGATGGCAAACAAGCTTGCGGCCCACCTGATGTTAAGTAGTCACCGCCGCCTATAGACACTTGCAATATTAAGTGTAAATCACTTAACACCGCAAGTGCGTTTGCTATCCTGGGGACTAAGATGATATGCCCTCCATGCCCAGTAATTACACTGGCTACCTTTCCCTTCAATCCGAAACACAGCGAACTCCTTCACGGCAGAAATAAGAAAGGCGGTGGTACCTACCCAGACGACCCTACATATGGGTCTACCACCTAGTAAAAAAAATAATTTTTGTTTCATTCCATTCCGCACAGCTGTGTCCAAAATTCGAATAGCCATGATAGCCGACCTCCATTAGGAGACGAAACTTAAAAAAAATGACTTTTTAATTCTGATTTTTGAGACTAGAGCTTGATTCGCATTTTTTTTTTTAAATCAAACAATAAAACATACGCAATTATGTAATCGTACACAAATACCACAATCTATAAAACAACAGTTATTAGGAAACCGTTGCGAATTTCTAGAGTTGTCGAACTGTGAAAATGATGTTCGCAACATTACCACGTCATTACTTGATTCGTGTAAGGCGGTAGATACACTAGCGGGGTTTAGATAAGTCATTTAAAAAAAAATAAAGACTGCAGAGGCCTTAGTATGAGTTTTGATAGTTTTCGAGCTTGATCAAACGTATCGTCTTTCTTCATACATTGGCCACTGTTTCTGATAGTTTACGCTAGGGGCGCTAGTGGGCAATGTATGAAAACAGACGATACGTTTGATCGAGCTCGAAAACTAAAAAACTCGTACTAAGGCCTCAGAACTAAGAACTGGGAAATAAAAGTTTAGGATTTAAAAATATCTAAAAGTAAATATGCCAAAATTGTTGCCAGACACTATATTATGACTAAACGTTGTAACTTGTCTTTGGCATCGACCTCAAAAAAGATGACATAATTATTTATTTTTAGATGTTTAAAAAAACTTTTAATTTGTTTGAGATTGTTATATTTATAGTCATATTTCGCTCGTTGGGCACCCATTATGTTTTATCAGGATTGCGCCCCGGACGCGAACCCAGGGCGCATTCTTTAATAACAGCCTAACAGTAAAAGGCTCAGAAATAATTGAATAAAGGTACGCGAACGAATAAACAATGAAGAAATTAGTTTCAATTGCAACTGAAATAAAACATGAAGAAACAAAAAAGTAATTTAAAAAAATTGGACAATCTCAAACATACAAATTTATTTTATCACCTTCAAAGCATGCTCCTTCAGAAACGATTCACTTATGCCAACGAATAATCCAATCATCAAAACATTTTTTTAACGCTGTTTCCGGAATTGAGTTCAGTTCTCGCCGCAAATTCTCCTTTATGTCGAAAACGGGTGCCACAAATGATGCCTGATCCCTGAACAAGGTTTTAAGTTCACACAAACATCTTTTCTGGAATTTTGTCTCGGGTCGATCGTTTAAGTTCTTGATTATTTAACCAGTGACCCGTCGTAATGTATATACGCAAGGTATCATTAAAATTGTAAGGACGGTGACTCTTTAAGAAACAGGCCTCGAATACTTATGTTACAGACCTTTGTTTCATTTATATTGAGATCAAAAAATATTGGCTATGCCCTTGTAAAAAAATCAAAACTTAGATCTAATGTGATTTAAGCCGTCTTCTCTTACAAAATTGTCAATTAGAAATTGTAGACATCAAATCATCATCAAATTTGGATGAATAGTTTAGGCGCCACAGTGGAACATTATGTAAATACATTATACAGGTTGAATTTTTCAAGTGGGCCTTCAGTGCCAAATCCTTGGATTATAAGGACTATAAGGAATATCAAAAAATGGTCAAATTAGTCACGAGCCCGATTTTGATGATTATTGATTGATAAAATAATGATCATCGCTTTAATTATCGCTTCAACCAAGGTGGAACGAGAAATATTTTATTAAAATTTAACATTAGTTTCCCGTATATCATTACTTCCTAGAAATCGATCCTTATTAACAACATTATCAAATGGTGTAAACCTAAAATGCGTATATAGGCTGTTTTTTTCATCTTAATATATATAAATTACGTGTCACGTTGCTTGTCCGCGATGGACTCCTAAAATACTTAACTGATTTTAATCAATTTTGTACACCGTGTGCAGAGTGATCCAACTTATGAGATAGGAAAGTTTTTATCTAGATAAGTAGTCATATTTTTTTTACTGCAGATACAATATTATAGGTCAATAGTATGAAATTACCACAGCAAAGCGTGGCCGGGACAGCTAGTAAACTATAAGAAATGCATAAGCATAGTACACTCTTCCTAAGAAGAATTTGAGCAAATGAAAATGTATACTAGTCACGTTACTTTAAATATATATTTAACATTGTCGTATAAATTGTTACATTGCAAAGACGCCCATATAATGTATGCATTTAAAGTTAAACAACGCACGCAGAATATACACGCAAGGGTTATTCTTGAATGCAGCGATAGTAAAATAGTGTTGTAAAGAAATATCTGTGATTAAATAATTATAAAACCGTAAGTATAATACGATCACCTACGGTTCTTAGGTTTTTTTTTTGCCAAAAAACCTATGTGTGTTCCTACATTAAATTCTTTCTCATAGGTAACATCTATAAAAAACATAATCATGAAACTACTGATGTCTATGTTAGTAAATTATTAATTGTTGATGCGTTCAAATGGAGGATAGTTTTTGAACTTTTTACTATCCGATGAGGCCGAATTTATACTCAACTTGAATTTATTTTTAATATTTAATATAATTTCATATTTTCGAAAGTTTACTGCGCTAATAAAGCACGAGTGCGTGCGGCACAATATACCTTTAATAAACGCTTTCTGCATCGCTCATGCCGATACAGCTAGTCTACTAATATAATAATAGATAATTATGTACTACAAATTTACAGTAAATTAGCGCATATATTTCCAATTAAAGATTGAAAAACCCAGACTGCTGTTTTGATTTTGAATGAAACATCTGTTCTCTCCTGGCTGTGCGACGCCGGCAGAGCAGAATAGCATCACCCCATATCCTCCAATGCGTGTCGTAGAAGGCGACTAATGGATTAGCAAAGGGGTATTGATCACCTTATACACCGTCCACCAATCCGCATTGGGCAAGCGTGGTGGGCTACTGCCTAAACTTCCTTCAATATCAAGGAGAGGCCTTGTGTCCCAGCACTGGGTCGAATTAAAACGTCTGCTGTGATGTGATGGTCTGTTTTTTGTTCTGTGTTTAGGTTTTGTTTATTTAGTGAAGTAGTGTTACTTTTTGGGTTTAATGCCCCTTTTAGTAACCAGATGTGGCATTTATGTGTAACTTTTGCGACTGCGAACGTGATCGTTTATTTGTATGTATAGTGTAGTGAAAAGTATACTACTATACATTTAAATAAAATCTATGTTAACAACAAAGAATAACCCAGATAATTCTGAATATTATACTTGATAAGGTCGTGATGGAGCTATAAAACAGAATATAGAAGCGTCAAATGAACTAACAAAGTTGAGGTACACAACATTTAATATAGTAGAAGGCAGCTGAAAGAGGTAGGTAAATAAATTCCTTACTTTAACGGATTTACTTAAATAAGAAAATATATTTAGTAAACGTAAACTATAGTCTGCGTGAAGTATTTAAATGTCGCCACTGGTATGATAAAAAAAGATAAAATCCGGAAGTTCAGAATTCTTTTGATTTGGATTTTTTTGCATGGCGCCTACGGGACTCATGTATTTGTTCCATGATATCTTCAAAAAAGCGCGTAATTAAAGACCCTCAACTTATTAGCCATTCTGCTGGTGCCGCAAATCTCGCTTATCATCAGGTGAACCGGCTGTTCATTTTGTACCCGTTCAAAAAACCGCTGTAAGAGCAAAAACCTAAACACATAAGTATGTGTGTATACACAACTATGTAATATTTGTTAGTTACAACTAGTGGAAACACATTTAAATTGACTTACACAACCACGACGCCTTAACAAGGTTTTAAGTTCACACAAACATCTACCTTTCCTTGAATTTTGTCCCGGGAGAACGTTTAAGTTCTTGATCATTTAACCAGTGACCCGTCGTAATGTGTAAAGGTAAGGTATCATTAAAATTGTAAGGACGGTGACTCTTTAAGTAAGAGGCCGAATACTAATGTAACTGACCTTTTTATGATTTATACTGATATCAAAAATATTGTCAATGTCCTTGTAAAAATGAAAACTTAGACCGATTTAAAATGTAGCGGTATAAACATCTAAAAGTTCTGTATAGAAATGGACGCTGAGGCACGGTAATATTATCTATATAATACCGTGGCTGAGGCTATTAAGTACTATTAAGTATATTTTATAACAAGGGAGGTAAAACAAAGAATGTCTCTCATCGGAGGTATGAAGGCGAGGGAGATTAATATGGCTTTCTTTTTTACCGCGCGAGGTAAGTACAAAAATAAGTAGTTCTTGTTGTAAAAACACGTGTTGAGAGACTCCATTTTAACTCAAATCTACCGTACAATTTTGTAATTACATTTTCACTTGATATTGGCAAAATGCGTAACTCTAATGCATCGCGACGCCATTAATTAAGAATATAATAGAAGTACAAAAATTTTTTACCCCCTGACCAGCAAGTGAAATTTTAGGTACGCGTAGCGGGCGGAAAATGCCATTTTCTTGTCAGGTGTGGCATAAAGTTACTTTTCGTTTAGTCCCTATTATGTTAGACATCAAATTTAAACCACTGCCTGGCCCATACTGCAAGATTATGTGTATGTGTTGAACAGAGTTGTATGTGTCACCAAATGTATATATTATTATGTATTTTTGTTTCATTTAAGACAACGCACATATGTTGCCTTCCTATCTTTCAGAATATATTACATTGCTATCGAACGACACTATAGCGCAAATCCCAGTGGCATCACGTTTTCTGGCACGAAACATATTTACGTTTTGACTACGTAAGTTATTCTGCAATATCGGCAAACTTTTACCTTGCATATTCCAGAAACACTGCAGTGTCATTCATTAACATTTATAAATTCCACGTGGAGAGCACCGTAAGCGGGATAAAGTTTTAATATTTCATTCTTTTCGTAGCCATGTGTCACTTCATTAAGTCCCGGAATTTAAAACACTGTAGATTGCACATTCGCTTTGTTCATACGAAACGGTCTTTAAATAAATGCGAAATGACACCTGGGCCACATAATAGGCGAGTCTGTTATAATAATAATAATTCTTTTATTAATTTAGATTACAATGATCCGATTCTGGTTAGCAACAATTTTAACTCAAATTATAATTGTTGAGGTTAATACTAAACAAAATTATTTCATTGCCCCAGTTACAAATAGTGCAAATAGAAATTGAATACATTTTTAAAGAATAAATCATGGTATTTAAAAAAAAATCGTTTATTGAATATTGGTAAAAAAAAATATATAAAATTAATAATGCGATAATTTTATTCAAAACATTTTTCAAAACATTTGAGCAGTCGAATACTAAATTTAACTTAAAAACAACTTTTTATATTGCAAATTTTAAATTACGTTGACACTGAGAACTTGCTCAAAACTTTCATGTAGCTGATGTTGTGCCGTTATTTTGTTTGCTATATAAAATACTAATATTTGGTTATTTTAAATAGTGTGTTATTTCTATAAGAAGTGCTTAATGTAACTTCTCCATGTTTATCTATAATGTCTCCAAAAATATTGTATGCTGTTAAGAGGAGAGTCCTGGTGCACTGAGATACAAACTCACGCTTAGTTCACGCACCAGTCTCTTACAGTTTTTTATACGACAACAAATTTCCTGCTTATCTTATAGAAGTGATAACTCTTGTATATATAAAAATTGTAGACATAAAATAATTGCTATTCTATATCATTCAGACCTAAATGAATAAAGAAATTTGAGTTTGAGTAAATATACATAAATAATATAAATGATACTGATTAACTTTTACGTAATATACCTACTGCCTGTTATTCAAAATTAATCTTCGTAATCTTGAACTTTTGTGACTTTTATTTAACACCAAGTTATTATGTTAATAATTCAGTCTTTGTTTCATCTAGCTAGTTCCCACATTTTGGATGGTATTAAATTTATTTTGCTATTCCGCTTTTTTTGCGGCCCAGCGTTTTTATCCGAAAATACAAACGTGTTTCGTTTTTAAATTGATTGCGTGTTTGAGTGGTGTGTGACAAACTCATTTAGCAGATTTTGGGAAAATTAGGAACGGATTCAATATTCACCAAATTGAAACCATTCCCAATTTTCCAGGAATATGTATTACAAAAATAATATCACATTCGCTTTTTATGTCCCACGTAAAAATAAAGATATAGGGAATTTCAGAGTATTGGTGGTGCCGTCGACTCTTTTTCAACCGACTTCAAAAAGGAGGAGACTTCAAAAGTTATCAATTCGACTGTATGTTTTTTTTAATGTTTGTTACCTCATAACTCTTTACTGGGTGTACCGATTTTGAAGATTCTTTCGACCTTTAGAAGCTGGTGATTGTCATTTGGTCCCATTTAAATTTAATCGACATCTGATAGTTTGAGTTATTGCCTATTTAATTGACATCGATGGCATCGTAATGTTATTACTTGTGTGTCCAAAAGATGTCGAGATAGTTTTCTGAAAATTTATATACTTAAAACACTAAAAAGCAAAAAACAAAATTATTTTCAACCGACTTCAAAAAGGAGGAGGTTATCAATTCGACTGTATGTTTTTTTTTTTTAATGTTTGTTACCTCATAACTCTTTGCTGGGTGTACCGATTTTGAAGATTCTTTCGACCTTTGGAAGCAGGTGCTTGTCATTTGGTCCTATCCAAATTTAATCGACATCTGATGAGTAGTTTTAAAATTATCCCTAATAATGCCTATTTAATTGACATCGATGATATCGTAATCTTATCATTTGTGTGTCTAAAAGATCTCCAGATCGTTTCCTGAAAATTTACATACTTAAAACACTAAAAAGCAAAAGATTAAATTATTTTCAAATAAAAAAAAACCGCCTTCAAAACTAAAAACGAAGAAATAAAAATTCTGTTTATAAAAATCTAAATGTTTTTTGAGGTCGGTCCCAACCTCAATATTTGGATTAAACGTTGTTACTTGTATTTGGGACCGACCTCAAAAAAACATTTAGATTTTTATAAACAGAATTTTTATTTCTTCGTTTTTAGTTTTTAAATAAAAAACGCCTTCAAAACTAAAAACGGAAAAATAACAATTCTGTTTACTTATAAAAATAAAAATTTTTTTTCGAGGTCGGTGCCTACTGCCTACCTCAATATTTGGAATAAACTTGTATTTGGGACCGACCTAAGAAGAGAAGTAACTGAATTTTTATTTCTCCGTTTTTAGTTTTGAAGGCGGTTTTTTTTGTTGCCAGTACAGAATAATATCGGGTATGAATGTTGAGATAACAGTTGATCAAGAAGATAGCAAAACAGGCAAATGAGTACATTTTATATCATCATCATCATCCATCCCACAACAGTCCACTGTTGGACATGGCCTCTCCTGTGGCACGTCACTGAGCTCGATCTTCAACTCTCCTCCTCCAATCCATAGGGATTGGATTAGAGGGAGGGAACTGATATTCATAAAGAAGCAAATAGCTTCTTCCTTATGAATATCAGTTCCCTCCCTTAGAATTATTACTATTTTATATGAAGAAGATAACTTTTTCCTTCACCTCTTTTTTCCTTCTTCGAGTAGCATCACCCTATCCCATTTTGCTTTGCTTCTCAGTCCTATTCAGGTGTCACTTCAGCTTGCTAATTCACTGAGCTATGTTTGAAAATGATACCATACATACATACGATCACGCTCGAAATTGCATGAGGGGTGGAGCAGAGCCTTAGGTAACATTTTGTTACACATAAAGGCAGTATGGTCCATGCAGTACCTCCAAATAGCGACAGGTCGCCAGCCTGTCAATATTTGGAGGCACTGATGGTCCATACTTAAAACTACATAAAAGTTTCCGGAACTTGTAAGGCATGTGTAAGTTTAAACAACCTCCGTATGTTGCTGTTCAATCCTGAACAGGACAGCATCAACAGCACCTAGATGAAGACCACCATCACACCACTTGTCGCGGCCGGGAATATGTTCGAGCCACAAGCTGAACATTGGACTCTGCAGCTGCGTGGTCAGCAGCGAAGCAATAACCTAAATTCCGCAGATCTGCAGCTACCTACACGTTCCTATCACCATCATGCTGCCTGCCAGGGCTACTTCCCAGGACAACGCCTAATTATACCCTTGATGGCCAGCCTGACAACCTGGCCTAGCATCCTTCCCAAGTGCTTGTGGGAAAAAATAGCTTCTTACAACAGCCGCGACCTGCTCGTACAGTTGCATTAGCACTCACCTCCACTAAGGCTTCTCTCTCTCTCTCTCTCGCTCTGTGTGTGTGTGTGTGTGTGTGTGTGTGTGCCTATTTGGAACATCTTTAGATATGCGTAAATACACAATATACGAAAGTTCTAGACAAGTCCAGGTCTCCATTAATGCATAGAGAGTATAAGCTAGTATACCTCTGGCAACTCAACTGTGCCATCATCATAATAGCCTTTATAAATCGACCCACTGCTGGCCCACAAGGCCTCTCCTCGTCATCTAAGGAAGTTTAGGCAGTAGTCCACCATGCTTGCCCAGTAGTAGGTACCCCTTTGCTGATCCATTAGTGATATGGGGTGATGCTATTCTACTCTGCCGGCATCACACTGCCAACAATTACAAGTCAACTAAGTAGATGTAATATTTATATCTAATTTCTATACGAATTTATAAGCGTATCTACATACTTAAGTCTCTTTTCCGCTATACATATCAAGTGGCAAATCGATTCAGTCGAACGCTTATCAAAAATGAATAATGTATGAAACCGATTTATTACTGAAAAAACACCATGGCGACGGTGGTGTCGAATGTTGGCGTTGTTCTACCACTTCTCTAGTTATTAAAAATTAATTCGTTAGCCGCCTGTCGTTGAATCTGGCGCTATCCTTGTCATTGACAGTTTAAGTTTTCTCTTACTCAATACTCAATATGATACGTATTCAACATATCAATAACAGATGCCCGTAGAAAGAATCTTTTGTTCTATTTCTTTGGATGTCATTTCGTTTTGGGTTTCCTTTGAGTACGGTTTGTTATGACTTTTATGTTTGAGTTGACCTTTCGAATATTGGAATTTATTTAGTTATATAATACAGTAATTTTATAGTAAAAGATGAGTTCATAAAACGTATGCAGACGTAGGTTTTAACAATTTAATTTTGCAGAACACAACTAAATACTAGGTGCTAGACCCATATGGGGCATGACGCCGCCGTGGTGGAGTGGTCAGTAACGCTGCCTTCACATCGGGCGGTCTGGGTTCGAGTCCTGGTAGTGGCAAATGTTAGTGTGATGAACACGATCATTTGTTCATGAGTCATGGTTGTTTATATATTTATTTAAGTTTATTTATAAAAATATCTAGATTATTAAGTATATTTGTCCGTTATCTAGTATCCATAACACAAGTTCTTAAAGATACTTAATTTGGGCTAGATAATTGGTGTGAGCGTAGATTATTATTATATGTAGGGTCGTCTGGGTAGATAGGGCCTTTCTTATTTCTGCCGTGAAGCAGTTCGTTGTGTTTCGAATTGAAGGGAAAGGTAGCCAGTCTAATTACTGGGTTGGCCATGGAGGGCATATCATCTTAGTCCCCAAGATGGCAATGCACTTGCCTTTGGCTTTTCTGTTCATAATTTTATCTGAGTGCAGCGTAATAGAACTCTTCTGTATTCAATCAGCCATCAATTTAAGTTTATCGCTTTTCTTTGCGATAATTATCTTTTCTTTAGTCTTTACTCTATCTATAATAAAGGCCATTCTTGCACATCATCTCTTCTTTTTTTACCAATTACTAGTTATCTTTGTATTACCAATTAATAGTTCTGTCGCTGCTTTCCTCCAAAGTAGAGAACATAAAAAGCATATTTGTTCACAGAACAGATATTCAGAAGCCGTCACTCATCATAAAAACGTTGAGAAGTTTGCTCATTAATCATAATTCAAAGATATAAAGGTCGACCTGTCAGTAAACCTGCGACACGCGTGATATTAACACGAGAACTTTTATTATGTTACTAAGGTTTTCGGTTAGAGTTACATATAATAACGCTCATAATATCAAACGGGGAGGAGCAGAGCTTTAGGTAACACTTAATACGTAAAGCCACATCTGGTAGTATGGGCCACACAATACTCCAAAATAATAACAGGCTACCAGCCCTGTCGCCTACATAAAAAGTGGCACTGGAGGTGGTTCAAGTTTACTTGGTTTTGGGTCCAGTGAAGCATTAATCAAAAGCTACCGTCGTCGTGGTGGAGTGGTCAGTAATTCTCAAAGACTTCAAGATAACACTTACTTAATATCATACTTTGTTAATTTTTTTGTGCTATTAAAAAGCTTTCAGTACATTTTATTTACAAAACAGTCGGTCAAATGATCAAGTAGAAACTGCGAATCATGTTTTGTGGAACTTGCGTGTTTTGTTAGTGTATTAGAGGTAGTCTTTATTTCTTACCACAACCTCTTGACATGTAATAATTACTTATGTGTGCCAAGTTCACTGTTGTTATAGTCATCATCGGAAAATGTCTTGATTGAGAAGTTTTATTATTTATTTCACTGTTTATGCTAAAATGATTGTTGGATACTGTACTAGTCCTCGGGACTCCCAGTTTATCCACGGGAATTAAACGCAGAGGTCCTGCGTGGAAAGTTCCAAGTACTTAGTTCTAATTTGGGTTGGTTAGTGATATAGGTTACCACCAATATCTTATCAGATTCTGTCGCCATAATAATGGTTTAAACAGCGGTGAAGGAAAACATTCTGAGGAAACCTTACCTTTTGTCGTATCCCCTCAGTTCCAAAAAACTCCCCTAATAGCCTCAGCCAGTATCGGAATCCTTGGGGTCAACATATCGAGTGACGTTCACTTTCGTGGTCATTTCGAGAGTAAGGCTAAGTTGGCCTCCATGAAACTGGCGATGGGCCGACTTGAAAGCGGTATTTCAAGTCGGCCCATCGCCTACAACTATATAAGGCGCAAATTCGGCCCCACATGGAATACTGCTCTCATCTGTGGGCAGGCGTACCCCTGTACCAACTGTACGTGAACTGTACGTGTACTGTAAGGGAAGGTTGTTGTAGTAGTACAACCTACTACAACAATATGGAATAATTTTATTTTTGCGTTTACAAACGCGTAAATATAATACTAGAAAAATGCACTGAAAAAAATCGACTTGCCTCAGGCGGGACTCGAACCCGCACCTTCCACAATCCGGGTGGACGCGTTGACCAATTTCGCCACCGAGGCACTGCTTTTCGCTGTCGAAATTTGTCAGTGCTTGGTGCTTATGTTTTCATGGTAAACATCGTTTCATCAAATCTTTGAAATTTGCACTTCCAAGACCCAAACGAAATATTTTTGCAAATATTTGACGCCCAGCTAAGATGAAACTTTCATCTTCAAACATAAGCACCAAGCACTGACAAATTTCGACAGCGAAAAGCAGTGCCTCGGTGGCGAAATTGGTCAACGCGTCCACCCGGATTGTGGAAGGTGCGGGTTCGAGTCCCGCCTGAGGCAAGTCGATTTTTTTCAGTGCATTTTTCTAGTATTATATTTACACGTTTGTAAACGCAAAAATAAAATTATTCCATAATGTAAGGTAGTTTCATCTTAGCTGGGCGTCAAATATTTGCAAAAATATTTCGTTCGGGTCTTGGAAGTGCAAATTTCAAAGATTTGATGAAACGATGTTTACCATGAAAACATAAGCACCAAGCACTGACAAATTTCGACAGCGAAAAGCAGTGCCTCGGTGGCGAAATTGGTCAACGCGTCCACCCGGATTGTGGAAGGTGCGGTTTCGAGTCCCGCCTGAGGCAAGTCGATTTTTTTCAGTGCATTTTTCTACTACTACAACAACCTTCCCTTAGACCGCATACAAAGGAGAGCAGCTCGAATTGTTGACAAACCAGCCCTTTCTGATCGGCTTGATACTTTGGCATTGCGTAGAGATATATGTGGCATCACTCTGCATCTTTTATCGCCTGTATCACGGAGAGTGTTCTGAGGAGTTGTTCGGCCTTATACCAGCTTCTGCATTCCGCCATCGTTCCTCGCGACGACAAAACCATCCCCACAGTCTTGATGCTTGGCTATCCACAACCGTGCGTTTTTCGCGCCATTTCGGTAGGAAATTACCGTACCACAAGACTGTGGAACCAACTTTCGCCAGCGGTGTTCCCGAACCGATACGACCTAGACATCCTCAAAAAAAGAGCGTATTCCTTCCTTAAAGGCCGGCAACGCATTTGCGATGCCTCTGGTGTTGCAAGTGTCCATGGGCGGCGGTGATCACTTACCATCAGGTGAACCGTCTGCTCGTTTGTCCCCTTTTCCAGAAAAAAACCTGCACACACCCATGAAGAAATTCTTATGTTGTGTGTGAAGTGCACCAACCTGCACTTAGCCAGCATGGTTGACTAAGGTCTAATCACCCCTAATGTGGGGTAGGCTCAAGCCTATCGGTCGAACCATTATATGTGCTGTTGATGATAACAGCATTATTGGGTATACAATTAGTATAAACTCAATCACTACCTCAGTGATTGAGGGCTCGACTCTAAGAATGAAGGTCAAGCAATCCTTATAGTATTATATGCCCATATTTTAAAAATTTTTTAAAAATGTTTTCAGTCTAATCAGTGTTTCGATAAAAGTAAATCATTTTATCATAATTAAAACATTGCAAATATGAAGTAGCCTATATTTTCCTTAGTTCTTGGTATGTTTAATAATGTTAGATATTATTTATTTTGATCAATTAAGACACGAAAACGGGATATGAAATCTATGAGATATTTGCTCTAAATTGGTTATGAATGTAAATTGATTTTTGATCCCTTACGTCCTCTAATCCGTAAATGCTAACACACGTTTATGATAATTGCATACCTTTATCTATTACAATTACACTAAGTTCAATTAACTATTATATAGCACAACAATCAATCCAATTTTAGAAATAATCTATCCTTTTTCAATTGTGAAGCAAACTTTTGGGGCAGTAATTTAAAAGCCATTACTTTAATTAAATACTCGTCAATTTTACCACATAATGGACACTGTGAGAAGTTTGCTGCCAATGTCAAATCATTTTGGTTATTGTCTCCCCATAATTATATATTACGTGTTACGATACATTCGATCCAGACATAAGTAACAATCATTATTCACGCCAGGCTATTACGCCACTTGTCACATTAGTGCCTAAATTATTGGCTATTAGCATTTTTCTGCCAGTCTTCGTTAAGTCGTTCTGTCAAACGGTGGCTTGCTAAAATCATGTTCTGAGGAATCGGAATTCGTACAAAAAGTATGAACAGATTTATAATTTATGTACATAAATTTTGAATATCGTTATAGCAATCAACTGTAAAACAAAACTAGAACGAACTTTGCGTTCTCCAGCCGGCGGCGACCGCCTGTCGTCCAGTTTGAAGCCAAATAGTAAGGGAGGTTCGATGTTAATGATAGCAAAATTTTAATATTCTTTTTTGTGTTATTTTATTGAGAGACAAGCATACGACCAGCCTGGCGGTAAGCTCACCACAGTTTATAAATGCTTGCAACACTCTAGTAATACCTACCCGCCACCAACCCTAGTCCCCTTCCCTACCCCGTGGAGCTCTAGCAACCTTACTCACCAACAGAAACACAACACTACAAAAAAAATGTGTTATTTCACTGTGGTTTTCTGTAAGTTGGAGGCCCATTTTGAACGCTTCACAATCAAGCGTTTAGTCTGCTTAGCCTTCGTCGATTAGTTATTCAATTATCGATTATTTTAACTAGGCTAAATCTTAAATTCAGTGAACGTATACGAGTTCACAGCTTAAATTTATTTACTTAATTAGAGGTTTTTTAAAGAATATTAACACCACGGACGCCGTCGTGGTGTAGTGGTCAGTATAGCTGGCTACACATCAAGCGGTCCGGGTTCGAATCCTGGTAGCGGCAAATGTTTGTGTGACGAACACGAATGTTTGTTTGCGAGTCATGGTTGTTTATGTATTTATTTAAGTTTATTTATAAAAATATCTAAAATTATTATGTATATTAAAAAAAAATGTCCATTATCTAGTATCCGTAACACAAGTTCTTAATGATACTTACTTCGGGCTAGATAATTGGTGTGAGCGTGAATAATATATTATTATTATATTATATTAAGTACTAAGTATTGGTGTGGAATTTTTGAATCCCAATTGAATCCCAATATTATTTAGCTATTCTCAGTGTCTATTTTTTATTATTTTGTGTGAAATAAAGGTGCCCGCTATAATTTATGCATAGTTTATTATTATTTATAAATTGTGACGTTCCCGTAATATTTTTTGTCATCATTTCAGCCGAGAGACGCCCACTGTTGGACATAGGCCTCCCCCAAGGATCTCCAAACCGGTCGGTCCTGTGCATCCAGCGGCTTCCCGCGATCTTTACTAGATCGTCGGTCCACCTTGTGGGGACCTACCAACGCTGCGTTTCCCGGTACGTGGTTGCCACTCGAGGACGTTTCCGCCCCAGCGGCCGTCAGTCCACCTCGCAATGTGCCCTGCCCACTGCCACTTAAGGTTCGCAATTCTTTGGACTATGTCAGTGACCTTGGTTCTCTTGCGGATCTCATCATTTCTGATATGATCACGCAGATAAATTCCGAGCATAGCCCTCTCCATTGCCCTTTGAGCGACCTTGAACCTTCTTATGAGGCCCATTGTAAGCGGCCACGTTTCGGTTCCATAGGTCATCACTGGCAACACACACCAATTAAAGACTTTCGTCTTAAGACATTTGCCCCTAAATATTTTTTCTCAAATTTCTGTTTTTCTAGCACATGCTAAGAGAGCACTCTTAGCTTTGAGACCGATTATGCAACATAGTACTCAAAACACTGTATCAGTTCAATTTCCTTCTGTTCTATAAAGTTAAGTTGCTAGGTAATTAAAATATATTCTTTTAAATTTTCAGAAAAATACGACATTAAAGATGTCCAAGATTGTATTCAAAATTAACGGCAAACAGTTTGAAGGTAAGAAGTATCATCAAGTTATCAACTTAAATGTGAAAACTTAACTTAAGGACTGATAGCGAAATGTCTTTCTCAACTGGGAGATATATTTCATTAAGTTTCTGTGAGCTGTATTAATTTATTCATGATTTCAGAGAACCCAGGCATCACTCAGTTTTATTGAATATTGTACTTTCCTGTTTTTTATTAGAGAGTAAGCTTTTGCCTTTATCTCGCAAAAACTTCAGTTATTGATAAGTTTATAGGCTTTACATGGGTTCCACAAAAGAGTGAGGAATTCAATTACCCCTAAATAATGCCGTAACAAAAAGTAAACAATTTCAATGTTTCTATAGGAATAATCACAGAAAATTAAACATAAATTTATAAATCTTCAAATAATTAGTACTTACATAGCATTTGTTATTTAGTTTCAGCGATTTTTTAGAGTATTAGCTGCTTTTAATAAAAATTTTCAGCATTAATCGGCAATGCTCAATATTATTTAACTTACGAACTATATGCTATAACCACAGATTTAATCATACAAGCAGATAGGCCAAGGCGGCGTTTAACTTGTGACATTACCGCCACTTCGCCGTCCGCGTCACTCGGACTTCCTATGAACTCAGCGATTTGACCGATCTCCTTTGCGGCTGTGCCTAACTTTCATTGCTTCGCAGTCCTTGCACGCACGCAATGAATAGTTTATATTAAGGCATGCTCAACTAGAACCATGTTATATAGTACGGCCGGTGACCGCGACACTCGGTCTTCCTATGAACTCGGCGATTCGCCCGATCTCCTTAGATTGATATATCTGTGGCTATAACCGAACAGTTATCTATAGATACTCATGTGCTGTTAATCTCCTTTAGGTAGCACGAGTGACGTTCAAATTTGCGAGAATTTTATATATTAAATGGTTAACCATTTATAATCTGTTTTTAATACCTACACTTATGGAATAATTTTATTTTTGCGTTTACAAACGCGTAAGTATAAACTAGAAAAATTCACTGAAAAAAATCGACTTGCCTCAGGCGGGACTCGAACCCGCATCTTCCGCCCGGATTGTGGAAGATGCGGGTTCGAGTCCCGCCTGAGGCAAGTCGATTTTTTCAGTGCATTTTTCTAGTTTATATCTACACTTTTTAAAAAGTTATCAATTAATATAACTCGATTTACACAGCCCACTTCTGCTAGATTTTCAAACACATTTAAATTTGAACTACCTATTGAATAAAAATCTGAGTACTGTCAAAATAAAGATTCCGAAGATACATAAACTAGTCGTTACTTAATACATATATTGTAGTTACTTATTAATATGATAATTGTTTTCAGTTGACGGCAAGTACGGTCCAGATGTATCTCTCAACGAGTTCATTCGTACCGTTGTAGATCTGCGTGGCACAAAGGCGATGTGCCACGAAGGTGGATGTGGCGCCTGCGTGGTCGCAGTGAGAGCTTCCTCGCCACCTTCTAACGAAATGAAGACGTTCTCTGTTAATTCGGTAAGTTCAATGTCGTCTTTAATTGCGGCTGAGCTCCGGGAGACGTGCGTTGGTGTAAGTTGGACCGACTATTTCACGATCATTCCGCTGACGTTTTGCGAGTTCATGCAGTGGCATCGTCTTCAGTACCTGAAGAACTGTAGTTAATTTCTCTTTGAGCTTGAAGTTGGGAACCAGCGTTAATTTTTCAACAACACTATTATTTTCATCTGAATCTTCGTCCGTAACGTCTACACTGCAATTGTCACGTCGAAATATGTGCAAAGAATTTGGTACAGGAGATGTAGTACCTAGGTACATTATATTACTGATGTTTATAAACAACACGTATTGTTTTTGGTTATAACTTCTTACTAAGAATTCTAATAGAATTTGATATTTATGTGTAGTATATACTTAATGTCAGAATTACAATGTACATATAATATTATTTCTACAAATTGTGAAAATTATCATTCATATTTCGATCAACGGTTAACATGGCACTCACACATAGATATGGTCATTGCTAGAATTAGAAAGGTCATGTGGATATTCAGCAAACTCAGACATGTAACCACTAAAGAGTTACTTAAAAATATCTACCTTGCACTTGCTCAATCAATCCTATGTTATTGCATTCCTATTTGGGGTGGAGCAACTAAAACAAAGTTCCTGGAATTGGAAAGAACACAAAGGCTATTGCTAAAAGTTATGCACTTTCTGCCCTATACGACATCGACTGACGTTTTATATTCCCATAGTGACGTACTGACTGTTAGGAAATTATATATCTTAAATTCGATATTGAAAATACATAAATCGCTTACATATGACCCTAGTATCACAAATAAGAGGAGAAAAGATATTGTTGTACCTACTAAACTTTTGAATTCGGCTTTTGCATTCAAACAGTATGGAGGACAGTCGAACTTTTTATATAATAAGATTAATAAAAATATCAACATTTACCCTTTAAATTACTATCAATGCAAGGAAACCCTCATACACTGGTTAAAGACTCTTGATTATTCTCAAACAGAAAATCTACTTAAAGCGCTAAAATAATATATCTACTTAAGACACACACACACACACACACTCACTCACACACACACACACACATACACACACACACACACACACACACACACACACACACACAGAATAATTTAATTTATATTCTGTATTGCTCTGATTTGTTTTTTTTTTTTTTGTGTGTATTTTGTTAGATATTTCATTTAAGTACCTTAGTGATATACGAATTGGAAGAGCGGTGACTTCCTGATACAGGTATCTTTATACTTAGTAGGAATGTCACCACAACATTGTTAATACCTGGTTTTGTGATGAAAATAAAATATTTTTGATTTTGATTTTTGATATTTACCTTGGTACAAACAAGTTAATTCAGGTAATTCAGCTGTTTTCAAAACTTATAAATAACACACAAAGCGGAATTAATCAAAGAGATCTTTTCTAACATTTTGTTTTAAAACGACGGTAGCATTAAGTGGGTTACTTAGATTTTGGCGAGCACCACAAATCAGCAGTGTTTGTGTCACAGGAAGATTCCGAGAAGTATTCCTCTGACCACGAACGGAGAAAAGTATTCCGAAACGCCAATTTAATATTATATTTATATTTTTGTTTATTATTATTATTATAAAAAATATGACGATTTTCCTCAAGGCTTTCAAAAACACGGATAGTGGCTATGGTTGCCATGGTGGCCAGAAGGCGATACTTGGCACATTGTCAGAAGCCTAAAATAGCAACTTTTTAACTTCCTCCGGGCTAAACTTTGAACGAACTAAACTTCTTACGGAGTCAACCACATGCGAAGGCGGCGATCAGTCAGTCAAATATTAACTACACTCAACATACTTCTTAGTACCTACTTAGTTCTTGATCCAATAAATACTAAGTCTAAGATCAAGTAGGCGTTTACAAAATCTATTTAGGACTATATTGAAACTGTCTATAGGAAACAATATCCTAAGTAAATATTGGACACGGCAGGTCTCAGGCTAAAAAACAATTACGTAGGCCATACTGTATGGTTGGCCTAACTCGTAAATAAAACAGATGAAGACAAATAAAGTAATGAAGTATTAAAGGTCATTAGCACACTTATCAACGCGTAAAGGGAACGCTTCTTATTTTATAACTAGCTTTTGCTCGCGACTTCGTCCCCGTCGAATATGTAGTTGCTTTTTAAGCAGGATTAAAATTTTTGGTACTTAATTTTTTTACTAATCTTATACATATCACCAATAAACGATAGTAAACATAGCAAATTTGGACTTTCATTCCCTTATATCCCCTATTTTAAAAGACTAATGGCAGAATTTCGAGAAATCTTAAAATATCTTTTCTTATTTGGAACTGAAAGTTCATATACCAATTTTTATTTTGGGGTTTACTTTTAAAAAAATTCGGATTTCCATACAAAGCTTCATCCCCTATTTGATCCTCTTAGTATTGTATCCCCTTAGTAATTTTTTAATTAATTTGTACGTTTATTCGACACTTTTACGGACCAACTCGCACGTGCCCAGCGTGGTTGACTATGCCTAATTGCCCCTAATGTAGGGTAGGCTCGAGTCCCTCGGTGGGGACATTATATGAGCTGTTGATTAAATACAAAAATGGTACAATTTACAAACCAATTCTCCTCTAATTAAAAACTCTTTATACAAAGGAGAAAGTTTTCAAAATTGTATAGTCCAATGATACAGACTCCCTGCTTAATGTTAGCAAGGTCCATTATCTCAAAGCGTCTTGTAAAGGAGTTCGTATGGCTAAAGTACCGGAAAACATTAATCCCGAGGACTTTTCAACTTCTTTGTAAATTTCCGTTTCGCTTCCAAAGGACTTTCCTTTGACTTTTTGTGCCCGCAAGCTTAACAGATAGTATCCCGAATGCTTTATTTTTCTGAGTTACGAACTAAAAAGTATTGTTAAATTCTGTTTTGGCATCATTAAAAATAACTGAAGAGAAATAATATCCTTGTCTTAAAATAGAAGTCTTAACATTTATAGATTCGAATTGTCAGTGATTTTAGATTTATTCTTTTATCATTACCTCCGTGGTATTTGAGGTTCGCCCACTGGAACTAGATCCAGAGGTGCCGAGTTCAGAGGAGTACAAATTTGTGCTTGGTTTGGTTGATGTTAGATCCATAGATTTATAGATTGGCAATCAATCGACTAGGGCGAGAACAAAATTTCGAATAATGTGCAGGTGTGCGTGAAAAATAGTACCACAGTCTGACAGTTGCTGTCTTTTCTACGTGACTGACAGGCCGACTTAGGCCGCCTGCGTTTACGTGAAAATTAAATGAAAATGAAAAAGCTCTTTATTTAAATGGACTTTGCTAAGTACTTTTAAATCGTCAAAAGCCCTACCACCATTTCGACGAAATAATTATTTTACTTAAATAATTATTATTACGCTGAGATGAAGAAGAAATGGCGAAAGAAACTCCACAGCTTACAATTTCGTAATGAATTCAAAACATCATTACCATCAGGGTGAAAACAATGGTGTTTATAAGTGGTATATCTAGAGCGTGCAAATTTATAGCAGTATTTTTAAAAATGTCAATCAAGATAGTAATAATAAGTATTAAAAAAATAGCAAATTGACAGTGGAAAATACAAAATATAGTAATTATTACATAAGTAAGTCTAGTAGTCAGTGCTCAATACCTATTATAATGTCAATAGAAGTTTTAAAAAAGAACGTCAAAATAGAACCAAATTAAATCGATGCATTGTTTAAATAAGTAGTCACTGTTTAAAAGAATTCTTCAATTTAGTTAAATGTTTTCATCATTAACCACTTTCGGAGAACGCTTCTAAATTTATTTTTAGGGGATTGGGATGTGATTATAAGTTTTAATGCACTAACATTTTTTTTTAAATCGCTTTGTTTTTGATAACATGTCTAAATCCAATCTATCTGGATTTCGAATGACATTTCTCTGTGTCAAAGTCCCTTAGTAATTTAGGTTTCGGAGTGAAACAGGCTTCGACTTGTCTTTTCATCACTAACTATCAGGTAATATGAAGGCCAAAAGCTTCTCCTTAAAGTATCAAAAGAATTAAAAACAAATTTAGTAAATTTAACGAAAGTTAAATTTTATCGGAATTAACTAGACAATTTGTTGTTCAAACTAGCAACCCATCGTAATTACGGTTTAATATATATAAAAAAAAAAATGTTGCACCTATTGCGGTGCCGATATAATGTGCTCATAATACATGCCCAAAAACAATTTTGTTAAATCATATAAATATCTCTTTTTACTTTCAGTGTCTCGTGTCCGTTTTATCCTGCCACGGTTGGGAAGTATTAACAGTTGAAGGCATCGGCAACAGGACTATCGGGTATCACGATATACAAAGAAGGCTCGCTAATTTTAATGGCACCCAATGTGGATATTGTACTCCAGGGTGGGTTATGAATATGTACAGGTATGTCATTTACGTTTATTGAAAATGTAAATACTATAAATAGCAAATATTGTGCCTTGAAAATATTGATTGAAACCATTACAACGATTGATGCTATAAAGCATGTATTCTTAGTCAGTAGCCGTTGCCGCTGACTTGTGTTACTCAAAGTCAACTTCCATACATTTTATCCAAATAGAGTTACAATAATCAGCAATCACTTTTTTGTTTTCTCAGAATTTTTACATATCCCAACATGTCAAGTAAGAAAATTTCCGCTGTCAGCCGTCACCCGTGTTTACACATATCCAGGAAATCGGTGTCAGTATCGTCTGTTTCCTAATTAATTGTCTTCATTCGAGAAATAATTTTTAATCGCATATTAGTGGCATAAAAAAACTTCGCAATTTGAATGCATCTTTAAAGTTATATATTCGCAGACGTGTCAAAATTATCATTAAAACGGCCCGATATTATTCGACTTTAAATAAAAATCGGATAACACTGACAGAGCATCCGAGCGTACTCTGAAACACTGACGATCCGGATCATTACGAAGACGTGTAAACGAGTTCGTACAAATCGTATGTCACCTTCGATTATTTATTCTTCCTTGCCGTGTTCGGTTAGTGACGGGAACTCGGATATGTGTAGACACCGCATAAAGCTTGAGATTTTTGAAATATTACTTATTTTTAAATACTCAATAATACCGGATTTCAGTGTCTACGAGTCAAAAAACAAAAAACTCTCGATGAAAGATGTAGAGAACTCCTTTGCAAGTAATCTATGTAGATGTACCGGATATAGACCAATCGCAGACGCATTCAAAACCTTTGCCACTGATGTCAACAATAAACTCCTGAAGAAACTTCAAGATATAGAAGACTTAGATTTTTTCAAATCTTGCGGTATCAAATGTAAAAAAAAATGTACGCAGAAAAATCATAACACTGCTTGTAATATTAACTCGGATGTTGTTGAAGACGATTGGTGCATTCTTGATAAGGACAACAATCAAATGATCGTTATAGATTGTGGAACTCACAAATGGTACAAAGCGTACAAGTTAGGCGACGTGTTTAAAGCTATGGGCAATTGTGATGATTACAAATTGATTGCAGGCAACACTGGTCAAGGTACACAAGATTTAATAGTGCGTTAAATTCTTCTAATTTCCCGTATCATGTGAGTGTACTATTTCATTCTAATTTTTACAGGTGTCTACCATATAACAAGCTATCCCTCAAACGTGATAGACATTTTTAATGTAGTTGAATTAAAAGGACATTCTATTGATGTAAATCTTGCATTGGGTGCTGGAATGCCACTATCTGAAATGATGGATCTATTTTTGAATTTATCTCAAAGCAATGAAGAATTCACATATTTAAAACAATTTCATGAACACATGGATCTTGTAGCTCATATTCCTGTAAGAAATGTAAATAACACATAATATATTATTTGGAACTAAAACTCAAATATATGCATACAATTTGAATATCATACAATAAAATAATATATGTAATCACGTCTCTAATCCATGACACATATTTCACGACCTATTGTTTATTCCAGATTGGTACAATAGGAGGAAATTTATTTATGAAATATACAAATAACGAATTTCAATCAGATATTTTCCTGCTTTTTGAGGCAGTAGGAGCAGTGGTTACTATCGGTGAGAAATACCAAAGTATAATCAAAGACGATGCTGTAAGATTTAATTAGTAATGAATTAATCGCTTGCGTATATTTGTTTTCTTAGCGGACTCTGTAACTAAATGGCATACGGTTCCACTGCCTGATTTTCTGAAAATGAATATGAAAGGTAAAATTATTGTCAACATATTGCTTCCACCACTAGCAAATTGTTGTTCCTTCAAGTCTTATAAGGTATTTATATTTATTACTATAGTTTAAAATTTTTGATTATGCCCAAATCTTAACTGTAGTTTCAAATTTTTAGATTATGCCTCGATCGCAAAATGCTCATGCCGTCGTTAATGCTGCATTTTTGTTTCAATTTAAACAAAAATGTCTAACACTAGATAAAGTCTCCATAGTGTATGGAAGTATAACAGCAAATTTTATCCATGCTAGCAAAACAGAAGCAATTTTAGTTGGTAAAGATCCATTTAATGAACGCACATTGGAACTGGCTCTGAAAACTTTATATACAGAAATTAACCCAGAAGAAATGCCACCAGAACCATCAGCTGCTTACAGGAAAATGCTTGCAGTAACTTTATTCTATAAGGTTGTAATATTATCTCAAACTTTAAGAAATAGTTTCATAAATGATAACAACGAATCATAAATAATATAACAATCTGTAATCTGCTTTCAGGCAATTTTGTATCTATGTCCTGACGTTAAGTTAAACAAAAAATATCGTTCTGGTGGTCATGCTATAAAAAGGCAAACATCAGAAGGTACTCAAATATTTGATACTGATAAAACAGTTTGGCCTTTGAACAAACCAGTACCAAAATTAGAAGCCCTTGTGCAAACCAGTGGTGAAGCCACATTTGCGAACGATCTTCCAACACAGACTGGCGAAGTATTTGGTGCTTTTGTTACTGCAGATGTTAGGCCAGGCAGTGTTATTAGTAGCTTTAATGCAGATATGGCTATGGTGAGAATACTATTTGATTTTTAAAACATAGTAAAGTATATATTTTTTGTAAATTTATATTTTCAATAAAATATATTGGACTTTTATAGAAACTCCCTGGAGTCATAGCTTTCTACACGGCGAAGGATATACCTGGTGATAATACTTTTACGCCTTTAAATGTTCCACTTATGGTACAAACTGAGGAAATATTATGTTCTAAAACAGTCAAGTATTATGGTGAACCAGCGGGTAT
This sequence comes from Elophila nymphaeata, assembly GCA_955850985.1. NCBI lineage: Eukaryota > Metazoa > Arthropoda > Insecta > Lepidoptera > Crambidae > Elophila > Elophila nymphaeata. The sequence continues at coordinate 7,010,106 of OY039080.1, read as the reverse complement.
AATAGTGGCAGATAGGGAAAAAACTGCACAGATGGCAGCAAAATTGGTTCTTATAAATTATTCAAAGGTTAACAGTAATAGACCAATATTAAGCGTAGGAGATGTTCTGGCGTCTCCTGAAAAAGACAAAAGACTGACTAATGACGTAACAATTGAACCAACAGAAATAGGTAATGATGTGAAATGTATAATTCACGGAGAATATAGAGTAGAAACTCAGCACCATTTCTATATGGAACCGCAAACCTGTGTTGTAAAACCAACTGAAGATGGATTTGAAGTATACTCAGCAACGCAATGGATTGATTTGCCCCATGTGGCAATAGCACAAAGCTTGAATATACCTGTCAATAGGTAATGTATTGATTCAGCGTGATTCTGAAAAAAAAACATCTTACATATTTATTTGAACCGTGTGTAAAATGGGGCTAGCATTCAAATATTTAACCACATTAAATCGATGTATTCAATTTTGAATCTGTTAACAAAATTGTAAAATGTACTAAAGCTACATACAAATATTTACATATACACCGTTACTTTTTAATTAGTACAAAAACAAATGGGGGTCTTAGTACTCGTTACTATTTAAATATGTTGTCAAAAGTATAAATTAAATCGAAATGTTAAAATTATCTAAAAATAGGTGCAATAGTTGGTAGCACAGATATATTAATTATTAAATCTGTGGTTGGTAGGTACTCGTAAAATCAATTATGGAATTAATGAGCAAAACGCGCTCGTAGTTAATAGTACGCGCATTAGTACTTTCTCGGATACGTAGTATAGAGGAAGTCTTGTAATAAAAAAAAAGTCAGTAAGTCGTCAAAAGATTTGACCCAAGATTTTGACGGATTTACACGATTTGGACCTCCCTGAGTCCAAAAATACCGTTTTTGGAATTATGTCTGTGCGAGTACGATAAGTCGAGTATGCTTTGACTTATTGTAACCAAATTTAACATGCGTGTATGAGATCAAAATATAAGGTTTCTTTCAACTTTTGAGTCGTCGATCACGAAAGTTCGGATGGGTGACCAAAATTGAACATGCAAGTATGACATCAAAATATATGAAATAAAATGAAAATGAAAATCTCTTTATTTAAATAGACTTTGCTAAGTACTTTTAAATCGTCAAAACCCTACCACCATTTCGGGACGAAATAATTATTATTATGTTAATATGGAGCTTACAATTTGGTAATTTTTTTTTTTTTTTTTTTTTTTTTTTTTTTTATAAAAAGTCAAGCAAATGACTCCATTCCACCTGATGTTAAGCAGAAATGGAGTCCACATGCGAAGATAGCTGGTGCGAAAGATAAACCGCCGCGCTAGCCACCTTCGCCTTGCCGACCTGCAAGGTGCTTCTTCACGTCTCGTTTGAATGACCCAGGATTGTAGGAAGGAGGGAACACATGTGCTGGCAGTGAATTCCATTTCTTGATTGTGCGACAAAGAAACGAGTTGCCAAATTTCTTAGTACGCGTTGGAATGGTAGCCACAGTTTGTCGGTGACAACGTAGGCCAGCACGCGTAGTCCTTAGAAGGAAAGGAGATGGTGGGATTAGGGAAAAAATCTCCTCAGAGCACTCGCCGTGGTACAGACGGTAGAAGGCGCTCAATGACGCAACATTGCGACGCAATTGGAGAGGCTCAAGGTGTTTGGTCACCTCTTCGTCGCCGATGATGCGGGCCGCGCGACGCTGCAACCTATCCAAAGCATCGAGTAAGTACTTTGCAGAGCCATCCCACAGGTGCGAGCAATACTCCACGCAGGACCGTACTTGCGTCTTGTAAAGCAAGCACAGTTGATTTGGCGTGAAAAAACGCCGCACCTTGTTCAGGACTCCAAGTTTTCGTGAAGCTGTTTTTATCACGCTTTCGATGTAGTCCTTCGGATTCAAGTCACAGCGAACCTCCATACCGAGCAAGGTGATACTACTCTGTAGCGTTAGTGTTGTGCCCTGGAGAGAGGGAAGGGAAAGGAATGGCGACGTTTTAGCCGTAAACGCGCACACCTGAGTTTTCTTGGCATTGAACTCAACCAGATTTGCTGAACCCCATTTTGAAACAAAGTCGAGCTCTCGGTTGAGCTCAATGACAAGATTCTCACGACTCTCCACGGTTTCTGCTCGCCCAGCCCTTGCGTGTCCGAAATAGCCCGCATGCACTGTACTGTCGTCTGCATAGCAATGGATGTTCCCGAGAGGAATCATATCATTGATATGCAGAAGAAACAGTGTAGGGGATAAAACGGATCCTTGGGGAACACCGGCATTCACTGACATGAACCGCGAACTGCATCCATCGGAAAGGACACGAATTCTTCGCTCATGCAGGAAGCCGGCTACCCAGGTACAGAGCTGAGCAGGCAGACCATACGTCGGAAGCTTGGAGAGAAGACTTTTGTGCCAGACCCTGTCAAAAGCTTTGGCGATGTCAAGGCTGACAGCCAGTGACTCGCCACGGTTGTCTATAGCTTCACCCCAGACATGCGTCAAGTACGCTAGAAGGTCACCCGTCGATCGTTTCGGCCTAAAGCCGTACTGTCGATCGTGGATCAGTGAGTGATCTTTTAGGTAACGGATCAGGTGGTTGTTAAGGATCCTTTCCATAACTTTGCATAGTACTGAGGTGATTGCTATTGGCCGGTAGTTGGCCGGATCTGAGCGGTCCCCTTTTTTGGGTACAGGCTGCACATTAGCCTCTCTCCAAGTCCCCGGCACATGTCCAGTAGAGTATGAGAGCTGGTACAGGCGCGTAAGTACGGGAGACAACTCCGCTGCACATTTTTTAAGAACAACCCCAGGGATGCCATCAGGGCCACTTGCTTTCCGGACGTCGAGTGATTGCAGTTGCGCACGAACTTCACTCTGCCTAATTTTAACCTCAGGCATTGTGGAGCCACAGTGAGGTAGTGAAGGTGGCAGTGCATTGCGATCAACGACTTGGGAATTAGCCGCAAAGAGTCTTGCCAGAAGATCGGCTTTCTCCTGCGGCTTGTGAGCTAGAGACCCATCAGGACATCTCAGGGGTGGCAGCGAGGGCTGACAGAAATTACTCTGTACGGCTTTGGCCAGACGCCAGTAGCTACGGGACCCCGTAGGATGCGTCACCAATTCTTGGCCAATGCGTGCGACGCGCTGGGCATCCGCTCTTATGTAAGCCTTCTTACAGGACTTGGAAGCCTTGTTGTACGCTGCTTTCAGTGACTCGACATCAGGAGCTTTAAGAGCCCGACCCCTGATCCAAGCGCGATACGCTGCCTGTTTCTGTGAAACAGCATCAGCACAATCGCGGTTGAACCAGAGGTTACGCCTGCCCTTACTGATGAGATCGGAATGTGGAATGTAGTATTCCATACCCAATACAATCTCCTCAGTAATGGCAGCGGCGCAAGCTGAAGTGTCGTTGTCACTGAAGCAGCGTTGCTTCCAAGGGATAGACGCAAAGTAGTCGCGCATACCATCCCAATCTGCAGACCCATAATGCCAGAGCCGGCGTTTAGCAACCGCCGGTTGCGGAAGCTTGGCCTGCGGCACTTTGGAGGATATCAGGCAGTGGTCAGATGAGCCTAGAGGGGCTCGGACCTCTACCTGATATCCCTCAGGATGGGTCGTGAGCAGAAGGTCCAGTAAAGAGGGCGCTTGACTTGCAATGTCTGGGATCCTGGTGGGCTGATCAACCAGTTGTGTCAAGTCGTGCGTGAGAGCGAATGCATGAGCAGAGATCCCTGCATGGTCAGTTTTAGAGGAACTTAACCACAAACTGTGGTGAGCATTGAAGTCCCCCAAAAACACCAGTTCTGCACTGGGAAATTGCTCCTGCGCGTCATCTGCCACCCGACTCAGATGTTCAAAAAGTCGAGTTGTCTCAGCGTCTCCGGTGTGGGATCTGTAAAGACACACGTAGACTCTGGCCGAGGGGCCAGAGTCGACGTGTACCCCCAGCATGGAAAAGGACGGGTCTTCCAGGCAGCTTAAACGGCGACAGCAAATATCCGCCCGAACATACAAGCATACTCCGGCTTTCGCTTTGAAGGACTCTTCAAGCGTGTAGCCGGGATAGTTAAGGTAGCTTGTGTCAGCAGGCGGAAGTATTTGCGTCTCCGTGAGAAACAACAATGCAGGTCGTGCTGTCTCTAGATGTTGGTGAACAGCATTGAGGTTGCTGTGTAGTCCGCGGATGTTGCTGAACTCAACCTCAAACGGTGTAGAGGGGGTGGGGTTGTGCACCGCTGTAGGACCTGATTGTTTCTGTTTGGCTGCCATGTATTTAGGAGTGGGAAAGAGACGTGAATTGAGTGAGCGTTACCGCGACAGTCCCGGACAAAGCGGGGAGGCTGGTCTTACCGTGGAACTGCCCAAAGAGGATATTCGTCGATCCGCCGGACGGAAGGGCCCCCGTACCCCCCCGGGTGTGGCCGCCGGGACCCCACATCCCGGTCACCAACCGGCACGACGGTCCACTCCGAGATTATGCGTGGCATGATAGGGCAGCCTCGCGAGCTGGTTAGGCACGCTCGGGCCCCTGCACTATGCCACGGGCGGCCAGCGGGATAACCGTTTCTACGGGTCTCCCTGGCCGGCGGATCGACGCTTTCCTCCCGGCATCAGCTCGACCAATGTCGCCCCTGGACCGATCTATGTCGCGGTAACGCCCACTCAAGCTCTGGTAGTACGCTGGCTGATCCCGAAACGCGCTCAATGAGCACTTTACGGGTTTTACACCACGCGCACGGTGGTGACTAACCAGGCGGGCGTTAGGCCCTACCACCAGTTGAGCGGATGGTCGCTTGGAACTCCCTTAGTCGCCTCCTACGACACCCAGGGGAAAGAGAGGGGGCAGTGACAACGGTATTCTGATAGACCGTCACTGCACGGTCAAAAATTGATTTCAAAACATCATTACAGGTCAATAGATAATAATAAGAAAATTCAAATTACAATTTTACATGCGTAAATTTTGGGCAGTTATTACTCCCACGCATTTGGCTCATTTATAATAATAATTTATCTTGTAAAAGCTTTTCTATATAAATTTAATTAATCATATTAATGAAATAACTAATGTAACTTTGATACCTACCACCATTTTGTGTTAATGTTAGATAGATTCCTTACAATTTAGGTGCTAAGCATACATTTATGATTCACTGGTTAATAAATATACCACAGAACATAGATATAGAAATATACCTATAAGAATACAATGTGTGGCATACCAAAAAATAAATCCAATACCTAATACATTAGCTATTAACACAATATCATAACACAAAAAAAAATATCCTATTAATTGCATGTGTCATACAATTATCCATCTAAGAATAAATAACTATAATAAGGTTTCTATCGACTTTTAAGTCGTTTTCGGCATACAAGAAAGTCAAGGGGAGGCCACTGCCGATTATTTTAGACTATTGGCCGCAAACAACTCAATTTTACAGAGTTCTTTATGTAAATATAATGTTTATCAGTTTTCCAAATTCAATCATAGCATCAATGTTATTGTACGCCGAGTCGGTGGAGGATACGGTGGCAAAATAACTCGATCAAGTCAAGTTGCATGCGCCGCGGCGTTGGTTTCTCATTTGCAAGGCAAAACATGCAGATTCATACTGCCTTTGCAAACCAATATGAAGATCATTGGCAAACGGCTACCTACCAGTAGTAACTTTGAGGTAGGTACCTAAATGTTTTAATATGAAAATTGCCGTAAGAGTGCTTTCTTGTAAGCAAACACACAATACACCTTACATGGCCCAACTTAATTTAAATCATGTTGACTCATTTACTATTTTTAAGGCGTAATTTTTATCGAAATGTTTAGTATTTTTTTTTTGCAGGTCGGTGTGAATAAAGAAGGTGAAATACAATATCTAAAAAATAAATTCTATCAAAACAACGGATGTTCCAGTAATGAAACTATAACGCAAATAACTACGAACCACTTTCGTAACTGTTATGATTCAAAACGTTGGTACATCGAGGCTAACAGTGTAATTACAGACCTTCCATCAAATACATGGTGCAGGGCCCCTTGTAAGTGGACCAGAAATCTAAGTTGAGCTGTATATATTTAATAATTTCTAGAATATTACTTAACGACAAATTCTTAACACTTATTCTTTATTTGACGCCGTCGTGGTGGAGTGGTCAGTTAGTATAGCTGGCTACACATCAAGCGGTCCGGGTTCGAATCCTGGTAGCGGCAAATGTTTGTGTGACGAACACGAATGTTTGTTTGCGAGTCATGGTTGTTTATATATTTATTTAAGTATATTTATAAAAATATCTAAAATTATTATGTATATTAAAAAAAAAATGTCCGTTATCTAGTATCTGTAACACGAGTTCTTAATGATACTTACTTCGGGCTAGATAATTGGTGTGGTGTGAGCGTGAAATATAAAAATATATAAATAATTTACTGACTAAATTTGATGAATACAATCAAAAATATTCGTTTGACAGAATGCTGAAACGCTTCTTCAGTTATAGGGTCGCTTAACGACTAAGCAATATACTACAATAGGAAATAAGCTAGACGACATGAGTTTTGAGCGGTAAAATAAGTAAGAATTGTTTTTGTACACGGCCTATTAATAGTTGAAAGAGTTCAAGATATAAAAATTAGTAAACAAAAATCTAATTACTACTCTTATTTCCCATATTAGTCTTCTACCAGATTTCCCAGTAAGGGTGAGTCTATATCTAGTGAAGGCACTCACGCCCGCGCTTGAATAATTTGCTGTACTGCATGCGTACAGTAACTGCAACTGCACGTTATGGTATCCTTTGTACCAAGCGAGTGTTACTCACGTGATATCCGGGTGCTGTACACTTGTAGTTTATTTACAGTTCTATATTTACAGTTCAAGCAGGATAGCTTAGTCAGGTTATTAATGGCTCGACGTAGAGACCTGAACCAACCTAACATTAATTAAAAAAAAAAAAATACATAAAATGTAGATAAGAAATATGTACCTAGTATATTATTGTTCGTAGCATCTACCGAGGGCCTAGCAATGATAGAATATATAATGGACAGAATAGCCCATGATACAGGAAAAGATCCGCTTTTAGTAAGACTTAGTAATATGCAAAAAGAAGATAATCCAATCCCTGAGCTAATTGATCAAATAAAAAAGGATTCAAACTACGACGCAAGATTAGAGGAAGTTAAACAGTTTAATAAAGATAATCGATGGAGGAAGCGTGCAATAAAGCTATTACCCATGACTTTTGATCTATTTTACTTAGCTCCATATAATTGTTTATTGTCAATATATCACGCTGATGGCACAGTAGTTATTACACATGGGGGTATAGAAATGGGTCAAGGAATAAATACAAAAGTGGCTCAAGTTTGTGCTTACAAGTTTGGTATACCACTTGAAATGGTAAGTGTAAAACCAAGTGCGAGTTTCACTTCTCCTAACACAATGGCTACTGGTGCAAGCATTGGCAGTGAATGTGTAGCTTTTGCTACGATGAAGGCCTGCGAAATTATACTTGATAGACTAAAACCAATACGAGAAAAAATGGATAAGTCGAATTGGAAGGATTTGATTATAGAAGCTTTTAAGTCTGGAATAGACCTACAAGCTTCCTACATGTTTTCTGGCAATGAAGGTGTTAAGCCATATGATATTTATGGAGTGGTAGTCTTAGAACTTGAAGTTGATATTTTGACCGGTAATCATGACATTAGGAGAGTTGATCTTCTTGAAGACACTGGAAGAAGTATGAGTCCCGAAATAGACGTTGGACAGGTACGCACAGAATATAATATTATTTGAGTTCTTTTACTCGTTACTGATCTACCAACAAATTTAAAAAAAAAGAAAAGAAATAAATATGATCAGAAAGAAAAATATTGTCCTGAAGTGAGCATTAAACTGTGATCCTTTGACATACGTACTGAATAATTAACGATCAAGGCCTATCATTCATTTTTAAAATCTTGGATTGCACTAATCATAAAGTATTCAATTTGTAATTGTGTAATTGGCCTTATTATATTGCACATGAACGTGTCATTTTCTCACATTATGATTTACATAGAGTAAGATGTATAGAAAATTAAAACACTTTATTTTCTTCTACTAAATTTATATAATTATATTTATTAGTTGAATACTCTCAAGTTACCCTGGAGAAACTGCAGCTTTGAAGAGTAGTTGCCTGGATAATTAAAATAGAGCACTTGTGATCAATTTGCTCTCCAACTTAGCCACACAAATCTTTTTATTTTATTTTCATATTAATGGTACAAAGATCAAAATTTTTAATAAAGTATGACAATAGAAACTATCTTTTTAAATTCATTATCGATTAGCTATGTTAGAATTTCATATTAATTATTTTTTTTCGGTATTTTAACTTGACTTTACAACATATAATTTAAAAGAAATATTCTATTCAAGATTGAAGGTGCATTCGTTATGGGAATTGGTTATTGGACATCAGAGAAAACGCTTTACGATGCAGATACTGGCAAACTTCTAACTGATCGCACCTGGACTTACAAACCTCCGGGAATAAAAGATATTCCAGCTGACTTTCGAGTTTATTTCAGAAGAAATGCCTCCAATAAATATGGAGTTCTACAATCCAAAGGTATGATAAATAATAATCTAGGAATACCTTATATCCGACTCAAATCGCCTCTAATGTGGGGTAGGCTCGAGCCCCTCAGTGGGGACAATTATATGAGCTGTTGATGATGATGACCTTATATCCGATGTACAGGTTCAGATCGAATATTTATGTGCTAGCTACCTACTACTTTCTCTGAAGCAGCAACCCTCAGATCATAATATAGCAACCCAATAGGTACTTCAGAAAATTCAATACATTTTATTTTGATTTAGATACAGTTTCTTATATCGTCATTATTAAATTATGTAATTTTTTTTCATTTATTATTGATTTTAGAAAAAAAATATCAAAATATTAAACAATAATAGCAACCAAAAACCACTGAGATTTAAACCTGTGCTATTTTGAGTTACAGACAGAAACAAAAGAATCCTGGAAGTTATTAAGTTTAAACAAAAACGTTCACATTAAATAACATGATTGAGTTAGGTACTAAAGCTTAATTCTCTAAAAATACAATACACTCAGCTCACATCACAAAAAATAACAGTTCTAAATGGATTTAAGAAAGTACTGTTTTAGTTTATCTTTAATATTTTTATTTGTCAAAATGACACATAGATCCAAGAGTAGTTTATTTAATAAGCCGTGGGACAATGTAACCGGTTGTCCGCTGGCCATACGTATTATTGGCGCGTTGTGTGCAAAGCCGTTTCTGAGTAACAGCCCGTATGCATACAGGATGTTCTATAACGTTTCTCAAAGATTCATTAAAAATTGTTCTTTTAGTAACAAAACTTTTACGTTAGTGTGGACTGGTCATACTTGAAAATGTTTAAAGAGACCGTTTTCATTGTCGTAAAATTGATTTTTTATTTTAGGAGATACTATTTTTTGAGTATTTGAACTTGAAGTTTACGAATCTTATCAAGGTAGGTTTTGTAAGTACGGCCATAACTACTGAGGCCATACTGTATTTGAGAGTCTGCCAATGCGTAATAAAGCATAAGCTTCACCTTGAAGGGTATGCGATTTTTTAATATTGTTATATTGGCAAGAAACTGTCTTAATTTATCACAAACTCGTTCTACGTGGTGATTCTAATAAAACTTATCATCTATAATCAATCCGAGATACGTTTGAGTTTTGACAGTGCCTATAGTCAGACAGTTGCAGTTTATCGCACCTACAGCATGTAAACAGTCATGGTTGTGGGCTACCAAGTTCTGTATGGGGATTTGTCTAATGTATAAGGATTTAATAATTAATAATTTTGTTATAGATGCATTAAGCACCAATCCAGCACCATGACACCATCTCATTAGGGCATTCAGATCAAATTGCAACTTTCCGTATGCTGTTTGAGGGTTTTTATCAGCAATTACAAGACAAGTGTCATCTGCAAACTGATAGCATGAGCTATTAGTGTTACCCATGTCATTAACATAGGAGATAAAGTGCAAGGGGCCTATTACGGAACCCTGAGCCGTTCCTTCAGTCACATTCATGAGTTCACTACAGATGTTATAAATTTTTACAGTGAACGTACGGTTTTTTAGGTAACTAGCACACCAAGTTAGTAATGGACCACGAATTCCGCAGTCATCTAACCTGTCAACTAGCTGATTATGTACCAATGTGTCAAAAGCACGCGAAAATTCAATAAAAAGAGCAAGTAAATGCTTTTTCTCGTTTAAATAGTTATTGACTTCATCAGAGAAGTTTGACAAGAGAGCCGAGGTGCTTTTTCCAGATTGAAAACCAAATTGGTACCAGTTAATAACGTCGTGCTTTCTATAAAATGATATAATTTGTTGCAAAATTCATAACAACTTAACATAATATGGGTTAATTTTTCGGTATTTTAACTTGTGCTTAATTGTTTTCGTCTAATATGTAGGTCACAATTAAAACATAGTCAATTTTTCAAATAACTGAGTACAGAAACAATATTAAATCAATAAATTTTTCATTTAATTTAACAAATCAATTTTGTCCTCAATCACCTCTAGACTAACCAATATTGCTTAATTTTTATTTTCATGTACAGGCTGCTCAGTAGTCCACGATAAATCGACTTTCCTTAGTATATTTTGAACTTTATATCTATGACAAGAAGTTGAAAATTTAAGGAAGAAATTGCACGTTTTTGGCTAGTCTCGACTGTAGCTGTGTATATTGTTACAAAGTTAATAATTTTTCGAGACACAGAATTTTAGATTTAATTTATTTCAGCGACCGGCGAGCCAGCGTTATGTCTGGCAGTATCGCTGACGCATGCCTTGAGAGAGGCTGTGAGGGACGCACGCCTTGATGCCCACTACACGGACCAGTGGGTAGAGATAAGTAAGATAAGCTACATTATAATTAAAGAATAATAAGATCTTTCCTCCCAGAGCTGTGCGAGGTAACTAAGCAGTGTCTGCGGAAAAACACGATCAATAAGTTTCACAATAGTACAATACATATTTTACTCAATTAATTCGTAAGTGATTCATAATACGATGGAATCTTCCACTTCCAATTTCGATTTCATGGTGATATAGTTAGCCTACTAGATATAATTAGTAACTACGTTTCCACAATCGCGGGTGTAAATTATGCCTTAGTTTCGAGCATAATAAATAGTTAAAATCAGTAATTATCACACATTTTTATATGAGGTATTTATTATTCGGATATTCACCACGAAAATAGAATTTTGGTATATCCAGAATAAACAAATACATATTTCTGTTTAATATTTATTATGTTTATATTTAATAAAACGCCCGAAGGGTACCAAAATAAGATACTGTTATTTCCCAAAATCTTTTTTGTAATCAGGCACTGCATTGCAATCTAGTTTCAAGTATTAGCTCATACATAATATCGTTTTTTAGCTTCCTCTGTAATAATAATATAGCTATATAATAATCGTCATCATTATCATATCAGCCGAGAGTCACCCACTGTTGGACATAGGCCTCTCCAAGGGATCTCTAAACCCTATGATGTCCGCATCCAGTGGCTTCTCGCAACTTTTACCAGATCGTCTGTCGACTTTTTGGGGGCTTATTAATGGGCTTATTAAGGGCTCATTGGTTATTTTGCTTTACACCCCCTCTTAGGGTGTAAAGCAAAATTACCAATTTTAGATTTGATTTTTACACCCAAAAATAGGCCACAAGCCGCCCCAATTTTTTAAACTAGATATTACATTACATTTGAAAGATATTAGTCTGGGTGAAAACATATAATGAAATAATTTTTAAGCATGGAAAAATATCACGAACTTACTGATTGAAAATCAGTTTATTTTCAATGCTATGCATATTACTGCGTCAATATTTTAATACATAATATCAAACTATATTACAAAGCAACCCTACCAGGGATTTAATAAAAATATGAATACTTTAAGACTTATTTACATAAAACCAATTTGTCGCTTACTACGTTCTTAATCCGTGCAAAACGCATTAGTTTATCGTGCCTCACCCGTGGTAACATTGGGTAACGTTGAGACGAGTAGGCTGTGTTTCTGTGCTCCGCCACCGGCCCGAGAAAATACTTCACAATTATGGCAAATAAAAAAAATATGTGAAAACACCCTAAGAAAGAACTTAAGAATTATAAAATTCAATTTATGAATAATTTTCGGAGGTATTACATTGCTTTTATTATAGTAAATATGTAGTTTTACCAAAAAATATCGCAACTTCACTTTAGAGCTCACGGCACAATGTAACAATGTCGGTGCGGGTAGTAGTAAACGCAAAACAAATAGATGATGTTGACTACTAACGTATTGGTGCCAAGTTTGGTGTGGTGTGTGTGTAAAGATTTTTTTTAACCGACTTCCAAAAAGGAGGAGATTATATATTCGTCTGTATGTATTTTTTTATGTATGTACAGTCAGTTTCAGAAGTAGATGATAACTTTAGTACCATGTCCTAGCAACGCCAGCGTTTGTGCAGTAATAATTACGAAAATTAACATAATGCTATAAATACTGCTGAAACGGCTGAGGGCTCAAATTTTATATTTCGGTCTCATTTACACTACTCGATCGGGCGCTAAATATCTGCATTATTCAATCTTTGAAAGGAGGTAACATTTTGCTGGGGTAACGCATACTAAATTGTTAAATTTAGCATATTTTATTTACCATCAGCGAAAAGTATTAAAAGTCCAGATTTCAAAGTATAATAGATAAATAGTCCGACTAACACTTGGCCAATTTTTATCTAGTTATTTCGGGTATACTATGTGCGATCACACAAAAAAAAACATGAAGTGAGAGAGACCTCTGCTGCGATGTACACGAGGGGAAGGGTGAAGCGCGCGGGTGAATTCTGATTTTTTTCTTGGTTTATGCCTGCTCTTAATGCCTATTAGTGGGACTTACCATCGGTCCACCTTGTGGGACCTACGAACGCTGTATCTCCCGTTACGCGGACATTTCTGCCTCAACGGCCGTTAATTCTCCTCGCAATGTGCCTTGCCCACTATATCGGACAGGGATTGTATCAGGGAAAACACCTGAATTCTTCATAAAACTATAAATTTATTGCAGAGCAACACAAATTGCAAGTGAACTCCCGAAGCGCGGTAAAGCAAAAGCGGGCAAGCGCGAGTTGCTATAAAAATATATCCTATTTAATAGACAATCGTTTCTTGTTTTATAATTAATACGTTTTTTATTTATGATTATTTGGTGGCGTTCCAAATACCACTGCCAAGCAGCTCGCAATTCCTTGGAATATGTCGGCGACCTTAGTTCTCTTACGGTTATCATTATTTTTAAAAAAAATCCTATGAAAATACAGGACTCTCAAGATATTAAATTATTGTTTTTCTTACTGTTTCAGTTGGGTATTTTTTTATGGGATATAATAAATTGAGCCGCAAAATTTTTAATTGGACACTGCAACCAACTAAACACCTCAACCAACCTCTAAAACAATAACTAAGCCACGTGAAAATGAACAAGCTCCTAATAAAATTATTCGCCTTCTTTAGAATGCCATCTAAATATTCCCAAAAAGGCACCAAATTATGAACAACAATTGATTTAACTTTTCTCACTAATTTATACCTCAGCACCTAATTTAATGACACAGCCGCGGAATTTGTAACTTGCCCACATTTAAAATTTTACACATTCAACAGCTTCCACTAAGAACATTATATTTTATAACTTGTAACGTCGTGCCCTATGGTCCAACTCTGTTAGTGTGGTCCACTAATCAAAACACGTTTTCCGTCACTATTTTATTGAGTTATTGAACAGGTTTAAATAGTATATAAAAGGCACTAATTTTAGTGCCTTGATATAATTTTATGTAAGTACGTATTATAGTAATAGGCCCAAGCCGAGGTCAGAGCGAGACCTTTAGGTACGTTAGTAATGATGTGTTCTAGGACACGGTCAGCAATGGAATGAATCAAATAGCGCGAAAATGAACCAAATGTCATGATGAATGATGATTTTGAATTTAATTGTTACTTTTTAAAAATACAGCCAGTAATAATGAAGACGATGGTACTATAACATGGCAATGTTATAGTACCACGTTACAAACTTAGTATCAAAAGTAATACTTACTATTCTATTATAATGAAAATAGGCACTGCACGATCTGTTTAGCGCGAGTGAGATGGCCGCACCGGATGGGCGCCACCGGTCATTTGCACCAATGAGAGAGTTGAGTTATTATCGATAGATAGGTATAAAATTCGATATCACTAACAGTATTTTTGGTGTCAATTTGCAGATTTTTTCGATGCTATTGCTTGAATACTACGTCATAAATTCAAAGTCAAAGTCAAAGTCAAAATTACTTTATTCATTTAGGTACAATTTGTACACTTATGAAAGTCAATTTTGATGCCATCGGTTCGAGAGTCTACCAGGAGGCCTTGTTCTGAGAAGAACCGGCAAGAAACTCAACAAGTTTTATCCTCCCTTTACAGTTTTTATAGTATTGATTTGGAAAGAGTCATAATTCACATTGTCAAGTCTTTAATAATTAATCATAATATGTAATTTATTAAAATAAAGACTAATAATAAAACTTAAAATAAAAATAAATATATATGTATATATATATAAAAAAATGTGATTTAAGACATCTTTCTTTACAATCTTGTCAATTAGAAAATTAAATTTTTACACATATTGATATCTCACTAGATTAAAATGGAGAATCGAGCACATTTGGACACACATTTTTATCATCTATATATTCCTGAACTTTATAATACGCTTTCTTCATTAAAATTTGTTTAATATGAAGCTTAAATTTATGTGACGGAAGTTCAGTTACATGATGTGGGAGTTTATTATATATTTGTATACATTTCCCCATGAATGAGTGACTAGTTTTATGAAGTCTGAAACTTGGAACAGCAAGTTTATTTCTACCTCTTGTGTTTAAATTGTGATAATCACTTTTCTTCAAAAATGTATGTAAATTTTTATGAACATACATAATGTTGTCATATATATATTGGGAAGCAACCGTGAAAATATTTATTTCTTTAAATAACTCTCTAAGCGAGTCACGAGGTCTTAATTTATAAATGACACTTACGGCTCTCTTTTGTAATACAAAAATGTCTTGAATATCAGCTGCAGATCCCCACAGCAATATACCATATGACATATAACACTACTAGCTTTTGCCCGCGACTTCGTCCGCGTGGAATAGTTACTTTAGGCAGCATTTTTTGTGTAGGTACTTATTATGCAAAAAACACACATACAAACTGCAGTGCACTACAGTCAATGGCATTTTTACAGTCTACCATTTTAAGTTTTTCCTTCCTTTGCTACTTACACGCAACCTTTCATCCCCACATGGGTCAATATTTCAAAAACGCTAGAACAATATTTGCGTTTCATGGTTTTATCTTCGTTAATGAGGAATCGCATAAAAATTTTCATCTCATATTTCAGCCCCTTCATACCCTTTTTCACAAAAAGTTGGCTTTTATTCCATTTCGAGGTTTAGTCTATTTTTGTACTAAATTTCAATAAATTCGATTCAGGTGTTAAGCATGAAAGCGATTAAGCTAAAAAGTCACGTCCACCATCTTGGATCTCAAAATGGATGCTGTATTATGAATCCTGACTCCGAATACAGCATCCATTTTGAGACCTCCGAAAACTACAAAACTGATACCCATATCAAGTTTAAAATTCGCGTCCGCCATCTTGGATCTCAAAATGGAACCCTGTAAACCACGAAAATGATATCCATATTAATAATAAGTTAAGTAGCGTCCACCATCTTGGATCTAGAAATTGATGACGTAGTTGGAATCGCGACCCCCGAAAACTACGAAATTGATACCCAAATCGCTTTTATGTTAAAAAGTCCCATCTGCCATCTTGGATCTTGACGTAGATGATAAAAAGTCCCATCTGCTATCTTGGATCCCGACGTAGATGATGTATTTGGAATCAGGACTCCCGAAAAACTCGAAAATGATACCCATATTCCTATTAAGTTAAAAAGTCACGTCCGCCATCTTGGATCTCAAAATCGATGTTTTATTCGGAGTCAGAACCCCCAAAAATCTCGAAAATGATACCCATATCGATTTTACATTAAATAGTCGCAACCGCCATCTTGGATCTCGAAATAGATGTCGTATTCGGAATCGGGACCCCCGAAAACCACGAAAATGACACCCATATTGACATTTTGTCAAAAAGTCGCGTCCGCTATCTTATATCTCGAAATAGATGTTTTATTCGTAATCCGGACCCCCCAAAACCACGAAAATGATACCCATATTGACATTATGTTAAAAATTCGCGTCCGCCATCTTGGATCTCGAAATAGATGTCGTATTTGGAATCGGGACCCTCAAAAGCCACGAAAATGATACCTATATTGACATTATGTAAAAAAGTCGCGTCCGCCATCTTGGGTCTTTTTAAAAATGGTTGTTGTATTGGGAATCGGGACCTCCGAAAACCACGAAAATTTTACCCTTATCGAATTTATATTAAAAAGTCGCAACCGCCATCTTGGATCTCGAAATAGATGTCGTATTCGAAATCGGGACCCCCGAAAACCACGAAAATGACACCCATATTGACGTTTTGTCAAAAAGTCACGTCCGCCATCTTGGATCTCAAAATCGATGTTTTATTCGGAGTCAGAACCCCCAAAAATCTCGAAAATGATACCCATATCGATTTTACATTAAATAGTCGCAACCGCCATCTTGGATCTCGAAATAGATGTCGTATTCGGAATCGGGACCCTCAAAAACCACGAAAATGATACCCATATTGACATTTTGTCAAAAAGTCGCGTCCGCCATCTTGGATCTCGAAATAGATGTTTTATTCGTAATCCGGACCCCCAAAAACCACCGCGTCCGCCATCTTGGATCTCAAAATGGAACCCTGTAAACCACGAAAATGATATCCATATTAATAATAAGTTAAGTAGCGTCCACCATCTTGGATCTAGAAATTGATGACGTAGTTGGAATCGCGACCCCCGAAAACTACGAAATTGATACCCAAATCGCTTTTATGTTAAAAAGTCCCATCTGCCATTTTGGATCTTGACGTAGATGATAAAAAGTCCCATCTGCTATCTTGGATCCCGACGTAGATGATGTATTTGGAATCAGGACTCCCGAAAAACTCGAAAATGATACCCATATTCCTATTAAGTTAAAAAGTCACGTCCGCCATCTTGGATCTCAAAATCGATGTTTTATTCGGAGTCAGAACCCCCAAAAATCTCGAAAATGATACCCATATCGATTTTACATTAAATAGTCGCAACCGCCATCTTGGATCTCGAAATAGATGTCGTATTCGGAATCGGGACCCCCGAAAACCACGAAAATGACACCCATATTGACATTTTGTCAAAAAGTCGCGTCCGCTATCTTATATCTCGAAATAGATGTTTTATTCGTAATCCGGACCCCCCAAAACCACGAAAATGATACCCATATTGACATTATGTTAAAAATTCGCGTCCGCCATCTTGGATCTCGAAATAGATGTCGTATTTGGAATCGGGACCCTCAAAAGCCACGAAAATGATACCTATATTGACATTATGTAAAAAAGTCGCGTCCGCCATCTTGGGTCTTTTTAAAAATGGTTGTTGTATTGGGAATCGGGACCTCCGAAAACCACGAAAATTTTACCCTTATCGAATTTATATTAAAAAGTCGCAACCGCCATCTTGGATCTCGAAATAGATGTCGTATTCGAAATCGGGACCCCCGAAAACCACGAAAATGACACCCATATTGACGTTTTGTCAAAAAGTCACGTCCGCCATCTTGGATCTCAAAATCGATGTTTTATTCGGAGTCAGAACCCCCAAAAATCTCGAAAATGATACCCATATCGATTTTACATTAAATAGTCGCAACCGCCATCTTGGATCTCGAAATAGATGTCGTATTCGGAATCGGGACCCTCAAAAACCACGAAAATGATACCCATATTGACATTTTGTCAAAAAGTCGCGTCCGCCATCTTGGATCTCGAAATAGATGTTTTATTCGTAATCCGGACCCCCAAAAACCACGAAAATGATACCCATATTGACATTATGTTAAAAATTCGCGTCCGCCATCTTGGATCTCAAAATGGATGGTGTATTAGGAATCGGGACCTCCGAAAACCACGAAAATGATACCCATATCGATATTATATTAAAAAGTCGCAACCGCCATCTTGGATTGGATTTTTATTTCTTATCAAGTGTCTAAATTCATAGTTTCATGGTTTTATCTTTAACCATTACGAACTTCCATACAAATTTTCATCCCCAATTTCATCCCCACATGGGTCTAAATTTCAAATATCCTAGAACTAATATTTCTTTCTTTCTTATTAAGTCCCTAATTTCAAAGTATCATGGTTTTATCTTTAATAATGACGAAGTCCCATACAAACTTTCATCCACTATTTCACCCCCATACAGGTCAAAATCTCAAAAATCTTAGAACAAATATTTCTTTCTGTCTTATTAAGTGCCTAAATTCAAAGTTTCATGGTTCTATCTTCAAAAATGACGAACTTCCATACAAACTTTCATCCACTATTTCAACCCATACAACATTTTTTTCGCAATAAAAAGTAGCCTATGTCCTTTCCCGAGATTTAATCTATAGTTGTACCAATTTTCATCACAATCGGTTCAGTGGTTTAGACGTGAAAGCTTAACAGACAGACAGACAGACAGACAGACAGAGTTACTTTCGCATTTATAATATTAGTAAGGAGTAAGGATGGAAGTAACTGAAATATACAAGTCTTGCCGTCTCAACATCAGACAGTAATCTAATCTTTTTAACAGCAAAAGCAGCAGAGCATTCAGATGCTTAAAAATTATTATCACGATAATTATATGTATATTATCCTTTTGAATTCTGTGATGGGCAGGTTAGGGTTATTTTTTATGGCCAGGCGGAGTGCACAGTTTTTGGGAGAGTCTAGTGTTTTATGCATCTATGTGGCTGATTGATGTGATTGTTTATTATGTATAATTATGAATCTTCACCCTAATCGTACCCTACCCTACCCTACCCTACCCGACCCTTACCCCAAAGATGGCAAATTTATGTAGCTATATTTTAATGATCAAACGATATTGTATGAGTAATAAATTTTGAGGTTTCACTTTATTTTTAATCACACTAATTTATTAAATTCGATGTCACTAACAGTATTTTTTTGGTGTCGATTTGCATATTGTTTTGATGCTCTTGCTTAAATACTACGTCATAAATTTAGATGCTTAAAAATTAATATCGAACTAAGTAATTTTTTTAGAATTTTAAATCTATGATATTTGCGGCTAATATAGCAATTTTAAGAAGCGCTTGAATTGGCTGTGTGGCTGACTAATTAATTTAGAAGGCAGGCCCGATTTTTAGAGGACAATATTGATAATTATTAGAAGTTCGATTAATTACATGCCTTTATTTATTTAGTTCTGCCACATGATATATATTCCACAAACATAATTAAGATTTTATTATACTGAAGTCTGGAACGTATTTTTTTTCAGATAACCCTTGCACTGTCGAAAATATTTTTATGGCCGTGGGTCACAAGTTGGAGCATTTCAAATTATCATAAGTATTCAGGTATATACCTACCCACATCTATAAAATTTAGTATGTTATGAAATTTGTTTAAATGCCATTATTAAATCACCGTCGTAATTGCGAATATTTTGCAGTACCAAAAGTATTATGAACAATCGTGTCGAATTTATAACTCATTTATTGAAGTTTGTTCATAAAAGAAACAGAATTTTATTAAAGTCTACGAAGCTTATCATTATTATAACAGTATTATTAAATTGCCCTAAAATGAACCATTAGTTTTGTTTTGATAGCAGCACGGCTCTGTCGTAAAGTTTGTATAGCTGAAATTTTAAATATGTACTTAGATAAAAGATTTTTGTTGTTGTTAGGTTTTGTTGTTTTATTGTTTGCAATAAATAAATACTTAAAACATGATAGATAAATCGTTTTAGTTTCTTCTTCCTATCCTAAACGCAACTTATTAAGGAGCAGCGCACAATGCGCTGCGTCTGATGTGCGTTTCTCTGCAGAGACGCGGTGCGGTTTATCGAAAATGCTTGCTGACACTTCGAGTTGACTTTAGTACTACGGACGCGGCGTGGTGCTGGTGGCAAACGCCCCGAGCAGCGTCCGATGTCTGGTACTCCATATCAACGCATACAAAATTCGCCAGCCGCGGTCGCCGCGCCGCACCTTGTGCGATGTCGGTGCAACTGTCTTTGGGAATATTGCTGCTATTATTACTCCAACTGTACCATAACGCGTAACATTATAGGCGTCGCGTAGTTGTGGTGTACGTTTTCTTGCGTGTCATTTTAAGTTTCCTTTTGAAGTAATAGAAAAAGTAGTGTATTTATAAAACAAAATTTATTCTTCCATGAATTCGATATGAACAAAGTGCCCTGACTTCTCTCGAACTTTTTTTATACAACTAGATGACGTACTAGCTGACGCCTATAAGCACCTGCAATAACAAGGAAAAAATCACTTGGTAGGTGCTTTGTCATCCTGAGGCCTAAGATGAGATGCCTTCCGTGCCCAGTAATTACACTGGCTACCTTTCCCTTCAATCCGAAACACAGCAAACTGTTTCACGGCTGAAATAGGAAAGGCAGTGGTAGACGATTCCACTACCTAGTAATCGAACTTTCCCGTTACACTGACTAAAAAAGTTATCCTGTTGCTAAATGTTTATGGTGGCGTTCGAAGTTGTGTGTTAAAAAATATTTGTTGAAAATATATGAAATAAAATGTAATAACAATTTTCCTCTTTAATTATATTAGCCATTTAATGACTTGTTCAAAGATGATTTTTAAATAAAATAACGCTGTGTTAATTCATCTTAACATTAAACACAATAGAGCGGTGCGGCGTCACAACGTCGATACTTGCCACACCAATCTCACCTCAAATTTCTTACGAGATTCATTTCGAAGAGCAATGCCGAGCAGCTAATTTTATTGTTTTCGCACCGCATGGATATATGTTCACCATTATTGAAGACAGTCGTCGGTAAAGTGGAGCTTTTTCTTAATTTCTCATAGTTGGGAAATGATAACGTTCAACGACGTGTAACAAAAGTAACGCAAACCGGGCTACGGGCCGGGTCGAATCCATGGCTGCTTGTATTCGGCCCGGCCCGGCCCGTAGCCTGTTTCTACGCACTGGGCTACGGGCCGGGACGGGCCGATGCAATGTCTGCTCGTGCTATGCGTTTGTAATAAGCAGAATTAAGTTTTAAAGTAGGTATAGTCAGCATTAAAAGTAGATAACCACTTTAGTGTCTTTATATTTTTTTATGCTTGACAGGTAAGTTCTTGGCCTTCATCTCACCTGATGGTAAGTGACGATAATGCCGAAGATGTAATCTTTCTTCACGTGGAACCCTCAACCACAGAGGGACTGGCTATCTTATCATAAATTGTCGGAACACAATAATACTGTTAACGTTATTCTTATGGCGACAGATTTTGATAAGACGGTGCTAGCTAGCCAGGAGGACTTGAAAAAAGTCCTATCACCAATCAAATAGAGCACAAATTTGTACTCCCATGGGGATCGAACTCGGAATCTCTAGATCTAATTCAGGTGAACTACTAATACGGAGGCGGTTAAAGATCGTAGCGCATTATTATGGCTTGGAAACTGAAAAAACAATGATTGGCAATTAGTAACAAAATTTTAAGTACCTAGTTTTTTTTAAATAAATCTGCAGTGCGCTATTGTGGGCAGCTCGGTATCTGCGCATGAGAGCGCAACTATACCGACACCGTCCCAACGCTACCCGGCTAGGCATTCCTTGTGCACCAATTGGTGGCCAGCAGCCCACAGGGGCTACCGACTGACGCCAGCCCCTGTGGGCCGCTGGCCGATGCCGGCCTTATAGGCCGCCTCCTCACCGACGTCTGCTCAACCTGGCGCGTCCTCCTGACGAGGACACCAGGAGCAGCCATCGGACCGCACCCGAGGTCATCGGGCGCGGTCGTGGCCCTGAAAAGGGCCGTCCGGAACTAGCCGTGGTGGGAAAACAAAAAAAATTCGACGATGGCATGTGACTTCGAATGCCAAGCGGACACACTTGGCATCAAAAGCCGCACACCCGCCGAGAAAGTTTCCCCACCACGTTACCAGGGTCCGCCACGAGGAGGCTTCTGGACGTGGACCCCATGGGTCTACCACCTAGTAAAATGTATATATTATTTTGTATTTTTGATTCATTTAAGGCATCGCACATATTTTGCCTTCCTATCTTTCAGAATATATTACATTGCTATCGAACGACACTATAGCGCAAATCCCAGTGGCATCACGTTTTCTGGCACGAAACATATTTACGCTTTGACTACGTAAGTTATTCTGCAATATCGGCAAACTTTTACCTTGCATATTCCAGAAACACTGCAGTGTCATTCATTAACATTTATAAATTCCACGTGGAGAGCACCGTAAGCGGGATAAAGTTTTAATATTTCATTCTTTTCGTAGCCATGTGTCACTTCATTAAGTCCCGGAATTTAAAACACTGTAGATTGCACATTCGCTTTGTTGATACGAAACGGTCTTTAAATAAATGCGAAATGACACACTGGGCCACATAATAGGCGAGTCTGTTATAATAATAATAATTCTTTTATTAATTTAGATTACAATGATCCGTTTCTGGTTAGCAACAATTTTAACTCAAATTATAATTGTTGAGATTAACACTAAACGAAATTATTTAATTGGCCCAGTTACAAATAGTGCAAATAGAAATTGAATACACTTTTATAGAATAAATCATTGCATTTAAAAAAAAATCGTTTATTGAATATTGGTAAAAAAATATATATATAAAATTAATAATGCGATAATTTTATTCAAAACATTTGAGCAAACGAATACTAAATTTAACTTATAAACAACATTTTATATTGCAAATTTTAAATTACGTTGACACTGAGAACTTGCTGAAAACTTTCATGTAGCTGATGTTGTGCGATTATTTTGTTTGTTATATAAAATACTAATATTCGGTTATTTTAAATAGTGTGTTATTTCTATAAGAAGTGCTTAATGTAACTTCTACAGGTTTATCTATAATGTCGCCAAAAATATTGTATGCTGTTAAGAGGAGATTCCTGGTGCACTGAGATACAAACTCACGCTTAGTTCAGGCACCAGTCTCTTACAGTTTTTTATACGACAACAAATTTCCTGCTTATCTTATAGAAGTGATAACTCTTGTATACAGGGTGTAAAAGACATGAACAGTCAAACGAGAACCATGTATTCTGCTCACCATCATAACATTTTTTTTCCTAGAGACTATACCTGGGAAATTGATAGTTACGATTTTATTAACGGTCAAAGTCAATTTTTTTTTCAAAAAAATTATGAAATCGTATTCTAAACATTATGTATTAATTATTGTCCAAAGAAACATTACATTTTTTTTAGTACTTCATAACAAAAAATGGCTTCAAAACGTTAGCGTTCAATGTAACTGACTCGATGCGCACGGACACTAACGAACAAGCCGCCGTCTGGCAAAATTATCGCGGTTTTGCGAGTTGCGTGCGAGTTGAGCCCTTTACATTGCGCGGTACAATTTGCAATTTTTTTTAACACCAAAAAATAAAAATCATTTCCTAGTAATAATTTTGTTGAAATATGTCTTATTTTGATGTATACAGGGCGTCCCACGGCCATGCCACACGGAGGGAAAGTATATTAAATATTGAACGTAGGATATTTTACTAAAAGACGACATCGTTTTATTTTTAATAATAAGTAGAACTGCATTCACAGATTTTTTAAAAATCGCCTACCTCAACCGGGAATCGAACCCGCCAAACGTGATAGAATAATTACATGTATTTTATAATAGCGTTTGAAAGGGCTACTCATAAGCATTATTTTTTCCTAAATAACCTAGCATATTAAATGAAACTAAGATCATAAAATTTTTCATTTTATTAAAAAAAAAAAATTATCAAATGCTCAAAATGTGATCCGTTCTGGTGTATACAAATTCTCACTCTTTTGATAATTTCTCTCCCTGTCGATTAACTTATTTTTGCATGGTGGATGTTTGAAATAATACGTCTACGTTCATTTTGTAACTCCTGCACACTGTTGTACCGGTTCCTGTAAACAGCGTGACGGCCTCGAGTGTGTCTGGGTGACTGTCCCAGGGCGCGCGCTCGCTGCTCCTGCTCGGACCCCGCCACCGCAGCCACGCGGCCGACCCGCCCCGCCAGCCCCCGCTACGTCCTCTGCTCGTGCTTCACGCGACCTTCATGTCGGTGTTGTCTACTTGCCTCCCGATAATAATATACCTATGCGCGTACTAAAGTTACTCGACGTTCTGTCAACAATATTGAATATTCACGCAAGTGATGGTACTTTTGATAGGTGATTTTAATATGCCTTGTGTACAGTGGCCGACGGGTGATCCGGTACTTTTAAGGAAGGGCTGTGGAGCTTCAAAATAGTGCTTCCTTATTAATTAATCGTATGTCTAGTGCAGGGTTTAGTCAATACAATACCGTAGTAAATTCAAACAATAATACGCTAGATTTGGTATTTGCGAACTTTGATCTAGGATTGGAACGCTCTGATTACCCATTAGTGAAAGAGGATAATTATCATCCGACTATTTCCATCAATGCGTCGGATATAGTTATCACACCACTGAAAACGGCACCACGTAAGAAGCTGAAGTTCCATAAAGCTAACTATGTGGCAATTAACGATTTCTTTGTAAGTCAGGATTGGTCCCAATTGTCTTTGTCTCGAGGCGCGGAGGAAGCGGTGGACATATTTTATATGATTCTGAACACTGCTATTACTAATCTGGTACCTCAGGTTATAGTAAATAATTCATATAATTACCCGATATGGTATAGCCGTGAACTTGTAAGGTTGATCAAGGAAAAAGCTAAAGCGCATCGCAACTGGAAAAAATATAATAATCCTTTGGAATATCAAATCTTCTCAGAACTACGTGCCAGGGTCAAGTCCTTACAGTACAGCAATTATAAGTCCCATCTCAGTTTTGCTGAGGATAATATAAAATCATGTCCAAAAGCCTTCTGGTCATACGTGAACTCAAAAAGAAAAAACTATTCTAATTACCCGAAGCTTATGTTTTACAATGGGCAAAGTTGCTCTGGCGAAGCAGAAATCTGTACAGCTTTTGGTGATTTCTTTTGCAGGAACTTTGGTAGGTCCTTGTGTAACTCATCTACATCATCCATAGATAATGTTGGCATGGACACTCTTCACGGGATAGAAGTAAACGAGAACCTAATAAAAAACCTTTTGAAAGGACTCGATACTTCTAAGGGTCCTGGCTCTGACGGGATTCCTCCTATTTTTTACGCAAAATGTGCTGAGTCCTTGGCAGCTCCTATAAGAGATCTCTTTGACCTATGTTTTCGGGAGGGCTTCTTTCCAAATATTTAGAAAACGGCCCACGTAGTCCCTGTACACAAAAAAGGCTCCAAGGCATGTATTGATAACTACCGCCCTATATCACTATTAAATACATTGGGCAAGTTGATGGAGAAAGTTGCGCATTATTACTTATATCCCTTTATCTGTAAGAATATTCCTCCCCAACAACACGGGTTCATAAAGGGACGCTCAACTAACACAAATCTGGCTCTGTTTACAAATGACATCTTACATAATATGGACAATGGTGGACAGGTTGATGTGATCTACACAGATTTTGAAAAAGCTTTCGATCGTGTGGATCACATCATCTTGCTTCGGAAGCTTCAAGAGCTTGGTGTCTGCGGGGATCTCCTAAGATGGATGGATGCCTATCTTCGTAATCGAAGCCAGGCAGTTGTGGTGGGAGGTCATCGATCTGACTTCATAGTTGTCCCCTCTGGAGTTCCCCAGGGCTCCATCCTCTCTCCCTTATTATATGCTACCTACCTGTATGATATCGGTGACTGTTTTCAGTATGCCAAATATCTGATGTATGCGGACGACACTAAGATCTATTTAAAGGTTAAAGATGTCAACTATTGCTATACAATTAATAATGTCCCTATTACAAAGGCTCAAACAATACGGGACCTGGGTATTCTCCTGGACCCCAAATTAGATTTTAACGAACACATTTTAGATATTGTAAACAGATCATATAAAAGTCTCGGATTCATTTTACGAATAACAAAACCTTTCTCAGACGTCAAATGTTTAAAAATCCTTTTTAATTCTTATGTCAGAAGCATACTGGAGTACTGCAGCAACATTTGGAATCCACAATATATCACACACATACAACAATTGGAGAAAATTCAACATAAGTTTATAAAACAACTTAATTATCGTTCACAACATAATATGCCTGACTACGCGGAGTCTTGTAGGCATCACAGTATTGTGTCGCTTGAGGATCGACAACGAATACTGGATGTAATGTTTCTGCATAAGGTCTGTCAGGGAGAAATTGATTGTACTGAGCTTAGTAACTCATTTTTACAGCTGAGAACACCTGCCTACCGTTCAAGACAAACACAATTATTCCATATTTCCCTCACACGAAGTAATTATTATAAAAACTCGGTCATATGCAGAACACCACAAACTTATAACAAGTACTTTGACTCAATTGATATCTTCAATAGCAGTAAGAATAAATTTAAGACAGATGCTTATAAGGTGTTAAAAAGTAGGAATAACTAAATCATAGCCTTATATATACATGGAGGAAATACATCTTATATGTTATGTCCACACACATACAATCACACACCAAACACACTACACACACACCACAATTACACCACACACTCATACCTACTAACCCTCTTAAGTTTTTGTATAATATAATGTAAATCCTTAATTAGATTTAAGACTTACCATCATAATTTACTAACTGTATTCAATGATCTGTGGATTTTGTAAAATAAATAAATAAATAATAAAAAAACTTTTACATAACCCCATAAAAATAAATCAAGTGGGGTTAGATCTGGGGATCTCGGTGGCCATATAATTTGTCCAAAAGTGCCGATCCAGGAAGGAAAATATTCATTAAGAAACTCGTCTGTTCTCCTACTGTTATGAGCCGGAGCCCCATCTTGCTGGAATATGAGATTTCGTCGATCTGCATCAGGAAGATTATTAATCTCATTTCTTAAAATCTCAAGTATTTCTAGATATCTTTCCGTGTTCAGAGTTCCTTCGTAAAAATGTATTAAGAGAACCCGGTTACTTACAATCCCACACCAACAGTTGAAAGAAAAACGCACTTGATCATTAGTCTCGCGGATTCGTAAGGGATTCTGTCTGGACCAAATGCGATTATTACGCCGGTTGTACATACCGTTGTTACTAAAGTTTGACTCGTCTGACCAAGTAATGGTGTTCAAAAAATTTTGATCCTCAAGGATGAGTCTCTCGATATGTTGGCAGAAATTAAATCGTCTTTCAGCATCTCCCGGCCGTAATTTTTGCACTAATCGCCCTTCAACATAACTTTTAAACTTGTATTTTTTCAGAACGCGATGTATTCTACTCTTTGAAAGTCCAATTTCTTCTTCACCTTCCCTCACTGAACTCTTCGAGTACGCTTCAAAGTAAATCAGAATGTTGAGTTCATCATCGCTGACGTTTATTATCTGCTGCTGTGGTTGTATTTGTGGTAACTATTATATAGCACAACAAACTATCCAATTTCAGAAATAATCTATCCTTTTTCAATTGTGAAGCAAATCTTTTTATTGGAGCAGTAATTTAAAAGCCATTATTTTAATTAAATACTCGTCAATTTTACCACATAATGGACACTGTGAGAAGTTTATTGCCAATGTCAAATCATTTTGGTTATTGTCCCCCCATAATTATATTACGTGTTACGATACATTCGATCCAGACATAAGTAACAATCATTATTCACATCAGGCCATTACGCCACTTGTCACATTAATACCTAAATTATTGGCTATTTGCATTTTTCTGCCAGTCTTCGTTAAGTCGTTCTGTCAAACGGTGGCTTGCTAAAATCATGTTCTGAGGAATCGGAATTCGTACGAAGAGTATGAACAGATTTATAATTTATTTAAATTAATTTTGAATATCGTTGTAGCGATCAACTGTAAAACAAAACTAGAACGAACTTTGCGTTCTCCAGCCGGCGGCGACCGCCTGTCGTCCAGTTTGAAGCCTAATAGTAAGGGAGGTTCGTATGTTAATTAACAAAATTTTAATGTTCTTTTTTGTGTTATTTGATTGGGAGACAAGCATACGGCCTGCCTGGTGGTAAGCTGTCACCATACACTGGTAACTGTCTCGTGATAATCACCCACCGCCAATCCTAGTCCCCTTTCCTACTCCGTGGACCTCTAGCAACCTTACTCACCAACAGAAACACAACACCACAAAAATTTTATGTCATTTCACTGTGGTTTTCTGTACCTCATTTTGAACGCTTCACATTCAAGCGTTTAGTCTGCTGTAGCCTTCGTCGATTAGTTATTCAATTATCGATTATTTTAATAAGGCTAAATCTTAAATTCAGTGAACGTATACGCGTTCACTGCTTAAATTTATTTACTTAATTAGGGGTTTTTAAAGAATATTATTTAGCTATTCTGAGTGTCTTTTTTTTATTATTTTGTGTGAAATAAAGGTGCCCGCTATAATTTATACATAGTTTATTATTATTTATACAGTGACGTTCCCGTAATATTTTTTCTCATCATTTCAGCCGAGAGACGTCCACTGTTGGACATAGGCCTCCCCCAAGGATCTCCAAACAGGTCGGTCCTGTGCATCCAGCGGCTTCCCGTGATTTTTACTAGATCGTCAGTCCACCTTATGGGGGGCCTACCAACGCTGCGTTTCCCGGTACGTGGTCGCCACTCGAGGACCTTTCCACCCCAGTGGCTGTCAGTCTACCTCGCAATGTGCCCTCCTGCCCACTGCCACTTAAGGTTCGCAATTCTTTGGGCTATGTCGGTGACCTTGGTTCTCTTGCGGATCTCATCATTTCTGATATGATCACGCAGAGAAACTCCGAGCATAGCCCTCTCCATTGCCCTTTGACCTTGAGCCTTCTTATGAGGCCCATTGTAAGCGGCCACGTTTCGGTTCCATAGGTCATCACTCACGGCAACACACACGAATTAAAAACTTTCGTCTTAAGACATTTGCCCCTAAATACTTTTTCTCAAATTTCTGTTTTCCTAGCTCGAAGCACTCGAGAGCACTCTTAGCTTTAAGACCGATTATGCAACAAAGTACTCAAAACGCTGTATCAGTTCAATTTCCTTCTGTTCTATTAAGCTAAGTTGCTAGGTAATTAAAATATTATCTTTTAAATTTTCAGAAAAATACGACATTAAAGATGTCCAAGATTGTATTCAAAATTAACGGCAAACAGTTTGAAGGTAAGAAGTATCATCAAGTTATCAACTTAAATGTGAAAACTTAACTTATGGACTAATAGCGAAATGTCTTTCTCAACTGAGAGTTATATTTTATTAAGTTTCTGTGAGCTGTATTAATTTATTCATGATTTCAGAGAACCCAGGCATCACTCAGTTTTATTGAATATTGTACTTTCCTGTTTTTTATTAGAGAGTAAGCCTTTGCCTTTATCTCGTAAAAACTTCAGATAAGATAAGTTTATACGAGTTAAGTTAATAAGTTTAGTTTATATAAGTTATTAAGCTTTACATGGGTTCCTCAAAAGAGTGAGGAATACAATTACCCCTAAATAATGCCGTAACAAAAAGTAAATAATTACAATGTTTCTGTAGGAATAATGACAGAAAATTAAATATAAATTTATAAATCATCAAATAATGAGTACATAGCTTTGTTATTTAGTTTCAGCAAATTTTTAGAGCATTAGCTGTTTTTATTAAAAACTTTCAGCATAAATCGGCAATGCTCAATATTATTTAACTTTCGAACTATATACTATAACCGAACAGTTATCTATAGCTACTCATGTGCTGATAACCTCCTTTAGGTAGCGCGAGTGACGTTCAAATTTGCGAGAATTTTATATATTTAAACCATTTAAGATTATAAATTTCATAATCTGTTTTTTTTAAAAACTTTTTAAAAAGTTATTAATTAATATAACTCGATTTACACAGCCCACTTCTACTAGATTTTCAAACATATTTTAATTTGAACTACCTATTGTATAAAAATGTGAGTGCTGTCAAAATAAAGATTCCAAAGATACATAAACTAGTCGTTACTTTAAATGTAGTTACTTATTAATATGATAATTGTTTTCAGTTGACGGCAAGTACGGTCCAGATGTATCTCTCAACGAGTTCATTCGTACCGTGGCAGATCTGCGTGGCACAAAGGCGATGTGCCACGAAGGTGGATGTGGCGCCTGCGTGGTCGCAGTGAGAGCTTCCTCGCCACCTTCTAACGAAATGAAGACGTTCTCTGTTAATTCGGTAAGTTCAATCATCATCATCATCTTTGCGTTTACCCGGTTGTGCCCTAAACGCTCACGCGTGAGGGCCCGGGGTCCGCCTTCCTTAACTTTCCTGCCCACTTTGCTCGGTCTTCGGTATCCTTGGTGGAGAGACCGTTGGCACGTAAGTCCTCCTTCGCGACGTCAAGCCAGCGTTTCTTGGGGCTGCCTCTTTTACTGGCACCTGGCGTAGGTGGCATGGGAAGACATTTAATTTTGTTGCCAACGTAGGTTGCCGGCCGTCTCAGAACGTGACCGTACCAGCGCAAGCGACATTCTTGCAACTTATTTGCGATGTCACGGACACGAAGGCTGCCGCAAATGTGTGAGTTTCGTACGCGATCTTTACGTTACGCTACTCCTGCTACTCCTGCTTATGTCGCTCCAGTACAGCCCACGCTTCACTGCCATATTGAAGGAGAGGTCTAATGATGGTCTTGTAAACCTGTTCTTCAGCTTGACCGGCATTTTGGGGTCACAAATGACACCCGCCACCTCCCGCCATTTGGCACAAGCCGTAGATATTCGGGCCTTAACAAGTTCAATGTTGTCTTTAATTCCGGCGGCGCACCGGGAGACGCGCGTTGGTGTAAGTTGGACCGACGTTCTGGTTAAGGTCGCGGGAAGCCGCTAGATGCGAGCTGCACAAGACGATGAAGATCG
Source organism: Elophila nymphaeata (assembly GCA_955850985.1). Lineage (NCBI taxonomy): Eukaryota > Metazoa > Arthropoda > Insecta > Lepidoptera > Crambidae > Elophila > Elophila nymphaeata. The sequence goes on along the minus strand of OY039080.1, from coordinate 6,978,817 downwards.
AGATGCACGTCCATGGCCTACGTCCAACAGTCGTCTGAACGTGATCAATGCCGTCTAAGGGCGAAATCAGAAAAGAGCAATGCGGTGAAATTGACGCCGTGAGAAGCCAGTCACATCTTTATTGTTTACGAAAACCTTCGCGGCTTGTTACCATCGCTCTGATGTGATTTTACCCTTAGCCAAGTAACACAGGTCTCCTTTTGGTGTAATGGCGCACACTGGTGCGTCGATCCCAAAAAGCCCCCCACAGGGGCTTAGGAGGGTACCAGTGGATTTTAGCGGAGTAGGACCGGCGCTGTTCCGCGCCGGTGAGTCCCGCACACGCCGTACGCCTAGCCAGTGTGCGGTATGGTCTGTAAGTGGATTTTCCATCGTCAAAAAAAAGGTAACAGAGGCTGAAGAGTGTTTTTAACCGACTTTCTGGGTGAACTGATTTAAAATCAGTTCATCCAGTGAAAAGTTTGATTCTTTTTACATAATTATGGAAGCTGGTGCTTGTCATGTGGTACCATTTAAATTTGAGCGACATCTGACGAGTAGCTTTTGAGTTATTCATAGTTACTCATTACTTGTTGTTTGTTTAAAAGATCTCAAGATAGTTTCCTGTAAATTTCTATACTTACAACACAAAAAGTAAAAAGTAAAATAATTTCTACAATTTGTGAAAATTTTCATCGATATTTATCTTGATACAAACAAGTTAAGTAATTCAGTTAATTCAGCTGTTTTCAATGATGAGTTCATCATTGAAAACAGCTGAATTAACTTGTAAATAACACATAAAACTCGGAATTAATCGAAGGGATCTTTTCAAATATTTTTCTTCCCTTGTGTTGTTTTAAAACGACGGTAGCATTAAGTGGGTTACTTAGATTTCGGCGAGCACCACACATCAGCAGTGTTTGTGGTTACAGAAAGACTCCGAGAAGTATTCATGTGACCACGAACGGTGAAGTGTTACGAAACGTCAAGCAAAAATAAATGACTGTGTAAACACACGCGAGTTAAGACTTAAAAGAATCTCGATTTATTATGTCAACTTTGTAGTATAAAAAAGTATGAAGATTTTCCTCAAGACTTTCAAAAACACGGCTAGTGGCTATGGTTGATGCCAGAAGGCGGTACTTGGCACATTGCCAGAAGCCTATAATAGCGACTGTTTAACTTCCTCCGGGCTAAACTTAGAACGAACTAGACTTCTTACTCGTTATAACTTCTTACTAAGAATTCTAACTAATAGAATTTGATATTTATGTGTAGAATATAATGTCAGAATTACATATATATTATTTCTACAAATTGTGAAAATTTTCATCGATATTTATCTTGATACAAACAAGTTAAGTAATTCAGTTAATTCAGCTGTTTTCAATGTTGAGTACATCATTGAAAACAGCTGAATTAACTTGTAAATAACACATAAAACTCGGAATCAATCGAAGGGATCTTTTCAAATATTTTTCTTCCCTTGTGTTATTTTAAAACGACGGTAGCATTAAGTAGGTTACTAAGATTTCGGCGAGCACCACACATCAGCAGTGTTTGTGGTTACAGAAAGACTCCAAGAAGTATTCATGTGACCACGAACGGTGAAAAGTGTTACGAAACGCCATGCAAAAATAAATGACTGTGTAAACACACGCGAGTTAAGACTTAAAAGAATCTCGATTTAATATGTCAACTTTGTAGTATAAAAAAGTATGAAGATTTTCCTCAAGACTTTCAAAAACACGGCTAGTGGCTATGATTGATGAGAAGGCGGTACTCGGCACATTGTCAGAAGCTCAAAACAGCGACTATTTAACTTCCTCCGGGCTAAATTTCGAACGAACTAAACTTCTTACGGAGTCAACCACATGCGAAGGCGGCGATCAGACAGTCAAATATTAACTACGCTCAACATACTTCTTAGTACTTAGCTCTTGATCCAATAAGTACTAAGTCTAAGATCAAGTAGGCGTTTACAAAATCTATTTAGGACTATACTAGAGACTAGACTATATGAAACTGTCTAGGAAACAATCAAACTAAGTAAATATTGGGCACGGCAGGTCTCATGCCAAAAACAATTACGTAGGTCATACTGTATGTTTGGCGTAACTCGTAAATAAAACAGATAAAGACAAATAAGGTATTAAAAATTATTTTATAACTAGCTTTTGCTCACGACTTCGTCCCCGTCGAATATGTAGTTACTTTAAGCAGGATTTTAATTTTTGGTACTTATTTTTTTTTACAAATCATATACATATTACCAATATACGATAGTAAACATATACATATAACCTATTTCAAAACCCTAATGGTAGGTTTCGAGATATCTTAAAATATCTTTTCTTACTTGGAACTGAAAGTTCATATACCAATTTTTATTTTGGGGTTTACTTTAAAAAAGACGTATTTCCATACAAAGCTTCATCTCCTATTTGATCCCCTTAGTAAATTTAATTAATTTGTACGTTTATTCGACACTTTTACGGTGAAGAAAACCTGCACACACCTATGAAGAAATTCTTAGGTTGTGTGTGAAGTCGACCAAGTCGCACTTGGCCAGCGTGGTTGACTAAGGCCTAATCGCCCCTAATGTGGGGTAGGCTCGAGTCCCTCGGTGGGGATATTATAGGAGCTGTAGTGTAGATGAAATACAAAAATGGTACAATTTAAAAACCAATTCTCCTCTAATTAAAAACTTTTTATACAAAGGAAAAAGTTTTCAAAATTCTATAGTCCAATGACACAGACTCACTGCTTAACGTTAGCAAGGTCCATTATCTCAAAGCATCTTGTAAAGGAGTTCGTATGGCTAAAGTACCGGAAAACATTAATCCCGAGGACTTTTCAACTTCTTTGTAAATTTCCGTTTCGTTTCTAAAGGACTTTCCTTTGACTTTCTGTGCCCGCAAGCTTAACAGATAGTATCCCGAATGCTTTATTTTTCTGAGTTACCAACTAAAAAATGTTGTTAAATTCTGTTTTGGCATCATTAAAAATAACTGAAGAGAAATAACCCTTGTCTTAAAAATGGAAGTCTTAACATCTCTAGATTCGAATTGTCAGTGATTTTAGATTTATTCTTTTATTACTTTTAACTCTCTCCGTGGTATTTGAGGTTCGCCCACCGGAATTAGATCCAGAGGTGCAGAGTTCAGAGGAGTACAAATTTGTGCTTGGTTTGGTTGATGTTAGGTCTATAGATTTATAGATTGGCAATCAATCGACTAGGGCGAGAACAAAATTTCCAATAATGTGCAGGTGTGCGTGAAAAATAGTACCGCAGTCTGATAGTTGCTGAAAGGCCGACTTAGGCCGCCTGCGTTTACGTGAAAATGAAATTAAAATGAAAAAGCTCTTTACTTAAATGGACTTTGCTAAGTACCACCATTTCGACGAAATAACTATTTTACTTAAATAATTATTATTATGCTGAGATGAAGAAGAAATGGCGAAAGAAACTCCACAGCTTACAATTTCGTAATGAATTCAAAACATCATTACAGTGAAATGGTCTTGTCTATCCATCTCGTTCTAATATACGTGTTAGTATATGCGCTTTCTCTTTCACATTGCCCATCTACAGTTTCCTATGTCTATGGTTAGATCTTATTTGAAGCCCTCCTGGCTTGCTAACACCATCTTATCAAAGTATGCCACCGTTACCACAATGTCTGACAAAACATTGTAGTAACCAAATCAAATTTATTTGCTATAAAAAGGTTGAATAAAATGGTGTTTATAAGTGGTATTATGTAGCTTAACATATTTAGCCATAGATCTACAGTACGCAAATTTATAACAGTTTTTGAAGTAAAACTTCTTTAGGCGCGACTAGGGGGTAACTCAGATTTTTCTAACGGAAGTAACGCTCAGTATTCTATAGTCTGTGTAGTTTCCGATATTTAAAAATAGTAATTTCGATTGGTCGTAAGTATCTGTCATATTTTTTTTTTTTTTTCAGTTAAAATTTAATCATTTCAGTGATCTACGTCAAAGAAGTTTTACTTCAATCGCGCGTAAAGGTTACACGCACACAATTTTTTTTTAAATTTCAATCAATAAAATAATAAGTATTAAAGGATAATAATATAATAGTAAATTGTCAGTGGAAAATACAAAATAAAGTAATTTTTACGTTCTCAATTTCTGACGTTCTAAAATGTATAAGTTGGGCTGGAGTTCACCGACTTTTAAACAGGCGATTATTATTTATCAGACTGTTTTTGACATTTTATCGCATAGAAGAATTGTCAAAAACTGACGGTTAATTTTTAATAGTTTGTTTAACTCTTAGATAAGATACCTGATCTAAGGTTTTACTTGTTGATGAAATCAAGCCTTAAGTCAAGTACTCCGTGGTAAACATCTATTATAATGTCAATAGAAGTTTTAAAAGAGTGTCAAAATGGAACAAAATTAAATCGATGCATTGTTTAAATAATGTGGCACTGTTTTCTAAAAGAATTATTCAGTTTAGTTAAATGTTTTCATCAATAGCCACTTTCGGAGAACGCTTCTAAATTTATTTTTAGGGCATTGGGATGCGATTATATGTTTTAATGCACATATCGTAGCATTTTTAGGGTTCCGTACCTCAAAAGGAAAAAACGGAACCCTTATAGGATCACTTTGTTGTCCGTCTGTCTGTCTGTCTGTCTGTCTGTCAAGACCCTTTATATCAAGAACGCGTGGACGTATCAAACTGAAATTCACATGAAATACTCAGCTCTATTGTCCCTTTAAGCTGTGAAAATATCAAACTTCTAAGCCAAGCCAATCAAAAGATACAGCCGATTATGTCGATATTTTCAACAAATTTCCGACACTCGCAAAGGAATCAAAACCTACAGGATACTTCCCGTAAACTCAGAATCTTGAAATTTGGCATGAAGCATTGTCATATAATGCAAATATAGAAAAAATTGCGAAAATCACATTTTTTTAGTTATATAATATAATAAAAATATTTTAATAAAATGAAACTTACTACCTTATTTCTCACGAACGAATAAAGGTATCAAATTGAAATTTATACCAAATACCTAGGTCTATTGTCCCTTTAAGCAGTGAAAAAATGAAACTTCTAAGTTAACGCGATCAAAAGATACAACAGTTTATACCGAGGAACCCTCGGTGTGCGCGTCCGACTCGCACTTGGCCGGTTTTTTTAAAATCAAAGCGATTTTAAAAAAATGCTTTGCTTATCAAAAACAAATGATAACAAGTCTAAATCCGATCTATCTGGATTTCGAATGATGTTTCTCTGTGTCAAAGTCCCTTGATAATTGAGGTTTACGAGTGAAACATGCTTCGACTTCGGTCTTTTCATCACTTACCATGAGGTATTTGAAGGCCAAGATCTTCTCCGTAAAGCATCAAAAAAATTAAAAACCAAAACTAGTAAAAACGAAAGTTAAATTTTACCGAAAGTAACTAGACAATTTGTTTTTCAAACTAGCAACCCATCGTAATTACGGTTTAATAATAAAAAAACAAAATGTTGCACCTATGCTATTGCGGTGCCGATATAATGTGCCAATAATACATGCCCAAAAACAATTTTGTTATCATATAAATGTCTCTTTTTACTTTCAGTGTCTCGTGTCTGTTTTATCCTGCCACGGTTGGGAAGTATTAACAGTAGAAGGCATCGGCAACAGAACTATCGGGTATCACGATATACAAAGAAGGCTCGCTAATTTTAATGGCACCCAATGTGGATATTGTACTCCAGGGTGGGTTATGAATATGTACAGGTATGTAATTTACGTTTATTTCAAATGTAAATACCGTAAATAGTAAATGTTATGCCTTGAAAACATTGAAACGATTCCAACGATTGAGTCTATAAAGCATGTATTCCTAGTAAGTTGCCGTTGCCGCTGACTGAGTAATTGTTACTCAAAGTCAACTTCCATACATTTTATCCAAATTAAGTTGCATTTTAGGTTTATAATTTTAAATTTAAGCATTCCAATCAAGAAACAATAATAACGAATCACTTTTTTGTATTCTCAGAATTTTTATATATCCTTATCATGTCAAATAAGAAAATTTCCGCTGTAAGCCGTCACCCGTGTTCACACATATCCGGGAAATCGGTATCAGTGTCGTCTGTTTTCTATTTAATCGCCTTCATTCGAGAAATAATTTCTTAATCGCATATTAGTGGAATAAAAAAATCATTCGACTTAAGATAAAAATTGGATAGCACTGACAGAGCATCCGAGCGTAATGTGGAACAAAGACGTGTAAACGAGTTCGTACAAATCGTATGTCACGTTCGATTATTTAATATTCCTTGCCGTGTTCCGTTAGTGACGGGAACTCGGATATGTGTGGACACCGCATAAAACTTGAGATTTTTGAAATATTACTCATTTTTAAATACTGAATAATACTGGATTTCAGTGTCTACGAGTCAAAAAACAAAAAACTTTCGATGAAAGATGTAGAGAACTCCTTTGCAAGTAATCTATGTAGATGTACCGGATATAGACCAATCGCAGACGCATTCAAAACCTTTGCCACTGATGTCAACAATAAACTCCTGAAGAAACTACAAGATATAGAAGACTTAGATTTTTTCAAATCTTGCGGTATCAAATGCACAAAGGAATGTACGCAGAAAAATCATAACACTGCTTGTAATATTAACTCGGATGCTGTTGAAGACGATTGGTGCATTCTTGATAAGGACAACAATCAAATGATCGTTATAGATTGTGGAACTCACAAATGGTACAAAGCGTACAATTTAGGTGACGTGTTTGAAGCTATGGGCAAATATGATGATTACAAATTGATTGCAGGCAACACTGGTCAAGGTACTCAAAATTCAATAGTACGTGAAATTCTTATAATTTCCCGTATCTTGTGAGTGTAATAATTCATTCTGATTTTTACAGGTGTCTACCATATAACAGGCTATCCCTCAAACGTGATAGACATTTTTAATGTAGTTGAATTAAAAGGACATTTTATTGATGTAAATCTTGCATTGGGTGCTGGAATGCCACTATCTGAAATGATGGATCTATTTTTAAATTTATCTCAAAGCAATGAAGAATTCGAATATTTAAAACAATTTCATGAACACATGGATCTTGTAGCTCATATTCCTGTAAGAAATGTAAGTAACACCTAATATATTAGGTTGGGGAAAAAGTCTTTTCGCATTATAGTATGTATAAACTTGTAATAAAATCTCTTTGGCTATACTATTTGTATCTGGCTGGTTTTGGTATCATTGAAAGTTTAAATTTTAAAGAACATAATTCCAAATTTAAATTAGGAAAATGTGTGATTTTCATTTGTTTTTCGTACCGCCAAGATGAGTGAATCTAATGAAGAAATTCGATACATTTTAAAATTTTACTACAAAAAAAGGTAAAAATGCAACGCAAGCCGCGAAAAAAATTTGCGATGTTTATGGACCTAGTGCAGTGTCTGTGAGAGTAGCACAAATTTGGTTTAAGCGTTTTCAATCCGGAAATTTTGATGTCAAAGATGCACGTCGCTCTGGTCAGATAAAATGGATGCCATTTTTGAAAAAGTGGAGCAACATCGGCATGTCAGTAGTTACGACGTAGCTGAAGAACTGGGAATTGACCACAAAACAGTTTTGGCGCATTTGAAAAAAACTGGGTACACAAAAAAGCTCGACATTTGGGTACCTCACGAACTCACTGAAAGAAACCTAATGAACCGTGTACTCATTTGTGATTGTTTATTACGACGTAATGAAACCGAACCATTTTTGAAGAAGCTGATAACTGGTGATGAAAAGTGGATCACGTACGACAAGAACGTGCGAAAAAGGTCGTGGTCAAAGGCCGGTCAGGCTTCACAGACTGTGGCGAAACCCGGGTTAACTCGCAACAAGGTGATGCTGTGTGTGTGGTGGGATTGGAAGGGCATTATTCATTATGAGCTGTTACCACCAGGCAGGACCATCGATTCTGAACTCTACTGCGAACAACTGATGAGATTAAAGCAAGAAGTTGAGAGAAAGCGGCCGGAATTAATCAACAGAAGGGGTGTGGTTTTTCATCATGATAACGCTAGACCTCACACATCTTTAGCCACTCAGCAAAAATTAAGAGAGTTTGGCTGGGAGGTGTTAATGCATCCGCCGTATAGTCCTTGCACCTTCAGATTTCCACCTGTTTCGGTCTCTTCAGAATTCTTTAGGCAGTGTCAGGTTAACATCACGAGAGGACTGCCAAAACCACTTATCGCGGTATTTTGACCAGAAGTCCCAAAGTTTCTATAGCAATGGGATCATGTCCCTACCTACAAGATGGCAAAAAGTTATCGAACAAAATGGTACCTACATACTTTAGTTAAATGTAAATAAACTATATTAAAAAATGTTTTGAATTTTCTTAAAAAATGCGAAGAAACTTTTTCCCCAACCTATTATTTGGAACTAAAACTCAAATATAACTATTCTTAATAAACTAAAATGCATACAATTTGAATATCATACATTATAATAATATATGTAATCATGTATCTAATCCATGCCACATATTTCACGACCTATTGTTTATTCCAGATTGGCACAATCGGAGGAAATTTATTTTTGAAATATACAAATAACGAATTTCAATCAGATATTTTCCTGCTTTTTGAGGCAGTAGGAGCAGTGGTTACCATCGGTAAGAAATAACTAAGTATAATCAAAGAAGATGACGCAAGATTTAATTAGTAATGAATTAATCGCATGCGTATATTTGTTTTCTAAGCGGACTCTGCAACTAAATGGATTACGGTTCCACTGCCTGATTTTCTAAAAATGAATATGAAAGGTAAAATTATTGTCAACATATTGCTTCCACCACTATCAAATTGTTGTTCCTTCAAGTCTTATAAGGTAATAATATTTATAACTGTTGTTTCAAAATTTTTGATTATGCCTAAATCTTAACTGTAGTTTCAAAATTTTAGATTATGCCTCGATCGCAAAATGCTCATGCCGTCGTTAATGCTGCATTTTTGTTTCAATTTAAACAAAAATGTCTAACACTAGATAAAGTCTCCATAGTGTATGGCAGTATAACAAGAAATTTTATTCATGCTAGCAAAACAGAAGCAATTTTAGTTGGTAAAGATCCATTCAATGAACGCACATTGGAACTGGCTCTGAAAACTTTATATACAGAAATTAACCCAGAAGAAATGCCGCCAGAACCATCAGCTACTTACAGGAAAATGCTTGCAGTAACTTTATTCTATAAGGTTGTAATATTATCTCAAACTTTAAGAAATAGTTTCATAAATGATAACAACGAATCATAAATAATATAACAATCTGTAATCTGCTTTCAGGCAATTTTGTATCTATGTCCTGACGTTAAGTTAAACAAAAAATATCGTTCTGGTGGTCATGCTATAAAAAGGCAAACATCAGAAGGTACTCAAATATTTGATACTGATAAAACAGTTTGGCCTTTGAACAAACCAGTACCAAAATTAGAAGCCCTTGTGCAAACCAGTGGTGAAGGCACATTTGCGAACGATCTTCCAACACAGACTGGCGAAGTATTTGGTGCTTTTGTTACTGCAGATGTTAGGCCAGGCAGTGTTATTAGTAGCTTTAATGCAGATATGGCTATGGTGAGAAAACTATTTGATTTTTAAAACAAAGTGAAGTATATATTTTTTGTAAATTTATATTTTCAATAAAATATATTGGACTTTTATAGAAACTCCCTGGAGTCATAGCTTTCTACACGGCGAAGGATATACCTGGTGATAATACTTTTACGCCTTTAAATGTTCCATTTATGGTACAAACTGAGGAAATATTATGTTCTAAAACAGTCAAGTATTATGGTGAACCAGCGGGTATAATAGTGGCAGATAGGGAAAAAACTGCACAGATGGCAGCAAAATTGGTTCTTATAAATTATTCAAAGGTTAACAGTAATAGACCAATATTAAGCGTAGAAGATGTTCTGGCGTCTCCTGAAAAAGACAAAAGACTGACCAATAACGTCACAATTGAACCAACAGAAATAGGTAATGATGTGAAATGTATAATTCACGGAGAATATAGAGTAGAAAGTCAGTACCATTTCTATATGGAACCGCAAACCTGTGTTGTAAAACCCACTGAAGATGGATTTGAAGTATACTCAGCAACGCAATGGATGGATTTGTCCCATGTGGCAATAGCACAAACCTTGAATATACCTGTCAATAGGTAATGTATTGAATCAGCGTGATTCAGAAAAAATAATATTTTCTTACATAATTATCTATTTGAACCCAGTGTAAAATGAGAGCTAGCATTCAAATTTTTAATTACAATAAATCGATGTATTAAATTATGACTCTTTTAACAACCTTTTCAAATGTAAACAAAGCTACATACAAGTATTTAATATACATATACACCGCTACTTTTTAATTAGTACAAAAACAAATGGGTCTTAGTACTCGTTACTATTTAAATATGTAGTCAAAAGTATAAATAAAACCGAAATGTTAAAATTATCTTAAAAAGGTGCAATAGTTGGTAGCACAGATATATCAATTATTAAATCTGTGGTTGGTAGGTACTCGTAAAATCAATTATGCAATTAATTAGCAAAACGCGCTCGTAGTTAAGAGTACACGCATTATTACTTACTCGTATACGTAGTATAGAGGAAGTCTTGTAATAGTCAAAAAATTTGACCTCAAGATTTTGACGGATTTACACAATTTGGACCTCCCTGAGTGCAAACATACCGTTTTTTGAATTTTGTCCGTGAGTGTGTCTGTGCGAGCACGATAACTCGAGTATGCTTTAACTTATTGCAACCAAATTTAACATGCGTGTATGACATCAAAATATAAGGTTTCTTTCAACTTTTGAGTCGTCGATCACGAAAGTTAAGCAACCAAGTACGCGGTCGGTCGGTCGGATGGGTGACCAAAATTTAACATGCATGTATGACATCAAAATATAAAGTTCTATCGACTTTTGAGTCGTTTCCGGTATACGAGAAAGTCAAGGGGAGGCCACTGCCGATTTTTTTTAGACTATTGGCCGCAAACAACTCAATTTTACAGAGTTCTATAAGTAAATATAATGTTTATCAGTTTTCCGAATTCAATCATAGCATCAATGTTATTGTACGCCGAGTCGGTGGAGGATACGGTGGCAAAATAACTCGATCAAGTCACGTTGCATGCGCCGCGGCGTTGGTTTCTCATTTGCAAGGCAAAACATGCAGATTCATACTGCCTTTGCAAACCAATATGAAGATCATGGGCAAACGGCTACCTACCAGCAGTAACTTTGAGGTAGGTACCTAAATGTTTTGATATGAAAATTGCCCTAAGAGTGCTTTCTTGTAAGCAAACGCACAATACACCTTACATGGCCCAACTTAATTTAAATCGTGTTGACTCACTTACTATTTTAAAGACATAATTTTGTTAAGTTTTTTATTTTTACAGGTCGGCGTGAATAAAGAAGGTGAAATACAATATCTCAAAAATAAATTCTATCAAAACAGCGGTTGTTCCAGTAATGACACTATAACGACATTAACTACGACCCACTTTCGTAACTGTTATGATTCAAAACGTTGGTACATTGAGGCTAACAGTGTAATTACAGACCTTCCATCAAATACATATTGCAGAGCCCCTTGTAAGTGGACCAGAAATCTAAGTTGAGCTATGTATATTTAATAGTTTCTAGAATATTACTTAACGACAAATTCTCGACAGTTATTCTTTATTTACTGACAAAATTTGATGAATACAATCAAAAATATTCGTGTGACAGAATGCTGAAACGCTTCGTCAGTTATATGGTCGCTTAAAGACTAAGCAATATACACTAAAATAGGAAATAGGCAAGACGACATGAGTTTTGAGCGGTAAGAAAAGTAAGAATTGTTTTTGCACAGGGCCTGTTAATAGTTGAAAGATTTCAAGATATAACAATTCGTAAACAAATATCTAATTACTACTCTTTTAAATTTCCTATGTTTAGTCTACTCCATTTCCCAGTAAGGGTGAGTCCACATCTAGTGAAAGCGCCCACGCTCGCGCTCGAATAATTTGCAGTAGTGCACGCGTACAGTTACTGCTTTGTATGTACTAAGTGAGCGTTACTCACGTGATATCCGGGTGCTGTACACGTGTACTTTATTTACAATTTATTTTGGTTCTATATTTACAGTTCAAGCAGTATAACTTAGTAAGGTGTATTAGTGGCTTGACGTAGAGATCTGAACTACCCTGACATAAAATGTAGATAAAAAATATTTACCTAGTATATTATTGTTCGTAGCATCTACCGAGGGAGTAGCAATGATAGAATATATAATGGACCGAATAGCTCATGATATAGGAAAAGATCCGCTTTCAGTAAGACTAAGCAATATGCAAAAAGAAGATAATCCAATCCCTGAGCTAATTGATCAAATAAAAAAGGATTCAAACTACGACGCAAGATTAGAAGAAGTTAAACAGTTTAATAAAGATAATCGATGGATGAAGCGTGCAATAAAGCTGTTACCTCTGACTTTTCCTTCATATTACTTAGCGCCATATAATTGTTTATTGTCAATATTTCACGCTGATGGCACAGTAGTTATTACACATGGCGGTATAGAAATGGGTCAAGGAATAAATACGAAAGTGGCTCAAGTTTGTGCTTACATGTTTGGTATACCACTTGAAATGGTAAGTGTAAAACCAAGTGCGAGTTTCACTTCTCCTAACACAATGACCACTGGTGCAAGCATTGGCAGTGAATGTGTAGCTTTTGCTACGATAAAGGCCTGCGAAATTATACTTGATAGACTAAAACCAATACGAGAAAAAATGGATAAGTCGAATTGGAAGGATTTGATTATAGAAGCTGTTAAGTCTGGAATAGACCTACAAGCTTCCTACATGTTTTCTGGCAAAGAAGGTGTTGAGTCATATGATATTTATGGAGTAGTAGTCTTAGAACTTGAAGTTGACATTTTGACTGGTAATCATGACATTAGGAGAGTTGATCTTCTTGAAGACACTGGAAGAAGTATGAGTCCCGAAATAGATGTTGGGCAGGTACGCACAGAGTATAATATTATTTGAGTTCTTTTATAAGTTACTTAGCTACCCACAAATTTAAAAAAAAGCATAAGAAATAAATATGACCAATAAGAAAAATATTGTCCCGAAGTGAGCATTAAACTGTGATCCTTTACATACGTACTGAATAATTAACGATCAAAGTCTATCATCATCCAGTCTATAATTCACTTTTAAAATCTTGATGGCACGAATCATAAAGTATTCAATTTGTAATTGTGTAATTGGCCTTATTGCACATGGACGTGTTATATTCTCACATTATGATTTACACAGAGTAAGATGCATAGAAAATTAAAATACTTTATTTTCTTCTACTAAATTTATATAATTATATTTATTAGTTGAATACTCCAAAATTACCCAGGAGAAACTGCAGCTTGGAAGAGTAGTTGTGTGGATAATTATAAATAGAGCACTTGCGATTAATTTGCTCTCCAACTTAGACTCACAAATCTTTTTATTTTAATTTAATATTAATAGTTCATACATCTAACTTTTTAATAAAGTAAGACAATGGAAACTATCTTATTAACTTTATTTTGAATTAGCTATGTTAGAATTTTGTCGTCGATGGCGTAGTGCGTAAGGGCGTTGTCTCCCACCCGGAAGGCACCAGTTAGAACCCCCGCCACTTACCAATGTGTTTTCAAATTTTGAATTCATTCATATGTACGTTTAATCAACGCTTTTGCGGTGAAGGAAAACATCGTGAGGAAACCTGCACACACCCAAGAAGAAATTCTCTGGTTGTGTGTGAAGTTGACCAACCTGCACTTGGCCAGCGTGGTTGACTAAGGCCTAATATGGGGTAGGCTCGAGCTCCTCGGTAGGGACATTATATGAGCTGTTGATGATGATGATGTTATAATTTTATATTAATTATTTTTTTCGGTATTTTAACGTGACTTTCCAACTTATAATTTAAAAGAAATATTTTGTTCAAGATTGAAGGTGCATTCGTCATGGGGATTGGTTATTGGACATCAGAGAAAACGCTTTACGATGCAGATTCTGGCAAACTTCTAACTGATCGCACGTGGACTTACAAACCTCCGGGAATAAAAGATATTCCAGCTGACTTTCGAGTTTATTTCAGAAGAAATGCTTCCAATAAATATGGAGTTCTACAATCCAAAGGTATGATAAATAAGAATCTAGGAAAACCTTATATCCAATCTACAGGTTCAGATCGGATCTTTATGTGCTAGCTACCTATTACTTTCTCTTAAGCAGCAACTCTCAGTATAGCAACTCAATAGGTACTTCAGAAAATTCAATACATTTTATTTTGATTTAGATACCGTTTCTTATATCGTCATTATTAAATTATGTAATTTTATGATATAATTTGTTGCAAAATTCATAACAACTTAACATAATATGGGTTATTTTTTTCGGTATTTAAACTTGTGCTTAATTGTAGTCGTCTAATGTGTAGGTTTAAAGTTAGTACATTAATGGTAGTCACAAAACATAGTCAATTTATAAAATAACTGAGTACAGAAACAATATTAAATCAATAAATTTTGCATTTAATTTAACAAATCAATTTTGTCGTCAATCACCTCTAAACTGATCAATATTGCTTAATTTTTATTTTCATGTACAGGCTGCTCAGTAGTCTACGATAAATCAACTTTCCTTAGTATATTTTGAACTTTATATCTATGGCAAGAAGTTGAAAATTTAAGGAAGAAATTGCACGTTTTTGGCTAGTCTCGACTGTAGCTGTGTATATTGTTATAAGTTAATAATTTTCTGAGACACAGAATTTTAGATTTAATTTATTTCAGCAACCGGCGAGCCAGCGTTATGTCTGGCAGTATCGCTGACGCATGCCTTAAGAGAGGCTGTGAGGGACGCACGCCTTGATGCCCACTACACGGACCAGTGGGTAGAGATAAGTAAGAATTATATTATCATTAAAATTTAGATCTTTTCTCCCAGAGCTGTGCGAGGTAACTAAGCAGTGTATGAGGAAAAACTCGATCAATAAGTATTACAATAGTACAATACATATTTTTCTCCATTAATTCGTAAGTGATTCATAATACGATGGATTTTAGCTAGTCTACTCGATATAATTAGTAACTACGTTTCCACAATCGCGGGTGTAAATTATGCCTTAGTTTCGAGCATAATAAATAGGTAAAATCAGTAATTATCACACATTTTTTATATGAGGTATTTATTATTTGGATCTTCACTACGAAAATAGAATTTTGTATGTCCATAATAAACAAATACATATTTCTTTTTTATATATTATATTTATATTCAATAAAAAGTTAAAAAAACGCCCGAAGGATACTAAACTAAGGTACTGTAATTTCCCAAAATCTAAAATCTATTCTCAAGACTGTCTTTTTTTTTGTAATCAGGCACTGCATTGCATTCTTGTTTTAAGTATCAGCTCATACATAATTCCGTTTTAGCTACCTTTGTAGGTAATAATAATATAGCGATATAATAATCGTAATCATTATCATATCAGCCGAGAGTCCCTGTTGGACATAGGCGTCCCCCAAGGATCTCCAAACCCGATCTTTCCTACGCTGTCTGCATCCAGTGGCTTCTTGCAACTTTTACCAGATCGTCGGTCGACCTTGTGGGGGCTTTTTAATGGGCTTATTAAGGGCTTATTAATGCCTATTAATGGCACTTACCATCGGCCCACCTTTTGGGGCCTACGAACGCTGTATCTCCCGTCATTCGGAGATTTCTGCCTTAACGGCCGTTAATTCTCCTCGCAATGTGCCTTGCTAACTATAGCGGACAGGGATTGTATCAGGGAAAAATGCCTGATTTCTTCATCTGTATATATAAAAATGAATACTGACTGACTGAATGATTGACTGACTGACATATCAACGCACAGCCCAAACCGCTGGGTCTAGAGATTCCAAATTTGGCACGTAGGTTCCTTATGAGGTCCAGGGGTGCACTAAGAAAGGATTTTTGGAAATTCACCCTCTAAGGTAGTGAAAAGGGGGTGAAAAGTTTATATGAAAATCCGTCAGTTTTGAAGCTAAATCGATAAAAATTGGTATTTAGCTACTTAGTTAGAAATTAAGAATGACGTATTTCGGGATTTTTGAAAATTCAATCCCTAAGGGGATAAAATAAGGGATGGAAGTTTGTATGGAAATTCGTAATTTTTTAAAGAAAACCGATGGCGCTTGGGTTAGCAGAAATAGGAAGAAAATTTAAACGCTGCCCTAAATAACTATTCTACGCGGACGAAGTCGCGGGCAAAAGCTAGTAAAACTATAAATTTATTGCAGAGCAACACAATTTGCAAGTTAACTCCCGAAGCGCGGTAAAACAAAAGTGGGCAAGCGCGAGTTGCTATAAAAAATATATCCTATTTCAAAGACAATCGTTTTTTGTTTTATAATTATTTAATAATTTATTTTATGATTATTTGGTGGCGTTCCCAATACCTACTGCCACGCAGCTCGCAATTCCTTGGAACATGTCGGCGACCTTAGTTCTCCTATGATTATCATCAATTTTAATGCTATCATAAAAAAAAATCCTATTAAAATACAGGACTTTCAAGATATAAAATTATTATTTTTCTTACTGTTTCAGCTGGGTATTTATTTATTTGATTCTGCCACATGATATATATTCCACAAACTTAATTAAAATTTTATCATACTAAAGTCTGGAACGTATTATTTTTTTCAGGTAACCCTTGCACTGTCGAAAATATTTTTATGGCTGTGGGTCATAAGTTGGAGCATTTCAAATTATCATAAGTATTCAGGTATATTCCTACAAAACCCAGATCTATAAAATTTTGTGTATTGTTAAATTTGTTTTAATACCATTATTAGATCATCGTCGTAATTGCGAATATTTTGCAGTACAATCGTGTCGAATTTATAACTCATTTATTGAAGCTTGTTCATAAAAGAAGCAGAATTTTATTAAAGTCTGCGAAGCTTATCATTATTATAACATTATTATTAAATTGCTTTAAAATGAACCATTAGTTTTGTTTTGATAGCAGCACGGCTCTGTCGTAAAGTTTGTATAGTTGAAATTTTAAATACTTAGATAAAAGATTTTTATTGTTGTTAGGTTTTGTTGTTTTATTGTTTGCAATAAATATTTAAAACATGATAGATAAAGCGTTTTAGTTTCTTCTTCCTACACTAAACGCAACTTATGAAGGAGCACCGCACAACGCACCGCGTCCGATGTGCGTTGCTCTACAGAGACGCGGTCCTGCGCGGTTTATCGGAAATGCTTGCTGACTTTTCGAGTTGACTTTAGTACTACGACTGAGCCGCGGTGCGGGTGGCAACCGCCCTGAGCCGCGTCCGATGTGTAACTCCATATCCACGCATACAAAATTCGCCAGCCGCGGTCGCACCTTCTGCGATGTCTGTGCAACTGTTCTTGGGGATATTGCTTCTACTATTACTTCATCTGCACCGTAACGCGTTACATTATAGGCGTCGCGTAGATGTAGCCAACATTTTGGCATTAGACGCTAAGCGATAGCTCGGGTGTCGGTTTATTTGACACATAAAAGGACTTTAGCGCGTACCTTAGCTCTTGGCAGCGTAGTGCATCCAAAGCGCATTTTAATGGGTCACGTGATGGATATGGTCACGTAGTTGGATATTAAAATTAAGGCCTTTCTCCCACCACGCTATTCACAAGCGACGCGACTGAGACGCGTCTCATAGGACGCCTACGGGTATTCACTAGCGACTCGGGCTTTGTAAGCGTATCCTACCGTCTCTCATAAGTAGCTGCCATGCAATTGTGCTATGGTCCGCACACAACGTGACGACGCGTCGATAACGCGTTTTACACCAGTCGCACGCTTTTGGTAGTGTCGCATGCTTTTCGCTACGAATACGCTTAATCGGCTCAGAATCGCTTGTGATTAGCATCATGAAAGAAGGACCGAGTAGCATATCCGTTACCCGTAGGAATTATGCTCTTTGCCGTTACCCGTAGCCAACGGGTGTAATATGGGTCGCGTCTCGGTCGCGTCGCTTGTAAATAGCATCGTGCGAGTAAGGCCTAACACTAACGTTAACGCTAGTGAAGCAGTAGCGTAAGTGTGATGATCTGCATGGGATTGAGATTCCGCTTGCTTTTGAAGGTTAAAATTAAGAATATAATATTTCTGTTCTTGTATTTCGGCGAGGGCGCTGGACCTATAACTTGAGAAATTTTAAGCGTTATTATAATTGTTCATAGAAGACAATCTTAAAGTTTGATTACTATACCTGGACACACTGTATAATGGATGTAAGTAATTTTTCCGTAGTAGTAGAAAATTGAAATTTATTATTCTATTACGATTGAAGGGTTTGGAATTGAAATGTATAATTAGGTACGTTTTCTTGCGTGTCATTTTAAGTTTCCTTTTGAAGTAATAGAAAAAGTAGTGTATTTATAGAACAAAATTTATTCAACCATACATTCGATACTAACAAAGTGCCCTGACTTCTCTCGAACTTTTTTTATACAACTAGATGACAAACAAGCTGACAAGGAAAAAATCACTTGGTATTGCAGAGTCATCCTGAGGCCTAAGATGATATGCCTTCCATGCCCAGTAATAACACTGGCTACCTTTCCCTTCAATCCGGAACACAGCAAACTGTTTTACGGCTAAAATAGGAAAGGCGGTGGTACCTACCCAGACGACCCTACCACCTATTATTCTAACTAAGGCTAGTATTATAGAATGAGTCTCAAGAATCAACGCCGTACTGATCGTCATACGTCTCTATCACTTTGTGTTTGATAGAAAGTGACAAACGATTCTCAAGATATAACTGACCTTACTTTATTATATTTAAAAATACTTGCGTTAAAAAAGTTATCCCGTTGCTAAATGTTAGTGGTGGCGTTCGAGGTTGTGTGTTAAAAAATATTTGTTGAAAATATAGAATAAAATGTAATAACAATTTTCCAAGAAATGAAAGATCATTTCTCTCTTTAATTTTATTAGCCATTTAATGACTTGTTCAAAGATGATTTTTAAATAAAATAACGCTGTGATAATTCATCTTTAACATTAAACACAATAGAGTGGTGCGGCGTCACAACGTCGATACTTGCCACACCAATCTCACCTCAAATTACTTACGAGATTCATTTCGAATAGCAATGACGAGCTGCTAATTTTATTGTTATGGCGCCGCATGGATATATGTTCACCATTAATGAAGACAGTCGTCCGTGAAGTGAAGCTTTTTGCTAATTTCTCATAGTTACGAAATAATATCGTTCAACGACGTGTGACAAAAGTAACGCAAAACGGGGCTACGGGCCCGATCGATTCCATGCCAGCTGCATGTAATCGGGCCGGGCCAGCCCGATGCTATGCCTGCTCATGCTATGCGTTTGTCATGAGCAGAATTAAGTTTTAAAGTAGGTACAGTCAGCATTGGGGTCCACGTCCGGAAGCCTCCTGGTGGCGGACCCTGGTAACGTGGTGGGGAAACTTTCTCGGTGGATGTGTGGCTTTTGATGTCAAGTGTCCCTTGGCATTCGAAGTCACATGCCATCGTCGAGTTATTTTTGTTTTCCTATCACGGCTAGTTCCGAACAGCCCTTTTCAGGGCCACGAAGTCCCCCGGGTGCGGACCGATGGCTGCTCCCGGTGTCCTCGTCAGGAGGACTCGCCAGGTTGAGCAGCCGTCGGTGAGGAGGCGACCTATAAGACCGGCGTCGGCCAACGGCCCACAGGGGCTGGCGTTGGTCGGTAGCCCCTGTGGGCTGCTGGCCACCAATTGGTGCACAAGGATTGCCTAGACGGGTAGCGTTGGGTCGGTCTCGGTGTAGTTGCGCTCACGTGCGCATATCCCGAGCCGTCCCACAATAGGGCACTGGAGGTCAGGTCGGGAGGATGTTTAGTGGGTATGGAGGAAACGCCTTTACCTCGAGTCTCACATAAGCCCTGCGGTTGGCACCACCCCGCAGGGACGATGCATAAATGCATTTGACCTCTCGGCAAAAAAAAGTTACAGTCAGCATTAAAAGTAGATCAACACTTTAGTGTAAGGTAAGCTCTTGGCTTTCATCTCACCTGATGGTAAGTGACGATAAGGTCGAAGATGAATCTTGCTTCACCTGGAACCATCAACCACAGAGGAACTGGGTATCTTATCAGTAATTGTCGGAACACAATAATGCTGTTAACATTATACTACTTCCTTCCGACCGGTTTCGGCCATGGCGACCACTTCGACTCCTAGTCGGATCTGCGCAAATGCGCACGAAGATGGCTTATATAGCCAATCTTAGCGGTGAACTCACGTGCACATTGTGGACACGTAAGTTTGTCGTTTACATAATTATAGATAATAGGCACGGGTGCACGGGCATTTTGCTGGTCGCGTTTAATGTCGAGGTCAGCTTTACGCTGCTCTTCAAAGTCACGAACTTGCCTCTGTACATACCCGCGCCATTCGCTTCGTTGTGCCGCCAAATCCTCCCATTGTGAGGGTTCTATCTCGCATTTCTTCATGTGACGTTTCTGAACATCTTTATATCGGAGGAACTGCCCACCAGGTTTTCGCTTGCCATCCTCAAGTTCAGAATAAAAAATGCGCTTCGCCACTCTCTCTTCCTCCATACGGGATACATGACCACACCACCGGAGTTGTCGACGCATTATATAGGCCTCAATGCCACCAACATCGGCACGTCGCAGAACTTCGGTATTTCGCACGTGATCTGACCATTTAATGTTCATGATCTTGCGCAGACATTTGAGGTGAAAACGGTCCAGTGTGCGTATTTGGTGACGATATAAGCACCACGTTTCAGTGGAATATAGGAGGTTTGGCAGCACAATCGCCATATATATTGATATTTTTGTGGTCAGTTTTATATCATGCGAGTAGAAAACCTTGGAACACAGCTTGCCGAATGCCGCAGCTGCAGCACCGATTCTGCTGTTGATTTCAGCATCAAGGTCACACTTAGATGTTATCGTGCTCCCCAGGTAACGAAATTTATCCACCTGCTTCAATATATCATCGCCAAGGCTTATGGCCAATGTCTCGTGATCTTGTGCGCCCGAAGACATCACCTCTGTCTTTTTGACACTGATCTTCAGGCCGAACTTAGAGCAAACTTGGTGAAAAACCGTCATTAATTGTTGCAGGCTATCTGAGGAATCTGCTAGGAAGCACAAATCGTCAGCATACATAATTTCAGTAATCAGTGCATGCGACACTTTAGTGCGGGCTTTAAGTCTAGCCAGATTGAAAAGACCCCCATCCGTGCGAAAGCGGATACGCACGCCCTCCGAAACTGAAAGTAAAACCTCCTTAACTACTACTGCAAAGTATAAGGCAAACAGTGTAGGTGCAATAACACACCCTTGTTTCACACCACAAGTGACTGGAAAGAAATTTGACTGTTCGCCGTTTACTACAACACAGCATTGCATGTCGTCATGCAGGAGTCTAAGAAGCCTCACAAATTTTTCCGTGCATCCTATCTTTCTCAGCACTATCCACAGGGCTTCACGAGGCACGCTGTCAAACGCCTTTTCTAGGTCAACAAAGCAGAGGTACAGATGACGTCCCTGTTCTCTACTCTTCTCTTGAATTTGACGTACGCAGAAGATAGCCTCGCAGGTGCCTCGGTCAGATCGGAAGCCAAACTGGGTTTCAGGTAGAATCTTTTCAGATAAAGTATTAAGGCGGTTTAACAGAACTCTAGCAAAGACCTTCCCAGGAGTCGATAGCAATGAAATACCCCGGTAAGAGTTACAATCGGAACGGTCGCCTTTGTTTTTGTAGAGAGCGCTGATGCGAGACACTTTAAAATCACTGGGAACACGCTCCTCCTCCCACATACGCCTAAACAGTTCCCAAACCCGTGTATGCAACTCCTCCCCGCCATACTTTAACAGCTCTCCCGGTATAAGGTCAATGCCAACCGCTCGTTTATTGTGCTGCTGTCTAATAGCAGTAACAACCTCATCACGAGTCAGGGGCTCATCCAGCTCAGTTGCCACAGAGAGTTGGGTGATCAAACGGATATGTTCCATATCTACTGATCGATCTACATTGAGCAATATGTTAAAGTGTTCTACCCAACGTCTTAGAATGTCTTCCTTATTAGTTATAAGGTGCCCTCCGTTTAATGACTTCAAAGGCACCTTCACTCGGTAAGACATACCAATCAGCTTGCGCACCTCGCAGTAAAACTCTCCGAGCTGGTTGGTATCTGCCAGCCATTGTATACGACAGGCCTTGTCTCGCCACCACTTGTCTTTTGTTTGTCGCGACAGCCTACGCAGCTCTAAGTCACTTTCCTTGACCATCGCATCGCCTCCCCTGCGTCGAGCGTGTTGTTTCAAGAGGGCTCGGTGTTTGTCTAGTGCACTCCTGAGAACCGCGTCATTTTCATCAAACCAGTCTTCATTGCGTCGATCTATTTTACCCAGAGCAGCTGAAGCGGTTTCTTTGACGAGAGATGACAACGCTCCCCAGTCAGCCCCGACGTCGTCCGTTTCTATAGTGGGCAATAGCTTATCGGCCAATACTTCAGCGAATTCTTGCCTAACCACGCAATCATTTAGTTTACCCAAATTAAGAGATGCCGGTTTTTTTGCTACAGATCTACGTGGTTGTCGGAGGCTTAGTCGTAATTTAGTAAGAACTAGGCGGTGATCAGTCCAGCAGTGAGCACCACGCATAACGCGCGTGACTTGGACGTAACCGATGTCCCTTTTCCGTACTATGGCGTAATCAATCAAATGCCAGTGTTTGGATCTTGGGTGCATCCACGTTGTCTTGTGTTTGGCAGGAAGTCGCAACATAGTGTTCGATATTGCCAAATCATATTCAGCGCAAAAACTAAGCAGCAGATGACCATTGCTGTTCATATTGCCAATTCCGTGTCTACCCAGAACTCCAGGCCAAGCCTCGTAGTCCCGACCAACCCTAGCATTAAAGTCGCCCAGCAAAAGAACCTGCTCTTTGGCGCCAATATTGCCAAGACATCTCACTAACTCCTCCCAAAATTTTTCCTTGATGTCATCAGACTTGTCTAGTGTTGGAGCGTAGACACTGATCACATTAAGGAAGTTACCTTTATCTAAGTGAAGGCGCAATGTGGTAACGCGATCCGAGATATGCACAGGATATTCCTCAAAGCGCTTTACTAGGTGATTCTTGATCGCAAAACCCACTCCAGAACGCCTAGGTTCAGAGGCAGCGGTACCCTTCCAAAAGAAAGTGTAACCGCCGCCAACTTCCACCAACTCTCCCTCATCAGCGAGATGTGTTTCGCTAAGAGCTGCCACATCTATATCATAGCGATGAAGTTCACGAGCTACTATAGCAGTTTTCCGATCGGGGCAGACGTTGCAATCTCGATCTATAAGCGTCCTCACGTTCCACGCACCGAACGTCATGACAGGCATTGTCTTCTTGTTTTTGTTTTCTTTGTAGCGTCGACCACGATTATAATGATGCGATGGCAGCCGCGGTTACTACCACCTTTCAGAAGGGACGAGCATTTGTTTAAGGCACCTTTTCTAGCCCCCTCCCCGGCTGAGCGGGGAAAGCAGTACCTCCCTAAATAGGGCTGCTTTGTCATCCCAGGTGCTGCCGAATCCACACTGTCATCCCAAATTTGCAGTGCAGAAGCGACCACGGTTATTACACCCCCAGGACCGCCCGAGTGCAGGAGTCGGACAAAGCTCAGCTACATCAGGCCAGGCCTCTCTACCTAGTCCTATAGCCACGGGACTTTATGATTTCGGAGTCCATTAGTAGGAAGCGGTCAAGTGCGCAGGATATTTTAAGGTGCACAAACGTTCGCACAGTACGCATGAGCACGCACTCGTCCTCACTCACCTTGATCCAGTGGAACGGAAAACCGCTACGACTGAAGGGGAGGTCAGATGATGTGTCTGGCCGACGATAACTGTACGCCCTCTACCGCCGCCCTAGGCCTTCCACATTGCCTTGCTTACTCGCCAATTCCGCCAAACCTTTTTGCATATCTGCATTGGGTTGCCTTCCTTGCCGAATAAGACTTTGCTAATTGTGTGAGGGATCCACATTAAGGACATTAGGAGTAGGAAATAGGCAAGATCAGATAGAAAAAGGGCATAGGATACCACGGCAGCGGATTGGGAAACGGGATGCCGCCATGGAAGCTCGGGTGCTCCGGGGCTGCGTACCCGTATATTCCAGGAACAGGAATATCCCCTGGAGGCTAACATTATTATTATGGCGACAGATTTTGATAAGACGCACAGGCGGACTTGAAAAAAGTCCTATCACCAACCGAATAGAATACAAATTTGTACTCCCATGGAGATCGAACCCGGAATCTCTGGATCTAATTCCGGTGGGGGAACTACTACCACTGAGGCGGTTAAAGATCGTAGCAAATTATTATGGCTTGGAAACTGAAAAAAATTAAGTAGTAACTTTGGTGATTACTAAACTCTGTAGCTACTGTTGCTAAACTATTTCAGTTGATTTTCCACGGGAACAGCGGGGAACTCAGCGTACAATGGCCGTGAGCTTGTCCCGAGGCGATCCGATGTAGTTCCGTTCCTGATTAGTGTGCGTTACAATATGGAGTTTCATACAAAGAATACTAAACGACTCGAGTTGAGGTGATGCCGATCCGTTTCTGAGCAGTTATATGTGTTATGACCTTCAAACCAACGCGACGCCGTCACTGCACAAGCAATAATAATTGCGACCATAGAATTATAATTACTGTCGTTTATAGATTGGCAATGAATCGACTAAGCCGAGACCAAAAAACTACCCAATTTGTGAATAATGCGCCTGTGTGCGTGAAAAATAGTACTGCAATCTGACTGTTGCTGTCTTTTCTACGTGCCTGACAGGCCGACTTGGGCCGCCTGCGTGTACGTGAAATGGTCTCGGCTATCTATCTCGCTCTGATATAAGCGTTAGTATGTTCTTTCTCTTTCAATTGTCCATCTACTGTTTCCTATATCTATGGTTGGGACCATTATGTATAAAAGTTTTAATCTACTTCTGATGTTGACTGTACTGTTGCTAAAATATGGTAAAATAAAAAAAACAGTACTTTTTTGAAAATTAGTAACAAACTATTTACAGGGTGTGTGTTATTTCTGTTACACTTTGTATGTCTCTACATTTAACGTCCATACCCACAAACACATAGGAGTACAATTTGTATGTTAAATAAAAGGGAGTCGAGCTAAATTAAAGGGTACATTGAAAATAATAGAAAACACAAAACAATGATATGATAAAAACTGAAGTACCTAATCGTTTTTAATTTATGATACCTATTCGTATAAAATACGTAGAAAATATGGCTAAGTATGTCTTTGAAAAGGCGTTAATAATGTACAGTTGTAGGACGTGTTAGATATGTTCAAGAATATTTTTATTCTAGACAATGTTTGCGAAAACTTACAACTAATGAAATAAGTGTTTTTTGTATTTCAAATTATCGTGAAACCAATGCCATAACAAAGTCGACATTTCGTTACTAAGTTATTGTTTGAAGCTCTTATTTAAATAAGAAAAAATAGACGAACATTCTTTAATTTGTCTAGGGTGTAAACAGATCACTTTAGACACGGTAATATTATCTATGCAGTATTTTGACTCGGCCCTGTCCTTGAAATAACTGGCTACGGCGTGCTACGGCCGAGCGGGGCGTCAACATGCGGTAGGGCTACCCACCTACAGTATTTTAATTTGAAAGAAAGAAAATAAATTTATTGGCTTTCACAGAGCACGATATTACCTAAATATTAATAAACTATAACAACACATACATAAAGAAAAGAAACGTTAACAAAAACTAACATACACACATTATATACCTACTATTTACTTTATATTTAATTTCTACATTTCTTGTTCTATGATTGTAAATATTTTATTTTACTTATATGTAAAAAAATATGTTGTGAATGAAATAGGAAGTGTTCAATAAAATACATGTTTTTTTAGGTAATATTTAATAAAAAAAAAGTTATAGATTTGAGACAAAAATATTTACGCCTTAACTGAGACGTAGGTACTATATTGTCACTGAAACACTTTTATTTTCAAGAAATTACATATTATTATCAACAAACAAATATTGTTTTTTAAACTCCGCACAAATATCCCTATTTTATAATTTTCCATCTATCAATTCCTGTCAACAATCCGTCTCTTTTCCAAATTACCTAACAACCTGCCAGTATACACCAAAAAAATCCGATCACTACAATACCTACCATTTATTACTCTCGTAAATTATTTCATAATGATATTTCATCATATTTAATAATATATGTAGTTAAGTTATATGTTGGTACATAAGTAAGTAGATAGCCTAGTCTAGGAAACTACCTACCTACGTATTATGTAGTTTTGTTTTTAACGCGAGCGTAGGTAGGTTACTTGTTTGTGTCTTTTTCACCCTATCCACTTATTTATATATTATTCCAGATTATGCCCGATGGAAAAATTGAAATACCTAAATATTAAATACAAATTACGTACTAGTAGATAGGTACATAAAAAATATTGCTCTTTGCCATTTTGAATTATGTAGGTATCTACTTAATTCAATAAAATATTCACAATACAAATCGCACGTTTAAGCACGGCTAACTGCTTAAAAAACAATTCACACCGTTCGGTAGTCGCTGCGGCGCATTCGCGACTGGATGCCCACCGGGTGCCCCGCGAACTCGAGGCGCGTAGCATGACGCGCTTTCCGACCGTTTGTATGAAGATAGAATACTGATAGATAATATTACCGTGCTTTAGATTTTTTTTAGTCTATTACAGGGAGTTTCTTTCGAGTTCTTGTTCTTACACGCGTGTTGAGAGACTCCATTTTTAACTCAAAGCAACCGTACAATTCTTGTTGCTTTAGTTAAATTTTCATTTGCCATTGGCAAAATGCGTACATTTATGTATCGCGACGCGATGATAGTGTATTTCATACCGAAATCATTCTTCAGAATTTAAGACTATCAGATGCAATCAACTACATTTCACTACCTCTACCCATTTCAAATATTCAACTATATGTTCAACCAGTTGAACACATTAGATTACTTTCCTTCAACTTTTAAAATGGGTACCTATCAAAATACAGATTTTTTTGATATCGAATTTCATTTCACCGAAAACTATTCCATGATTTTCAATATCTATTTTTCTTGATTGATCGAATAGCTAATGATCACCGTTTCATATTATCGAATAAACTTTCATAAAAAAAAATTTCAAAGTTGTGTTGGTTACCAGAATAACGGTCTATCGAACTAACATTTCATCCATGACTCATGAACAAATATTCATGTTCATCACAGAAACATGAATGAACTACCGTGATTCGAACCCGGACTGCCCGATGTGTAGGCAGAATTACTGACCATTCCACCACGCCGTCGTGGTGGAGGTAGGAGGCAACTCAATTGACCTGAAAAAAATGTTTTTTAGGGTTCCGTACCTCAAAAGGAAAAAAACGGAACCCTTATAGGATCACTTTGTTGTCCGTCTGTCTGTCAAGACCTAGATATTTAAAGCGTTCTTTGAGGTAAGAAGGAGTGTTGGGATGGAACAGTATAGTATATAGAAGGGAATGAGTTTGAGCATTCGGCAACGGCGAATAGGCAACCAATTGAGCTTATTGCGAAATTCTGAAACATGTTCATATTTACGTAAACCAGATATGAACCTAATGCAAACATTTTGAAGCCGCTCAAGTTTACTAAGTTGCTTTTCATTAAGATCAGGATAACAGGAATCGGCATAGAAATAGCGGTCCAGAAATAGCCCCTGAATAACATTTATAAAATCAGCTTTCAAAAGTTCAGTGAAATAGGTTTAACTTTTACTCACCTTTAGCCCACTTACATAGAAACACTACATCTTTTTCCCTTTTATAATAATAATCATAATTAAATATTTAGGAATATAATTTTGTATGTATTCTTAATGAAATAATTCTTAATTAAACAAACTTCTTAACAAAATGTGTAAAATAAAAAATATTAGGACCATATTACATATACCTTAAAGACTAACATACATATTAAACTTATAATTATCTAATTAACACCAGACACTATCTTGTGCGTCTCATGACGTAACGGCGCAGTGTTCGGTAGTCGTCCTCTAAAGCGAACGAAAACACCTTTGGTAAGATAACACCTTTTGGTCAGAAATCTTCCTTGAGGAACGTCTGCAGTCGTTCTGTCGGCACGCTCACCACAAAAGAGTTAAAATTAACTCGTTGACGGGACTCCAAACGTTCAACCCTTACAATTAATTACAATTGCTGGAATTTTTCGCTTCGTAGTCGGATAATTTTCGGTAAAGCTTAATATGAACGACCTAAAAGCGCCAAAGCTTTTAAAAGCGGCGAACAAGGGCACACAAGAAGCAAAAGCAAAGGTAATTGAATTCAAACTCCACACGGGCAAAGGCTAGCATTTAATGAAAACACAGCTCGGTACACTTTTCCCTGTGTCTGTACTGCGTAACGCCCACTGATTAAAGCAATGCAGCGTCAGCTAATATTCCCACAGCTGTCTTCGCGGACGGACCACGTTTACGGCGTACGTATTCATTTGCTATTAATTATTTTATGATCATGAAAAAATACATTCGGAAAGCTATTTTTGAGAAACGGTGAATTAAAGTGAGATATTGATTGAGAGGCACATTTATAAACACAAATATAATTATTTTTGGAATCCATTTACCTTTTTGAGATTATGAGCGTGATTATATGTATGTTTGTATGTATGAAAGCTTGTCCTGTACGTATAAATTAATCAAACGTAATCAACAAAAACACAAAACAATGAGTAAGCAAGGAATACAGATTTGTTTTATTTGCAAAAATATAAAAATAAAAATATATTGGAATATCTTCTAGAAGGTCTCGCAGTCCCTTAGTGTCTCTGAAGACATCCTAGAGTGGACATGGATAGCCCAGGTAGCACGCCCGGTAAACTCAAACTTATTTATACCTAAATGGTACAATTTGTACACTTATGAAAATCAAGTTTAATGCCATCGGTTCAAGAGTCTACCGGGAGGCCTTAGTATGTTGCTACTCCATTAGAACTTGAGCGGCTGTTTCTTGTGCCTCCATGCATCGTCTGTATAGAGGGCTGTCAGTTGTATCTTAAATGAATAAACTTTAAAATTGTAACAATAACTAGCGACCCACTCCGGCTTCGTACGAAATTTTGCAGCTTTCCTCTACTACAATATGCATGTATTATACATATTAACCTTTGTCTTGAAGCATTATATCTATTGCTGAAAACCGCATTAAAGTCCGTTGCGTAGGTTAAAAATTCTAAGCAGTTCTCATACACTGCGCAGAATGTATGGTGTTAAATGAAGCAGTACCTAACTTTACTAATAGGTATCGATGAAACTTAACTGCAATAGTATAGTAATTTCTAAGGGATGAATTAAATTGACCCATTGACTGGGAAAATAGGTTTCCGGTCGTAATCGCGGCTTCTGATTGGATACTGTGACGTCAACACCTATGGGAAGTATATGGAAATAGCTTCTGAAAACGAAGAGAGCTTCTTGTAATAAAAATTATATTATTAGTAAAGTAGACACTCGGTAATCATTATCATACTTTCACTAAGCTTTTAAAAAGTATTAAAAAAATTACTGACTTCAAAATTGAAAAGGGAACAATAAAAATATTACATTATGTTATGTTTAAAAAAAGGTTAGATTTAGATTTTTTAACAATATAATATTATTCTTGCTGCCTTTTCAGTTTTGAAGATAGATTATTTTTTTTAAATATGCTAATTATTGTTTTGAGGCCCGTGTCAGCCAAAATATTTGGAATAAACGTTGTCGTTTTGTCTTTGGCACAATATTAAAAAGAAAATCCCTAATTCCATCTTAGGACCACACGTGCTGATTCCGCAACTCCTGTATGCATATTCATATTCATATATTATCATTCCACAATGTATGAAAGATCTTAATAATAGAGCCTATGACCGATTCGCCATTGGACTGTTCGTTGACAGAACGATTCATTTATTTCCGTTTCCCCCATTAAGATATAATTAGTACATTACTAGCGACCCGCCCCGGCTTCGCACGGGTGCAATGCTTATGTAAATATGCATGTATTATACACATAAACCTTCCTTAAGAATCACTCTATCTATTAAAAAAAACGCATCAAAATCTGTAGCGTAGTTTTAAAGATCTAAGCATACATAGGGACAGACAGACGGCGGATAGCGACTTGGTTTTATACTATGTAGTGATATCTCAATGGTTTCCCGAAAAAATCTTTCACCTGTTACCGACAAATTTCACAATCAAGAAATGGAATCCTCTGTCAGTACATTTCTTCCCTCTTTATTTTCTACCTTGCGCTAGTTATCAACGGATTCGGGCTCCACTTCCGCACACTGTTAATTTTTCCATGAGGGATTTGCTAGACCTTTTATTTATATGTTATTCTGATGTATGCGAGTATACTATTGTAAAGTTTCATTAAAATCCGGCCAGTAGTTTTTGCCTGAAAGAGTAACACACTGCCATCCATCCATACAAACTTTCACGTTTATAATATTAGTAGAAAAAAAAATACACTTTGCACTGTTTATTAATGTTTGACTGTTTTTACGTCAGTTTTCTATTAGTGAGCTTAAAAATGCGAGCTTCAGATGCCATGTTAAAGACCACCAAGGTCCCAGCTTCTCCCTTAAAATGGCTTTTCGGAATAAGTATTCTTTGAATCGTGTCGTATAAGGAATACGTCTAACGTTTTTTGTACCGTTGAAGTCACTTAGAAATATCAATGGTTGGGGTGAACATAAGAATATTTACTGCATAACAATAATGTATCTTTCGACAGGTTCGATTCTCGTTAGAAATATTTTTTTGAAAAGGCCTCTTATGACGTTAAAAAATTACGTTTTGCTTACCAATATTAACTAAAAAATGTATGCCACCTTATTAAATGGATTTTCACAAGTTTCTTTAGTTTGTAGCCCATCTGCTTTATCATTCTGCCAAAACTTGGTTGACATACAAAAAAAATATGATAACAAAAATCCGTAGCAGAAAGATATAAAAACCAATAACTTAGATGATATGACAAACTTTTCTCGCGCATTTTCTTGGAAAGTTGATATTAGTAACGAAACACGATTTGGACTTTTATCAATACGAGTAATATATGTCAAAGCCAATAAATGACAATTACTTTTATTATATTTGTACTTTTTTTAATATTACCAATATAAAAAATTGTTCCGTGAAATATCTATATGTTTGACATTTTCTTTCTAAAGCTAACCGTCCACCTTTCGGCATCGTACGCATCGGACGCATCGCATCAAACGGATCGTAGTATTATTTGTATAGAAAGTCACACAAGTGCGTCCACCAACCCATATCGTACAAATCGCACGAATCTGTACCCCTAGTATGAGTTTGTTAATTTTCGAGCTCGATTAAACTTATCGCTCTCCCACTAACGCCTCTAGCGTAAACTATCAGAAACAGTAGGCAATGTATGAAAAGAGACGATACGTAGTGTGAGTTTTGATAGTTTACGAGCTCATAAACTATCAAAACTCATACTAAGGGTACTGCTCATTGGCAATGCCGACGCCGTTGCTTCAAGAAGCAACTTTTGCGATGCGTGCCGATAACGTCATTCGGAAATGCCGGTCATTTCCGAATGAGTTTCCGCATTCCGCCATTTGCATTTGACGATCGTATTTGCTTGTTTTTGCATTTTCTTCCTCTTCTGCTAACGCACAAGCGATGACAATTGTTCTTCTTCACTTTCCTCCATTATGTCACAAACACATTTCGCACGACCGAATGAAGTGGCGTCGGCAATCCGATTGCTGGTAGTTGCGGCGGCAAATGCGATTCCTTCCGATCAGGTGGACGCATTGTGAAAAATTCATCTCTTTGATGCGATGCGTCCGATGCGTATGAGGGCATCATACGCAAGGTGGACGCTTAGCTTTAGCCTGCATATCAACTGTCGGTATGGTATTTCTAGGGTATTTCTTATATCTTAAGTATGTTGTCTTTGTGTGCTTTTGTTGTAAGTATAGAAATTATCGGGAAACTATCTCGAGATCTTTTAGACAAACAAGTAATAATATGATAACGATATCATCGATTTATTTATTTATTTGGGAATAACAAACAGTCATACATTAATGAATTAACTTATGTGATACACATTAATAGCAGGGTTGATGAATGTATAACCCACGGCGTTATCCACAGATTAAAATCTAGAAATTAGGTACTAAAAGTCGCTAGATGATGCTACATATATGACGGGTCTCAGCAACATAACTACCGACAGTTTCCCTTAGTAACGGTAAAATTTTGATACACTATTTTGTATAGGATATCTGTCGAAATCGCAAGATTTCACCTAGTAAGCAAAAGTGTAGATAAATAAGCTGCTGATACCCAGCATTAAAATAATAACATAGAAATAAATTGTAGTGGTATGTGCTAACGAAGAGAAAAATAGTGTTCTATAAATTTGACTGTATATAAACCAACTTTCTGAATTTAGATGCTGCAACTGCAAATATTTAGGGATAACTTAATAGCTACTCGTCAGATTTTGATCAAATTTAAATGGGACCACATGACAAGCACCAGCTTCTAAACTTTAAAAGAATCTTTAAAATTGATACACCCAGTAAAGAGTTATGAGGTAACACACATTAAAAAAACGTCCAGTCGAATTGAGAGCCTCCTCCTATTTTGAAGTCGGTTAAAAAGCAAATGTCTAACTTAACTGATCGACGGTATTTGTAACAATATCTCATCGGGGTGTTAAAGGTGTAAATCTTCAACATTGTTAGCACTACGTTAGCTTGTGACATGGATAAATTTGTCGTGATTAAAGAAGCCTGCGTTGCTCAATTGGACAGGCAGTCGCCCGGATTGCGAAAGGTCGTGGGATCAAGTCCCGGCTCAGCACTTATCCATGATAAGATTTTTTTCATGTTTGTCGTTTTCTATTTAATTTGGTATCAATTTCAATCTAAGCATGTCAAATAAAAATTAGAAACTAACTCAATTTTGGAAGTGATGAAGGCTGAAGTAGGAATCGAGCTCCTTAATCCTCAAGCACCGATTGCCTTTTTTATTACGGTGGAAAATCCATTAGTAACGTTGACTAGAAGATGTGATATGTGTGAGACTCTCCGACGCATTTGACAGTACCCTCATAAGCCCTTGTGGGGGCGTTTCGGGCTCTGTGAGTACTTATGTACGCCTCGTCACCGAGATAATCCCCGGGCTGACCCTTTTATTTGTTGACGGGGAGGTCATCATCCCTGCGGGGTGGTGCCAACCGCAGGAGATATGTGGGACTCAAGGTAAAGGCGTTCCCTCCATACCCACTAAACATCCTCCCCAGCCTGGCCTTCAGTGCGCTATTAAGGGACGGCTCGGGATCTGCGCACGTGAGCGCAACTACACCGAGATCGTTCCAACTCTGCCCGTTTAGACACTCCTAGCACCAATTGGTGGCCAGCAGCCACTCCTCCACCGACGGCTGCTTGACCTGGCGCGTCCTCCTGACTAAGACACCGGTAGCAGCCATCGGACCGCCACCCGGGGGACTTGGTGGGAAAACTAAAACAACTCGACGATGGCATGTGACTTGGAATGCCAAGGGGACTCGACATAAAAAGCTACACACCCGCCGAGAAGGGGTTTCCCCACCACGAGGAGGCTCTCGGCCGTGGACGCCAACTACCCAGACGACCCTACATATGGGCCTACCATCTAGTAAAGCATGCCTCTAACTAAAGGATTCCTCTAAAGCATGTCGCTTCCCTTAGTTACACACAGTAGGTGGAACTTCTTTAAGTATATATCGAGCTTCTTTGGAAACTTTGTTTGCGC
This sequence comes from Elophila nymphaeata, assembly GCA_955850985.1. Classification (NCBI taxonomy): domain Eukaryota; kingdom Metazoa; phylum Arthropoda; class Insecta; order Lepidoptera; family Crambidae; genus Elophila; species Elophila nymphaeata. Next base: position 6,944,795 of record OY039080.1, on the reverse strand, counting down.
GATTCAGGTTCCCATATTAACTGTCGCGCTTGTATGATTGCTGTATAGCGGCACCTAAGTAACTTGGCCGCCAGATCTTCTAGGATTATCTATTGATGAAAACTGCATTGAAATCTGTTGCGTAGCTTAAAAGTTCTAAGCGTACAGATAGAAAGAGTGACTTTGTTTTACGAAAGATAATGCGTGCTATAGATGTGTGCTCTAGATACATGATAACGGATGCGTGCTTTGCATGGATGCTAGCTTTTGGGAATTTTCATACTATCATAGCAACCTCGTGGCGGTGCGTCTTCATAGCACAACTTACTCGCTCCGCTTCATAGCTAAGCATTAGTGGAAACGGTGGCATAGCTTCGTAGCTCATCTTTCACATCCTCTTAACATAGCTGCATAGCATATCTCTGATGGAAAAGCAGCCTAATACCCGGAACTCGACTCAGGGTTATTGTTATTTTTAACCCACTTCAAAAGGGAGGAGGTTCTCAATTCAGTTGGTATGTTTTTTCTATCCTTACACAGTACAGCGCGTTTCGTGTAGGGATGGAAAAATAACAAATAATTAAAATATAATAAATCTCTCACTATTTATGATTTTTAAAACTTCTAAGCTTTTTTGGCCTTGTTATGAAAGAACTGAGATTTTAAACAAGTGACGAAACACCTGCAATTTCACGTGGCGCAGCAAGGTTAATACAATAAAATAAAGAGAACACAGAAGGCCAACGCTGTATAGACGGCTGTAATTAGGCTACCTAGAACTGTTATAGTTATTTAGTAATAAATTTTCAATTTTATATTACCACAATGTAAAAACATACAGAGGCTAGACGCCTTTGAAGTTGAGGAAAATGCCGCTTTTGTGTAGACAGCGTGCAGTAGACATACAGTGGACCAGCGTGTACCGAACGAGCGTATGGCAGTTTGGTGGCGCGACGGGCCCCTCTCCTCCCGCATCCCCATCACGATTGCCCTGTCTAGACAGGCTCGTTGGCTGACTGTTAAAAATTATATTAACTCTACTTAAATTATTACACTGGAATTCTTTTTTATGCTCTGCGGTCCCTCAAACACAGACGGACGGATTATCTTACCATTAACTGCTGTTAATCTGTGGATGATTAATAATATCCAGACACCCTTTGATTTTAATTGTCTCGCGGTAGATATCTACCGCGCGGGGATTGAGAGGTTAAATAGCGGCAGACTTTATGGTAGTATAAGTTTATGGTAGCAAGTCAGGCAGCACCACAGACATCAAAAAAGTCCTACTACTAACCAAACCGAACACAAATTTGTACTCCCCTGGGAATCCAACTCGTCCCGGGTTTGATCTGATTTTGAGCCTGAGGTTGCCTTCAAAGACCTTGACACAAGTGTACCGTGACGTGGAGGTATGAAAGAGAAGCGCCCAGGAACTCAATATCTGTACCTTACAGATCGGCAAGGCAAGGGTGGCTAGCGCGGTGGGTTATCTCTCGCACTAGCTGTCTTCGCCTTTGGACTCCTCTGCTTACGATCAGGTGGAATAGAGTCATTTGCTTGACCATTTTATATTAAAAAAAAACTGGAATAGCGCGAAGTGCGAGACTTTGTTAGCACCTATCTAAGGGTGTGGTATGATGTATAGCGAGATGATAAATAGTACTTGAGTACGGTATTGCGTTATACGAAAGACTATATGGAAGTAGCGCATTAGTTCTCGTAATAAGGTCGCTCTAACTGTTGATGTGTGAGTTTTAGGACTGAAACTTACCTTCTGCGGTATTTTATTTTGTGTTACTACATAATGTGCAAAACTTATGTGGAACTTATATTATCGTGTGAATGTCACAAGCTAACGCATATGCATGGCCCACACAAGAGTCAAATCGATTTTGCAATTTCTATCGAGTAAGGTAATTGAGGGTTGAATGTCGATGATCAATTAGTATCTACAACTACTAACAATTACGAGTTTTATAAAGCCACGCTTCTTACTCGTAATTTTTATACCAGACAAATGAAGATTAGGAAACAAACAAAATGTGTAATTATTCGTAATATAAAATGAACATTTGAAAATAATTACGAATATTTTGTGATCGCTTATAGATACTTCGCATCCGTTTGAGAATGGCAACGAATAAGTCAGGCATTTGCCGGATTTGCATTCAGTCTAGAATGATCTCGCGTCTCAGTTGGTCGACTTCACTTCATTACAACGCTTTGATTTAACGCTCAAATGTGCCTTCCTGTGTTTTTAGGTGTTGTACAAATTACAATGCCAGATGAGAGACAAGAAAAACGTGTCATTTAATTCAAAACTACAGTTTTGTTTATGAAAACTATTTTATTTATTTATTCAATTTGACGTGTAGATATAGGACTACTTGCGCCAGTTCATAATATATTTATGTTCGTGTATAACCTGTCTATATTTTTTACGTCATAGAGTTGATAATTCTTCAAGTTAAACTAAACTATGCCCAGTTTGTTAGTCGAAACTGTTTATCTGGCTACACGAGGTCAAAAGAAAGGATAATGATTTTAGCATACTATGTATGTTTGTATTAACGTAACCTCCGTAGCGCCTAAAATATTTATACTAACTAAGAAATTTGGCACTCGTTTCTATGTCACACAATCGAGAAATGGAATTCACTGCCAGCACACGTGTTCCCTTCCGGCTTCCTACAATCCTGGGTCATTCAAAATAGGCGTGAAGAAGCACCTTGCAGGTCAGCAAGGCGAGGGTGGCTAGCGAGGCAGTTTATCTCTCGCACCAGCTATCCTCGCATTTGGACTCTACTTCTGCTTACCATCAGGTGGAATAGAGCCATTTGCTTGACCTTTTTATAAAAAAAAATACAATTTGGATAAGTAAAGTGTTAATCGAATCCGAGTCCGGGTAACATAAGCTATATTTAAACCGACTTTAATAATAAGATGAGTCAATTTTACCTTGTAAACCACGATTTTAACCAATTTCTTTCCTTACCTATTTTTCCCGTAGTCGGGTTAAAGTTTGTTAAACTTTTTGCTTGTTTTAAATTGCAAAATGATTCTTATTTGCAGAAATGCAAGATTGAATATTGAAAATGCAACTACCGAAACATTTGAAGATGGGAGCTGGCGCGGTGTCAGCCGGGTTGTTCGGTGCCCTCTTTGGCTGGGTCCTGTTCCCTGCCATTCTGAAAAGTCAACTTAAAAAGGTAATTACCAGTAGATTGTATTCACAAAGGATCAAAATAATATTTTATCTACACTCATGTTTTCAATATTCGAAATAAGATCCGAAAGGATTTTTAACAGAGATACAATTCACATGAAAATTAAATATCAACCTGTATCTAACTTATTGACCATTAAAGATTCGGTTTGACTCATTATATTACATTATTTTTCTTAAAAAATTATGAACTTATAGCAAATGTGTTTGCGACTTTCAGACAACTCGAGTATGCTTTAACTTATTGCAACCAAATTTAACATGCATGTATGACATCAAAATATAAGGTTTCTATCAACTTTCGAGTCGAGGATCACGAAAGTTAAACAACCAATGCGTCGTTGGTACTCGGATGGGTGACCAAAATTTAACATGCATGTATGACATCAAAATATAAGGTTTCTATCAACTTAATTTTGAGTCGTTTCCCAGTATACGAGAAAGTCAAAGGGAGACCACTCCCCATTTTTTATTTATTTTACAATCAAACTCAAATCATAATTAGACTTTATAATTCGACTCACTGCTGGGCTTCTACGACACTCATTGGAGGATATGGAGTGATGCTATTCTACTCAGCCGGCATCACATAGATTATACGCCACTGACGCCTGCTACAAAAGTCTCATAAAGAAAATACCTAATCTTCTCGCATTTATGTGCGAACCAATCAGTGATTTTTGAAAAGGTTTTGGACAATTCAAAAGTATTTACCTAACAAATTCCATTAAACTAAAGCACTTTTTGGTTGTGTAGGAGTAGGACATTTTCTTGTGGAGATTTTTTGAAAGTCCTAACAGCCACAGAACATAGATATAAGAGGTGTGCTAACAGCTATGGAAGCCTAGTTATTCGTTTCAAAATATTAGAGTTTTCAAGCATTTTAGAACTTGCCAAATAATAATCTCTCTTTCCAAGTCTGACATACTAAGGTGCCTAAGGTGTGTTTTTTGCACGTGATCTCAAAGTTTAACAAAAATTAAGAGAGATAAAAATATTTCCTTTCCTTCGTTTAATAATTTACTTTTAAGGGTGTCTGCAAAGAGTTTCATTCCCAATTAGATTGTAAGTAATATTTTTACTTCCATCGGAAATAACAGAAAAAACGGTATCACTTTGTCACGTCAGAGACACGTGCCGCGTCTCACGGCAATTATTTTTTTCATTGAAAATGTTGATATTTATACAGTGAGTATTTTGAAAGCACTTATTTTCCTTGATAAGATTAAAAAGGTGGTATTTAATACTCGTATTTAACATGCACCTCGTTTGTACTTGATAATCATTAATTTTGAGCTAAAACTCCCAATATTTTTTTCACTATATGTCCATCCATCTTATAAGAAGAAACATACTGTGAGGAAGTTGACTATCACAAAAGCTAAGCTACGGAGTGCGCGATCGGTACTCAGATGGGTGACCGACAAATTTCCAATGATCGTCAATAAATAAAATTGGGAACGGACAGGCAAATGAGTGAAACATAAGTCAAAGTCAAAATCAAAAGATCTTTATTTAAATAGACTCAATTACTAAGTACTTTTAAATCGTCATAATGGCGAATATGTACTTATGAGAAAAATAAAAAAATTAAAATTGAAGGTAGGTATGATACCAGTAATAGTGATGATTCGTTCATAGGCACTATCCATCAATTGGCAAGGTGCTAGTGAGCAGTCGGATGGTACGGTGAGCACCACGAGCACCGTCTTCATACAAACGAAGACAACGTTTTACTTACCCCAAATTATTATCCGATTTTCATGATATTTTATAAATCTATGTTTGTACGTTTGCGTTTTCAAAACTTATTAGTTTTTTCAAAGTACTTAGCAAAATCAATTTAAATAAAGAGCTTTTTCATTACATTAATTTAAAATTACTTAGAATGAATGACGAATTAGCCTGGCCTAGCGTACTAAAACAAGTCCCTGTAATCATAATCAATGAGCTGCAAATTGTTACGCTGTTTAATTTTTTCGACTTAATAATAAGATCAGATCATACTTACCTACTTACTGACTAGGCAGAAATTAGAAAAGCATTTTAGCTTCCGATAAGAGAGCTGTCCCCGTATCGCAATTCTAAGATAGCCACTTATAAAAAAATCGTGATTCTCCCTTTGACTTTCTTGTATACCGGGACAACTCAAAATTTGATAGAAACCTTATATTTTGCTGTCATACATGCATCTTAAATTTGGTTGCAATAAGTTAAAGCATGCTCGAGTTATCGTGCTAACGCACAGACACACACTCGGATATAATTCCAGAAATATTTTTGGACTTAGGGAGGTCCAAAACGTGTAAATCCGTCAAAATCTCGAGGTCGAATTTTTTTACCATTACAAGACTTCCTCTATACTTACTACGTACGGAAAAGTAAAAATCAGGAGTAGTCTCCCCTTGACTTTCTCGTATACAGGAAACTACTCAAAATTAAACCATATATTGTGAAGTCATACATGCATGTTAAGTTTGGTTGCAATAAGTTAAAGCATACTCAAGTTATCGTGCTAACGCACAGACACACACATAATTCCAAAAACGGTATTTTTGGACTCAGAGAGGTCCAAAACGTGTAAATCCGTCAAAATGTCGAGGTCGAATTTTTTGACGATTACAAGACAATCCTCTATACTACGTTTACGAGAAAGTAAAAAATAACATGATGTGGCTACTCAAGTTATCCAATCCTTATAAAACTAAAAAAAATATCTATATACAATATAATAATAAAATATCAAGCCAAAGTACCGAATCAGAAGGCCGTGGATCAGATTACATTACGTCACAGTTTAATTTTGAATAAATAGAATTTCCTAAGAACCTCCTCACAAACAGTTTCTATTATAAATTCTCTGTAAATAAAGCTCAATTAGATTTTCAGGATAACCAAGTTATAACAAAATTCATAATGAATATTACATTATCATAAATAGACATCCATCATTATCCATGAAAATTCCAACCGAAGCTAAAAATGTTATTATTTTAATATGTATTTTTTTGCTCTTTAATTTGCTAAGGGGCAATAAACATTCTCAGTATTTTTTCTACATATAAACTACTAACGCTGATTGTCCATGTAAATAAATATGGTAATAGGTAGGTACATATATTTTTTGCAATAAAATATAGCCTATGTAAGTGTTTTTAATATAGTAGTTTTTGCACCATTCATTATAAACATATAGTAGATTGCTTGACGGAGTGGAATCAATTGCCTTATGATGACGTAGTTAAAAGCCCGAGCGCAGCATGGGCAGCTTCAGTCCGAGTAAGAATTGATTCCTTTTCCCATGTTAAGACCTCTATTTTTAATTTCGAATATAAGGAAATTAAAAAGATTTTTTTCTTAAACATTTATTGTACTTGTATACCTGAAAAATACTCGTAAAAATTATGGATTAGGTAGGTAGAGATGTTTAAAAGATCTTTTTAAATTTTTGTACTCTTTAATAACTGTCAAAACAATTATTCTTCTTTAGACTTTGTATATCCTTACGAATTTGCGAGGTCATAAATTCTAATAGTCAACTGACTGAATATAAATTTTTTTTTCATACACTTAAATCAAATTCTAGAGCTAATTTGAAACGATGGAGATTTTCTGGAATGACATCACATTTTACCAATTTAAAATTATTTGTGAATGGAGTCAACAACCCTAATGTATAAAAAATATTTTTTAATTTAGAACACACCCGCCGCTAACCATCCCGTCGAATTTGAGAGAATACTCACTAACTATTCTTTTTATAATATTATTATAGGTAGAATATATTTAAAACGTAGAATTTTGTGGTTAACCTCGTACAATTGTAGATTATTGTCAGTGTAGTATACACCAGGGTTGGTGTCAAGTGGACAGCCAGCCATAAAAACTCATGACAAAACCTTTAACAGTTTGTCGATAGCAAGACATGCTACACCGACTCGAAATAAAAGTGTCAATTTTTGACCAATGACGTGACTTCTTTACGGCTATGACGTGACTTCTTTACGGCTATAATGTTTAGACAACAGCCATGTGGATGAACGTCCTGTAAGGCTATCTACAATCATTAAAACAAAACCCTTGAATCGTTTATTGGACAGGGACTTCGATTTAGTAGCGATATAGTGATTCAAGGCCTAATCATCGATTTTTACTAACACTAGTAATCACTTTATTTCCGGCTTTGAAAGGGCAGTAAAGCCAACCCTTGGCGAAGTCTAAAAATAGCGCCGTTAGCATTTGCATTCCAATTTTCACGCCCCTTTGCGATCGTTCGAGTAAGATAGTTTTTACTACTTGTTAGCATGGGAAAATATGTCCTTAAAGTTTTACTAGAAAGATACGCTTACTGGATTTGTAAACTTAGATGCCTGTTAAGTTTATTTTTAAATGTTACTTGGATATGGCTTATTCAAGTGTTTTTGATGTGATATAGTGTTTAAAAATCTCAACTACACTTACGAGCAATGAAATCGACTCACCGGTACGTTTTGGTTCAGAACTCCCTAATCAAAATCTACAATTAGTAAATAATAATTGTTAACACCGCGTGTTAAACAAGAACCTAAGCTTACATTAGACCAGTTTTTACTGTGATAGATTTTGTTTTATTGATTTTACAAATTGAAATCCAAACACAAAAAATTTAGCTCTTTTAGCTAAATTTTTTGGGGAAAGCAGCTGAATTTTCAAGGTCAATAAATCTGTAAGCTTAATCAATTATTCAATAAACAATGATTCAATTAACTCTAAACACTCTGCATAGTCACAGAAATGGCGTATGCCGTAAATATGAGAAACCAGGGTTTCAGAAGAAATGAGTCTATTGTCACCAATACTTCGTTTATCGGTGTTTAGAGTAGATTAAATAAAGCTTATGAAATGTACATTCAAACTATATTTACAAGTTTTGTTTATCTAATCTTATTTTTAGATACTGATATATTAAGAATCGAAACCTACGAGGTGAGTCGATTTTATTGCACGTAAGTGTAGAAGGGACAAATGGTGTAAAATTGACTACTGTCAATCTTCTTCTAATGACACTACTTAATTGTATAAAAATAATTGCAATCTTCTTTTTTCAATGTAAACGAGGTATTTTATCAAAGCGTCGGTGGCGTAGTGCGTAAGAGCGTCGTCTCCTACCCGGGAGGCACTGGCTCGATCCCCGCCACGTACCAATGTGTTTTCAAATTTTGAATTCATATATACGTTTAATCGACGCTTACGGTGAAGGAAAACATCGTGAGGAAACCTGCATACACCTCTATGAAGAAACTCTTAGGTTGTGTGTGAAGTCGACCAACCCGCACTTGGCCAGCGTGGTTGACTAAGGCCTAATCGCCCCTAATGTGGGGTAGGCTCGAGCCCCTCGGTGGGAACATTATATGAGCTGTTGATGATGAGGTATTTTATTATTATCGACTTGCATGGATCATAAAGTATTATAATAACATGTAAGTAATAGTATGTACTCAGTATGTGTGATAGCCGCTAGTTGCGCGAGTCCTCTATGGCCGCCTTTGTATATTTGACAAAAAATTCTCAAATATCCTGCACTGCACTGCCAGTGCAGGATATTTGAGAATTTTTTGTCAATAGTATACCTAATAAAAATAAGTATCACAATTCACCAAATCAAGCTAGACAAACAAATTGTCTGTAATAGCACGAAAAATACACAAAAATTAATTCCAATTTCGGGCACATCGTTTCATTCGAGATAGATATTGGTTTGGGTCAAAAAGTTCTCGAATAACGCATGCATGTGACGGGATTGGAAAACGTTGCTTGGATGTGGGCAGCACAGAACTGATAGTTTCTAGATACTCTTGTGGGCGGTCTATATTCAGCGGTGGACGTCAGTCGACTAAAGTAATTAATGCAATGTGTTCAATATTGTACAGTATATTTAAGCCTTATGGCAACACTTTTTGATAGTATTCTAGGTGTTAAGTTAAGCAACACTCTCTCTCTACGGCCTTTCTTTTACTTGCCTTTGTGTGAGCTCCGGTGTAAAATTTTATTTAAGCTATAAAATCAGTGAACACATATAAAATATTATATGCGTTCACTGTATAAAATGGTTTATAGTCTACGGCCTTTGTGCGAGTTCCGGTGTAAAATTTTAATTTAAGTTATAATAATAATAATAATAATAAATCTTTATTTTGAAACCATTAACATTATTAAATTACGGTACAGTCAAACGTTAACAACTGCTGTAGTCAGGGACTGTGTCGCAGCTGTTAGCGCCCACCTCCATATTGACAGGCGTTTCAGATAAATACATTAAGCTTATACATAAATGAGAAAAGAAAAAAAAAACAACTATTTAAAAAGTATTAAAAAGTGCCTTATATATGGATGTGTGTGTATGTAGGTATGTGTGTTTGCTTCATTTCAATAGCATTTCAACCTCATCATAATCAAGTCCCAGTAGCCAGTCACTCAAGATGGACCTACACTTATATATGGGTAGAGGGTAAATATTCAATATTTTATTTACTTTATTGTAAAGTAAGGGTGACAAATATTCGTAGTGATGCTTTACTAACTGAATTCTAGATTTCAATGTAGGACATACTTTATAAAATGAACACACTATTTAAGGCGACGATAAGTGCTGGCGACCTTTGACCTTGCTCATAGTGAGCGGAGCATTCCGTGCCTGCATAGCACACTCTTTCTAAACACACAGAAAACGGAAAAACTATTTTTCTTAACAAGATGCTAGATTTTCGTTGTTTAATATCAATTCAAAATCATATAAACAACGAAATTGTCTACAAGTTAAATATAATTTTATGAAAATAGTAGTTTCAAAGCTGTAATTTTTTATTTTGGTAAGAACCTCTTTCTGTTTTCTGTGGTAAGAACTATTTTCCAGATTTTTTAAATATTTTTTTTAAATAAAAAAATCTCATAGTGGAATCATTTTTTTCAATACTAGAAAAAATACACTAAAAAAAATCGACCTGTCCCAGGCGGGAATCCAACCCAACATCTTCCGCAATCCGGCAACGCAACCGCCCGGATTGCGGAAGATGCTGGGTACAATTCCCGCCGAATTTTTCAGTGTATTTTTTCTAGTATTAAATCTCATACTGTTTAGTTGTATTTAAGTAGTCTAGTTTCATAAGTATATTTTTTCAAAATTACGCTCTTATTATTATCACGTGATGATCATTCAAAAATAGGTAAACAATGCAAATTCTATTATATAAAAAATCTCGTGTTAAGGTGTATGTCGCACTTCTTCGAAACCGCTCGGCCGATTCATGAAATTGTAACAGTAAGAAAATAGGTCGTTAAGCTATATTTCATATTATCTATCGCTAAAAAGACAAAAATCGGGAGTGGTCTCCCCTTGACTTTCTCGTATACCGGAAACGACTCAAAGGTTGATAGAAACCTTATATTTTGATGTCATACATGCATGTTAAATTTTGGTCACCCATCCGAGTACCGACCGCGCACTTGGTTGCTTAATTTTTTGATCGACGGCTTAAAAGTTGATAGAAACCTTTTATTTTGATGTCATACATGCATGTTAAATTTGGTTGCAATAAGTTAAAGCATGCTCGAGTTATCGTGCTAACGCACAGACACACACAGATACACACACAGACATAACTCCAAAAAAAAATTAATTTAATTATATAAGGTCCAAAACTTGTAAATCCGTCAAAATGTCGAGGTCGAATTTTTTGACGATTACAAGACTTCCTCTATACTACGTACGAGAAAGTAAAAATACACGATCAACATTCCCCGGCTTAGCTAGTATAATTATATGTGTTTCGTTTCTTGAACACGATGAAAACTATGATCGCACCTAAGGGAATACGTTTATTATTTGAATTTATGACATGGAAATAACTCGGCTTTCACCCCACTAGATATCAAATTAAGATAAGACTAAAAGTCACACTTCACCTAATCCTTAACAGATTGAATAATCGATTGTCATTTTTTATCTCTGACGAAGAATCTCTTGGCGGACACCTCATCGATGGTACATAAGTGATGATAATGCAGGATCGAAGCGAGATCAAAAAAATGTTAATTCATTCCATGTCATCATATCCAAGTTTAACAGCTAGTCGTTGACTTCCTCTATTAGGTACAAAATAAGCACCTGTCAAAGGAAGCCACTCCTCCTTAGCCATGTCGTATCTATTACTTTAAATCCTAGTATATCGTAGAGATTCAACTAACATTTTATTTGCTCCGGAATTCTATATAAATAAACTTACAAAAAAATGAACATATTTTGACAGCTAATAGCATTAAACATAATTTCATATGGTATGTTTGTCGTGGCCCGGCCAGATCATGTAATTCTTGGGCATATCGTCTACCTACCGATCAGACAGATACGTAGATTAGACTCTCCCACAAACAGTCCACTCCGCTTGGTCATAAAAATAACCTTGAACCTACTGATCACTCCTGACCACTTCCATTTTTAGATAATGGGCTACTCGACCAGTGGTCATCAACATTTTGACAACCAATATACTAGAAATGAAACGGATAGTTGTTTGGCCGGAACCCGAACCGGATATCCGGCGAGTTGCGTAGCCGGATGGCCGGATATTCGGCACATTGTCTCGGTGCATGTTACACGACTTTAAATAAAAGCCGTCATAATTATAAGTTATTTTATTGAACCTCACAAAGATTAATGTATTGCATTTTATGATAGGGAATTTTCGAAGTTTTTGATTATCCGGTATCCGGCCGGATAGTAAATTTAGGCCGTATATAATTGTAACTTATATGTGTAAGTGTACGTTATAACGTACACACACTCACACACCCACACACGCACACACATACGCACGCAAACACGCGCGCATACACACACACACACACACACACACACACACACACACACACACACACACACACACACACAGTCCATCATTATTTAGGGACGAACAATTGGGGATAAACATTATAGAACCTTTTTATTTCCAGGAAATGGCGCTATCTAAGAAAACTGATGTGCGGCAAATGTGGGAGACTATTCCTTTCGCTTTGGACTTCAAGGTGTACCTGTTTAACTACACTAACGTAGATGAGATCCAGAAGGGCGCTGTGCCAATCGTCAAAGAAATTGGTCCATACCATTTCGAGTGAGTAACTAATTTATGGCCCTTTAGCCACTCGAGTTTAGTCACATAAAAATATACCAAAAAAAAATTAAATGTATTACGTTTATCGGGCATATATGAATATATCAAATATATCAGAGATCCCTTCCAAAGAACCTTTGGATGGACAGGAAAGGCATGGAATTATACCCACATGAAGTCGTTGATGTCCAGGCAATATTAGAACTATCATATTATAGGTATTAATTACAATTATACATTCGAACACGCTCATAATCTCAAAAGGGTTTATATCAACGCACGGCCCAAACCGCTGGGACTAGAGATTCGAAATTTGGCACGTAGGTTCCTTATGAGGTCGAAGGGTGCACTAAGAAAATTATTCATCCCTAAGGTGGTGAAACGGGGTCTTGAAAACTGAGACTGAAACTTTGAATTTAGGCACTTGATACTAAATAAATGGGTATTGCTTCTAACTGAAATCTGTCTATGTTAAGTATACGTATATTTATAATTATAAATTAAGTACCCAAAAGGTTATCATGTATCCCTAAGTAACTATTTCACGCGGACAAGTCGCGGGCAAAAGCTAGTAATATATATTTGCAATGTCGACTCTATACACATAAGGTATAATGTACGTAATAGTATGTACAATAAGTCCATATAAAGTCGAAGTCTAAGAAGATTATTTTAGTTTTATGTGGAGCCGATTTTTGGAGAACTGTTATCGGCTTTACACATACGCTCGAGAACACACAAATACGAACATGGACTTAAGAATATTTTCGTTAAATAATATTTTCTACTTTTCAAATTGTTCATAACTTTCGTAATGGTCTACAATTTTTAATTGTGAAATATTTACTAAGGGATGGTGTCTTAGTAAATATTTCACAATTAAAGAAGAGCCATTGTGATTCAGCCATGCCAGTGAGTTTATGTAAATTTATTTATCTACCCTCATGTTTTAATATTCGAATTATGATCTCTTCTTCTTCTTTTAAACGAATGGCGATCGCGACACATAAAGATTACACGTTGCGACAATATCAAGTGAAAATTTTATTAAAGTAACCGACAATTGTACGGTAGATTGAGACTCAACACGTGTTTTTGGAACAAGAACTCGGGAGAAGCTCAAAAAATTATGATCTCAAGGCTGAACATAATAATAATTATTGGTAATTTGACATACCTACTTTTTAACACAGATAATTAAAACAAAAAATTGGTTGTCTGTAAAGTCGGTTTAGTGACGATAGTTGAACGTGACAACGTCTTAAGAAAATACTGATGGAATGGTAGCATTTTTCAAAAGAAAAATTTAATTTCATTTGTTTAATAGATTTCGCATTATAGTATGAATAAACTTGTAATAAAATCTCTTTGGCTATACTATTTGTATCTGGCTGGTTTTGGTACCATTGAAAGTTTAAATTTTAAAGAACATAATTCCAAATTCAAATTAGAGAATTAGATTCAGAGCGAGGTAACGCCGCATGACGTCATGTTTTTTCGTGCGAGCAGCCGGCTCTATCGAATTATAAGACGTTGTCACGTCAAAAAAAAACAACCTGCAATTTAATGACCATTCTAGCATCGGTTCGACTCCTTTTAAGTTACTGCTATTTTTCTTTAAAATGAAACAAACTAACGGCAAAAGTGTTTCAGACAGCCAAATTATGCTGCTGGTTCACACTTTTTTTTAATTTCTTCTAAAAAAGGCAACTATTTAATCTCTGACTCCGCCATATATTTTACAGAAAGCTTTCACGAAAATTTCATGGAATGTAAAATTTACAAAAAAATAGGTAAAACGTAACATTAGCCTATTTTGTTTTATTTGAATGCATGTGTAAATACAGAGTAATGATTGTGTAACTGCACATAACTTGTTATTAAAACAGTCGCATGATACTACAAAAAACTCGCCAAGACTTGTGTGTTAAACACTTGTTCGTGTTTTAATGACCTGTATTTTGTGATCAGAGAGTATTCATGTCACGCTCAAAGGCCGATAACGTTGTGGTCACAGTGAAACATCCACTTATGTTATTGATAATTATCCTTTCGAACCCTGTGACTGAACGCATTATGAGCTATTTTTTCGCTCAATGAGCGTTATCGGTCTTTGAGCGTAACATATTTTTGTATCTTTACGCTCATAGCCTTCATCTCACTTGATGGTAAGTAATGATAAGGCAGCTGGAAGCGAACTTCACCTGAACCCTCAGCCACTGAGACACTGGCTATGTTAAGTTTTGTTGTAAAAACCAATTTTGTCACAATTAATACAAACATGTTCTATAATCATCATCATTTCATCCGAGAGACGCCCATTGTTGGTCGTATGCCTCCCCGAGTGATCTCCAAACTAGTCGGTCCTACACTGCCCGCATCCAGCGGCTTCCCGCTACCTTTACCAGATCGTCAGTCCACCTTGACGCTACTATGAACGTTGCGTTTCCTACGTGGACGCCACTCGAGGACCTTTCCGCCCCAACGGCCATCAGTCCTTCTCGCAATGTGCCCTGCCCACTGCCACCTAAGGTTAGCAATTCTTTGGGCTGTGTTAGTGACTTTGGATCTCATGCGGATCTCATCATTTTTGATATTATGATCACGCAGAAAAATTCCGAATATACCCCTTTCCATTGCCTTTGGGTGATTTTGAGATGAGGCCCATTGTAACATGTTCTTTAGAACTAAATAATTATAATATGTAGGTACATGAAAAGTATAGATACTTTTCATATATATATTATAAATATCTCTTAGATTTGTGCGAGCACTATACACTTAATAAAATCATATTTAATAAAACCACTTATACGGATTTAACTGACATGTATTTATGTGAACAGAAGACTAGTTTTCTCGTGACCACGATCACACGTCAAATGCTCAGAGTTGTTACGAAGCGTCAGGCTAGATAAGAAAACGTGGAAATACACATCAATTCCGTAAAAGTATTTTTATTTATCATATTTCATGTTGCTTACGTAAATAAGGTGATAAACGTGATTTATGTCAAACACATAATTCGAGCAAAACGACTGAAGATATTCCAAAATATAGTGAAAGAAAAAAAGACGACATTCTTAGAAATAAAACTTTCTTATTTCGTTAAGAATACTCAGGCGATTTTTATAATTACTGCTTTATCCACGAAGGTATCGTACTAGTCTACAATTTTCACGTCAAATATATCTTTCATTGTTCTTTATAAAAGTGTCTAATACATTTCTGCCAATACGTGTCATTAAAAAAGTGAGGGTGAAAGATCTACAATTAGTTTGTAATAACAGACACGGAGAAATAAATAATAATAAAAAGTGTTGAAGAAATATAAGGCAAAAGAATAGGACATAGTTCACCGCGGGACGAAAGTGACAGATTACTTAGAATCGAACTTTCTCCCAAGTGTTACATAGTGCTTTATACTACACCTGTGAGGAACATTCAAAGACTTGTTAAATTGAATTAAGCAGTACCTATGATAAAATTTCAATTTGAGGGAATAATAGCTACTGTTCCGATCAGGTGTAGTATAAAAGCTTATTTGTACGCTTCCTAATTATATATCTACAAAAGATTTATTAACTCCACATATATCTATATAAATATGTGGAGTTAATAAATCTTTTGTCTGTTCCCGTCAGAGAGTAGATGATTTTGTTTTGGTCAGACTGTAGTGTAGAACATTAATCATCCATTTTTAGCGGCATGGCACTGTAAACTAGTAGGTACTTATCATGCCGGTAATGTACACATTTTAAGGTAATACTATCAGATTTGTATTTATGGAGGGGGGGGGTTGCTCGAATCCTTTCGCCGTTTTCCTTTTATACGTCCGGACTTCACTTTAAAATATTATGGCAAACCCTTCTCAGTCCGCTCCTTCGATTAATTGCGTTCGGATGTTTTTCGGATTTTTTATTTTAAATTTCAAAAATATTATTTTTAGTGGCAATTAAGTATATTTTATTAAAAAAGGATAAGCCGTCTAAGCGCTCATTAAAACTCAACGAAAACTTTAACTAAGACGTTTTTTTTTTGTTATTTAAGGATTTCTTCAAAATGGTCGAATTTATATCGATACAGTTTATACGGGCCATCTCTGATCTTGACGTAGCTAAAAAAGAATCATTAAAATCGAATCAGGTAACAAACACACACTATTTATATATACATATATAAGGTACTTAATCTATTAATATAGAGCTGGGAAAACTCCAAGTACACTCTGAAAGCCACTGTATTCATTCAACGTAATATAAAGATATATATACATATAAATAGTGTGTGTTTGTTATATAGAGAACATAAAGAAGAATACGTGTATATTTATATATAGAGAACTTCCTCTTTTTTTTGAAGACGGTTCGGTATAATCGATTCATAATTGATGGAGTAATCGCGGAACATACATAAAAAAAATTAAAAAAAACAACAACATACAGTCACATAGAGAACCCCCTCCTTTTTGAAGTCGGTTAATAATTAATGTCTCAGAAATAATTCGCTTTTGGATAGTACATCCAATAGTGAAATCGACTAGTATTGCCTCTTTTATCTCCCCTTAACGGGTCCGCTACTAATTACCAGTCATTCTATACTTATACCTGACCATATACAAAATTAGTTTCAAAACTTACACCAAAGTAAGCTATAGTCTTATCGTCTTTTTAAAAGTAATATGGTTGGCACTTTACGTCACAACTCTGCTAAGCTTATCCCGTGTACTTTTCGAATACGCGCCACAAAACCAACATCAAGGAATGAAAAACTCGAACAAATATGTCGGCAACAGCTCTCTGTCCTATAATGAAAACTCAGCCGTCCATACACAAGTACACAATATGCATCGAAAGACGACTAAATCAAAAACACCCAGTTGAAACATGTCTTTGAAGGATTAATTGTAAACTAGCGCTCTTCCCGCGACTTCTCTTTTGACTTTTTACATAAAAACAGCCTATGTTACTCAGTTGTTGTACTAGGTGGTAGACCCATATGTAGGGTTATCTGGGTAGGTACCGCCGCCTTTCTTATTTCTGCCGTGAAGCAGTTCGCTGTGTTTCGGTTTGAAGGGAAAGGTAGCCAGTGTAATTACTGGGCATGGAAGGTATATCATCTTAGTTCCCAGGATGGCAACGCACTTGCAATGTTGAATGATTTACCATTAATATAGCATTAGCCGCCTTAGTGGGACCGTCGCCTATAACAACTTGCAATATTAAGTACGTGGCAGGGATCACAGAACACAGGGGATCGTATACCAATGCCTCCTGGGTGGAAGACGACGCTCTTACGCACTACGCCACCGACGCTTTCAATTTTCCATACATTTTGTTTTTTGATCGATTTATTTGTATGGAGATTTTTTTTTTAAATTAAAGTTTTTGATATCACCATAGTATTTTTATGACTATGTTAGCATGGCTAGATGCCGGCTTCATACCGCATGTACCAAACACCTTGTATAACGTTTTAACAGGAATAGTTACGTCACATTTATATTCGTTTTTGTAATAATATTGTGTTTAGAAGCGCTTATTTTGACGGACTACATTATGCCTTGTTATGTTTACTTGAAGTGAAATTATTATAGACGTAATAAAGGCAACGGGATATTATTTCGTAAGAATAGCTGGTGTTAATGTAATTTTCCATACAAAGCAGACGGAATTTTTGATGAGGTGTTTTAAGTTGATTTAATAAGGAATATTCCTGACTTCCACTAAGAATAAGAGTAAGGCCGTACTGTATTCGGTTAGCTTCTTTTAATATCATTCGGTGCTTCCGCTGAAAAATTAGCATTAATAAATATATTATTTTCTTGTTAATTAATTGTTAGTTAATGTATAAATTAAATCTACAATTGTCATAATATTTATCAACAGTCACACAGTTTTTCTTCGAAAGTTGCTAAAATGTAATATTTAATGGTTGGTGCCTTTTTAAGCACTTTCGGGAGGATGTTACAACGTCACCATGAACCGGCGAAGAGTCGACACCGTCTGCAAAAAAAGTGAGACCGTGTTCAAGTGTTATATTGGTGGCAATAAACGTGATTTAAATTGGATTGATTTGTTTGAACTCTTGCTACCGCCAACGGGTATTTGGAATGGAAATTAGACATTTAAATTGTGCTAGAAATTATGCAATGAAAAAGAACTAAGACCTACTACAGTATTTTTAAAGCGTCTAATAAATTATCTTCATTCCCCCCGCGTGAGTAGAAGTTTAGTCCACATGCAAAGATTGCTATGCGAGAGATAAAGTGTCATCGCCTTGCTAACCTACATGCTGTCTTCAAAAAACATTATTAAGAAAACATTAGTAAAGTTCTTGTATTTCAGCGAGGGTGGGAGCTACACCCTAGCTTGAGTTATTTTTAACCGACTTCCCAACAGGAGGAGGTTCTGTATTCGTCTGTATGTATTTTTTTTTTTATGTATGTACACCGATATCTCCGTCATTTCTGGACCGATTTTCAAAATTCTTTTTCTATTCGATAGTGTTTGCTCCCGAGGTGGTCCCATTGTCACCAAGTCAGGATCTGATGATGGGAAGCCAGGGAAATCGAGGGTAACCCTCAAATTTTATAGGCATGTACAACGTTTTTCATATTTTTTCTAAAACTATGCTAGCATTTGCGTCTGGTAGTCACCATCTCATGTTGATGAGCTGATGATGGAAGGTAAATGTATGTTCACCGATATCTCTGTCATTTGTAGACCGATTTTCAAAATTCTTTTTTTATTCGATAGTGTATACTCCTGAGGTGGTCCCATTGTCACCATGTCAGGATCTGATGATGCAAAGTTAGGAAAATCGAGGGCAACCCTCGAAAAACAACGGAAATGGGAGGGTTATTCATATTTTTTATAAAGCTATTCTAGTATGATTGCGTCTGGTAGTCATCTCATGTTGATGAGCTGATGATGGATGGTAAAACTCCTTAATTGTTAGGAGTTGGTTTTTGATTATTTAAATATTAAAGGTACCTAAAGACCGGTAGTTGTGTTCTTTCAGGTGATTTAGGTGAGCTGATGATGAAATAAAAACTCCTTAATAGTTAGGAGTTGGATGATAATTCTTTAAATATTAAAGGTACCCAAAGAGCGATAGTTGTATTCTTTCAAGTTATTCAGGTAAGCTGATCATGAAAGGAAAAACTCCTTAACGGTTAGGAGTTGGATGATAATTCTTTAAATATTATAGGCACGTAAAGACCGCTAGTTGTATTTTTTCAAGTTAATCAGGTGAGCTGATGATAGAAGGTAAAACTCCTTAATGGTTAGAAGTTGAACGATAATTCTTTAAATATTAAAGGTACCTAAAGAGCGATAGTTGTATTCTTTCAGGCTATTCAGGTGAGCTGATGATGGAAGGAGAAACTCCATAACGATTAAGATTTGGATGATAATACTTTAAATATTGAAGGCCTACCTTTATTACCTAAAGACCGATAGTTGTATTCTTTCAGCTTGTTAGGTGAGCTGATGATTGAAGGCAAAGCACCGTAATACTTAGTATTTAGATGTTAAACTTGTACAAAACTGTAACATTTTGTCACACATAAAACCACCTCTGGCAGTATGGACCATGCAGTGCCTCCAAATAGTGACAGGTTGCCAGCTTGTCGCCTACATAAAAGGGGCACAAAACCCAAAAAGTAATCCCCCGAATGGCAACGCACTTCTAATGTTAAGTAATTTATCCTTAATATTGCAGGTGTCTATAGGCGACGGAACCACTTAACGCCGAGTGGGCCAAAAGTTTGTTGGCCATCTCGTAATATATATAAAAAAGCAACAATTATTCTACATAAAACACTAAAAATAGAAAAATAAACAACTTTTCAAAAAAAAGTCCAACCGACTTCAAAAAGCATAAAAATAACATATTATTAAAATGTGTGCTAGGTACCTGCAGTACTGTGTGAAGTCGGTGCCAAGCCAACTAGGTATTCTATAGTTCCGCCTGCCACATCAGACTCATTGATCACACCATCCCGCGATTGCGACCGACCGAACGCGCCAGCTTAGGTCATGAGGGGCTCGTGGTGCTTAACGATTGGCATGGCTTGGCACCGGGTTCAAACAGTACAGCAGGTACCTAGCACACATTTTAATAATATGTTATTTTTATGCTTTTTGAAGTCGGTTGGACTTTTTTTTGAAAAGTTGTTTATTTACCAATAAAATTGACCATAGAACACGCTCTTAAAGTTTTATTACTACCTCCCATGACATACTATATAATATTATCGATTACCGCTAAAGGCTGAAAGTTATAAAAAATATTAGATTAGACAGAGCTTTAGATAACATTTGGTTATATAAAAAACGTCGGTGGCGTAGTGCGTAAGGGCGTTGTCTCCCACCCAGGGGGCACCGGTTCGAACTCCGCCACGTACCAATGTGTTTTCAAATTTTGAATTCATATGTATGTTTGATCCACGCTTTTACGGGGAAGGAAAACATCGTGAGGAAACCTGCACACACCTGAGAAGAAATTCTTAGGTTACGTAAGACGTCGACCAACCAGCACTTGGACAGCGTGGTTGACTAAGGTCCCTAATTTGGCGTCGTTGGGGACATAATATGAGCTGTTGATGATGAAAATTATATAAAAAGCCACTTAAGACAGTATGGACCATGATGTGACTCAAAATAGAGATAGGTTGCCAGCCGTTATTTTTTTCATTAAACAATATAATACTCTTTATTGCACTTAAAATACATAAAAAAGGTTGTCAAAACATAGTTTGCAAGGGCGAACTTATCTCTAGAAGAGATCTCTTCCAGTCAACCTATGAATATGTGTTAGTATGATGATAAGGTAGGCGACATAAATGCAAAAAAATATGTTTAGTGTCGAATAAAATTTTATAAATACCTATCTAAACATATACATACCCATAAACGTACATACATGATATACATATAGAAAATAACACACACATACATATATATAAATAAATAAATATACATGTACATACACATATATACATACATATATATACTAAAATGGACATGAAGAAATATATATACACTTACTCACTTACAATATACCCCACTCACGTAATATTACGCAAGCCGTAAATTATATCGCACTGGCTTAACTTTTAACATGGGTGAGGCTTAACTGCCTGAGGGTCATGAGCGACGGTCTGTAATTGGGACCCAGATTTTATTTAGAAAATTTCATTTTCAGCTATTATCATTACTGATTTTAATTTCCGAGACATGTTTGTAAAATTAATCGAAAACGTGATTATTCATAAACAACCCTTCTTTTGAAATTGCTCATTTTTACTTTGTAATTTCAAATTATTGAAGATAAAAAATATGTTATGCCCAGGTGGATATACAATTTAAGAGCTTTTAGTCTGAAATTTCTTTAAGAACTTGCTTGTTTAAATCATTAATAACGGTATCTGCACTTGAAACTAACTTTTACTGAAATATTAAATACTCGAAAAGCTTTCCCTGAAGCACCACTAAATCTAAAAATCTAAGAATCTAATAACATAAGCTCGAGATGTTAAATGCGTGAAGAAGTTACCACGGACAGGATTATTAATTTGGGATGAAAAATATTAAGCATTACACCCTCTAATGTAGATGGTACATTAATTGGTGTCCACGTCCGCGCGCCGACCCCAAAAAGCCTCCTCGTGGCGGACCCTGGTAACGTGGTGGGGAAACTTTCTCGGCGGGTGTGTGGCTTTTGATGTCAAGTGTGTCCGCTTGGCATTTGAGGCGGCCTATAAGGCCGACATCGGCCAGCGGCCCACAGGGGCAGTCGGTAGCCCCTGGGGCTGGTGGCCACCAATTGGTGCACAAGGAATGCCTAGACGGGCAGCGTTAGGACGGTCTCGGTATAGGTGGAGGATGTTTAGTGGGTATGGAGGGAACGTCTTTACCTCGAGTCCCACATATCCCCTGCGGTTGGCACCACCCAGCAGGGATGATGCGTAAATGCATTTGACCTCCCCGACAAAAAAAAGGTAGTACAATAATTAGCTAAGTACGTAAATATTTGTTCAGAGTTATTTTTTTATGAACAACGGGGCCGACCTTTGAAGGAGAGCCTAATGTAGGTATTCGATTTATCGCATCCGATTCGTCGAGCTTTATGTCGTTGGATGCATGTTAGATTCTATGGATCGATATAGCGAAATGTCGACATTACGATTTATCCACCTTATGGTTCTTTTTAGGGTTCCGTACCTCAAAAGGAAAAAACGGAACCCTTATAGGATCACTTTGTTGTCCGTCTGTCTGTCTGTCTGTCTGTCAAGACCCTTTATCTCAAGAACGCGTGGACGTATCAAGCTGAAATTCACACGAAATACTCAGGTCTATTGTCCCTTTAAGCTGTGAAAATATTAAACTTCTAAGCCAAGCCAATCAAAAGATACAGCCGATTATGTCGATATTTTCAATAAATTTCCGACACTCGCAAAGGAATCAAAACCTACAGGATACTTCCCGTAAACTCAGAATCTTGAAATTTGGCATGAAGCATTGTCATATAATGCAAATATAGGAATAATTGCGAAAATCACATTTTTTTAGTTATATAATATAATAAAAATATTTTAATAAAATGAAACTTACTACCTTATTTCTCACGAACGAATAAAGGTATCAAATTGAAATTTATACCAAATACCTAGGTTTATTGTCCCTTTAAGCAGTGAAAAAATCAAACTTCTAAGTTAACGCAATCAAAAGATACAGCAGTTTATACCGACACCTTAGACGAATTTCCGTCACACGCTAGGGAATGCTACGTTTGTACGGCGGAACCCTCGGTGTGCGAGTCCGACTCGCACTTGGCCGGTTTTTTATTGTTCGAGTAAACAACAGTCATAAATATCTAAAACTCAACAAAGGTGATATAAACGAAATAAATTTGTCTAGAACTGTTAATAACAACGTTAATTTACAGTACAACAAAGACTACATTATTATCAGTAAAAATTTGATTGTGATAATTATGAGAAAACGAGTAAATATTGTTCCGTTGGAAAACAATAATAGCCCACTAGCTAAATAAATAAATACAGAATAAATAAATAAGATGATTATAATTGTTATTTTTCGAGAAAGGGTTTTCGAGTTTTCCATATTCAAATACGGAAATCTCGAAAACCCTTTCTCGTAAAGGGCATTCGATATCAAGTAGAAAACCCGTTAAAAAAATGTTACATAGATACTAGATATAACGATATTGTAGTAATAAATTTGATATGTTTTTTTTAAATATACTTATATACCCAAATATTAAACGATAGATACATGAAAAGATGGATAGATTGTGTAAGAGATGATATGGCAAAGAAATGAGTTAATGATGCGATGACGGCTGATAGGGATATATGGGAGAGAAACTCATATTACGCTGACCCCAAAAAATATTGGGAACGGGGTATGCAAATGAAGGGTTAAAAACGACCACGACTCCTTCTTGTTCATTAACAAATATTTGTCCCTACCACGGTTCGAACCCGGATCGTTTGCATAACAGCGTTACTGACCACTCCAGCACAATGACGTCTTATATTTATAAGTTTGTAAACAAGACATTTAATTTATTTTCTATAAAACAAAAACTTTATAACACATTCACAAAAATAATAATTAAAAAAAAACTTTATTTTCTTTGGGTCAGATTTATGTAAGAACTAGCTTTTGCCCGCGACATTGTCCGCGTGGAATAGTTACTTCAGGCAGCGTTTTGATTTTTTAGGGAATGCATTTCTTATCAAGTGCCTAAATTCTAAGTTTCATGGTTTTATTCTAGATAATGAGGAAAAAATCACCATGTTCATTTTCAGACTTTTTCATCCCATTTTCCCCTTTTAGGCGTTGAATTCTGAAAAAGCCTGAATCATTTCTTTACTTTTTTATCGATAGGTGTACTCCTATGAAGTTTCGAATTAAATAGAAGACTATTTAGTTAGAACTCATGTTGTTTCCTCATACAAACTTTGAACCTCCGTTTCACCACCTTAGGGGGTACATTTTAAAAATCTTTTCTTAGTACACCCTTAGACCTCATAAGGAACCTACGTGTCAAATTTGGAATCCATAGACCCAGCGGTTTGGGCTGTGCATTGATATGTTAGTCAGTCAGTTTCTTCTTCTTATATATATTTAGATGTCTGTATTTACACACTTTTTCCCATATTTTTCCTAATTTATCACTTTTCTTGTACAGTGAATGGAAAGAGAAAGTGCAAATCGAGGAGAATGAAGAAGATGACACGATATCGTACAAGAGGAGAGACGTGTTCTACTTTAGGCCAGAGCTGTCTGGCCCAGGACTGACCGGGAACGAACTCATTGTGATGCCACATGTACTCATGCTTGTGAGTAAATGGAATGTACTTTAGAATATAATTGAATATAATAATAACTTTACTTACTTGACTTTAATGCCTATTACTCGTAGTAGGGTACTTGAGTACTACAATGGCGACTTGTAAAATTAGTGAGCATGTCCTTTCTTTTGATTTTTGTCGGGACTACGATATTACATGTTTAACTAGAAGTAGCCATTCCAATCTTGCCTCGAAGGTACTCCAGTTATAGCGTCCAGTGAACACATTAGGAGGCAATCAGTTCCACATAGCTGTTTGCATCATAAAGCAGTTAGCAAATCGCTTTATGCGGATGGCAGGCACATCAAAATGGGTGGTAATTTAACTTGCGTTTCGTGTACCGATAATGAAACGGGGCTATCAGAATTACTGCACACAATTCCAATTATATACAGAACGAATACTGATAGACAGGCTACCTTTCGGCAGTGTTTCGATGCTTGTCAATTAATTCATAAATATAAGTTTTAATTATGTAGTGTGTACCTAACTACCTACCTAGGTACACAGAGTCGTCATTTCCCTGACATTTTTTTGGTTAGTGTAAGCCTAACTAAGTTGGAGAGTTTATCGGAAATCTCTAGAGAGTTTCCGAGTGTACACGTACTTCGAAAGTTGATTATATGGGGCTAGTAAATATACTCCACTTCAAGATATGTTGGGATACTAATTATCCACTTACCCCTATAAAGCAAACCCAGAACGAAATCGACCTGCCCCAGGCGGGAATCGTACCCAGCATCTTCTGTATTCCGGGCGGCTGTGGATTGCGAAAGATGCTGGGCTACTATTATTTATTATTATGTATTTTCTTCTAGTTTTACTAAGTAATTCTATTTCTGATGTTTTTTTAGGCCATGGCGACAATCGTGAACAAGGAAAAGCCAACCATGTTGGGCATGTTGAACAAAGCTTTCAATGGCATTTTTGATAATCCCACGGATATTTTTTTGAAAGAAAAAGCTTTAGACATCTTGTTCCACGGATGGATGATCAATTGTCAAAGGTCGGAGTTTGCGCCAAAAGCAGTTTGCACAACGCTGAAGAAAGAAGGAGTTAGCGGGTTGAAGTTTGAAGAGAACAATCAATACAGATTCTCACTTTTCGGATCGGTACAAAAAAAAAAATTTTTTACTTTTAATACGATTTACTTTATTTGTTTTGTATTGTCGGTGCCAACCTCAGTATTTGGGTTAAACGTTGTCACTTGTATTTGGGACCGACCTCAAAAAAACTATAATTATATAGATTAGATTTGTATTAACAAAATTTTTGTTTTTTTCTTTTCAGTTTTTGTGAAAAGTCAATCACAAAAACTAAAAAGAACAAGTCGAGAATATTAGGTGCCACACTAGCCTCGCCTTGACGACCTGCAAAGTGCTTCCGTACCATTGATTTATAATTACTGACGTTTATAGATTGGCAATGAATCCACTAGGGCGAGACCAAAAAACTGCACCAATGTGTGAGTAATGCGCATGTGTGCGTGAAAAGTACTGCAGTCTGACAGTTGCTGTCTTTTCTACGTGACAGGCAGACTTAGGCCACCTGCGTGTACGTCAAATGGTCTCGCCGATCTGTTTCGCTCTAATATACGTGTTAGAATGCTCTTTCTCTTTTACATTGCTGATCTACAGATTCCTACATCTATGTTCCGTACCTACTGACTTTATAACTCGATCGAGAATGAAAAGTCAAAAACTAGACTACACAGGTGTAAAAGACATGAACAGTCAAACGAGAACCATGTATTCTGCTCACCATCATAACATTTTTTTTCCTTTAGACTATACCTGGGAAATTGATAGTTACGATTTTATTGAAGGTCAAAGTCAAATTTTTTTTTTTCATTTTTTTATGAAAACGTATTCTATACGTTATTTTTTAATTATTGTCCAATGAAACATTATCATTTTTTTTAGTATGTCATAACAAAAAATGGCTTCAAAACGTTAGCGTTCAATGTAGCGGCCGCCGTCTGGCAAAATTATCGCGGTTTTACGAGTTGCGTGCGAGTTGAGCCCTTTACATTGCGCGGTACAATTTGCAATTATTTTTTAACATCAAAAAATAAAAATCATTTCCCAGCAATAATTTTTTTGAAATATGTCTTATTTTGATGTATAGATTACATGGTTCTCGTTTGACTGTTCATGTCTTTTACATCCAGTATTTCCGTATTATCCTTAATACACGTTATTGATATTTACACAGCGCAATGGCTCGATTGATCCTCATGTGGTGACAGTGAAGAGGGGTATCAAGGATGTAATGGACGTGGGTAAAGTGATTGCAATAGACGGGAAGACAGAACAAAATATGTGGACCGGCACGTGCAACGAATTCCATGGAACGGACGGTACGGTGTTTCCGCCATTCCTGACAGAGAAGGACAATCTTGAGTCATATGCGTTCGATTTGTGCAGGTTTGTATATGATTTTATTAATTCAAGTAGATAATAATAATGAGCTGTTTAACATTAGTATTATTCATGTTAACCCCTCCAACCACAGATTTAATAATACAAGGAGATAGGCCAAGCCGGTGTTTAACTTGTGACAAGTGTATGCCGCCAGTTCGCCTTCCGATAAAGTCGAGTGAATACGTACCTACGTACGTCAGAAAGAAATATCCGTTTTTCTTTCAAAATGCCGTCCTGTTCAACTGTAACATGCAATAACTTTTAACACGTAAGAACCGAAAAACTTAGATTTAGATATATTTAAAAAACAATATTTAAACAAATAGTCCGATTTTTATTCATAAAAGCATTATCGCTTAAAACTATGCGTTACTATCTTACAAATTGTATTACATTGCGGCAGTGTTTAACTTTCATTGCTTCATAGTCTTTAATACGCGCGCAATCAATAGTGTATATTACGGCATGCTCTACTAGAACCATGTTATGTAGTACGGCCGCTGATCACGTCACTGTAGTATACCCGTATTTATACTTGCACCGTAACTGAACGTTACGCTCTGCAACATGACGTATGTCGGTGATGAAATATAATTAGTTTAGTAATATATATCTACTGTATTTAATTATAATCGCTCTCTTGTGTTGTAACCTCTGACAATACAACATGTTACCACTAACTACTGGGTTTTATTAACACAACCCCAAGCACAACTACTTCATCGTATTTCATGGCGACCCTGCCTACAACGGATATGGAGTTATGGTGAAAGAAAACAAGAAGAAAATAAAGATTGGCAAATAGAAGAAACGCAATTACGCAGAAAAATTATACAAGAAAAACGTCCTCTTATATGTGTGGATCGACACGTGAAGAAAGAAGCGTACGGGTCATGGATGGTGTCCAGGGTATAGCCCGGCCCAGTTGGAGCGGAGTCCAGGGAATATCCCGGCCCACGGAGTCCAGGGTATAGCCCGGCCCAATCGTCGAGCGGGGGAGAGTCCTGCCTGCCAAGCTGCCACGTGCTGCTGCCTTCGCCCTACATTCAGCTGCCTACGTGCCCCGAGCTGCCGACATGTCGTCGACCCCGGCCCGTCACATCGCTGCGATGCACTATTGCATCACGCTTCACAATTATTTACGGTATTTTATTTAATTTGTTAAATTACTAAGCTAGCTAATTATGTTTTTATAATTTTGATTTTTAAGAGTATCTTAAATTAAAGTATGTCTTTAGAATTAAAAGATTTGTTGGAAAAATTAAATTATATACGCGAAAGTTTAGTAAAGTTAGGTCCAGAGAGACGACAGAAGGAAATAGGTTCCAAAAAGCTAGAGGAAGCCAAAAATCTATACAGTGACGTCGAGCATATTGTGTCTCAATTGAATAATAAATTGAATTTATTAGATTCTTCTGAAGTAGACTTAATTAATTCCTTTCTTAGCGATATTAAATTAGTATTCAGTAAAATTAAGCAGTTAGTGATTAGTGAGCCGTGTAGTAGCGATAGTACTAAAGATAAAGTTTTTGAGTCAACTTGGGGCCCATCCACTAGTAAAATGGCGAACTCAAGTTTCGATATTAAAACGGCCATCGCCTTGTTACCTAATATGACGGGACAAGAGGATATCACAAAACAATTAATAGACGGCATTAAAATGTACAGTTCGATTATTAATGAGAACTCACAAAAATTACTCATAGATTTTGTTTTAAAAACCAGGCTGTCATCTAGCGCAAAATTAAGATTAAAGTCCACATACGCAAATATTTCAGATTTAGTTACAGATATGCGCAAATTTTTACTTCCTAAGAAGTCGACAGAAGCCCTTCAGGCCAAGTTGTTCCGAACGAGACAGGGACGCAGGTCCATAGAGTCGTTTGGCTCCGAGATCGAGGATCTTTTTGTAAATTTGACTATCACACAGGCTGATGATGATGATAGCAAGTTTGAGTTCTTAAGGTCGTTAAACGAGAAAACGGCCATAAAGCGATTCGCTGATGGTTTATCGGACACAAGGCTTAGTACCATAATTGCTTCGAGGCAATTTTCATCTTTATCAGAGGCTATAAGGACAGCCATTGATGAACAAGTCTTGTCTTCCGGACACGATCAGGTCGCTCATTACTCACAACAGCGCCGTCCGTATCGTGCTTCTTATATTAACAATAGTAGAGGTAAGTTTTCCTCTGGAAGAGGACAGTATTTTAATCGCGGCCAGGGAAATACTTTCTTTTCTAGAAATAATAATTATAATAATAGAAGTAATATGTCGCAACAAGCTAGGAATAATACAGGTCATAGAGGTAAATGCACTTCGCAGTATTTTGCGCGATCAGCACAAGGCTCGCGGCCAGCCCCGCCGGCACCGCGAATTCACCAAGTGCAATATGATGACAATGTAGGTCATAACAATAATAACTCAAACTCGAGTCAGTTTTTTCGTGCATAAATTAAATTACGGTATTTTTAGTTATAATAATACGAGCATAGTTAATTGTAAGATAGGTAATAATTTCATTGATCTATTAGTAGATAGTGGAGCTAGTTTATGCGTTTTAAAATACGAATGGCTTAAAAATTATCCCGACATATTGCGAAGTATAAATATAGAACAAATTACTATTAAGGGAATTAGTGGAAATTTAGTGTCGGAAGGATATATTTATTTAGATTTAGATTTTAATGGATTAGTTTGCGAACAAAAGTTTTATATATTTAGGAACTTCATGTTACGCTGATGGAATTTTAGGTCAAAATTTTTTCCAGCGACACCAAGCTATTATTAATTATAGAAATAACAGCTTGACATTATGTAATAATACTTGTAGTATCGAGATACCAATAAATAATAATTACAGTAGTTTTATACATACTATTCCGCCACGGTGCGAAATTATAAAATATATACCTACCAGTCAACGCGAAGACTGTGTAACGTTAGCGCAAGAAATACAAAAAGGTGTATTTGTTGCAGGTTTGATTTCCAAACCAGTCTATGGTCGAATACCTATTCGTATTTTAAATACTAATAATACTGAGATTGAGATAGATTTGTCTAGTTTAGAATACCATAGTTTGAATTATTTCGATGAATGTAGTTTTGACAAAAATAGAATAAGTGTTGATAGGGTAAAAACTTTATTTAATTTGCTTAACTTAAGTTCATACTTAAATAAAGATGAACAGTTAAGTATTGAGAAAATTTGTGCTAAATACGCTGACGTTTTTCACTTGCCAGGAGACAAGCTTAGTACTACAAACTTGTTACAGCATTCAATTAAGCTGAAAGATAATGCAAGTCCAGTATACGTTACGCCTTACAGAATCCCACATGCTTTGCAAAAGGAGGTTCAAAAACAGATTCAGGAAATGCTCGATAATGATATTATAGAGGAGACTACTTCAGAGTGGTCTAGCCCTGTTTTACTTGTTCCTAAAAAATCGGACAAGAACGGAGAGAAAAAATGGCGATTAGTTGTCGATTACAGACAGCTAAATAATAAGATAATTGATGACAAGTTTCCATTACCTAATATAGTAGAAATTTTAGATTCTCTGTCAGGTAGTGTTTATTTTTCAAAACTTGACCTTTCCCAAAGTTATTACCAACTTTCTTTAGATGAAAGCTCAAGAAAATACACTGCTTTTAATCTTGATAAAATGTATCAAATTTCATTAGATAACCAGTCTCGTAAATTTACTGCTTTTACTACTGATAAAATGTACCAAATGAAGCGTTGTCCTATGGGACTTAAGACAAGTCCTAGTGTTTTTTCAAGGCTTATGACTATCGCCATGTCAGGTCTTAATTACAAGCAATGTTTCATTTATTTGGACGACTGCATAGTAATAGGAAACTCTATTTTTGACCATAATAAGAACTTAGTTAGTGTTTTAGAACGGTTTAGAAGTAGTAATCTGAAACTAAACCCATTAAAATGTGAATTTTTGCGAACCGAAATCATGTACTTAGGTCACAAAATAACTTCACATGGTATTGAACCAGATCCTGAGAAAGTTGTCGCTTTGACTAATTACCCGAGACCGAAAAGTACAGAAGACGTGAAGAGATTCGTTGCATTTGCAAATTATTACAGACGTTTTATTCATCAATTTGCAGATATAGCTTATCCTTTGAATTATTTGTCAAAGAAAAATGTCGAATTTAATTGGACTTCTGAATGCGAAACTGCATTTCTAAAATTAAAAGAAGCCCTTTTGAGCCCTCAAGTCTTAGATTACCCGGATTTTTCCGAAAACAATACCTTTATATTAAATACTGACGCATCAAAGATAGGATTAGGCGCCGTACTGTCTAATAGCAATGGCAAGGTTGTCGCGTACGCCAGTCGGAATTTGAAACCAGCAGAAACGCGATATCCAGTGATAGAATTAGAGCTGTTAGCGATTGTATGGGCTACTAAGCATTTTAGACCTTATCTTTATGGCAAAAAGTTTAAAATCATAACAGACCATAAGCCATTAATTTATCTTTTCGGAATGACTGATCCATCGAGTCGATTGACTAAATTTAGATTATATTTAGAAGAATACGATTTTGACATCGAATATATTCCGGGACGGCAAAATGCAGCTGCAGACGCATTGAGCCGGCTACCGCTTAACAGTAATGATTTAAAAAATATGAGAGAACACGTTGTATCAGTCACGACGAGAGGACAAAAACGTAAACAATTATTAAATAGCGACTACAATCATACTAACTTTACAACTGATAATTCCGCTAGTTCTAGGCCTGATCAACCGAAAACTGTGGAAATTCTCAAAAAACCACGACATTGTACAGAATTAATATTGAATAGAAATGTATACAATACGGAAAAAGATGATTTAATAAGCAGTAAAGGTAACTTTGCATATGTGCCTTCAAAGTTTTGCATTTACCTAATATCCCGATCGTTATCTACCGTAGGCGTGTTAGCGAGGGAATTAGAAGAATTTTGCAAAAAATTAAGTATCGACGAGGTAGTTATTGTCAAAGATAGTGACAATAAAGTATTTTTAAAGAAATTTTTAGAACGCAAATGCGATTATCCTCGTATCCTTGTTACAAGAAATGTTAGAAAGATAAATG
Source organism: Elophila nymphaeata (assembly GCA_955850985.1). Lineage (NCBI taxonomy): Eukaryota > Metazoa > Arthropoda > Insecta > Lepidoptera > Crambidae > Elophila > Elophila nymphaeata. Next base: position 6,912,529 of record OY039080.1, on the reverse strand, counting down.
ATGCAGATGAAATTAAGGTTATCCTAAATGATTTCCATTTATTACCAACCAGTGGCCATGCTGGAGTTAATAGGATGTTGAATAATATAAAACAATATTTTTTTTGGCCAAATATGAGCCGTGACGTCCATGATTATGTTACAAAATGTAAGGACTGTCAAATCCAGAAACACACAAACAAAAATACCAAGGAACCGATGGTGATTACTACGACTCCGAACACGTCGTTCGAGCGTATTAGTTTAGATTTAGTAGGTCCCTTAGATAAAGATAATTTTAATTTTACTTATATATTAACTATTCAGTGTAATTTAACTAAATTTGTAGAAGCGTATCCCTTAGAAAAGAAAGACTCCGAATCGGTTAGTAGGTTATTTGTAAATAATTTTATATTGCGCTATGGTGTCCCAAAGGAGATCATAACTGATCAGGGAACAGAATTTATGAGTAATGTGTTTACCGAAATGTGCAGTTTATTGCACGTCAAAAAATTCAATTCTACTGCTTACCATCACGAAACATTGGGAGCACTAGAAAATACACATACACACTTAGGTGCTTATCTGAGAATAATGTGTAATAATAACAAAACTGATTGGAGTACTTGTTTAAGTTATTGGTGTTTTTCTTTTATCACCACAGTTCATACAGAGACACAATACACTCCTCATGAGTTAGTTTTTGGAAAGTTATGTAATTTACCAACCAATTTAAGTACTTCTGTCGACCCTCTCTATAATTACGATAGTTACCCTAAGGAATTTAAATACAGATTGCAAAAAACACAGGTAGATGCTAAGAATAATTTGTTATTAAGTAAGACTAACAGAAAACTAACATACGATAAGAAAGTTAATACACTAACATACAAACCCGGTGACTATTTACTAATTAAAAATCAAGTAGGCAATAAATTAGATCCAATTTGGAATGGTCCTTATTTAGTAATAGAGGATATGTCACCAAATGTAAAAATTATTAAAAATTATAAAGAATATATTACTCATAAGAACAATACTAAGTTATTTTGTAATTGATTTATACCATTGTTTTTGTAAGTTTTAATGAGAAAAATTGTATGTACTTTAGTCCTGTAATAAGTAGTTATCATGTCTATTTATTTTATTGTATGTAAAGGTTCATCAACGATGTACGTCACACTTTTTTTTTCTCTTCTCCGGGGGTAAAGGTTGACTTTCGGGGGAGGTGTAGTATACCCGTATTTATACTTGCACCGTAACTGAACGTTACGCTCTGCAACATGACGTATGTCGGTGATGAAATATAATTAGTTTAGTAATATATATCTACTGTATTTAATTATAATCGCTCTCTTGTGTTGTAACCTCTGACAATACAACATGTTACCACTAACTACTGGGTTTTATTAACACAACCCCAAGCACAACTACTTCATCGTATTTCATCACTCAGACTTCACAAGAACTCAGCATTTGACCGATCTCCTTTGCGGCTGTGCTTAACTTTCATTGCTTCGCAGTCCTTAAGACGCGTGGAATGAATAGTGTATATTACGGTATGCTCAACTAGAACCATGTGATGTAGTGCGGCCGCTGATCGCGACACTCGGTCTTCCTATAAACTCCGCGATTTGACCGATCTCCTTAGATTGATATATATAATATGTGCCTCCGACTAAGCTAATGCGCTTGATATGAGCTAGGTGTGGGTTCACGTAGGCATGTAACGAATCGTTCTACGTTTACACAGAAATCGAGTCCACCTTCCTTCCGACGCTTCTTGTTAATAACAGTACTTCCACGACATTTGTCAGTAGGTACCAATAGTTTGGCCATTAAAACAAAATGTACATACAAGAAAATTCAAATTTTATTTTGAGAACATCGTTCAATCGAGACGAGAGGAAAATCAAATAAAAGATGGACACTGTGTGAGAGATGATATCCCAAAGACTTTTCTTTGGGATATCATCTCTAAGTAATATTGCGACGGTAGCTGACCGAGATGTATCAAATCAAATAAACATCAAAAATATTTTTATTTCATCAACATTACAAGTTTAATATTTTACAAATGTATTGCGAATTTTAAGTATAATTGTAGTAGGAAAGGCCCAGTCTTTCTTCTTGTAACAATGACATATTGGTATATGTTTATAGTACTAGTATGTATACACACAAACATGCGAACAAATTACACGCACGCATACGTACCCGTGCTGCACACTCACACATAAACATTTATGTTATAAAAGCTAATTACAACATAGTTTTATTCTGATATAACCTTCTTTTAATATCATTGGATACAACTTATATGTTTGGAAGAGAAAAACATATTACACCGACCCCACATAAAATTGTAAGCAGGGCTAGTAAATTATGAACCCTATACTATCTATATGACTGACTATATGAATCAAACGGCAATAATTTCACTGCATAGTTAGTTGAGAAAAAATCCAACTAGAGGGCGCAACGTCCTTAGAATAAAGAAACGTCTATCCCTAATAGACATGTCTTCTTTTATTAATTTCCTATTATCCTCCGCTGGGACGTAGGGCTCGAAGGACAGTTTTCCATGATTTCCGGTCTTATGCAGCTATATGTCTGTTTCCATAACATCCCCAGTACTCACAGTCCTTCTTTCGTTTACCTAAGAAATGCAAAAAAAAAATACATAAGAGGCTTCGATAGGAATAGGTATGTGATATATTGTTGTATAGGGAGTACAAAAAAGTCAACAAAAATTATAAAAACTTATGAGAGTGACCGAAATACTTTTCATAAGTGAAATTGGCGGCAATAGCCTAACCAAGATGGCTACCCTTCTGCGTTACAGAGTACCATTGCAAATTATGTCCATTCCCATTAAAGTTTTATTTGACATGATTTGAATCGAACCCGCGACCTTTCTCTATCCTAACGACTGCTCTTCGAAGTATGTCAAAAAACTGTGACATCATCGTGATCTTACAGTTTTATAATAACACTTTATTAAAGTCTTGAAGAATACGAGTAATTTGGCCGTAAAATTAAAAACCTACATTTCTTTTTAGTTACTTTTAGATGCAACTAAAATTTATTATCCAATTAGTAATTTGTTTTTGAAGTCGGTATTCTTTATTTCCTTTATACAGGTTAAAGCATTTAATTTTCTTATTACTTTGTAATGAGTTTTTTGTTCCATGTTTTCTTTATATTATTAGATGTTAAAAGAGGTCAAAGAATCCTTAAGATAGCTAAGTAAACTAAATAAGTTTTCCTTTATAATTTTTTTGATTAGTTACTAACTTTACAGAGTGGTATATATTATTCAGCAAAGGCGAAATAAAAGCACTTTGTCTTCTTTGCCATACGAACAGTATATTCTTTATGTTACGGCACCTACACAGACAGGGAATAGTACGCAGCTCACGTAGGGATCACTTACACCATCAAAAGGCTCTTCACAGTTAAAGAATTGGAAACTTACAGAAAAAAGACGCGGCGAATTAAAGTCAAATATACGATATTTAGGATTTTAGGAGCGAGGTTGGTGTTGGTGGTAATGTTGGTGTTTTAGAAATTGGATTAAGAGTTGTTCGAGGTGGTAATGTTGGTGTTTTAGAAAACTACAATTTTGAAAATAATGCAAAATAAAATTACCCAAAACACGCATCTATTTATTCAAAGTTTTAAGTAAAACTAATTTTAGGAATTTAACTCGTATGCATTTGATCTATCACACGCGGGTTAAATTACGAGTAATATCATCGATTGAATCTGACTAATGATAATCTATAATCTCAATCTCCACAAAACTCAAAATTCACGTAGACATCATATTGAATGAATGAATGAAAAAAGTTTATTCAGTGCTTCACACATAAATTAAACAAACATTACAAGTTATAAATAAAACAACTTTTACGGATTTAACTCTCGTGTAATTAGATTTTACATGATGTTATTATTGTCCGACGTTTCGTAACACTTTTCAGCGTTCGTGATGACCAAAGATGTAGGTTGTCAAATTTTATGAAATAGTTAAATCTACCGTCACTTTAATTATTAATTTGGAGTGTTCCGTTTCACGCAAACGGAGCTCACGGTGTCATTAGGTCTTGCTGTGTGGTAGTTTGCTTGAGTTTTAATAATTTTAATTACTGGATCCCAAGCAGGTGGTACGGCCCAATCATCTTCTCTATTGAAATTTGGGTGTTTCTTTATTTCAATAGCCTCACGCAATTAAAGAAAAAGAATTGTGTGCGTGTAACTTTTACGCGCGATTGAAGTAAAACTTCTTTGACGTAGATCACTGAAATGATTAAATTTTAACTGAAAAAAAAAAAATATGACAGATACTTACGACCAATCGAAATTACTATTTTTAAATAGCGGAAACTACACAGACTATAGAATACTGAGCGTTACTTCCGTTAGAAAAATCTGAGTTACCCCCTAGTCGCGCCTAAAGAAGTTTTACTTCAAAAAAGAATCGAATCAATTCCTACTCGGACTATACGGCTGCGCCAGATGAAAACCTAGCAAGGGACATTTTTGTCAAAAATGTTTTTATTGCAGAATCGTTATAAACTAGTAAGTCCCTACAAATTAAAAAAAACACCCGCCCGAAAATCTTACAAATAACCAGAGTTTTAAAAGTTCAAAACCTAGTAACTTCAACTTCAACGCCTAGTTGATTTACGTTTTCGCGCTCTCCTGTAAAATTTTGGTTTGAGCACTTGCTAGGTTTTCATCTGGCGCAGCCGTATAGCTAGGTTCTTATATGGGAATTGTTTCATTCCAACCTTGTCAAGCAATCTACTATTTTACTCGGATGTTCCGTACGCGTAAAGTGCCATTTTCCGGACGCTACGCGTACGGAAATTCCCACTATTGTTCTGAAGGTGCGACACTTTTACTTTAAAATTTTATGCTTTTAAATTATTAATAACCGTATTAGGAATACTACCAAATTCTGCTGAATATTCTCAACAGACCATTCAAACCTTATTACCAAAAAAAGACGTCATACAAAGGAATCAAGACCAACCGCTACGTCGCTAGTATAGGCGACTTCGCCAACGAGCCTGAACATCAATGCTTCTGTGATGCACCTGACTCCTGTCCCCCAAAAGGCGTTATGGATTTGACGAAGTGTATGAAAGCGCCGATGTATGTCACCCTGCCACATTACTTTGACTGTGATCCAATGCTGTTGAAACACATAAAAGGACTGAACCCGGATGCTAATCAACATCAAATCCAAATTGACTTTGAACCCGTAAGTATTACGGCTATTTATTTATTTATAGGATTAACAACATAAGTAAAATAATGCTTCATATTCACAATTAATTGTTCTAAAAATTATAGGTACAGCTTGCATATTTATAATGACATATACTGTAAAAGAGAAACAAACCCGGCAAACGTTATTTTGCCTTACAAAAATGATTAAATTACTAAAATGGCTAAAAAAAAAGGGTTTGGTGATAAAAAAGTAAAAATTTAGGGTTTTATGTATTTACTAATGCTGTATCATAAAAAATATTTTTTTTTAATCTAAAATTGAAAAAAAAAATTAGTGGTGGATTACCCTTAACATTTAGGGGGATAAAAAATAGATGTTGTCCGATTCTCAGACCTACCCAATATGCACACAAAATTTCATGAGAATCGGGAAAGCCGTTTCGGAGGAGTTTAACCACAAACACCGCGACACGAGAATTTTATATATTAGAACAAGATAATCTCTTGGCATATCTCCTTCTGTTATTGATAGTTTCAAAGTTACCTGCTAGATCGTCGGCAGCGCATACGCATTGAAGAAACCTTCTCTATGTGACGCGATATTAATGCGGGCGTTCCTCAGGGTAGCGTTTTATCTCCACTTCTTTTCTCAATATTTGTTAATTCTATTACGCAGTCTCTCTCATGTTCCTATCACTTTTATGCAGATGATTCGCAGATTTACAAGCACCACTGTATGAACTTAAAAAAAATATATAACAAAAAAATATATGTTAAGATTATAGATTTTTACTTAATAATGTACCCTCTTAAATTGCAGTGTCCCTACGGGGTATCACAGGAACTACAGCCTATATCTAAGATCCTTATTGTTATGTGATACGCAATAAAGATATTTGATTTGATTTGATTTAACTTTCTAGTGCTGTAGCTTTAACCAACAATGACCTCACCGCTATCGACGGTTGACCTCAACCAACAACGACCTCAACAATTTGCTCTCGCGTGAACACACAACTTTTCACCGCTCCAGCGAGAAAATTGTTATAGGTTAAAAAAAACAAGACTATATTTTAATACATGTTTATTAAAAAATTAAAGTAAAATTCCTACATTTACTTAGATTGAACGTCCCAGTCTTGTTCGTAGTCTCGCAGCAAAAAACGCTTTTTACTTCGAGATTTTACGAATCAAAAGATGGCTTTTGCTGCTGGAGTTATTGAAATCGAAGGATTATTTAAAATTAGGATTATTTAAAATCTTCTGTAAGTAGTTGTTAGAGTTAAATGTCATTTAACGATTAAGCTTGGTTAAGGCATAATATATTGATAGACTCCTCTACAAAATATTATAAAGCTTCCCTTGGTAACGACCAAGGAAAGCTTTCGGAGGCTATGTTATTAAAAAAATTTGAAACCCATCATTATTCTTATCCTTCGTATTGAAGACTTTATCAACAAGATTACCTCGTTTCCTTGAACAAAACGGATAATTATGCTACGATACGCCAAGAATAATTATGACTTTTTTACTTTATTTCCTGGACGTTGTTATTTTTTCCTTAGCAATTATGCCGGATAAATTGATGAAACGTGATGGAAAAAGTATATTAAAATAACGTAGCAGCTTTTTTCTTCTTTTTACGGCTTTTGACCTTCAATTTAGTTGATGATAAGTGATGATAGTGTCCGTGGCGTAGTGCGAAAGTCGTCTTCTACCCGGGAGCACTGGTTCGAACCCCGCCACGAACCAATGTGTTTTAAAATTTTGAATTCATATGTACGTTTAATCGACGCTTTTACGGTGAAGGAAAACATCGTGAGGAAACCTGCACCTATGAAGAAATTCTTAGGTTGTGTGTGAAGTCGACCAACCCGTACTTGTCCAGCGTGGTATTACTAAGGCCTAATCGCCCCTAATGTGGGGTAGGCTCGAGCCCCTCGGTGGGGACATTATATGAGCTGTTGGTGATGATGATAGAGGATTCCGGATGAAGGTGATCAGCTCAGAACCGTATCGCCTCAAAACCTTATCGCCTCTTTTTACTATCAAAGTTTCGTAGTCGTTTCGTAGACGCTGTTCCGTAGCGTTTTATTTTTATTTATTGACAAAGAATAACGACAGCCAACCTATTTCTAACGTATAACAATTATTAAGCCCAAATTTGTTAGGCCAGATCTGTTATCCATAAAATAACCAAATTACTTATGACAACATAAATGCAATCTGTTAAAAAAATATGAAACCAATGAACATCTACGACAAAAATCCCACAATAAATACATATGACATATATTTAGTAATATACAAATTTGCATTTCAGAAAATGTCGTGCTAATTCAGGTTCATCGTTCATCGTTCACCTTTTAATAGAGTTTTCATAATGTTTAATAGTAAATTTAACCATATGGATATATTTAATGCGAGTATTGGTAAATTTAAGACGTCTATTTTGTCAGCACTCAACACGTAGAGCCGGCCATCAGCGCTCAGGTTTACATGGCGGGTTTGACTGTTCGATTGAGCTGTTCTAGTGAACATGAGCGTGTATAGTGTGGAAACCTGCGCAGTTGTCCGGCATACAAGTTCATGTTTGCCTGAGCGGTTCGTCGGAGCGGTTGAATCTGTCATGTGTACCTGGGCGTGGATGGCCTGCTTAACATTGTAGTAATCCACAGAAGACGGGAGTTCGGTCTGCGCCGATCTATCGGATTACTTAAGCGGATTTTCAACCGTATTCCATGATCGCAATATAATTCAGGGTCTGTTGGGAAGGTTTGGCTTGCGTTGTCTAGTTTGCCGTCGTTTTTATGTATTTTTATTTATACTATACTAATAATAAAGCTGAATAGTTTGTTTGTTTATTTGCTTGAACCCTAAGATCTCAGCAACTACTGATTCGAATCGAAAAATTCTGTTTTTGTTAGATATTCCATTTATCGAGGTAGGCTATAGGCTATATAACATCACTCTACGACCAATAAGAGCTGAGCATCAATGAAAAATGTAGCAAAAACGGGAGAAAATAATCCCTTTTCAAAGCTTTTGCTGCACGCGCTGTTTAAACTATCTTTTAAGGTTGGCTCACTATAACCATCATTCATCACAAGTATTTAATTTTGAACAAAATTGTTCTTGACATCATTAGATTATAATAGGTTTCGAAAGGATTACTAAAGTCTGTCTAGAAATCATTACCAAATTATTTATTAGTTGTGGAGTTTTTTTTTTCTTTTTTTCTCCTTCACCATAAACACCAAGTAAAATAGTTATTATAGTGTGGAAACTGTGGTGGGTTTTTTTTAATATTTTAAAGTGCTTAGCGACCTGGCACGACCCTTTTAGATAAAAAACTTTTTTATTTTTCTTAACACGTGCCTTCCGGACGAGCTCGTGGTTTAAAATTTTTGAATGACTCATCGTGGACCAATAAAGAAATGCTTAATTTTCATAATCAAAATTAAAGCTTGTTCGTTTCATAATCAAAATTATTGCTTGTTCGTAGCAATGACGTAATTTAGAATAATACACACTGAAAAAAAATCGACGTACCCGCCGTCCGACGATCGACGTGCCCGGTTCAATTCCAGCCTAGGGCAGGTTAAAACTTTTTTTCAGTGTGTTTTTCTAGCTTTAAAATTATTTACGCGATTGTTAACGCAAAAATTATTCTATAATGACGTTATCATTAAGCTCCACCTCAAAAGTAGCTAATACACATTAATGAACGAATCTCAATGATGTTCTTTTATCAAACAAGTACAACCATTATGAACATCAAATACATCAAAGCAACATGGTAAACCCCAAATGAATTTCATTTCCTTTTGATAAAATAATATGAGTTTTCAGTAAACAGCTACTAAAACAAATAAGTAATACTTTTTTCTACAAAAATAATTTTTATTTCGCTTTGTTTTTAATGAGTATGAATGTTTCTTGTTCTTCAGATTTCGGGGACACCATTAGTCGCGAGACAAAGAGTTCAATTCAGTATGGTACTGATAAAGAATGACAAATTAGACATTTGCAAAGAACTACCTAATACCATGGTTCCTTTGTTTTGGATTGAGGAGGTAAGTCCACAGTCCTCTTGCTTAAAGGTGGGTAGACTAAAACATTTACATGTAACAAAACATCGATCATTCGCTTTTTTAATTTATTTGAACCATACTAACAAGACGGTCGATGCTTTGTTACAACCTGATATCAAAAACAAAAGAGCATTTTGGTGTAACATTTCATCGAGCAAAGGCACGAGCACGGCTAACGAGAGACGGCGGGGAGTGAGGTAGGTATGCGGGCCGAGGTAGATCCGTCATTTCAACAAAGAGTGTATGAATGAAAGGTAGAAAGTAAAGTTACTGGTTAATCGAGCATTTGCAAGATTTATATGGAATTGCTAGGAAATTGAGCGATTGCTGTTGGAAACCGTAACACTGGCCAAACATTTTTTTGAGCTCGTTTTGAATTTATTATACCGTTTTCTATGTCTATTGTTTTTGTATGTCATTGTTGTTTGTTTTTTGTCAGAGTGTTGTATGTAAATAAAAGTGCTGTGTGAACAAGCGTTTTCTGTTATTCCAATAGTTGCTGTATTGTACCATTCGTAATATGTATTTATTTAACGTACTATGTAATGTCACCTTGATGAAAGAATTACCAATAATATTCAATATTTACATTTACCTTCAATGGTCCCTCTGAAATGGCAGTAAAAGAGAGGATTAAGATCGTAGCACACTTATCACACAGGCATAAACAAAAATCCTTAATCTTTTCTGTCTAAGCCACCTCAATAACAACGGTAGCAAACTAGAGAGAGATAGTTTGCTACCGTTGTTATTTAAATACTTAATGTTACGAAAATTATAAATTACGAACTTAATAAAATATTTATTAAATATTTTCCATTTTTTTCAAAGTAGGTCAAATTAAACCACATATACAATATTCCCACAATTACAATTTTCTAACTGTAATTAGATACCCACTTACAACCAAGAGGGTTTTAAAAGCCAATTGTAAGGAACTGTGTAAACTTGAATTGTTCTAGAAAAAAAACGCAAGGAAAATGTATGCTCAGGTGTGAGAATAAAGACAGCAGGTGCTTTGTTAATAGCATTGTGCCATTACGTGGAAAGAACCGTGACTTTCTCAGGCAAAATTATATTATAATGAGCTTTGAATTTCAGAATAGATTTCATACGACACATTTAAGATTTTTTTGCGGAAATCAAAACATAATGAATCGATTAAAAAAAATATTTTTGGAGGTGAAGGAAATTGTGAAAAAGAAAGGAGGAAAAACGATTAACAATGTTCTATTTAGTTAAGTAGAAAAATATGGTGTCGTACGCAATAGCGAAAGACGATAGTTCGAATGACAACAGCGCGAAGACGATATTGCGAAAGTACCATCGCTCGAAAGTGTAATTGCACGAAAACTTGATTGCGCCACACACAAAAGCGCGAAGGTTCATTTGCGCGAAAACTTAATTGTGTGGCACACAAAAGCGTGAACTTCATTTGCGCAAAATATCACACCAGCGAACAGATTTATGTTTTCTGGGGGATTACCAGTAGACATCCTTTTACTCTTTATTTAATTAATTAAATAAGCAGTAATGTTTAATTATTTTATTTAAATATTTTTATTAATAGACATCACGAAATTAATCTTGGAACATCTAAAATTCATATCAAAAATGAATAAAAAATACTAATTTTACTCAACAATTCAACATCTGAATTCAATAAATTATTAATAGAATTTCAACATCCCTACCCAATATTCAATTTGATTTAGTAAAAGGTTTCCTTAATCAATAAAAAATATCTTATATGAAAACTGTTATTAAATTCAATTGAACATTTCGTTACATCATCATGGGAGAGGTATCAGATTTATTTTTAAATTAGTTTATAAAACGCTTATTATTTAATTATATTAATTAAATTATATTATCAGACGCAGGAATAATATAAGCACTGTTGATTTCTATCAATTCGTTATTATGATTCGAGCAACATATGCTACAACTACTAACCGACTTTAACAAGAGGAGAAGTTTGAGAAATTTTCCTTGTAAGTTGCTAATTGATATGTGTGTCAAAAAATGGAACTACGACTGTCATGTCGAAATGATGTTTGATTGTCGATATCTATTGAAATAGATTGAAATATTGAAATCGAGTAGGTACAGTTGATTTTACCTAAAAAAATAGGCCGTTCCGTTTTTGTCATAAAACTTATATCATGAACCATTTATTTATTCTGTATCTATAGCTGACATGACGCTGGCAAAATGTTTATAAAAAAAAACCTTTGCCATTATTGAAATTACTTACTTGATTTCAACCCTTGATTTTACCTTGTAACCCTTGATTTTACCTTGTAACCTTTGATTTTACCTTGTAACCCTTGATTTTACCTTGTAACCCTTGATTTTACCTGGTAACCCTTGATTTTACCTGGTAACCCTTGATTTTACATTGTAACCCTTGATTTTAACCAATTTCATTCCATTCTTTTTTTCTGTAATCGGGTTCAGTGTTTTACACTTTTTGCTTGTTGTAATGTAAAACGTGATGGTATCAAACTTTAATAACCAATTATAGTATACGGAATTATTGATAACCTTAAAGTCGTACCACACTTATCAGCTTGGAAATGGAACGCCTTTTTTACTATGAGCGCTACGGGACGTCGGCTACGAGACGGCTACAGACCGTAGCGCATCGCCTTGTTTTTTGCGATTTCAGAGTTGCTTACGTAGTAGCAACTCTGAAACGCAACGCAACGCAATCGCCGCAGTCATTGCTTTTGTTAACCAAAAAGCAAACCTAGCACCGTAGCGCACTAGATTTCTTTCGGATCCTCAGCCGGTGGATGCGATTTACGTCACCCGCGCCGCGCCGATCGCAGCGTCCGATATGAGCGAGTCGGCGTTGGTGACGTCATCATTTGCCGCTTATAGTGGTCGGTGTCGGTGGATGTGCAAGGTTGCATAGAACGTCATATAAAAAAATCGAATGCGGGTACTGCGGTGCGTGCGGTGCGGCCAGGTCTACGTTCACCTTAATATAGCATTCTAAAGCTGACTGAAGTTTTGAAATAGGTCCAGTAATTTTTGAGTTTATTCGTTACAAACATAAAAATCTTTCCTCTTTATAATACCACAGATAAATACTAAGTACCTAACCAAGTACTATAGTGTATAGATACAGAATATTATCATCATCGGGTGATGCTATTCTACTCTGCCGGCATCACACGGCAAAATATTATAATAGAATAGAATATTCACTTTATATTTACCGTAGGTGCCAGCGTCAGTTTACAATCATTTCACAGTAGAATATTAATTTTCAAATAATTTTCAGGGTCTGGCTCTTAACAAGACATTTGTGAAGATGCTGAAACATCAGCTGTTTATACCAAAACGCATTGTGGGAGTCATCAAGTGGCTTCTGGTAGGAGTTGGCGCAATCGGTTCCATTGTCACTGTGGTGTACCACTTTAAAGGTAATCGAATTAAGAAGTAATTTTACAATGAGGGTGTTTGAAACCAGATGGCGCCACTTACGCAAGTGATATCACAACAAAACACATAATGAAATTTCCTCGGAAAATATCTGCTCCACAACCGTCATAAAATTAACAAAATTGATGATTTGTGACTTTAAAATGGACTGTGACAACAGATGTCTGCACCGTTTAGGCACAAAATATTAATTTCGCAAAATGTCCAAATCATAATAATGTACATTTCGCAGAGTCACCTTCACAACTCAAAACGATTCTATTTTTTTACTTTCTCGTATAGGTAGTATAGAGGAAGTCTTTTATTCGTCAAAAAATTCACGTTTTGGACCTAAGTCCAAAAAAAGCGTTTTTGGAATTATGTCTGTGTGTGTATCTGTGTCTGTGCGTTAGAACCACAGAACATAGATATAAGAGGATAGCACGATAACTCGAGTATGCTTGAACTTATTGCAACCAAATTTAACATGCGTGTATGACATCAAAATATAAGGATTCTATCAACTTTCGAGTCGTTTCCGGTATACGACAAAGTCAAGTGACCACTCCCGATTTTTTAAATGGTTCACCGTATGCGGTGACCGTAGCCTATAGACGCTTGCATGACGTGACAAAAATGCAATTTTATTTGACTGTAGTCTCCTGGAATGCAAGGAACTCATTTCCGACGCTACGAATTTGAGCGGCAAGTCGGCTGTATTCTCTGCTCGACTAAAATGATTATTTGGTGCTGCCGCAAAGGTCATAAAAGAATAACCATAAACATAAATGATACCACACGGTTGCAACTGAACATACATTCTGAGAAATAGACATTCTACTATACAGTGATACAGTGGGCTTGGACATAATGAAATGATATCGCGAAATTCGTTAGCATAGGCCATATTGTTTGATTATCTATAGCGTCTTAGCTTGTCGAACCAACTTACTTGGAACCACGATTGTCAACGTGATGTAACGAGCCGAGATTTCTGATCTGAATTAATTAAGTGATTCTTTTTTTGTTCGATACCGAATAGTTGCCATTTGGTCCAATAAAAATGTTTAATTAATCGTTATAGTTCGGCAGTTTTTTAGAATCGGGAAAATACGCAGTCACAATATGATTTTTTTCCAACTGTTCCAACTTTATGCGTCGATATCTTCTTTAGTTGTTAACCGATTTCAATGATTCTTATCAGTCTCAAAATAGTTTCGTGAAGATTTTATAGCATATGACCTTGAGGTGTTGACCTTGAGAAAAATGTCTTAACTTTAATGATAACTTTGAGTCGTGAAGCGATTTTTATAAATATCAAACTCTACTTAATACTTCATATACTTAAAACAATAAAAAGCTAAAAATAAATACTTTTTAAATAAAAAAACCGCCTTCAAAACTAAAAGCGGAGAAATAAAAATTTTGTTCATAAAAATCTACGGTCTTACTACAAAAGTCACATAAACACTGTTTAAAGTTAGACATTGTTTAAGACTAAGGTTGTCTCTTTTTTGTTTATGACAGAGAATAGAGATGCCATCATTTTTAGAAAAGGTCTAAATTTAAACAATGTTTAAAAACTTCTGTAGTAACACAGTAAATGTTTTTGAGGTCGGTGCCAACCTCAATATTTGGAATAAACGTTGTCAATTGTATTTGTCACAGACCTCAATAAAACATTTAGATTTTTAAAAACAAGTTTTTTATTAATTAGCTTTGAAATCGTTATTTATTTAAAAATAATTTATTTTTTGCTTTTTAGTGTTTTATGGTTATAAGTATATGAAATATTAAGTACCTATAGTTGGATAGTTATACTGAAATGTTAATCTACTTCTGATGCTGACCGTGCAACATCCTATTACAACTTCCAAAGATATTTCATATTGGTACCTAACGATCAATGTTTTATTTCTTAACTTAAAACTTACTTAAAGATTAAGCAATGCCTGCAGTTTTATAAATATCTGGATTGATTTATATTTATTAGTAGATAAATTACTTTTTAACAATTTAGGTATAGCCCATTTTATTTTACCACAGTGCAGTGCTCGCTTTAAAAAGCTTTTACGCGTAACTAAAAATGTCACGTGCTACCTCAACTTTCATGTAATGAAATTTTAGTTTTTCACTGTCACAAAGAGACAAAGGACGTTACTAATAGCTCTTACATTTAAGCCCATTTTATGTACCTGAGGTAGGTACCTACCTATATTTCAATCAGAACGAAGAGAAATAATTTCTCTCTTCGTTTGGTTGGTAGATTTTATTTTATTTACTTACCAAAATCATTAAGAGGAGTTGGAAAACAAAATCCCATCAAAAACAAATGTGAGATAAGACTCAAGTTCAATCTATCTATAAATAATTGGAGTGTCTGTTTGTAATATTGAAATTACCGTTTTTTACTACATGCATATGAATATATACACAATAAGGTACATACACCAAAATAACATTTTTTACAATATTTGTCTGTCTGTTTGTTCCGGCTAATCTCTGATACGGCTGAACCGATTTTGACGGGACTTTTTTCGGCAGATAGGTGGTGTAATAAGGAGTAACTTAGGCTACTTTTTTTTCTTTTGGTAAATTCTACGCGGACTAAGTCGCGGGCACAGCTAGTGTTGAATAATATTGTACGTTGTACTTAACCGACAAAAGAATCGAGATCTACTAGTATATGCTAGTGCCAAGTTCTGTGGTCACTCGGAATGTAATTCAAGCTAAAGCTCAAGATTTAACTCTGCTATTTTTTACCCACTGTCTATATTTTATTTACAACTAGCTGTGTCCGCGCGACTTCGTCCGCGTGGATTTCCCGTTTTTGCAACAGTTTTCATTGATGCTCAACTTTATATTTTCTTGGTAAATAAAACCGCTTGTCACAATCAATCAATCTCAATTTATTATTTTTTTGACAGTTGTCATAATTCAAATTTCAAAACACCATAAACTATATGGCTACTTACGGAGGTCGGCTACATCACACGTGTGTGTTTCACTGCTGATCGTTAAAAAAACTGTTTTCTCGCGGTCGCAGATATGTGACTGATGCAAAAAATAGATAAAAACAATCCTTGATGCGGATTTTATATCATGTTAAAATTTCAACTCAATCGGTGCAGTACTTTTTGAGTTTTTGAAGCATACACAAACCAACATAACATTTTTATATATTAGGTTGGGGAAAAAGTCTTTTCGCATTATAGTGTGTATAAACTTGTAATAAAATCTCTTTGGCTATACTATTTGTATCTGGCTGGTTTTGGTATCATTGAAAGTTTAAATTTTAAAGAACATAATTCCAAATTCAAATTAGGAAAATGTGTGATTTTCATTTGTTTTTCGTACCGCCAAGATGAGTGAATCTAATGAAGAAATTCGATACATTTTAAAATTTTACTACAAAAAAGGTAAAAATGAAACGCAAGCCGCGAAAAAAATTTGCGATGTTTATGGACCTAGTGCAGTGTCTGTGACAGTAGCACAAATTTGGTTTAAGCGTTTTCAATCCGGAAATTTTGATGTCAAAGATGCACGTCGCTCTGGTCGCCCTATTACAGATAAAATGGATGCCATTTTTGAAAAAGTGGAGCAAGATCGGCATGTCAGTAGTTACGACGTAGCTGAAGAACTGGGAATTGACCACAAAACAGTTTTGGCGCATTTGAAAAAAACTGGGTACACAAAAAAGCTCGACATTTGGGTACCTCACGAGCTCACTGAAAGAAACCTAATGAACCGTGTACTCATTTGTGATTCTTTATTACGACGTAATGAAACCGAACCATTTTTGAAGAAGCTGATTACTGGTGATGAAAAGTGGATCACGTACGACAAGAACGTGCGAAAAAGGTCGTGGTCAAAGGCCGGTCAGGCTTTACAGACTGTGGCGAAATCCGGGTTAACTCGCAACAAGGTGATGCTGTGTGTGTGGTGGGATTGGAAGGGCATTATTCATTATGAGCTGTTACCACCAGGCAGGACCATCGATTCTGAACTCTACTGCGAACAACTGATGAGATTAAAGCAAGAAGTTGAGAGAAAGCGGCCGAAATTAATCAACAGAAGGGGTGTGGTTTTTCATCATGATAACGCTAGACCTCACACATCTTTAGCCACTCAGCAAAAATTAAGAGAGTTTGGCTGGGAGGTGTGTATAGTTCTGACCTTGCACCTTCAGATTTCCACCTGTTTCGGTCTCTTCAGAATTCTTTAGGCAGTGTCAGGTTAACATCACGAGAGGACTACCAAAACCACTTGTCGCGGTATTTTGACCAGAAGTCCCAAAATTTCTATAGCAATGGGATCATGTCCCTACTTACAAGATGGCAAAAAGTTATCGAACAAAATGGTACCTACATACTTTAGTTAAATGTAAATAAACTATATTAAAAAATGTTTTGAATTTTCTTAAAAAATGCGAAGAAACTTTTTCCCCAACCTATTATATAGATTAAGTGTACTTCCTGTTTGTACTAAATATATTTGTGAAGTGTAGGCCTCGGTACATGATTTGAGTCGATTTTGGTGACTTCCTTTAAGTACCTAGTTTTAGTAGAAGTCCTTACTTGCGAGTGTAAACATTCTGATGATAATAAAATAAAGGCAACTACTCGACACGACAAATTGTACCTCCTCCATACATGCTTATCTACACATAGTGAATGGGCAAAGCAAAGAAAGTCGCTCATTCTGTCTGTACGCTTAGAACTTAGGTACCTATAAACTACGCAACCGATTTCAATTTAAATTTTCTTGAACTTTTTACTTTTATTTGATGTAAATGTAAAAAATGTAATTATTTTTTCATAGATGGATAATTGTATAACACATGCAATTAATAGGATAATTTTATTTGCGTTATGATATTTTGTAAATAACTAATGTATTAGGTATTGGACTTATTTTTAGGTATGTTTGCACCACACATTGTATTCTTATAGGTATATTTATTAAGCAGTGAATCATAAATGTATGCTTAGCACCTAAATTGAAAGGAATCTATCTAACATTAACACAAAATGGTGATGGTTATCAAAGGTTAAATTAATTAGTTCATTAATGTGATTAATTGAATTATACAGAAAAGCTTTTACAAGATAAATTATTATTATAAATGAGCAAAATGCATGGGAGAAATAACTGCCCAATATTTACGCATGTAAAACTGTAATTTTAATTATAATATTATTATCTATTGACCTGTAATGATGTTTTGAAATCATTACCAAATTGTAAGATGTGGAGTTTCTTTCGCCATTTCTTCTCCATCTCAGCATAATAATAATTTTTTCGTGCCGAAACGGTGGTAGGGTTTAACGATTTAAAAGTACTTAGCAAAATCCATTTAAATAAAGATTTTTCATTTTCATTTCCAATGCGGTTTTCATCAATAGATAGTTTAGAAGTATAATTCTTTAAGGTTTAAAGTAAGTTCCTACTCTAAATACTATCCGTGAGAAGCCGGGGCGAGTCGCTAGTTTACAATAAGACAGAGACAGATGACCGAATCACTTTTTTAATATATGTTTTTTTGCAGTCGTCTAAATTCATTGATGTAGGTACTTATTTGGTTATCAAACATTGGGTTACACCCTCATGCTCGTAATACTACCAAAACTGTCAAAGTCTGCAATAAATTTCCATCTTTACGACAAACACATAAAGCTCAAATTTTATAGTTTGGCAAAAGGAGTCAATTGAGGAAGTAGGTACAGTCAACATCACATTAAGTTACCACAAAAGGTCAAATTTTAGCAATCGATTTTGCACTTTATACCGCACACGTGTAGGTAGACGATCGATTAGAGAAATTATGCAGTAACCCGAGCCTGCTGTTTTCTGTACATTGACGACAAATGAAATGTACTATTGAAGAGTCGGTAATGAAATAGGGTCTTCTTTTGGGCAACTGTAATAGAAGACGGAGTTAACAAAAAAGGGCTCGAAAAAACGGGCTTCAAACGATAATTTTTTAAAATGATAAGTTTCCCGACTCCTCCATAGTTCCCACTGTTGATAGTTTTATTACTTACTTACACAGCATACGGCTTATTTCAAACACGCAGATGACGCGCGTATACGAGCACGCGTATGCGCGCAAACGAGATTCGAACGCAACCTTGTAAACTACGAGCAACGGGGCGATCGTGAAACGCTCGTCTACTGCGCGTATATGCGCAAACACAGCGGTACACACGCGCTATAGTAGCTCGTAGCCTCCTCGTTTTGATTAGACTCCTCTTTTTCAGTTGTACTATGGCGTCGGTTGAGACATCAATACTTACGCTGACTTGAGTACCGCTCATAAAGAGATCTGAAGAATGCTGATCCCCTCTGCCACTTTATGCACGCGTTTGTATCATCAATACAAACGCAACATTTAGAATCTACGGTACCGAAAACGCGCCGCGTCTGCGCGCTTAAAAACGCCGTTTGTTATCGCTCTGAGTCACGAACTCAAACTGCTTAACAGAAAATCTCGCATGGTGTCTGGCGATGATGGTCTTTCCACGTGTTTCTACCGTGGCTGCACTGCGCCACGTCCGCTGCGCCCGCGTGTGCTGCTCGGCATAGACCTCTCGCGCATGGCAGCGAGACTCCCTCGCCATCTTTCTTTTTGAAACGAAAGAAAACTAACTATAAAGTTTGCTTTCAAACAAAATAACTGTCAAATTCGAATCACCCATTTGCAAAGAGAACTAAGATACCGCAAACACACATCTACACGTTAAACTTAAGTGCGTCCGGAGTTAATTTTTTATTTATAAAATACTAGCGGTCGCCCACGGCTTCGCTTTCGTTAGTAAAAAGTATCCTATGTCCTTCCCAGGGCCTTAAACTATATCCATACCAACTTTAATCAAAATCGGTTCAGTGGTTTAGGCGTGAAAGCGTAACAAACAAACAAACTCACTTTCACATTTATAATATTAGGATTTTCATTGTTACTTTCGTGTTAAAATTAAAGGAAGCCTCGATATAGAGAAGCAATAATATAGGAAATCTGCAGTAGTCTTTTGTCCAGCTTAATGTAACAATCCTTTGTTGTATTACATTGTTGTTATTAAACTGTAATCTCACTAACATTATTATTTATTAACATGAAATCCTTGAAACTAGCAAAACTTTGTAATAACACAACACTTGCATGTAAAATGCATTAGGTGCTCCTGTTTCTGTAAAATATGCATTAGGCTTTCAATCTGAGAGTAGGCAGATGCCAGTAGTTCACAGAAGTGATCGGGTATGCATCGGGAGTCAAATCGTTGTTGATTTATAGACGCATTTCCTAGAAATTGAGAGCAAAATCGCCTGAAAAGACGCCTGTGATACCGTACCGAGTAGGATAGTAAAAAGAAGAGTCTAGTGACTATGACATGACGTCATAATATTGGTATTGTTTTAACTCGTCACGAATAGGCTACTCGCAAAAAAAAACGGAGCAATATTCAATTCAATTCAATTCAATTCAATATCTTTATTGCAAACCATAATGTACAATAAGGTGGTAAAGGTAGATAATATTTATAAGATCATTATGGACCCAGTCGGGCACGCAATGTAGAAGAGAAGAGGACGCATTTCTAATGGAATTGGTTTAATTAATTACATAGCAAAACATATAACATTATAGCAAACATGGCAGGATTTATTGTATTTATCGGAAATTAATAAATTTATCAGTTAGGAATTCATTTATGTCGTAATAGCATTTAATAAGTAAAAATTGTTTTAATTGTTTTATAAATTTGTTGTCATTTATTAGTATGTCCGGTAATTTATTATATATTTTTATTGAGGAATGGAATGTGCTTGAAGAAGTAAGTTTTAGTCGGGATATAAATTTTGTTTATAAAAACTAAATGTTTTTTTGGGGTCGGTCACAAATACAAGTTACAACAACGAAAGCGGTTATCGATATCATATAATACTCATATATTACGTGTACTTCATGCTCTTCCCTATTTTTCATTGTGGGAGCGCTTCGAGGAATCAAATTTCTATATTTTTAATTGTGAAGCGCTCTTTTTATTAGAAGTTATTAAACGGAGCGCTTCGAGGAATAGTTTTGGGGCGCTTCGTTGGGAGCGCTCCAAAATGGGAGCGCTTCGAGGAATACCTCGGTTTTTTATTTAAAAATAATTTATTTTTTGCTTTTTAGTGTTTTAAGTATAGACATTTTCAGGAAACTATCTCGAGGTCTTTTATAGACACACAAGTGATAAGATTACGATATCATAGATGTCAATTAAATAGGCATTACTAGGGATAACTCAAAAACTACTCGTCAGATGTCGATCAAATTTAAATGGGACCACATGACAAGCACCAGCTTCCAAAGGTCGAAAGAATCTTCAAAATCGGTACACCCAATACCCAGCTATGAGGTAACAAACATAAAAAAACAGTCGAATTAAGAACCTCCATTTTTTTTGAAGTCAGTTAAAATGTGTAATTAACTTCTCTTTTTGTTAACTTAAAATTAAAATTACTATGAAATGCCCTTAAAGCGAGCACTCACACAAAGCGACTCAAGACAGAAGTAATTCCCCTTTGAGCTACAGTTAAGATGGCAAACAGAAATAGTTTCTTTCTCAGAATAGCCGAATAAGAACTTTGCGGTAAATGGGTCACTAAAGGTTATAAGCATCTTAAGACCTATATTTAGTTGTGATAAAAATAGAACATTTCTAATATTTAGGGAGAACAAAAGAAAGGATTATATTTAAAATAATATTATGATTGATGTATACTGACCTTTTTGATATCAAAGAAGCCTTTGTGGATATGATGGGGAGAGGTAGGGCTACTCGAAAGTTATAGTATAAAGTGTTCCGTAGTGACGGACATACCAACTAAAAATGAAAGTGGGCCGCCTCACAGAACAAATAAAAGAGGTTAGAAGTCGTAAGTAGGCGGGACGCTCGCGCTGCTGGTTATGAGTAAACACTCATATTCGATCCTTTTCGAAGAGGAATAATATTTACAAAATTAATCTAAACACCGTCTTGTCCTTTTTAACTGGCAGGAAGCTAAAAAAGGCTCATAATCTTACTAATTGAGACATTTCTTTTCACCGGTAAGTACAAATATACTGTTAAATTGACAAAATATTATGTCGCATGTGGCGACACTGGCTCTGGTATTAACATCGCTTGATACGACTTCTAACCTCTTTTATCTGTTCTGTGGGCCGCCTCATATTCATGTCAGGTATGTCGCCAATCTGTAGGTACCTCCCGTAATTATTTTTTTATACTACGAGATGTTAAGTGGTTACCGTCGGCTATAGACAATATCTTTAGGTTAAATCACTTTTACTGTAAGTGCGTTGCCATCCTGAGGACTGATGATATGCCTTCCATGCCCAGTAATTACACTGGCTACCTTTCTCTTCAATCCGCAACACAGCGAACAGCTTTCACAGCAGAAATAAGAAAGGCGGTGGTCCCTACCCAGACGACTCTACATATGGGTCTACCACTTAGTAACCAAAATGCAAAAGGCACAATCCTATTTAAACAATAAATTTACAAATAGTTTGTACAAATGTTTACCATAAAAACATAAGCACCAAGCACTGACCAATTTCAACAGCGAAAGCAGTGCCTCGGTGGCGTAGTGGTTAACGCAGCCGCCCGGATTGCGGAAGATGCTGGGTTCGATTCCCGCCTGAGGCAGGTCGATTTTTTTTTCTAGTATTATAAATATTTTCGCGTTACTAAACGCAAAAATTATTCCATAAGAAAAATATTTCTGTCCTGTGTTCTCTTTACCTCAAGGAACCTTAAGATAATTCGTTAAGATCCTTAAGATCGTCAAAAAACCTACCAATAGATATCGATTTAATTGCTACTAGTAAATCTGATAAACCCGTTATACCATCGAGTTCGTACTATCAACTTCAAACTTCAAGGGACGAATAACTAAATTTGTAACCAGGTGTGGTATAATTTGTTATATTGCGGGAAATAACGACAGGAAACAACATAACAATTATTATTAGCAAGAGAGTATTACCTACTTCAAAAAACAATCTCCATCAAACCGAATTAAAAATCTTTCTTTTTTTTGTCTGAATTAAAATTAACCCTTTTTTACATTTCCCTAATTATGGCGGTATGTGTCATATTTTGTTGGATCTACGACTTAAACATATCCAAACTCGAAGAAAACGTCTTCAATTATTTTCAAGGGAAACATAATTATTTTGTTCTTTTATAAATAATTTACATTAGTAAATCAAACAACAATGTATGTATGTAGATATATATCGTATTTATGGATAATGTATCGCATTATTATTAATGTATTTATATTATTTTTATTTATCTGTGGGTATATTTATGTGTACACACGACATTCGCGTCTCGCATCACCTCTCCTTTCCAAGAGAAAGAGAGAAAGGGACCTCATAGTAATGTATGTGAATATCGCGTCTCAGCGTTACATGCAGCTAGCGTCGACGCTCAGTGACGCTCTGTTTGACAGTACAATACTGTCAGTATAACATAATTCAGCGCTGTGGCGCGGTCTCACGCTGGCGCTCTACTCTTTTTTTTTTTTGACTACTATTGCAGATTGTCTCTGATGACATTTTCTGCGTCACCGGGATTTAAGAAGGCGAAGACCTTGGGGGGTCCTCAAGCCTGTAGGTCGGACGTTCCTAGGGGATTACTGGGCGACCGAGCATCTCCCCCGTGGGGAGTCTCTCGACCGCCTAGCGTCCCTAGGGCGTCCGTGTCGGTAGGGAGCGACATGCCCGAGGGTGCCTCTAAAGGCTCGGACCTCGGCTCGGGCACATCGTGTCGTGGTGGAGGCGGGGAAAAGCGCCCCGGTACATGTCTGTACCGGGTATAGCGCGTCGTATGTAGACCGGGTCTACGCACCCTTGTTCGACGAGTGCGGTGTATGACAAAAGTGTGTCTAGTGCTTGAGTGTGTAGTGTTTGACTGAAAGTTACTCGAACGGATTGGAGTGAACGAAGCATTTGCGCTCGAAATTGGATCGTCTGGGGCGCTCTACTCTATTTACGTGGAAAGTCTATACAAGTTTACCAAAACGATAGTAGTCAAAACACACTGATCGACGGCGATCGACAAAGTGTGTCATCATAACAGCCTTTATAATTAGACCCATTGCTTGGACACAAGGCCTCTCCTTGTCATCGAAGGAGTTTTAGGCAGTACTCCACCACGTTTGCCGAATGCGGATGGTGGAGAGAGTATAAGATGATCAATACCCCCTTTGCTGGTCCATTAGTCGCTTTCTACGACACACATTGGAGGATATGGGGTGATGCTATTCTACTCTGCCGGCATCACACGGCTAACATGACTCACGGTGACAAAGTGTGTGTTGGGGTATATTTTCAAATTTAAGAAATCCCTGATCACTTGGTGCATTTCATACAATCATCAAAACTTTTCATTACGCAGAGACCGAACTGCACTCAAAATTACAGTAGAGTTATCGTATTTAGGTTTCTTTGGAATGGTTTTAATTAATCATAATTATAATTAAAAATTACATCATTCCGAATCAATCAGACCTGTTGACATACCACTTCATCAACTATAAAAGATATGATGATTAATCGACTTAAAATATATTCCTGAATCAAAGCTAAGGATACTCCTGATCAAAATACTTCCTAAAGTCGCTGAAATTTGGTAGCTAGCCAGCGCCGTTATTTCATAGAAATTATGCATCCACCGATGTCGTGTCGTTATTGGTACCGTGCTGGGCCAGCCAATGAAGAAATGCTCAATGTTGGCAAAACATATGAACATCAGGAGCAGTGGCACAATATCTATGTATATCTATACATACAATATCTATGTATATCTATACATACAATATCTATGTATATCTATACAAGGAAGTCGCTCTTTCTGTGCGTAAGTACGCTTAGAACGCAAACTACGCAACGGCTTTCAATGCGGTTTTCATCATAGATAGAGTGGTTCAAGATGTACTTTTAGAAGTATAATTTTAAAGTATGTACTCTACTCTAACTAATACGTGCGAAGCCGCGTCGGCTCGCTAGTCTAATATAAAAATCTCGTGTAACGGTGTTAGTGGTCGCACTCCTCCGAAACGGCTTTTACGTATATTTGGTAGAAATGATAATAGGCCGTATAGTATACATAGGTCGTATATTTTCATACCGCTAAAATGGAAAAAAATATTAGGCACAACAATGTGTGCAAGGTCAGCTAATAAGTTATCTTATAAGCTACATGTAGCCTCGACCATATAACGGATGTAAAAGACATGAGCAGTCAAACGTAAACCATGTATTCTGCTCACCATCATAACATTTTTCTTCCTTTAGACTATACCTGGGAAATTGATAGTTACGATTTTATTGAAGGTCAAACTGGACCGCAGTCTGGCAAAAACATCACGTTTTTGCGAGTTGTGTGCGAGTTGAGGGCTTTACGTTGCGCAGTACAATTTGCAATATTTTTTAACACCAATAAAAAACTTTTCAAAAAAAAAGTCCAACCGACTTCAAAAAGCATAAAAATAACATATTATTAAAATGTGTGCTAGGTACCTGCTGTACTGTTTGAACCCGGTGCCAAAACGATGTTTACCATAAAAACATAAGCACCAAGCACTGACAAATTTCGACAGCGAAAAGCAGTGCCTCGGTGGCGAAATTGGTTAACGCGTCCACCCGGATTGTGGAAGGTGCGGGTTCGAGTCCCGCCTGAGGCAAGTCGATTTTTTTCAGTGCATTTTTCTAGTATTATATTTACGCGTTTGTAAACGCAAAAATAAAATTATTCTAGAATAATTGTTGTTTTTTTTATATATATTACGAGATGGCCAACAAACTTTCGGCCCACTCGGTGTTAAGTGGTTCCGTCGCCTATAGACACTTGCAATATTAAGGATAAATTACTTAACATTAGAAGTGCGTTGCCATTCGGCGGATTACTTTTTGGGTTTTGTGCCCCTTTTATGTAGGCGACAGGCTGGCAACCTGTCACTATTTGGAGGCACTGCATGGTCCATACTGCCAGAGGCGGTTTTATGTGTGACAAAATGTTACAGTTTTGTACAAGTTTAACATCTAAATACTAAGTATTACGGTGCTTTGCCTTCTATCATCAGCTCACCTAACAAGCTGAAAGAATACAACTATCGGTCTTTAGGTATTAAAGGTAGGCCTTTAATATTTAAAGCATTATTATCCAAATCTTAATCGTTATGGTGTTTCTCCTTCCATCATCAGCACACCTGAATAGCCTGAAAGAATACAACTATCGCTTTTTAGGTACCTTTAATATTTAAAGAATTATCTTTCAACTCCTAACCATTAAGGAGTTTTACCTTCTATCATCAGCTCACCTGATTAACTTGAAAAAATACAACTAGCGGTCTTTACGTGCCTATAATATTTAAAGAATGATCATCCAACTCCTAACCGTTTAGGAGTTTTTCCTTCCATGATCAGCTCACCTGAATAACTTGAAAGAATACAACTATCGCTCTTTGAGTATCTTTAATATTTGAAGACTTATCATCCAACTCCTAACCATTAAGGAGTTTTTATTTCATCATCAGCTCATCTAAATTACCTGAAAGAACACAACTACCGGTCTTTAGGTACCTTTAATATTTAAATAATCAACAACCAACTCCTAACAATTAAGGAGTTTTACCATCCATCATCAGCTCATCAACATGAGATGACTACCAGACGCAATCATACTAGAACAGCTTTATGAAAAATATGAATAACCCTCCCATTCCGTTGTTTTTCGAGGGTTGCCCTCGATTTTCCTAGCTTTGCATCATCAGATCCTAACTTGGTGACAATGGGACCACCTCAGGAGTATACACTATCGAATAAAAAAAGAATTTTGAAAATCGGTCTACAAATGACAGAGATATCGGTGAACATACATTTACCTTCCATCATCAGCTCATCAACATGAGATGGTGACTACCAGACGCAAATGCTAGTATAGCTTTAGAAAAAATATGAAAAACGTTGTACATGCCTATAAAATTTGAGGGTTGCCCTCGATTTCCCTGGCTTCCCATCATCAGATCCTGACTTGGTGACAATGGGACCACCTCGGGAGCAAACACTATCGAATAAAAAAACAATTTTGAAAATCGGTCCAGAAATGACGGAGATATCGGTGTACATACATAAAAAAAAAAATACATACAGACGAATACAGAACCTCCTCCTGTTGGGAAGTCGGTTAAAAAATAAAAATCATTTCCCAGCAATTATTTTTTGAAATGTGTCTTTTGATGTATAGAATACATGGTTCTCGTTTTACTGTTCATGTCTTTTACACCCTGTATAATCGAGGGCATGTAGAGATTAAAATTACTTGTTAATGTTAGTAGATATACGATGTCCTAAGTGCTCCCAGTTTCACCTACGCCAAACAAGATGCATATGCACAAACATTTAAGTTTTAGTATCGTGTTTAATACTCGGTAATTTTCAAACAAACATTCCGCTTTAGTCATAGTTATTTTTATCAGCACATATAATTTATGACGTTGATCGTTATCCTTCTAGCATCACAATTCATAATTCTTCACGCGCGATTTATATTGTCTTCTTCTTTGTAAGCATCTTGACACTTGTTGTCAGCATTTACATTTGAAGTGTCACAATGTTCGTTCCCGTACTCCTCCGAAACGGCTTCACCGATTCTCATGAAATTTTGTGAGCATATTGAGTAGGTCTGAGAATCGGCTAACATCTATTTTTCATTAGTGATAAGGGTTGTCCACCCTTAATATTTTTTTTTAATTTATAAGGCAAAACAACGTTTGCGGGGTCAGCTAGTATGTTAATAAAATTTCATTTTGCCTCCATTGGTGTTCGCGCTCTGTGAGTTTGAGGTTTTCGACATCCTCCTACATTTTCGGTAAGCTGAAACACATCCGATAGTACCGTCAACATTGGGGTTTCTCATATCTTCTAGCGAATTCAAGGCTGCCCTGATATTGTTAAGGCATCTCAAGTTGAAATTTACTTTATTCATTAACGTACAATATAGACGCTTATGAACAGATAAACTTTTTCATAGAAAACGGTAACGATATTTTTATTCATGTTAGCCGTTGATTTGTATATTTGGGCAGATCGTAAAATACTGGACCATAAAAAGCTCAACCCCTGGTCGAGTAACCCATTTTATAAAAATGGGTTACTCGACCAGGGGTTCAGTTGTGGTCAGGAGTGCTCAGCAGGTTCAGGTTTATTATTTTTATTTTATGACCAAGCGGAGTACACTGGTTTATGGTAGGGTTGCTGAGGATTCCTCTTCCGCTTCCTCATAATGCGGAAGATCCGCAATATATTGAGTTCCTCAACCGTTACCGCATCCTAATAAATAAAAATAAAAAAATCCTCCTCCGCTATCGCTTCCTCAAAATTTAAGAGGAAATATAAATACTAGCGGTCCCGACAGACGTTGTCCTGTACACACATATTTTATTATATATTTTTTTTATTTATTTACCATTTAAAATCTTAATTTAAACAATTTCGTATACAGTCGCACACCACAAGGTTTGTGATGGAACTACCTGTGAGGATATAAATTTTGTTAATAATTAAAAGAATATTTTCCAGTGGACCATATAATTATATTATATATTTCATATAATCCTCTTCCTCATCAGCTTCCTCATCCGCATCCTCCTCCTCAAAAAATATCCTCATCCTCTAAATTTGTGCTTGACACTTCCTCCTCCTCCTCCTCTTCCTCATAATGACTTCCTCAACAACCCTAGTTTATGGGACCATCTATTGCCTTGGATATAATGGCGGCGATTTAATATATACAATCGGCCGACGACTTATACACCAACGGCGCACACCACAAAACGAACGTTCATAATTTCCTGTGGAAGTAACTGCGCAAAAAAGCGTTTGTTAATAAAACGCGCGTGCACAGAACTCGAAAATCACGTCGTGTTAATTCAGCAAGTCGAACACCGACCGGGGTGGCTATTCACTAACTTTTTTGACAGACAGACGGCATAGTAGCAAAGATTTTGTTGTCTGCTGATGTGTGTACTCAATGAAGTCGTCTGCCGTGATCAATATAAGTTTTCAAGACCCTAATAAATAAAATATATCAATGGCAGATCTCTTCAATTAAATTTAATTTTTTTCAGCACTTTCAAAACTGTCTGCCACAATGCTAAACGCGCGATAATGGTCTGCCATTGTTGTTTTTAGATAATAATAATAATATATTATCAAATTTCAAAACGGCAGACGTCGTCAAATGCATTAAAATTTCCCCAAAAATCGATACCTGTCTTACCTGAGCACGCGGCGTGTCCACCGCTTGGGGCTTAGTGAACCCCCATCTCATATATGGTAGGTATAGGGGCCTCACTGTACAAAATA
Organism: Elophila nymphaeata; assembly: GCA_955850985.1. Classification (NCBI taxonomy): domain Eukaryota; kingdom Metazoa; phylum Arthropoda; class Insecta; order Lepidoptera; family Crambidae; genus Elophila; species Elophila nymphaeata. The sequence goes on along the minus strand of OY039080.1, from coordinate 6,883,364 downwards.
CCAAGTCTGGTCAAATACATACAGGTAGCTTTCCACTGGCTCTTAGGCTATTAGACAAAGAATCCTGACTCCTACTCTTACATTTGATACGTTGAGCCGTCATGATATTTCGTAGTAATATGTCAGTTGCACACATTATATTCTATTCGTAAAACGATAGATGCAATCAATTGGCCACTTATATCAATTGGCCCAAAATACAATTGTTATTTGTTGGATCGAGGTACAAACATATTAATTTTAGCTTTTACTACACGTGTGATATTTACAAGATCTTATTTCCCACAGGTGACATCATCCATCACGCTTTGAAACCAGCATCAGCGCAAGTGACCAAAGTGAATCCAGAAAATATTCAGCAATCCCAGCCTAAAGACATAAGCATCATCGGAGAAGCCCAGAATCCGCCCAAAGTGGATATGTAATCGATGATTAGACGATTCCTCCACTTTTATCTGGTATGGAGTCGTCAATACCACGTTCTGGGGATGTCTAGGCATTTCTGGAACCGTACCTTTCGCTTTGTAGCACGGAGTAGGAATAATACACTTTAGTTTAGTTTATACCGGTGTTACAGATTTCCGAAATAAAGTTTGTAGGGTGTGTATCTTTGTATCTGTCAAAAACTTAGATGTATCACATCTTTTTATAATAGGGGTTAAAGTATGAAATTGCCGATTTTTTCCACATTATTCATTAGTGTATAATTCCTTTAATACAATAGCCATGTCGATTATTCTTCTTTTGTTTTTAACTTCATTACAAGGACATATATTTAAGAATAAAATTTCATTCTTATTTTTATTTCTTTCACTAGAAATACATCTTCAAAAACAGCTCGTCCTAAGAGGTGCCCGTCTCCGTTTTAAAAATATGAATATATTTTTACAGGTATCAATTCTCAATTTATTTTCTCTAAGTATCCTATGGCTTAATGTTGTCTAAATATATCCACAAAAATACACAAAATTTAGATTTGTGGTTCCTTAAAATATCGCAAATATATTTGTAAGAAAAAAATTAATTTTCGTTAAATTCTCCATACAAAACGGCAATTTCTTAAACCCCTAATATTATTTGTACCAGCCCTAAAATACTTACTAGCAACAAGCTTACAAGTCCTATAGTAAGATCATAGATAAGTAAACAAGTAAACCAACTGAGAGCCCGTGCGAGCGATGATATAATAACCTACTCGTATAGGGTTGTCGTCTTAAAATATGCGGGGACAGTTTCGATACACATAACGGATAGCGTAGTTATCCCTGTTTTGCGTTATTGTGTGCGTGCGGCTACGCGTCGGTACTGGGCGCGCATACTCACAAACCGCGCTCTATGCGTTTCTATGAAGACAACTTACTTGTTTACTATGGCAATATGTCGTGTTATGCACGCATTGGGTAGGGTTATCACGAACAAGAGTAAAATAACTTTATTATTAATTTAATAGCAAAATAAAAGTGGTCTGAAAGGAGTCAATTTTTCACAGATAATCCTTTACAAGGAACATAACTCTTTATGTCGAATTCTTGTAACATTCGTATAAAGTGATTTGACGTCTGATTTAATTTAAAGTGCAGTGTGAAACAAGCTTCAATCTCCAACCAAAAAAAAACAAACGAAGCGCGGCGATGAAAAATCTGAGGCCGGTAAAATAGAACTAAGTACGCCTCGCCCGTCACCCCTGTACGTACGCAGTGGAACGAAACTACGCCTAGCTCACAAAAAACCGGCTAACTCACTACATGGATATAAAACCGACCTCAGTTTTCGCAGCGCTCCTGTAGTGTTTTTTTTGGTAGCCTTCAATGGTGCGTTTTTTTAATATTATGCTTGCGGAATTTCTTTCTAGTCGTATCTAGTCAATTTTATTTTAAATACAATAGGTCTTAATTTCGAATACCTGTGTGTAGTTTGTATACAGGATGTAAAAGACATGAACAGTCAAACGAGAACCATGTATTCTGCTCACCATCATAACATTTTTTTTCCTTTAGACTATACCTGGGAAACTGATAGTTACAATTTTATTGAAGGTCAAAGTCATAATTTTTTTTTAATTTTTTTTATGAAAACGTATTCTATACGTTATTTCTTAATTATTGTCTAAAGAAACATTATAATTTTTTTTAGTATTTCATAACAAAAAATGGCTTCAAAACGGTAGCGTTCAATGTAGCTCACTCGATGCGCACGGACACTAACGAACGGGGCTGCCGTCTGGCAAACTCATCGCGGTTTTGCGAGTTGCGTGCGAGTTGAGCCCTTTACATTGCGCGGTACAATTTGCAATTTTTATTAACACCAAAAAATCAAAATCATTTCCCAGCAATATTTTTCTTGAAATATGTCTTATTTTGATGTATAAAATACATGGTTCTCGTTTGACTGTTCATGTCTTTTACACCCAGTATTATAAGGGAAACAAAAAATGTTGAATAATAGGTTATATAATAATATAGCTCTTTGGTAAACTTTTTACTAATGAATAAATTAGTTAAATAATATTTTAAGCACGCGTTGCATTATTCACTCGGATAATAATTTTATTTCTGATTTATTTTCGTTTCGGCACCTTCCCATTTCGGCCCCCTTGGGATGTCGAATTGGGAAGGTGCCGAAATGGGAAATTTAAGTGCGATAAATTCCCATTTCGGCACCCAGTCATAATTTACTAAGAATTTCGTACTTCTAAAGTGCAGTCCCGTTCATAATACATATCTGTTTGGTTTCCGTTAAAATTACTCACTAGAGATTTTGCACTCATTTTTTTTATATTTCACTGATTTTATTAAAGGATCAACTATAAAAAAATATATGATCGATTATTTACAGAAAGGATAATGTTTGCTGTTTTGGGATGTGGTTTAATATAAATTATGCTAAAATTATATAATCAGAGTAATATAAATTATGCTAAAATTATATAATAAGAATAAAAAGTAATATAAAGGTTAATTACTGAAACTGTTTTATTTTTATTTTTTTATCAAAACTTTGCAATATCTACAAAACAGCAAACATAATCCTTTCTGTTAATAATCGTTAATTTTCTGTAAATAATCGATCATTTATTTATTTATTATTGATCCTTGCGTAAAATCAGTGTAATATAAAAAAATACGAGTGCAAAATCTCTAATGAGGAATTCTTACGGAAACCAAACAGATATCTTTTATGAACGGTAGTGTACTTTAGAAGTACGAAATTCTTAGTCTGGGTGCCGAAATGGGATGGTGCCGAAACGAAACTAAACGTTATTTCTAAACGATAAGTTCTAAAATAGTCTAAGTAAAAGATTTAAGGGCAGGCAACACCGTTAGCTAAGCTATTCTATGTTGTGTACATCCACATCCGTATAATAATTTGCGTAGTATACACTGCTCAAAATTACTACCTTTTCAATACAGTGTGGTACGCGAAGAAAATTAATCTGCTAAAATAATAGCTGCACTTTGCCTCCCTAAGGAGATTAAGAAAAACTATTGGTCGATTTTTTACTAGCTTTGCTGCCTCCAACAGCGTTGACGGAAAATCACCCTTACAATTTAGCGCGGTCTGGTCAGCTTTTCATATAACAGCTGTGTTAATTAGAAACTTAATTAGCTCCAATCAACTCCCAGTGCTTGTGTCTTAAGGTACAGAATTTATTTACGTAACGCGTAGTTTGCACTATAAATTATAAGAGATTCAATGTTGTAAGTAGGTAATTAGTCGTATAGACAACATGAGAAATTAAATCACCTTTTTTTCAATTAAATTCGTTATTATTGTATAATTAATATATTTTATGATTAAACTTAATATCCTTTTATTATATTCGTTTTCATTTAGAAATGTAATTACAAGTATAGTTCAAATGTTTTTGTTAAATATAAATTGATATTAAAAATTATCGCTTTTTTCAATTACCTTTTCGGGCGTTTTCTCATTTATATTAAAGATGTAGGTGTATATAAAACAATGGCACATAAATGTTACTTTAAAATAGATAAGTACAGCTAAAATAGATAATACGATAACAACAGCTGAAGTATAGAACTTAATTTTTCTTATAAGCCTACGACATAGATATAGCTTTTTACTTCAGTCGTATGGTCTAAAGCACACTTATTTTTTTTTAAGCACAGCTTGGCCCATACCACCTACAGGCAGTAAGTTGGCGGTATGTGCCAAGCTGTGCTTCAAAAGGATATTGGTTACACAAATGGAATTATGAGCATGATTGTATTATGGTGATAATAATAATCTATAAGGGTCGACCGAGACAGGTTTTTCGTTCTCGGCCGAGACCGAGACCGAGACCGAGAATAAATTAAAATCTCGGCCGAGACCGAGAGCCGAGACCGAGAATAGATAAATTGAGAAAAAAAATTAAAATGCGCTATATTTGCTTATTAAAGTATATTTAAGAATGAAATAAAAATTTTGCCGTTTTGGCAGTTTATTTTATTATGAACTAAGTTCTAAGAAAAACAGTTACAAATATACAAATCGGCGAATCCATGAATGTGGCCACTGAATCTAAAAAATCTTCGTACACTCACCAGCTTTCCAACATACATGTAAAATAATACGTAATGATTTTGATATTCACTTATCTAGTTTATGTAGTTATTCTGGTTAGTAACTTGAAATGACTTATTAACACATAAAATAACTTATTTTTCTACTACGAACAAAATTCAAACAAACTTCCTTTAACTACAAATTGTTTGTTTACAAAAGTAAGTAGTGAAATGAATGAACCAGAATGAACGAACGGAGCGGCGCTGCGGCGGCAGTAGCGATAGGTAAGTAAAACCCGCCACGCTGCCAGCCGACCAATCACAATCGACAGCTCTCTCACGCACTGACACCACGTGACGAATAAACATGCGCGTGGAAGATGTGAATCACCGGAAGATGTGAACACCGTACCTACTTACAACAGTCTCGGTTTCGGCCAAGAATCTCGGCGATTTTTCGCCGAGAGCCGAGACAGGATTCTCGGTAGAATTTGTAGCCGAGAATGCCGAGACCGAGACCGAGACCGAGATCTCGGTCGACCCTTAATCAACGAATTAGGAATTATATAGAACACGAATTCCGTCAAAAAATCGTTCCACGCAAACTATCCCCAAGTGGGCGGGGCCGAAAAAGTACTACCAACGCGTCCATCAGTCTGCCGCGACAAGCGTCCGTGTCATTTAGTTTTGCGAAAAATACAATAAACAGCTCATTTCCCAAGGAAAAAAATGACCTTCTGTGCGGTAAAGTGGTGTAAAAGACAGAAAAAAGGAAGTAAAAAACAAACCGGGATAATTTTTCTCATGTAAGTAAAGTAATTTCATGTTTTGTTCGTCTTGAGTTGTCTGTGTTATGCAATCAGTAGCCAGCCAGTTTTTAATATGTTACTATTAAACATTTAGTATTAGGTAAGTATAGAGTTTTTAAAAATTGGATTTCCTGCTGTTTCTTATTAATAACATATTTATTTGAGTTTCCCCAAAAAAGATATTCGACGATCAGTGCATTGCAGCTTTCGAATTAGAAAGAAGAGATGATGACTCGTTACCAACTAATGCCAGTAAAGTATGCTCTATACGTTTTGAGAATGAAGACATATGTATATTCATATATACATGAAGACATAATAATCCATAGATGTTGGATTCAAATCGTTATAAACTAAATAAAAAATAATAATGATTTTCCGTGGAACGTATAACGGGTTTTGTTCACCTACTTGCCCAGTGAATACAAAACGCGAATTATGGCGCGAAATTACAGCTGACAAAAAATTGGCAGTCAATATTTAGAAGATCATTCTATCCATAATACCATAGTATAAGTAAACAAGTACGCCGACTGAGACCCCGTGCTAGCGATAATTGCCTACTCGTATAGGATGGTAAAGGGTTGTCAAAAAAATGCTGGATCTATTTTGATACCTTTAGCTTATAACTAAGCCAAGTGTCCTTGAATTAACAGGTAAGCACAGCATCTTTCTATTATCACACATTTTTCATGATTTTATTTACAACTATTTGAGTTTTGCTAAAAAACGGTATCAAAATTATAGCCCAACACTTGTTTTTTTTAATGTTATTGGTATTTTTTAAAGACGGACATTTTTTTTCCTCAATGTTGAATAATCATGATATTGAACATTTTAGTTAAATTTAAAATTATCTTTAAATTAGGGTAAAAATAACTATGCAGTATAGAAAAACAATCAGTTTAGTAACAAACTTTAAACATTTTACATAAGAGAGTAATTGTTCAAAATTACCTCGTCGGTTTTAAAGCCAAGCACTGGTGCGAATACCAAATTTTCATGTCGCACAAGACAACATTGCGCTATAATTTTAATACCGTTTTTTATCAAAACTCAAATAGTTGTAAATAAAATCATAAAAAATATGTAATAATAGGAAGATTTTTAGTATAAATCAGAGAAATGTAATTTTTTTGGAGAAAAACAAGATTATTATTACTTTTTAACAACGTAATATGACTTTTTTTGTGCTTTAGTGACACTTATAAGATTGCCACACTTTTTAGCTACACGGCAGTATTTTTTAAAAGTCCGTGTGACTTAAACTTAACGAGATATTCTACTTTTACTAAAGGCACCCCCTAAATGATGATTAATAATTAAAATGGCTGTCACTCGAAAGGAACTGAGTTTCGACCCCACATATGGGGGTTTTTCTACGATGAAATTATCTGTAGAAAATGCCTTTAAAGTCTTGTCGAGTCGGAACACAAACACATTGTATACTCGTATATTTTTTTATCAGTCCCGTGACATAGATACTGACTCATATTTAATATGACTTGACACCTATTGTATTACACCATCCTCGCCGCTGTTAGTAGAGTAGGTAATATATAAACATACTTTGGGCGTACAGTGTGCCGCGTAATAATCCGTCTCACACGAACTCGCTTGGGTTTGATATTTCCGTTTCACTCTTAAATTATCCTACTAAGTAAAGATGCGCGCCAAATGAATGGGTTGACGAATTGATGAGTAGAAAATAAATTTAGCAAGGTATTTTGTTTCGTCAGTGTGCGTATCGCGTTAGTATTATCAGTTTAATTGTATGAGTTTGGGACCATGTTTTAGCGGGCTTCGTTAGGGAGTTATGCTTCTATATCATTCCTAATTCGTTGCCCTTAATAATCTATACTAATAATAAAGCTGAAGAGTTTGTTTGTTTGTTTGTTTTGTTTGTTTGTTTGTTTGGTTGAACCCTAAGATCTCAGCAACTACTGACTCAAATTGAAAAATTCTTTTTTCGTTGGATAGTCCATTTATCTAGGAAGGCTATAGGCTATATAACATCACGGTACGTCTAATAGGAGCTGAGCATTAATGAAGAATGTTGCAAAAACGGGAGAAAAATATTTCATTTCAAAGCTTTCCCTGCGTGCGCTGCGTAAACGGTTAAAGTTACGGAAAAATTATGTATGATAGAATTATTCTCCATTAAATTTTCTAAAAATAAGTCCGCGATAGCATAAGTTTATCTTTTATAGTTGGCTCACTATAACCTTTCTTTTTGGTAATCAAATTTTTTTTTAATCAAAAGTTTATCTGCGATGGTGTTTTTGTATGCATGATATTATTTCTTATCAAAATAAATACATTATTTATCACAAGCATTTAATTTTGAACAAAATTATTAATGACCTCATGTGATTTCAATGAATATCTTAAGAGATATCATAGTTTGAAATAAACGGAAAATAATAAATTTTGATTTTCAGAGCTTTTGTTGCGTGCGCTGGGTAAACGGTTAAAGTTACGCAAAAATCATGTATCACGGAATTATTTTTCTTTAAAAGTTCTAAAAAAAAGTTCCAGACAGCATTTATCTATCCCTTAAGGTTGACTCGCTATAACCTATTTTAGTTAATAAAATTTGTTCTAAAATAATGCATTAGATGCGAAGGTATTTTTGTAAAAATCATATTATTCCTTATCAACATTTATACTTTATTCATCACAAGTATTTAATTTTGTACAAAATTGTTCTTTACATCATTAGATTTCAATGAATATCTTCAGAGATATTACAGTTTTAACATAACTCCGCAGCTAAATAATGATCAAGTAGGTACTACGCACGCATCTATACTGAGTTGTTTTTTTGTTTACTTGAACGCGCTTATCTTAGGAACTACTGATCCCGTCAGATTCGGACGCATTAGAGACTAATAGGTTCAGAGACTCCTCCGAGGGAGATGCTCACCGGTCAGGAATCCTCTTTGGAGTGATTCGACCTTAAAGCTTGAGGACCCATCGAGGTCCTCTCCTTTACTAAAAGCCCTGGTGACTTCAAGAAGGTCATCAGAGATAGCCTGCAAAAAAAAAAACCACCTAGAAGGAGTCGAACGCGCGAACGAAGGGTTACACGTACATTTTTTTCAGTGTATTTTCTTATTTTAAAAGGGAACGGTACATTTTTTTCAGTGTATTTTCTTATTTTAAAAACAGAGCATCTCAAAACCGGGTTCAAGTTTAGAAATCGCGACTTACATTTCTTTGTCTACATTTATTTTCGTTGGGCTAGCTCGCTAAGCTAGCTAGACAGCCATTCTATGTGGATCGTCTCACGACGCCCGCCCCCGGGATAGAACCGCGACACCCCAGGGCGTCGCGACGCACGGTTTAGGAAATCGTGATATAGGCTTATATACCTCCATAACATCACTCTACGACTAATAGGAGTTGAGCATCAATGAAAAATGTTGCAAAAACGGGAAATCCACGCGGACGAAGTCGCGCGGGCATAGCTAGTAATAATATATTTCTACGCTCACACCAATTATCTAGCCCAAATTAAGTATCTTTAAGAACTTGTGTTATTGATACTAGATAACGGACAAATATACTATTTTTTTAAATAAGCTTAAATAAATATATAAACAACCATGACTCACGAACAAATGCTCGTGTTCATCACACGAACATTTGCCGGACCGCCCGATGTGTAGGCAGCGTAACTGACCACTCCACCACGGCGGCGTCATAATTACAAGTTATGCCAAAAATATTAATTTAAAATAATTCGTTAGATATCGTTGTCATCCTTATTAGGGTTATCAACAATTATACTAATTCTCAACACACTGTACGTTTCGAAAGGCTGCTCTCTCTCTCAACAAATATGTGTTCTATTACAAAATTGTTACTCAACAAGTTTATCGTGTAACAAATTTCCACGACAGAAACTAGAAACCTAAAATGTCACATCTACCTATAACAAAGATACTTACAATCTGTTACTAATTTTGGCCAACTAAAACTTTCCTTTTGTTACCAAGAACCAACATTAATATTGAAAAGAGTTCCTGAAATAGGTACCTAAATCGTCTTTCTTGTGAAGAAACATTAAATTACTTGGAAATAGAGACAATGGTAAACGTAAAAAGGTATTTAAAATAGACGCAGCTCTACGGTGAATGAACTGAGACCGGATTTATATCTATGTAGTGCGTGAGACCTGGACTGTAAGAGGCCGTGATAACAGTAGGATAGACGCCTTCGAGATGTGGTGTTGGCGAAGACTACTTCGCATTCCTTGGACTGCTAAAAGAACCAATGAGTCCATTTTGGAACAGCTTAATATCACCCACCAGGCGGCTCTCAGTTGACTGCCGACAAAGAGCTCTCTGCTTCTTCGGACACATTATGCGGTCACCAAAGCATGGTCTGGAGAAGCGAATAATACTTGGTAAAATGGACGGCAGACGTACCCAAGGAAGAGTGCCTTTAAGGTGGTCCGACACAGCCAAGGCAGCAATGGGCGGCAGCATACACCGTGCAGTTCACACCGCGCACGACCGAACCACGTGGAAACTGATCGTACGTGGTTGCGATCCTCAGCAATGAGGGAACGAGGAAGAAGAAGAAGTGCGTGAGCAGTTTTTTTAATTAAGGGCAAGGCGTAGTTTCGTTATATGTGTGAGACTGTCGAGGCGCAGTTTTATTGTAAGCGGCCTTAGTTTTTTCTTCATAGAGCTCCGTCTCATCACTTTTTAACTAACCCGCTATCCTGAGATAACTAAGTAAACTATATTATACTATAGAGTATTTTTGTATTTATTTTATATATACGAGTACTTCAAATATAATATAGTTCAAAACCTAGTACCTACCGATGTCTCTCCAAGCAAGGGGAAACTTCAATACTAAAGATACCTGATGTCTCCCCCAGGGGGTTGACACGAGTCCGAAGGGGTTTGAACTCCGAACATTTGGGTTTATATCCGGTTGACAAATAAAAAAAATGTGGCAATTAAAGTTACCTCCACCTTAGGTACAGAAGACCACGGTTAAATCTGCCTTTTTGTAGCGTTGTGTTTCTTCTGGTGTGCTAGGTTTTGCAGAGCTGAGGTGAGAGTGATCCTCAAATGGAGCTCTGCAAACCAACCCTAAGTGGTTAAGTTTGGCATTTGGTATTGTATTGTGAGTGATCACCAAGTAGGTATACGTTTCATAGTTGTTTGACGGTCTATTGCCCGTGGTCCTACTGCATGTCCCTACTAGTAGAACTACGGGCATTTTTTTGTCCGTAGTTCTATCAGTAGGCCTGTAACAAAGGCCTACTATTTATTTTTATACTACTACTATCTACTACTGAGATGGCGACAGGCCAGGCGATGGCGGCTACAATTCAAATTAACGCAGCTTGTCTAGAGCGTGTGATACAGAAATTTCTGAATTTATAAGCTCCTCCTAGTTGAACTATGGGCACTGCTACTTGTCCGTAGTCCTATTGAAAGAACTACTGACAAGAATTTGCCCATAGTACTACCGTAGAACTATGGGCAATGATGGGTGCCCATGGTCCTACTGATGGAACTACGGACAAAAAAAATGCCCGTGGTCCTCCTACCAGTAGAACCACGCAGTAGTACCACGGGCACTAAATGTGTTTGACATTAGTTGACATGGCATAAACATGTGCGTTCATACATACACAATTTCACGCCTTTCTCACCTAAATGTATACGGCCTTTCTGGTGATAAGTACCGCCTATATCTTGCAGCACTGGCGTGACATTCGCGCGCTGCCAACCTTCGTCCCCTTCCCTACCACGTGACGCTCTGACAACCTTACTCACCGACAAAAACACAACACCACAAAAAAGTGGTGCTATTTGACTGTCGTCTTCTGTAAGGTGTAAGGTACTAACCCAGTTTGGGTGCTCAAAATCAGAGTGGCTACTCTTCAGTGCCAAACCTCAACTAAGTTATTTTCACTTGCTACGATCAATAAATATTGTTTATACGCTTTACATTACACCCCATTTTAATGTAATGAATTGTCAGATCTATTATCGTATCACCGACAGCAGAGCAGTGAATAACAGATTCACTATTGAAGAAATTTATCTCAGCCATAATTTAGGTTCTAACAGGAAGCTGGAGGAACATAAATATAGACCTTTAGGTCATGTTGAATCACCTTTTTTCAGTAGGTATCAATAAATGTAATACTTTCTTTATCTTTAATTTATTATAACCTTTAGACGTCATCAATTTTATTTATTACCTGTATTTCAACCTTCTTCTTTCTACTTATTATGCGTTGCATGGCCGATACTGCCGGGTGTAGCTTTATTTGGAACGAAACTTTATCTATGACTCTGTTCAACTCATCTTGGGACTGTACTCGTGACTGTATGTTATTAAGTGGTTATCGTCGCCTATAGACACTTGCAATATAAGGTTAAATCACTTAACACTGCAAGTGTGTTGCCGTCCCGGGGACTAAGATGATATGCCTTCCATGCCCATGCCCAGTTATTACACTGGCTACTTTTCTCTTCAATTCGAAACACAGCGAATTGCTTCACGGCAGAAATAAGAAAGGCGGTGGTACCTACCCAGACGACCCTACATAAATGGATCTACCATCTAATAGAAGGAGCGACATCTTTACAGAATAGCAGACAGAACTGAGCGAGTTCATACTCCGACTTGCACTTATCCGATTTTCGGGAACTCTTTAGTACCATACCATTTCATTAGCCATGTGATGCCTTCAGAGTAGAATAGCATTGCCCCATATCCTCCATTGGGTGTCGTAGAAGGCGACTAATGGATCAACAAAGGGGTATTGATCACCTTATACTCCGTCCACCAATCCATATTGGGCAAGCGTGGTGGACTACAGCCTAAACTTCCTTCGATGACAAGGAGAGGCCTTGTGTCCCAGTAGTGGGTCGAATTGTAAAGGTTTCTATAATGATGATGATACCATTATCATACCATCGTCAGCGCTTGTGGTGTAGGTAAAAGTTACCACCTTTATGTAGGTATGAATAATTATGACAAAGAAGTCTATGCAGTTTTGCAATTTCAACTTTCTTCAAAATAATTATCTAGCCCATTTATCCTTTTATCATTCTTATTTAATAATTTATACTGTGTTTTTTAGAACTCTGACACCGCTTACTCTCACATTAAATTGAAATTACTCATTAAATGACATTATTTCAGTTATCTACTAGGTAGTCAAATAAAAAAAAATGTATTCGTAAAAACATTTAATCCACTTATATTAAGTATCACCAGAATACCTACATTAAATACTAAGTACTACCACATGAGCAAACCATTTATTTGTCATATTCCTCAATCGAACTCCAACTTAGTAGGTACTACAAACTAAATATTTACAACTTTATCACTAATTCATTCATGTACTCGCGGTTTGTATTCAATCTCTTACAGGTAACATGTAATGGTAACTTAAATTTTATTAATTTGGTTATTGCTTACAATTTCTTCTTTGATATCGTTGTGTGGTCTATTAAGATTGAGGACCTCTTTAGCAAGTTATTTGATTTATGTATCAAGCCTTGTTTGTTCTCAACATAATGCAACAATTTGTTGAATGACATTCTCAGAATGTACGAAGAGAGAGCAAAAAGGATGATCAGAGCTGTTGATACGACGAAAATGACGTCTAACATGTAGTATTGGAAGAAATTCATGTCTTTGGCCGGCGACTGCAAATGGTACGCTCCGTTATGTCTGATTACGTATTCTGTCCAGTATACAGCTCTTTCTAGGGGAGTTTCTTTCTGATCCCTCAGTAGCACTTGTCTCTTTTTCACGTCTATTTTGTACTTCGGCTCACTAATAACGTCCATGATAGCTTTGTATAATTTGTCAGGAGTCAGGTTTCTTAGTTCAAGTTTTCTGGCGTAGCCATCTACTTCTGCTTTGGCTGCATTCGCATCGTGATCGCAGAACACCGGGATGGTAACTATAGGAACTCCATGGTATACGGTTTCGAACATACTCAGTAGACCGCCGTGAGTCACGAAGGCTTTAATTTTGGGATGTCCTGTAAAAGATATAAGAAATCATACAACTCCTGTTAGTCATGTAGTTGACAGTTACTGTAGATAGCAATCAATGGAATGCTTACTATGTATTGAACCTTAAAACATCAGGAAGCCAACAAAATGCAGAATTAACCCTAAACCTACTCCTATCTCTCTGAATCTCTGGAAACCTTTATACAGAGTGTAAAAGACATGAACAGTCAAACGAGAACCATGTATTCAATGGGAAGTATAAATTTATTTATTAAAAACTTATAAAGTATTATACGTACATATAACTTAAATTTTAAATTGAAAAGTAATAAATTAATATGTATTCTGCTCACCATCATAACATTTTTTTTCCTTTAGCCTATATCTGGGAAATTGATAGTTACGATTTTATTGAAGGTGAAAGTCATCAGTTTTTTTTTATGAAAACGTATTCTATACGTTATTTCTTAATTATTGTCCAAAGAAACATTATCATTTTTTTTATTATTTCATAACAAAAAATGGCTTCAAAACGTTAGCGTTTAATGTAGCTCACTCGATGCGCACGGACACTAATAACGGGGCCGCCGTCTAGCAAAATTATCGCGGTTTTGCGAGTGGCGTGCGAGTTGAGCCCTTTACATTGCGCGGTACAATTTGCAATTCTTTTTAACACCAAAAAATAAAAATCATTTCCCAGCAATATTTTTTTTTGAAATATGTCTTATTTTGATGTATAGTAGAATACATGGTTCTCGTTTGACTGTTCATGTCTTTTACACCCAGTATATCTTTGACAGGGCTCTGCGCCTTCATCTCACCTGATAATAGTGATGATAAGGCCTAAAGTGTAAATGAGCTTCACTCAAAATCCGCTACCACTGAGGAACTCTTATCATTAATTTATCAGAACTCAATAAAACTGCTATCACCATCATTGCGGGGACAGACTTTGATAAGATAGTAAAGTACTAGCTAGGAGTACTTAATTAAAGCCTATATTTTAGTAGGTTGTTATTATAGCTGTGGTGATCCGCTAGTTAGAGGTCACTTTTCCAGGACTGATGTTCCAATTATAAAAGTTAATTTGCTGTATCCTAAAGACTTCTATAGACTGTCTTCCTACTGAGACTCCACCTCTCAGTAGGATCACAGTCTATAGAAGTCCAAACCTTAGTTTGAGTGAGTCAATATCAGCTATTTATTAATAAGTCATCAATATTACACTTAGTAGCTATTTCTCTGTATGCTCTGTAGCGTTCAAAATGAACAATAAGTAGTTATCGTAAATTATGACCAAATATAGATATGAATATATCTATTGTATGTTTGAATACAAAGTTGGCAACAATGTATTTTTTATTGCGAGTTTTATTAAACTATCTTTAGACTACTTAGTTATATGAACAAGAATGAAAATTTTGACATATAGCCCGTATATGGCAAAAGGCTTTCTTATGACTATAGAAGCTTATCGAACCATGCATGCTTCCTTAATAATCAAAATGTATACTCCATGGAAATCTTCGCTTAGGAAACTTGTACTAGTGGCCTTTGCAGAATCGCCCGAGACTTAAAGTTAACATTCCTCTTCACACCTCTTCACACATCCAAAATTACTAATGTTATCTATGCTAATGGTGTCATATGGAATTTCTATTCCTTTTGACACCACCAACTGTTAGTGAGAATCTGTAATATTCTAAAGATTTTTTGATGTTAGTTGTTGATATGGAAACTTCAAGTAGACTTATTATTGTTGAGCATTATACTTTCAAGTTATAAACAGGGCATCACTAGGATTGTGTCAAAGGAATAGAGAGTTCCACGAACAGAGAATTCCATGTAACACCACCGATGGTGTAATTTCGGTGGTGTGAATTAAAAGAAGGCGAAGACCTGAATGGGTCCTCAAGCATGTATTACTAAACTCATTAGAGCATTTCTAAGCAAGCCTCTTAAAATCTCTAGATCATTTGAGCTACAACTTACCAAGTAAGTCTTGCTGTGGCAACCACTTGTACAGCCTCACGTTCGAAGGTATGTCTGTCATGTTCTGCTCTGCGTCCTGCTTCCACAGTACTCTGTGTGGCAACCTTCCGAGGGCCTCGACGAACAGCCTGTGGGCGGATAGCGGCATACTGGACGTTCTAACGGAAGAACCCATGGATACATAGACGAATCCTGCTTCACCTGCACCCGAGATCCATTCTTCTATGTCCTGGAAATAGCAGAAAGAAAAGTGTGTTATAAATCTATATTCCTGTATGGTAGGTGAAATAAGGTTGTTACTTTATACAAAGTATGTCAAAGTTATTAGTTGAACAGTGCATATAACGACAGTTAGTGCCCAAAGCACGAATATTTGAAGGATTCGTAACGTAATCGTATCGAGAATCTTTCTAAAACTACAAAAAAATAATTCTAACATCTTAAATCGGGATTTTATCAAAATTTCTTAGGAAATGATATTAAATTAATGTCAACATTGTATTTAACTTATTGTATTACGTGTTTGTAAGGTTAATATTACTGTTTGTAAAAAGTTTCGTGCGTTACGAGAAACTATGGTCCACATTAATCCTAAAGAGGACATTACTGAAGCGTTAGTAGCTAAAGGCACCGGACTCGGTGTCTATATGAACGGAGATCGATCCCCGGCCGCCATTATACTACCGACTTGATCCTAATTAATATTAATGTGTTAACAGCACATTAATATATTTTTTAAATATATTCGATATCGGAAGTAAAGTTATACTGTCTAAACTTTTTTTTCCTGATATCCTCCAGAGGTGGACAAGTGGGAATGGGAATAATCTGAAAAAACAATAGTCATAATTTAAATAGCTCAAAATATTAACATGAGTAAAAACAAGAATTAACGCGATTAAATAATCTTTTAAATGTCTGACGTTTCAACCGGGTTACACTGACCGTGGTCGCAGGCAGACGTCAGACATTTAAAAGGTAATTTAATCGCGTTAAATCCTGTATTTACTCATGTTAATCATGCAACAAGAAAGTTTAAAAGTGATTAGATTCAAAATATCTTATTCCGTAATACCAGACATGGAGAAAGTATCTTCCAAGCTTGTATGTATTCTTACATCATTCAACGTTATCTATGCTAATAGTTTATAGAAGTTCCTAGACAATCTACGTTATCAGCCAACTGAATCGACCAGCTTACTTAGGATCTTGTTATTCTGGACGATAACGTTGTCTAGATATGCATGAAGTTTATGGAAGACGTGATCGTGTTTGCTTTGACAATAGAATAGAATAAAATATAATAGTAAAAACCGCATTGTTATTGGTCACTTAGGAGTTTCGTTTTTTTTTTTTGCTAGACCTGTCTTGTACGTGCCCACTATGACTTACGGTGCCGTGACATGGACGCTCGCGAATGAGGCTGTGCACATGATCCAAGTTGCTCAAAGAGCCGTAGAACGAGCCATGCTTAGCATAAAATACAAGATCGTGTGAGAAAGTCGCTCTAAGGTGAGGGACGTAGGAAAAGCCATCTATTACCTCTCTAAAATAGAATTGGACCGGACATGTTGCCAGACAGTGATAGAAGACAGACAGTGGACCAAAAGTTGACAGATTAATGGTCTATTACAGACAAAACAAAGCGTCGGGCGCCCGCCAACATGAATGTTCGATGACATTCGGAAGATCATGGGTCACGCCTGGATAAAGTTACACAGTATCGGGAAAAGTGGCGTGAACGAAGAGAGACCTATGTTCAGCAGTGGGCGATAATAGGCTGCGAATGATGAGTGCTAAATAGTTGACAATCAAGCATTTGGCACGCCTGATGGTAAGTAGTCACCGTAGGCTATGGATCATAAGTTCTCATCTCAATGTGGGCGATAGCAGGCAGTAGAAGACCCGGGACATTGAGATGGATAATCGTGACAATAGCCGTTTTAAATTCGCGACACATAGCAAGTAAAATGAAGATTATCTAGAAAAATTAATATTTTCAAAGTAAGCAGTGTGCAAAATAACACTGAGAAACTATGGTACGAATAAAAAATGCCTTAAAAACGTCAGCACTCAATGTAACCACTCGATATCGGGGCCATGGGCCATTCAACTCAGCCGACCAAACGTCGTGCACGTCTCCAACTATCTAAGCGCCGCGCGACTTCCACATTGTATACATTGCGCGATATTTTTTTAGTTTTTTTTAACACCAAAAAAACTAAAATCGTTTCTCAGCAATATTTTTTGGAGTTTACTCCTTAAGAATCGATTTGCATATATAAGGGGCCCGGTATGGGAAAAATGTGAGGAGTAAAATCTATCGATGAATGACCTCTTTACGTTTTTGAAGGTCAAAGTCATAATTGTAACAAACATAGACGCGCGTGGTGCGCGGTGTTTCTAATTGTCAAAACTACAAATTGACACACACAATTATTTTTTTTATATGTTTCTTGATTTGATGTATAGAATGTGTAGACTTTGGCTTTGTCTTGGGTCTTTTTACACCCTGTATAATCAAATAACATACGTACGTCAAATTTTCTTTGGATCAGAAAGTACTTTGATAACATGAAGTCCTCTTGTATCCTTCGATACAATTGTATAAAGTATACCCCGCGACTAAAACAAATGCGGTCTATGCGTTGGAGAGCATTGGCAGCGTAGGTAATGTTTCTATTTCGTGCACAGTGAAACAATGACAATCTACTAGGGATGGGAAATGAATACAACAAGAAATATGTAATGGTATTAGAAACAAAAATAAATATCGATTTTACTAGGTGGTAGACCCATATGTAGGGTCGTCTGGGTAGGTATCACCGCCTTTCTTATTTCTGCCGTGAAGCAGTTCGCTGTGTTTCGGATTGAAGGGAAAGGTAGCCAGTGTAATTACTGGGCATGGAGGGCATATCATCTTAGTCCCCAGGATGGCAAACGCACTTGCGGTGTTAAGTGATTTACACTTAATATTGCAAGTGTCTATAGGCGGCGGTGACCACTTAACATCAGGTGGGCCACAAGCCTGTTTACCATCTCGTAACATAAAAAAAACATCGACGTCGCGCCGCCACTTGAAGGTTAAAATAAAAGTGACTGAAATTTATTTAATTTGCATATTACTCGTAGTAACACACGACTTTCAGGGGGTCTATATTATTCTGTACCATGTTATAATTCTCGGCAAAAACTAAACTCCTATTTGTCACTACACACAAAATCTCTTATACTAATTGCACAGAGGATCTCGTAAACTTAGCTCAGCGTGTGTATATCCACATTCCTTGGAGTTTCGCTGGATTTATGTTCCTAAGCTATCCTGAAAATTTTCAACAGGGCGAGCAGAGCTTAGACTAATGCAAGATGGTGGACAAAAGACAGTATTATTGGACAGCAGTCACGTGTTCCGCAACAATTTTATTTAAATAATAGGGGTTAAAGTATGAAATTGCCGTTTTTTTCCTCATTATTCATTAGTGTATAACTCCTTTAATACAATAGCTGTGCCCATTATTCTTTTTCTATTTTAAACTTCATTACAAGGACATATATTTATGCATAAAATTTTATTATTATTTTAATTTTTTTCACTAGAAATACATCTTCAAAAACAGCTCGTCCTAAGAGGTGCCCGTCTCCGTTATAAAAATATGAATATTTTTTACAGGTATAAATTCTCAATTCTTTCCTCTAAGTATCCTATAGTTTAATGTTGTCTAAACATATCCACAAAATTACACAAAATTTAGATTTGTGGTTCCTTAAAAAATGGCAAATATGTTTGTATGGAAAAATGAATTTTCGTTAAATTCTCTATACAAAACGGCAATTTCATACTTAAACCCCTAATATATTTACGTTTAAATAAAATATGTTATAGATATATTTATTACCTACTCAATTTTATTCTATTCAATTCTTAAATAATGGCGTCGCGACACATAAAGATTACGTATTTTGCTAAAGAGAAGCAATAAATTGTACGGATTGAGTTGAAATGGACTATTGTTATAACAAAAACTCGGGTGGAACGACTTTTCTCCCTTTAAATACGAGTTAGTTCCATTTTGACTGATTGACAACTTGATATATGGAGCAGAAAACTGCGCGAGATTTTCACTCGGTTTGATTGTAGTGGTAGACTTTTCGTTAACGCGTGTGGCAGGTTATATGGTGGTACAAATCACCAGCTGAGTTTAGGCTAATAAATTCGTATTTGCAAGTTATTCGTGCATATATAACTTCTCCTTCCTTGCTTAGTTCGATTAACTTTAACACTTCATATAGATCGGCGTAGTTCTAAATTGTTTCCTCTGCAAGTCTAATAGTCCGGACGAGTTGCCTCTAGATACATACAATGAGATTAGTCAAGGTAAGGTACACACACACACACACACACATGCACGCATTTTTTTTTTAATTTTATAGGTAAACTTTATAGATAAAAAAAGAAATGTACTAGCAGAAATTAATTAGAAGTTATACATACCTACAAATTTACTTTATACTTTATAAGTTTCAAATACTGGGTGTAAAAGACATGAGCAGTCAAACGAAAACCACGTATTATATACATCAAAATAAGACATATTTCAAAAAAAATATTGCTGGGAAATGATTTTTATTTTTTGGTGTTACAAAAAATTGCAAATTGTACCGCGCAATGTAAAGAGCTCAACTCGCAAAACCGCGATAATTTTGCTTGACGGCGGCCCCGTTCGTTAGTGTCCGTGCGCATCGAGTGAGCTACATTGAACGCTAACGTTTGGAAGCCATTTTTGTTATGAAATACTAAAAAAAATGATAATGTTTCTTTGGACAATAAAAGAAAATAACGTATAGAATACGTTTTCATAAAAAAATGAAAAAAAAATCATGACTTTGACCTTCAATAAAATCGTAACTATCAATTTCCCAGGTATAGTCTAAAGGAAGAAAAATGTTATGACGGTGAGCAGAATACATGGTTCTCGTTTGACTGCTCATGTCTTTTACACACCCTGTATAATATGTAACTTTGTAAACCACTCGGTACAATACTAATGGAAATCACTTATTTTATTTATGTGAGAGCACTGTTTGCTGAAATACAGGTTTTGTTTAAAACTTAGTTTAGCGATAGTACGGGCATATATTGGTTGATTTAAGCTAGTAATTTATAATATAAAAACTTATCGTTATATTATATATAATTATGCTTAAAACAATATAATAATAACGTTATTGCAATAAAGTTATTATGATATTATTATTATTTAAAATAATGCTCAGTTTTGTTAGTATTAGAGACACATGTTGTTGGGGTATAGTTTCATCTTTGACCAGAGTCATGTATGTATTTTACCTTATTTTATAACTGGAACCTGTTATGGGTAAAGGATCGTATTTAACTAGTGAACAGATTAACCTAACCTAAACCTATGCAAATACTAAGTGGGCGACAAAGAAATCATTAATGGGCGACTAACAAAAGATTAGTCGTCCATTTAGTATTTTTAGTTGCTCATTCTGGATTTTTAGTTGCTCGGTTTATTATTTCCTTTTAATAAAAAAAAACTAATCTCATTCGCTTGTGCTAGGAGTGGGTTCACGTCGGAAGTCTAAAAGCAGCCGGGGATCAATCTCCATTCACACATAAACCGAGATCACCTGCACTCTGCTACCTACGCTTTCGATTGAATACTGTTCACAGATTCTTAAAAATTAGTTCAGCAATACTTACAGGGTTCAATCGCTTCGCATCCCTGCAATGTATACATGCAACCTCAGCCACATTCGGCAAATACGGCCTGGGGTACGAAACTGAATAATGTCCGTTCTGCAATATGAAGCTCACATTTCTCGTCATGTCGTAAACATGAGGTATTTGTGGTCCAAAATGCTTTCTCAAAACTCCTTGAAGGACCATCATGGAGAAGCTGTGCGCTGTAATCGCGGCGAGATGCCAAGCTGCGTTGACGGTTCTGTCCATAAATCCCATGTTGTCAGTGAAGGATTTGCTGAAGAAAGGCGTGACAGAGAACGGGGCGGGGCTGCCGGAGTAGCTGAATGGGAGCGCGAAGAATCCAACTGTGTTGATGAAGATAAACGGGAGCTTGAGCCGATACACGACGCCCATGGCACATTCGGGGAACGCTCCGTCTAACACGATCAAATCATAGTTCCTTCCTGATGTGAGGAAGGCTCTTGTTTCGAGATCAGTGTAGAAGGCGTCGCAAATCTGCGGAAAATGATAATTAAAATAAGTGTAGCGAACCTATATCGGCAACGCTCGTATAAATTTTTAAACCAAATCCCCTTATTACAAAACGTGGACTTAAGATCTTAAATATGACTTCGCATTACATTTAGCTAATGTCGAGAGAACATAGTTATTCTAAACTAAAATTGTACGGTAGATTGAGTTCAACTCTCGTGTTCTGTGAGTTCAACAATGGAGTTTCTCAACACGTGTTTTTACAACAAGAACTCGGGAGAATCTCCTGGACTAAAGTTAGACATGGCTTAAAACTGATGCTGTCAATTTGCTGAATTTAAGACAGAGTTATCATCAGTTTTAAACCACGACTAACTTCAGTCCATCTTTTGTAATAAGGGGAAAATGTTTGGAAAATTACAAAATTATTCTTATTGTTTTGAATTTTTGATATCAGTTTCGACCTTACAAACTAATATTGGAAAATAAATATCATCATCATCATCATCAACAGCTCATATAATGTCCCCACCGAGGGGCTCGAGCCTACCCCACGTTAGGGGCGATTAGGCCTTAGTCAACCACGCTGGCCAAGTGCGGGTTGGTCGACTTCACACACAACCTAAGAATGTCTTCATAGGTGTGTGCAGGTTTCCTCCCGATGTTTTCCTTCACCGTAGAAGCGTCGATTAAACGTACATATGAATTCAAAATTTGAAAACACATTGGTACGTGGCGGGGATCGAACCAGTGCCTCCCGGGTGGGAGACGACGCTCTTACGCACTACGCCACCGACGCTCGAAAATAAATATAATCCATGTAAACTCTTAGGATCAGCACAAACTGGCGATGTGGCGTTGAAAAGCAGTTTCTCAAATTAGTTCCCGCCTACGGGTAGTCGTTATGCTTTGGTTTGGTTTGGTTAGTGATAGACGCGTGGTTGGTACGGTCTGCATCAGAAGTAGATTAACTTTAGTACCATGTCATATCAACACCAGAGCTTGTGCAGTAATGTTGCCATCATAATGAACTAATGATTATTATGACAAGGTATAGCTCGCCCCAAACTTCGCTCTGAACACGAGCAGTAGCGAAATTGAACCTTGTTGGTATGTTTTATGGCTGTGCGAAAGATGCTGAAACAACTTCAGAGCGAACTAGAAATTTACCGCGAGCTCTACTAAAGTGTAAATCTACTTATAACGATGACGGAAGTGTGAATACTCCCTAAAAACCTATAGTGCAGAGCTACTCCACCACCTTTTATACCTCGTAGGGGAATCTGACGATGTCCTTCGGTGGTAAAGGCTCCTCTCCTCGCATCCTGGCTCCTACCAGGTCCAAGGACATGTAGCTTCTCACGTAGGCCGAAAGACTCTCTGGTGCTATTTCTTCTAAGCCCTCAATGTGGAAATCCGGGGGGAAAGCGCTGATGAAAGTAATGTTGTGACCCCTGGGGAGAAAATTAAATCCAATGAAGTGTTGTTAATACTGTTTTAGTGTCAAGGTAACATATACATAGTAAGACTATTTTCTACAAACAATTAGGTAAGAATCCGTGTCAGTGACTGAGAAAACTAAAAGGTATAAAAATAATTAGTTACGTAATTAAGTTGTTCGGTAGATTGTTTGTGAGAACCTTATGCATGGAAATATACTTTCGTTTCGTAATAAAGCTTCCTAAATAAATCGTATGAAATGCTCGTAAACGAAAAACAAATCTCAACTTTTTTCGACCGAGTGGAAGCCATAGAATGTACTGATTCCCGAAAACGTGATAAGAAGTTATTTTCAAATGACAGAAGCATAAGGCAATCCAATCTGAAAACTTAATGATGCTTGTAAAACTTGGACCTTCTGATTTACGGAACTATGTAGGGAAATTACACAAGTGATTTATTCTTGCATTTAATTTAATTTTAAATTTTATTACTGATTTTAAATTCGTTAAACTAACATTATACGCCTCATACCTGTGTTCTGTGCCTCATACTAACACTTCGTACTATTGAGGTTTTTTTAAGTAAGTAAAGTTTTCACATAATGTTACCCTGAAGGAGTTGGAAATGGTCTAAGATTTAGAAGTTTGCGAGTAACACCTTGGTGTTGCAAGTGTCAATAGGTTTCGGTGATCGCTTATTAAGGTCTGCATGCTCGTTTGCATCCAAATAAATAAAGAAGGTATGGGATCTATCTGATATCGAAACAATGGGTGTAAATCGGAAAAATACCAACGATAGAATTGTAAAAACACTTTCATAGTAACGTCCCAGAAATTGATCTAACCTTTAAAAATACCTACAGAGTACAGATCCGGTACAAAAGAGTAGCTTTGAAAAACGGAACTAAAATTGAACGCCTAGTAATGTTTTATTGGCAATCACAACGATAAGGCCGCTCGTTTTGCAGCGCCTGTTCTTGGGGAGAAAGTATCTCGCTGCCAAATATTGTACTATGCACATTTTATAGTGTTATATTTTTATGTATTTAATGTTATTCATCATAACAGCCTTTATAATTCGACCTACTGCTCGGACACAAGACCTCTCCTTGCTATCGAAGAAGGTTTAGGCAGTAGTCCACCACGCTTGCCCAATGCGGATTGGTGGACGGAGTATAAGGTGATCAATACCCCTTAATTTGCTGATCCACCCAATGGAGGATATGGGGTGATGCTATTCTACTTTGCCGGCATCACGCGGCCAAATGTTATTGGCAAACAAGTATACCTACATTACTTATTGTAATCAGTCACCGTAGGCTATCGACGCTGATTATCACTTGATCGATGCTAGCCTTATGGAGCTTTAGCAACTTTGCTCACCCACAGAAACATAAACATGCGACAATAGAATATAGCGCACTGTGATCTTATAGTACAGGTACCTCTCCAGTTCAGGCGCTCTAAATTCAAGCAACTAATCCGCTTTATCCTATCTCTCCTAAGCCTCTGTCGTTTTGTAGGAGTTTAGGGCTCGATAATAAGTCATGTGGTCAAAGTCGGATGCGAGTTTCCCCCAAAACTTTTAACCACTGAGGGCCTGTATATCTTATATCTGAGAGTCAGAACACAAAAACGACGGCGTACTTAGCTGTGATTGTAGCTGGCACCTAAAACACTAAATCCAAAGCTCTACCACTAAGCAAACCTACCATAAATGTGTACTACCCTAGGCTATACATCAGGTGCACCCGAAACTACTGGATCAGACCAGCCAGTTAAAAAAGTTTGACTTCTATCCTTTAGGTCAGAAAATCTCTGATCCAGTGATTTGATTTTCCTTGTGTTGTAGAAAATAATATTACCTTCTGATCAGTCCTCTTGACAGCTCCCAAAAGGGCATTTTGTGTGACTTAGTGCCCCCCATCGTGATCATGAGGATTTTGCTTCCGCATACCGAGGCCGCCAGCAGAATGGGAAGGCAGAAGATGGGCCAACGTGACCCCAACTGGAAAAGAAAATTACATCGTCAATTGGGTGATAAGGTCTAATATTAAATGAACATTTACTGAGTTGCTTTTAGAACGGCCACCAATATACTGGAGATTTAATGCAAATGGCTCTGCTTATGTTTCTTATTTTCATACACATATCATATTTCTCAAAGACGTTTCTTTGTCTCACAATTAAGAAATGCAATTCACTGCCGGCACACGTGATTCCTACAATCCTGGTCATTCAAAAGAGTCGTGAAAAAGCACCTTGTAGGTCGGCATAGCGAGGGTGGCTATATGAAAAATATTAAATTAAATAAGGACTCAGCGAATTCGCTGCCTTGCTGCCGAGTTAAGAATTTTTTTTTAATATGACTAGGTACAACGGTGATCGCAGATGACCTTCTCAATGTCAGGGTTTTAAAGGAGGCAAGGACATTGCTGAGTTATCTAACCTGTAATTCAAACTCAAATTCAAACCACCCTAAAGAAGATCACTAACCGCGGCGAACATCTCCCGCGCGGTAGTTTCTAGGACGTTCGATTCGGATGGGTAAAATAATATATGGTATGTTCAATACTTCTTGCACTCTGGGATCCTTGAAGAAAGTCGTGAAGAATTAACTTACACGTCAGCAAAGCAAGGAGACTATCTTTGCGTTATTCGCTAGACGTCGTTTTGAAAAGATTTATTACATTAAATTTAGTTAAAGTACACCCCACCCCTACTTGGGATTGAAAGCTTAGGCTAAGTTAGCCATTACCACATCTGCTGCTTCGCTTCCGCCCAGTGGTGAGCAGTGCAAGTGGCCCTTCACTATAGAGATCGTCTAACCTAAAACTAATCATACTATTATGCACAATCAGGGTACAGATGCAATCCACTCAAATTAGCTGTAGTCATTGGTCATTCAGTTTATTCAGTCGCCGGCTAGACACAAAACGGGGGAGCACACTTCGATAACTCATAAAAGGACCGTCAGCATCAAGTTTAAAGTTCAGTTTTAGATTAGATAATCTCTCTGGGTTAACACACTCAAAATCACTAATCGAACCATACTCTCGTAAGCGCACTGACGAGCTACTGAAGCTTAACAGGGGCAACCTAAGCGTGTTGATTAGGGCTTTGACTGGCCACCGCAAGCTGATGCTGAGCTAAAAGATACTGATGCTTGCAGATTCTGTGAACAGGAGAGTGAAATACCAATGCACCTCCTGTGATCTTGTGAATGTCTCATTCACAAAAGAATCCGACATTTGGGAAGACACATTCTCGACGAAGACGATATCAAAACAATCCAAGCTGGGAATATCTTATCATTTTAGATAGTGCCCAGCTAAAGGAGTACATGTAAGGCCTCAATAGGACTTACTTGGAGGCTAGTCACAATAGATCTTTATAGGTCGCAATTACGCAAAAAGCCCCGAATTGTCTAAATAATAAAAAATAGACAATCACGGACCGAGCGACCCTCACCGTGACCACCACCGGTTACCTCCAGGGGAGTAGGTACGAGCTATTGAGCGATTACATATTATTTTCTAATATAATTCTTCTGCAAGGATCTCGCATCTCATTTAATTGCCGTATATCTTAGGACTGGGAGCACGCGAGACTTTACCCGTGACACTGTTTGTGTAGATATGCATACACATTGTCTATACAGCGTCAACTAAAGCACACAGAGTTATGTATATGACACTCCTGCGTTTGTGTTTTGTGAGATATGAAAAGTACCGAAGTACTGTAGATCGGTTAATCTTTTTTGGATATATTGTACTTGCCTAGATTAATAATAGGTTGTGACAAGCCCAATTAAACAATTCTAACTTTACAGACTTTGTGTGCAATAGTCAACATCACTTTAATTAGCTAAAACTTTGATAATTAGCGTAACAAACTGATCCACGTGATAATACGGCGTAGCTATTAGCTATTCCCTTGTTGCGTAATTGTGTACAGGGACGTTGTGGAATATTAACCGGGGTTAATGATATTAATTAGCATCACACCCCATATTGTTACCCTTAAGTGTTAGGTATAAAAACAAAATAGGTGAACTGAACCGTTTGAGATCTGCTGAACCTTTTTTTTTGTCGGGGAGGTCAAATGCATTTACACATCGTCCCTGCGGGGTGTTACCAACCGCAGGGGATATGTGGGACTCGAGGTTCCCTCCATATCCACTAAACAGGCCCTATCCTCGCCGGCCTGACTTCTAGTGCGCTATTACGGGACGGCTCCGGGATCTGCGCACGTGAGCGCAACTACACCGAGACCGTCCCAACTCTCCCCGTCTAGGCACTCCTTGCACCAATTGGTGGCCAACAGCCACTCCTCCACCGACGGGTGCTCGACCTGGCGCGTCCTCTTGACGAGGACACTGGGAGCAGCCATCGGACCGCACCCAGGGGACTTCGGATGTGGTCGAGGCCCTGAAAAGGGCCGTCTGGAACTAGCCGTGGTGGGAAAACAAAAACAACTCGACGGTGGCATGTGACTTCGAATGCCAAGGAGACACACTTGACATCAAAAGCCGCACACCCGCCGAGAAAGTTTCCCCACCACGTTACCAGGGTCCACCACGAGGAGGCTTCCGGACGTGGACCTCAAGATCTGCTGAATCTACTTATCGAACGGGTATGTACTAGGAGCATAAGACATTAGGCTATTCCAGAAACAGTCCACTCCGCTTGGTCAAAAAAGCCAGAACCTACCAATCACTCCTGACATTTTTAGAAAATAACTTACTCGATCATTGCACTGGTCAAGATTATTATCACGGTAATATTATAATCCAGTTCGGCACACACTCGGTAACATTCGCGACCGGTCGTGGTCGGACCGGAAACTCGGGTCACGTGGGCATATGAAAATACAATACTGGATATATTAGGTTGGGGAAAAAGTCTTTTCGCATTATAGTATATATAAACTTGTAATAAAATCTCTTTGGCTATACTATTTGTATCTGGCTGGTTTTGGTATCATTGAAAGTTTAAATTTTAAAGAACATAATTCCAAATTCAAATTAGGAAAATGTGTGATTTTCATTTGTTTTTCGTACCGCCAAGATGAGTGAATCTAATGAAAAAATTCGATACATTTTAAAATTTTACTACAAAAAAGGTAAAAATGCAACGCAAACCGCGAAAAAAATTTGCGATGTTTATGGACCTAGTGCAGTATCTGTGAGAGTAGCACAAATTTGGTTTAAGCGTTTTCAATCCGGAAATTTTGATGTCAAAGATGCACGTCGCTCTGGTCGCCCTATTACAGATAAAATGGATGCCATTTTTGAAAAAGTGGAGCAAGATCGGCATGTCAGTAGTTACGACGTAGCTGAAGAACTGGGAATTGACCACAAAACAGTTTTGGCGCATTTGAAAAAAACTGGGTACACAAAAAAGCTCGACATTTGGGTACCTCACGAGCTCACTGAAAGAAACCTAATGAACCGTGTACTCATTTGTGATTCTTAATTACGACGTAATGAAACCGAACCATTTTTGAAGAAGCTGATAACTGGTGATGAAAAGTGGATCACGTACGACAAGAACGTGCGAAAAAGGTCGTGGTCAAAGGCCGGTCAGGATTCACAGACTGTGGCGAAACCCGGATTAACTCGCAACAAGGTGATGCTGTGTGTGTGGTGGGATTGGAAGGGCATTATTCATTATGAGCTGTTATCACCAGGCAGGACCATCGATTCTGAACTCTACTGCGAACAACTGATGAGATTAAAGCAAGAAGTTGAGAGAAAGCGGCCGGAATTAATCAACAGAAGGGGTGTGGTTTTTCATCATGATAACGCTAGACCTCACACATCTTTAGCCACTCAGCAAAAATTAAGAGAGTTTGGCTGGGAGGTGTTAATGCATCCGCCGTATAGTCCTGACCTTGCACCTTCAGATTTCCACCTGTTTCGGTCTCTTCAGAATTCTTTAGGCAGTGTCAGGTTAACATCACGAGAGGACTGCCAAAACCACTTGTCGCGGTATTTTGACCAGAAGTCCCAAAATTTCTATAGCAATGGGATCATGTCCCTACCTACAAGATGGCAAAAAGTTATCGAACAAAATGGTACCTACATACTTTAGTTAAATGTAAATAAACTATATTAAAAAATGTTTTGAATTTTCTTAAAAAATGCGAAGAAACTTTTTCCCCAACCTATTATAACATTATTTATATGTATATAACATAAAATTCCGGCATCATACATACATAAACAAACGCGCTCATAATCCCAAACGGAGTTATGCAGAGGTTTAGGTAATATTTGATTACACATAAAGCCACATCTGGTAGTATGAGTCAGAAAAATGCGCTGAAAAAAATCGACTTGCCTCAGTCGATTTTTTTCAGTGCATTTTTCTAGTATTATATTTACGCGTTTGTAAACACAAAAATAAAATTATTCCAGTATGAGTCAGGTCAACAAAATAGTGTCAGGTTGCCAACCTGCTGCCTACACAAAAGAGGCACCAAACCCTTTACAAGCACTCAGGAAACAAAGAAACAAACTCCAACGACCAGGACAGATGTTACACTCAAAATCATCGAGGCAGTGCGGCATCGTGATATTCCAAAACTAATTTTGGTAATATAAATAACTAGCTGTCCCGGCCACGCGTTGCTGTGGTAATTTCATACTACTGAACTATAACATTGTATCTGCAGTTAAAAAAATTGGGAGTGGTCTCCCCTTGACTTTCTCGTATACCGGAAACGACTCAAAAGTTGATAGAAACCTTATATTTTGATGTTAAATTTTGCATGCATGTTAAATTTTGGTCACCCATCCGAGGACCGACCACGCACTTGGTTGCTTAACTTTCGTGTTCGACGACTCAAAAGTTGATAGAAACCTTATATTTTGATGTTATACATGCATGCTAAATTTGGTTGTAATAAGTTAAAGTATACTCGAGTTATCGTGCTAACGCACAGACACACACATAATTAGTAATAGGACTCAGGGTGGTCTAAAACGTGTAAATCCGTCAAAATCGCAAGGTCGAATTTTTTTACGATTACTATTTTATTATTATTAAGTGAAAATATGACTACTTATCAAGATAAAAACTATCCTATCTCTCAAGGTGGATCGGACTGCACACGGTGTACAAACTTGATTAAAATCGGTTATGTAGTTTAGGAGTCCATCGCAGACAAACAACGTGACACGTAATTTATATATATTAAGATTAGCGGGAGCGTGGAAACATAATTATTACTATATTATTATTAGAATATTGTACGATTAAATCATTGCTATTGCAATTCGCTTTCCAAGAACCTCAGAAGCTATCAAAAACG
This sequence comes from Elophila nymphaeata, assembly GCA_955850985.1. Classification (NCBI taxonomy): domain Eukaryota; kingdom Metazoa; phylum Arthropoda; class Insecta; order Lepidoptera; family Crambidae; genus Elophila; species Elophila nymphaeata. The sequence goes on along the minus strand of OY039080.1, from coordinate 6,853,085 downwards.
GGTCTTGAAATTGCAAACTGTGTGAAAATGCTACTTAGTATTCCTCATTTTACATTACACAAAATATTATGACCAATTAAATAATCGATTCTTATAGAGGCGACTCCTTCGTCTATTGTGTTACAATGAATAAAAGCCAGTTTACTTATAGAGAACGCCCATCTTTGTCTAGCAAAAAATTGTCACTAAATTGCGAAATCGGTAAAAAATATACGATCCGTCAAACTCCTAGTTTCGCAAAGTGGAAATACCTAGTTAGTTGCGACATGTCTGCCTTAGTAAGATCTGTGAAATGAAGAGGAAAATGTATATTTCTAAACTTTAGCGATCCAGTTAAAATTTGTGTTCATTAATATGTGTTTGCATTAAGGGCGTGCATTCAATTTACGTCAAAATTTCGAACTTTGTGGAATTTTCAGACCTAATTAAGAAGCAATGTGAACAGAGTTTGCAATAAAATTATATATTATAGGAATATTCTTGATTAAAACCGCTATAGAAAGATATTTTATTTACACTTATAGTTTTGTAAAGTGAGGCGAATCTTATGGCGCAGTTATACGAAAGTGCAGTTAGGAGCTTTGGGAAAATTGTTATTTCAATAGAAAATATACTATTACAAACCTGGTGCCGTAAAATAGATAGAAAAATAAAATAAAAAAATACAAAATAAAAAATAAATAAAAATAAAGAGGTAAGAGGTCCTCTTATTTACGGAAACATAGGGGATATATGTAAAGTTTTCATATTTATTTATTAATATATTACGGAGCAAACTGGAGGGCATCGATCGACGCCCTCGGTACTTGAGAGGTAAAATACCTGCGATCTGAGGTATTCATTGTTTTACCGCCCTAGTTAATAAATGAAAAGTTACTATTAACGCTCTTATATATATCTTTTATAAATCCTGCCTTTAGTAGCTAATCTGGTCCAGACATGGTATATCTTGTAATGTAGCAAATGCACACGATCTAGACGATACGACGAGGGTTAAAGTTAACGCTCGTTGTGCTGTCCACATACTCGTTATTCACGTTACATTACACGATACATTACATTACACGTTACACGCGTCGGGACCCGGCTTTAAGAATGCTAATTTTCAGATTCATTATGCAAAACTTTCTAGCGCATTCTAAATTATTTCAAATACCGTAAATTCGATGAAAACTTTGCAACAGCAATTCATTATTAAAATTGCCACTCATTGTTTTTGTTGTTCTAATTTCCTATTAGCTACAGTTCACGAATTTGGCTAGTTTGGAAATTCATCCTGCAAAACTTTCGAGCGCAATCTAAATGTTACCTAATATTGTAAATTGTTGGAAGCATTTGAAGCACTAGAACTATAATTTTAAAACTACTTACAACAACACCGACTTTACCAATCGAGTACAAATTAGTGTGGTACATGTTACGAATTTTCTTAAGTCTCTCTGACTTAATACCATCGTGTTATTAAAGTCTATCACCATAACAATGGTGATAACATCATTATTATGTTCCGGCAGTTAATGTTAAAACTGTCGTCACACCGTGCACGGGACGGGACGTCGATGCAAAATCTGTGTGACACTGAGAATTGTAATACAAGAAACTATATAAAAGACGAAAAAAAGTTAAGTAACCAAGTGCGTGGTTGTTGCCCGAATGGGTGACAGAAAATTTAACATGCATCATGTATGACATCAAAATATAAAGTTTCTATCAACTTTTGAGTCGTTTCCGGTGACCACTCCCGATTTTTGTCTAAATAATTTAAATGCATGTCAATTTTGAAAAAAGAAAAATATTTCTAAAAAAGCTTTAATTGCTATTTAAAGTTTATTTTTATCATTTTAGTGCATTTAAATTAAAATAAAAGCTTTTTTAGATTATTTTTTTCAGTTAATTTATTTTTTACGTATTCTTCTCAGTAAACCCTTTCATTTGATACCCATATTGTAGAAATGCAGTTAAAATAACTATCCCGCCATCTTGGATGGTCCGCCATATTGGATTTAGAATGAGGTCACACAGCTTATTGTGTATTGTCATCCAAACTAAACGTGTATACAATATTTCATATTATTTCAATATACAGCTCAATCGGTTGAGGAAATCTGCTTAAAAATCGAGTTGCAAGAGTCCACCCGAACAAACATACATTGCAAGTTAAATAAAAGCTTTTAATAAAAAAGAGGCGGTCACTTTCCAAGATGATAAATGTACTACGACCTTAAGTTTGCCCGTCCTTCAGCGGCTGAAGTTTCTGAAGAAAATGACACTATTATTTTTGTGCTCTTGTGTTTCTATTGGTGACAGAAACACTACACCACAAAATCTTATTTGAATATGGCACAAATTAATTGAGATGAAAGAAGTCTCTAAAAATGTCTCGTAATATGCCACGAGCATCCGAAACCGCTGAGAACGGTGCTTTGTGATCGTTCCGTGATTGCATAAATAATATGCGGACCTAGCCGCAAGGTAATAGTGACATAGATATACCGTAGGTCAAGTTTATCAAGGGAATACAATATGAAGATGAATCGATATTGTGCTGTGCAATAGCTCATCACTAATTTACGGCACCTGAAGTTTGCGTGAATTTCATTGGAAACGTTATCTACTTGAGTATTTTATAATAGGCATCATAGCCCCATTCAGATATGGTGAAACATGCGTTCTGGGAGGAATCCTAATGCAAAAACGGCAGTAAGCATTTTGAACACGCTGAATAAGGCCACGAATCATTGACTAAAAACCTTGCCCATATATCAGTTCCCCAAAATCGAATCTCGACAGAACTAGCGACTCACGCAGAAGGACACGCACTCTTTCATCCAGTAAGTCACGGATTCCATACAGTGTCTTCAGACGATAAAAACATGATTTGATCAAATTCATTACACGAGTCTCAACTGCCATAGCCATGGCCCATACTGCCAGGTGTTGCTTTATGTATAACGAATTGTTACCTAAGGCTCTGCTCAACCCTTTTGGGACTATGAACGTGATCGTTGCATGCTGTTATTAGATGTATTTCTTATCGATGATTTTTCCCGAAGTCCTAATTCCATTCCCAATTTTCCAACACTTTTTATCATTATTTTAATCGCAAATAATATTTTAGTTCTGGTAAATACTTTGCTGGTTACTATTCCTTCCGAGCCTAAATTTCACCTTGTTGACGTCGCTGTCTTGAAAAAGAATAGAGGAAATTGAAACTTTTCACTTTCTCGTACGTAGTAATTATAGAGGAAGTCTTGTAATCGTCAAAAAATTCGAGCTCGCGATTTTGACGGATTTGCACGTTTTGTACCTTCCTGAGCCCAAAAATATTTTTTTTGGAATTATGTCTGTGTGTATGTCTGTGCATTAGCACGATAACCCGACTTATTGCAACTAAATTTTAAATGCGTGTATGAAATCAAAATATAAGGTTTCTATCAACTTTTGAGCCGTCGATCACGAAAATTAAGCAACCAAGTGCGCGATCGGTACTCGGATGGGTGACCAAAATTTATCATGCATGTATGACATCAAAATATAAGGTTTGTACCAACCTTTGAGTCGTTTCCGGTATACGAGAAAGTCAAGGGGACCACTCCCGATTTTCGTTGTTTAGATGTATTTGTTATTGATGATTTTTTTCCGAAGCCCTAATTCCTGTTTTATTACTAGAAAAAAATTCCCGCCTGAGGCAGGTCGATTATTTTCAGTGTATTTTTTCTAGTATTAAAATATTAACACGTTTGTAAACGGAAAAATTATTCCATAATCCAGTTTTATTGCTTAGGTGTAATAATAAAGAGAACACCTTCATGTCAAAATGCACGCACGATTTATCAACAATTTTCCACCACTTTTTATAATTATTTTAATCGCAAATAATATTTTAATTCTGGTAAATACTTTGCTGGTCACTATTCCTTCCGAACCTAAACTGACACTCAATTTTACCTTACTTACGTCGCTTTCTTGAAAATGAATAGAGGAAATTGAAACTTTTTGGTGTTTTTCAGTGTTCCGTTGCCGCTCCAAGTCAGTTACCTAATACCAGTTCTGGACATTATGACCCGCTCTCAATGGCCCTGGGTTAAGCTCTCTAGAAAACGTTCTATTTCTGTCCTGTTTATATTGCCTCATTAGATTTAGTTAGTATATATAACTGAGTTAATAACTATAGGGGTATTTAGTATAGTAGTGATAGGACTTCTATGTTCCTTTTAACCTCCACGAGTGAGTGAATGACGACGATATTATCGCCGTGCCACTAAACTGTATTGGTATTAAAAACGCCGCGATAATATCACCGTGTAGTGGAGACACTCACTTATACTTAAGAATTCATAGGGGCGCAAAAAGTTCTCAAGTAATGCGGACATCCACACCGCAAGCCGCAAGCGCCCTCCAGTCTTTATATAAATTACGCACTTATGTCAATGAAACCACTAAGACATAATGTCTTAGCGGTGGTCCAGCCAATTAGGGCATCTGTTATTATAATTTACAGTCTATTCACTACGCATTAGGGTGCAATTTAAATTGTTTACATTAACACTGATAACGAATACATATCGTTTAGTTTCGCCTTATATGAATTTTAATATCTTTTGTTTGTGCTACGAAAATGAATAATAATAACATTGAAAATGGATTTTCTTTTAAATGATTGATACGTTAGTTTTGTTCAACAAAATACGTAACATATTCGATTCCGACAATCCCACAACGTTTAAGAGCATGCATTCGATTTGACGCACTGTTTCGGGTGCCAAATCTCCTGTTCCTCGCGCTGTCACCGCACTCAATGCACTCTTGGATTTCAAACCTGAATGCGATTTGTTTGCGGATGAATGGAAGAAATTTTTGTTAATATGCTTGGAGTTCTGTGAGAAGTCAGTGTGCCTTTAATTAGTGTAAGTGGCTTCTAGCAGCACACACTAAAATGTTATCAGATTTCCTTATAATATTCTAGTGAAGTTTGACTACAATTGAATTATTCTAATAGGTTCATTATGTATGGCAGTGATTATTTGTTGCAGCATTATTGTGATCCGACAATCAATGATAAGATAACCAGTGAATGAGGGTTGTTGGGGAATTTAGATTCCGTCTTCAACTGTGTTGGACTGTTTTAATATCGATACTCAGTAATGTAAATATTGGGGAAAAGCCAGTGGCGGCGTAGGGTAGATTAGAACCACAGATTTAATAATACAAGGAGATAGGCCAAGCCGGTGTTTAACTTGTGACAAGTGTATGCCCTGTGGACATACATTTCCGCCACTTCGCCTTCCAATAAAGTCAAGTGAATACGTAACTCAGCGCTTTGACCAATCTCCTTTGCGGCTGTGCTTAACTTTCATCGCTTCGCAGTCCTTAAGACGCGCGCAATGAATAGTGTATATTACGGCATGCTCAACTAGAACCATGTTATGTAGTAGGGCCGCTGATCGCGACACTCGGTCTGCTTAGAAACTCGGCGATTCGATCGATCTCCTTAGATTGATATATCTGTGATTAGAACCCTTTGCAGCAAGGGTGGGGGGTGTCGGGGGGGGGGGGGGGGGGTTACGTTACTAAGTACTAAATAGTAGCGATTTCTAACTGTAGCTTTGTCACCCCTTCTGGTGCTGTTTGATGTTGACGTATGCTTTTAAAGTTAAAAGGAAAAACTAGTACCAACAGGTGTAGTTTAAAGGACACGCCGAGAGGAAACAAGAAAACATTCTTTTACGAAAACTTTTACCACACAATAGTATTTTACTTTGTGAAAGTTTTGAAGTGAACTCTTATTAAAATATTTCACTAGGTTCTCGCTCGCTCGCCTTTAAAATTTATTCCAAACTAGCTTCTGAGTAAGAACGGCTAGTGTTGTTCTGAACGCGAGTCCTAACTTTCAGAAGTACTTATGGAGTGTACACATAAACGTATCGTGTTTATCTGTAAACTTAGGTCTTTAAGCATGCTCAAAGACCGCAGAAAAGAACACAAATAGTTCGGCCAGGAAAATAAAAATGGGCAAAATTAATTTTACAAATTCGAATTTTTGATATTAACATCATGTTTCTTATATATGAATTGACTGTGTTAGCATAAGTGTTAGTATAGTGCTCGCTTGTTATACAGTCAATAACTCATCAGGTTACTACAAATTACACATTTTCCCAAGCGATTTTACGCTTTATAATGTACATGTTTGTGTTGAAAGTCAGTTAGAAAAAGTTGACAGTTTTGGTTAGACTGATATGTTGTCGTCTGTACCAAGCACGCTGTATAGTAAACTGACATAATTAGACGAGTGTTATTAAGTTCCTAAATTACATTTAAAAGACTAGAAATAACTTTATAACGACCTCATAAGTCCTGATTCTGGAAATTTTAAAAGGGACTCTGAAGACTCGATTGAACACACTGTCCAACACTAGCAAAAACACTACCGAATTAAACTGCAAATGATACCCGTAGTCAATGAAATATTTTTATGTCAGGGTGAAAAAACAGATACCTTGCTTATTGCATTAACAACAGCTTTTTAATTACGAAAATAATTATTTCCGATGTGAATCAACTTTATTGAAATACCTTGGTAACGTTATTGCCTTGGCGCATGCCGTTATACATATTACATATCTCATACAATCACGATCAAAATCACAAACTTTTGAGTAGAATTTTAGGTAACATCAATGAAAAGAAAGAATTTTATAATATCATTGGGTAACATTTTATTTTTTTATGACCTAGCGGAGTGGATTCTCTTTCTATAAATGCTTAGCCTGACTTAGCCTATAATAAAAAGAGGAAAGATTTGTATATTTGTAAAGAATAGGCTCAAAACTTCTAAATTTTAAAGATTCTCTCACCGTTAGAATGATACTTTTTCACTGAGTAACATATAACATAATTTTATTGCTAAAATTACGCGGGCTTTGCGGGCGGAGAGCTGTTATTAACATATATTTGTAATAAAGTAATACACCCAATTGTTAGCACTGCACCAATAAACAGTATGTTATAACCTCAGAGAGAAATTAAAAAAAAATTGGACAATCATACATTAAAACAATCTATAGAACACTGTTACAACCACAGAACAAATAAAAGAGGTTAGAAGTCGTAAGTAAGGATATGAGTAAACATTCATATTCGAACCTTTTCGAAGAGGAAAAATATTTAAAAAAATATTTTTAAAACACCGTCTTGTGCCATTTTAACTGGCAGGACGCAAAGTAAGACTCATAATATTACTAATGGAGACATTTCTTTTCACCGGTAAGTACAAATATACTGTTAAATTGAAAAAATATTACGTCACGAGTGGCGACACTGGCTCTGGTATTAACATCGCTTGATGCGACTTCTAACCTCTTATCTGTTCTGTGGTTACAACAGTCTTAAAACTAAATGAATTGCAAGACTTCAGATAAATTGCAACGGGAACATTTTGTTGTTTATCTCAGGATCAATGTCGCTCACTAATTACCTACTAATTAATAATTACAAATGGTTTACTATTAGTGTCTAACAAGTCTAGTAAGTTTCTTAAGCATACATTGTAAATACTGAAAATAATGTTCAAGGAAATAAAACTGTCAATATCAAGGCAGCTTCCGATAGAATGATGTACCTACATAGTTTCGTTATGCGAGTAACTATGATCGTATGTGTACCTAATCTAATCCACTATTTTTTAAGTTGAAAAATAATGTTAAAAGACAAACTCTACCGTATTTATTTTATATCAAATATAGGTTTTTTATTTAGTTTTAAACTAAATAAGTATTATTTCGTTGACTTTTCTGATTTATTTTTCTTTCCTTTCGCAATGAAACTAAAATAATAAAAACAATAATTTCTACTAGTAATAATGTATACGACTAATTCTGATACTGAAATTACCAGTCATTATAGAATTAAAACAAAAAACCATTAAGTAGCCTCAAAAACCATAGTATCATTGACAATGAAGTATGACAGAGGTTATACGATTTGTCGAAAACCTGTACATGAAAAAATTACATTATAAGCCCTCTCCGAGGTGAACTTCCATAAAATCCGTTTATGCCAAAAAGGACGGCTTACACTGCACCGGTAATAAAAATGGCATAAATACTACCTAAGGAAAAATTAATTCAGTGAACTGTCGTATTGCACACTTAATTATTTATAATAGGCTAATATAAGTAAAGAACAGCTTAACCTCCTTATGTAATGATTTACATAAGGAGGTTAAGCTGTTCTCGGCTGATGATGATGATCATCATCAGCCGAGAGACGCCCACTGTTGGACATAGGCCTCCCCCAAGGATCTCCAAACCGGTCGGTCTTGCGCTGCCCGCATCTAGCGGCTTCCTGTGCCATTTACTAGATCGTCAGTCCACCTTGTGGGGGGCCTACCAACGCTGCGTTTCCCGGTATGTGGTCACTACTCGAGAACCTTTCCGCCCCAACGGCCGTCAGTCCTCCTCGCAATGTGCCCTGCCCACTGCCACTTAAGGTTCGCAATTATTTGGCCTTATGTAAATAATATTTAAGTATTTATTATTTTGACGCCGTCGTGGTGGAGTAGTAGAGTAACGCTGGCTGACATAAAGTGGTCCGGGTTCGAGACCTGGTAGGAGTAAATTTTTACGAAATATGATCGTTTATGTGTTACCTAGTTTATTTACAAAAATGTCTAAATCTAGTATCCAAAACACAAATTCTTAATTATACTGAATTTTGTGTATAATTGGTGTTCGCGCGCTGTTTTTTTTTTGTTTTTGTATCAAAATACGTATAGACTTGTGAGTGTAATTGTTACCTTCACAAGCTTCTTTGCGCCCACACATCGAACCCTGCACCCCCGTAAGCGCTCCACCTGCACGACGCGCGCCCCGAACACATTTCTGCGACGGAACCCTCGCCACGTCGGTCGCGCCCAGTCGCACCTAAACTAAACTACTAACCTACTTCTAAACTAAAACCACAAACCCTTGCTAAATCGCAATATAAACTGTGTTATTGGAAATAAAAAAAAGTGCATGCAGCAGACGATTAGAGAATAGTTCTGAGGTCAGTTGCATATCACATTTCTATGTAAATTTCATAAAAAAAACTTCGCGAAAATTTTCGCCAAATAAGTCCATTTTATCGCCCGCATTAACCGGCTATCGTGGAATTATTCGTATACGGTATTGTTATTAAAAAAAATTACAAACTTTCTCTCCAGGGTATAGAGGGATTCTTTATCCAAATTATCAATCGCTCACACTTGCTTAATTCTGCTGTGGTAACGTAAAACACAACCTCACAAATTATTACTTTTAATAATTTATTTAAAAGCTTTGATGTGAATAATTTGATGCGAATATGTATTATATAGGATCTGATAGAACTAGCATGTCTATTTTAGAGAAAAGTAACAAAAAATGTAAAAATATAATAACGCTTCTGTATGCACCGCCCTTAAATGAATGTAGGGTCAGAGGAAAAATATGTCAAGTTTAATTTAAAAAGTTGAAAAAAGGACTTCTTTTGTCGTGTTTTTACAAATATGGTGATAACGCGGCAGCCTCGGGACTAAGTATTAAATTTGCTAAAAACAAGCTTTCCACCATCGCGTACAAGGTCGAAAATTCTCCGGTAATTAGGTGGTCTGTGGTTTAAAATTTTTAACAACGTTTTATATTTTAATTTGCCCGTCTCTCAGATGTTTTAAGAAATCTAACAACGTTTACCTTGTAAGGCCCACCGTCCTACTGGGGTCCACGTCCAGAAGTCTCCTCGTGGCGACCCTGGTAACGTGGTGGGGAAACTTTCTCGGCGGGTGTATGGCTTTTGATGCGTGTTCGCTTGGCATTTGAAGTCACATGCCATCGTTGAGTTGTTTTTGTTTTGCCACCACGGCTAGTTCCGGGCGGCCCTTTTCAGGGCCACGACCGCGCCCGATAACCTCGAGTGCGGTCCGATGGCTGCTCCCGGTGTCCTCGTCAGTAGGACGCGCCAGGTCGAGCAGCTATCGGTGAGGAAGCAGCTTATAAGGCCGGCGTCGGCGAGCGGTCCACAGGAGCTGGCGTTAGTCGGTAGCCCCTGTGGGCTGCTGGCCACCAATTGGTGCACAAGGAGTGCCTAGACGGGCAACATTGGGACGGTCTCGGTGTAGTTGCGCTCACGTGCGCAGATCCCGAGCCGTCCCGCAATAGCGCACTGGAGGTCAGGCCGGGGAAGATGTTTAGTGGGTATGGAGGGAACGCCTTTACCTTGAGTCCCACATATCCCGTGCGGCTGGCACCACCCCGCAGGGACGATGCGTAAATGCATTTGACCTCACCGACAAAAAAAAACCATCCTACTAGAAGGATTAATTCACTATAGTAATAGACCCGATCCTCTTAGAAACTATGTAGTCATTACGACCCTTGGGTCGTCATTTTTACACATATCCGATTCAAATTTGCTGTCATATAAATAGAGTACATCCGTCCTACACATAGTACTTACTTACCTATTATTTTTGAAAAAACTTCTTTTGTGGTATGAGTGTCAATCCATCATCTACCGACTTTCATGAAGTAATTCTTCTGGCCGGATGGAGTAGTTTTTCAATATTTTAATAACTAAAAAACTCCTCGTCAAATGCCGATCAAATTTAAATGGGACCACATGACAAGCACCAGGTTCCAAAGGTTGAAAGAATCTTCAAAATCGGTACCCCTAGTAAAGAGTAACAAACATAAAAAAGTCCAATTGAGAACCTCCTCCTTTTTTGAAGTCGGTTAATAAATATTCCGGTCTGTATTGTGTCTGATATGAGTATTATTTTAAAAACATTTGGAAGCATCGATTCCAATTTTACGCAGCCACAAGTACGCTTAATAAAGTATTAAATTGAAAAGTGGTTCAATATAAAATCCTCCTTTAGTATTCGAAACACGATTCGCAAATATATTTAAATAAATTAATCAACAGTACGCTGTAGGCCGAGGAACTCGTTTTGTGTGGTATTAATCAAATTTGCGTATCACCTGTCATTATAGGTACCCAATGTTGGTTAATTTTGGCGAGCACTCGTCGTCGATACCTACATTCGATTTCGTCAAACATTACCATGTTTGCTTAGAGTTGAGCAAATGTCTCTTAGGGCTTTGCGCAAGGTTCTTTTAGCTTGATTCTAGTCCCTTTATGGTGACGATTTCCCAAATAAGAAGTTCGGTTACGGTGACTCCAGGCAGGCCGTTTGTCTGCCAACGAAATAACATACAAAAGACTAAGTACTTCTTTTGTTAAATATGTGTAAAATTAAGATATATATATAAGTATCTTGCAAAGTTAATGCTTATCCTTAGGAACACGGTATATATGTTCTCAAATAGGTTTGACTGTCGGTACATAAACCATTGCTCTATGGTTCATGTACTGACAAACAAACAAACCATTAAAATAAATTAGACGTAAATAAATAAATAATTTAATAATGATGTCTTAATTTTAATGTATTGATGGATGAATGTATGTGTATATGGACAATGTAATGTAATTTTGATTATATTTAATAACGTTAATTTGATAATGTTGGACAAATTGTAAAATCTATGACCCTGTGTTGAAATCGTCATCGTCGTCGTTAACAGCTCATATAATGTCCCCACCGAGGGGCTCGAACCTACCCCACATCGCCTCTACGATTAGGCCATAGTCAATCACGCTGGCCAAGTGCGGGTTGGTCGACTTCACACACAACCTAAGAATTTCTTCATGGGTGTGTGCAGGTTTCCTCACGATGTCTTCCTTCACCGTAAAAGCATCGATTAAACGTACATATGATTTCAATTTTTTGAAAACACGTTGGTACGTGGCGGGGATCGAACCAGTGCCTCCCGGGTGGGAGACGACGCTCTTACGCACTACGCCACCGACCCTTTTTGTTGTGTTGAAATAAATGACTTCTATTCTATTATATGTGTGAGTGAAATGAATGCAGTTTTGAGTCAATTGGTTGCTTTGTATCATTACTACTCGAAATGCGCTATTTTCATTGAGTAATGTATTGGCACCCGCCCACAGTTGTTGCCCTCACCGAGACTACACACTATGTTATTTATGTTACATGATATTACATACTAGTAGCGATCCGTTCCGCTCCGTTCCAAAATCGCAACATGTGGTGATACTAGCAATCCACGACACTACATCACAATGCACAGCCAACATTACGTAAACCGAGAGAATGTATTACTAGGTTATGTTTGTTTGTATATTTTATTTGTGCTTCGCGTAGAAAGAAATACAATGTGCCAGTTTTTGTTTATGTAATCGCGTCGTGGTATCTGTTATAGTCACGTGAATATTCGTCACGAATTAAGATTTATTTGTCACGAGGAAACCGATCAAAACAAAACGTTTATTGATCAGCCGTCCACTTGAATTTTATTTTCACCTCTCCAACACCAAAAGACCTCTTTTGCTTCGTAAAATCTGGAAGGGAAAACGTTTTTTGCTGCGAACTTTGAACAAGACTGTAACGTTCAATGATTGAACTTCAATCTAAATTAAATCACACGCTTTTGAGCTCCTAAACAAAAACCACAAACCCTTGCTAAATCGCAAAATAAACTGTGTTATTGGAAATCAAAGAAAAAGTGCATGCAGCAGACGATTAGAGAATAGTTCTGAGGTCAGTGGTTGCATATCACATTTCTATGTAAATTTGATAAAAAAAACTTCGCAAAATTTTTCGCCTAGATAAGTCCATTTTATCTACCGGCTATCGTTGAATTATTCGTATACGGAATTATTATTTAAAAAAATTACAAACATTCTTTATCCAATTATCAATCGCTCACACTTGCTTAATTCTGCGGTGGTAACGTAAAACACACCCACTCAAATTATTACTTTTAATAATTTATTTAAAAGCTTTGATGTGAATAATTTGATGGGAATATGTATTATATACGATCTGATAGGACTAGCATGTCTATTTTAGAGATCAATGTTCAATCTAAATTATTTTAGTAATCTTACTTTAAATTTTCAATAATTATTTTTAAGATAATAAACACCTATTAAAGTATTGCCTTGTTTTCTCATCTAAAACAATTTTCTCGCTGGAGAAGTGAAAAGTTGTATGTTTTACACGAGAGCAAATTTTTTTGTCTCGAACCTTTAAATCACTCACTGCGCTCAGTGGTCTATTTATGAAATTCTAGATTACTTCGCTGGCTCGTGATTTAATTTCGGCACTCGTAGCAAAAAAAACCTTTGCTCACTTGTTGAACAAATATCTATTTCAATACCTTTATTTAAGGATTTCTAGTTTTTAGTAGCAAAATACATGAAAACGTTTTTTTGGTTTTGTCTCATATCTTTCTTTCAGGCACCACGAGGACATTTGGCTATACCTACCATCTTAGTCACAGAACCGTTTTATTAACATTGTAGTTTAATGAAATACGGCCATACTTTTTCTTCTTAGCGTCCTTAATCGCTACTTGATTTGTGACATACCGTGTAAGCGACACTCGTTTATCTTCAAGACACAACTTTTTCGCACATTTCGAATTGCGTAACTCAAAATGACTTCAATTAAAATACTTGATACGCAGACTTAATCTGGCAATGGAGACGTTCGTTAATAACGTAATATCTTTAATAAATTTTAACTGCAATTTACGATTCCCGAATTTAATTAGTTAAGATACTTTTAAAGTATTCCGTTTTCAGGATAAACCATTTTACCACCATTGCGATTTGGAAATTCGAAGAAACAAAAAAGTGATGCCAAAAAGTTTTTGACGCAGAGAGGTTTGTAGTGTAACATTTTAACAACCAATTTAAACTTCTGTTGCTTCAGAAATCGCGTTTGCTACTTAATATAAAGTTTTACTTCTGCCGTATCTGCATTGCACAGACATACATGCGGTGTCGTCTTGCGTCGGGTCGTTGCGTTCCCTAAAATATGGTTGAGCGAAGCGATGGCTGATTCTTGCGTCATGCCTGTAAACAGGTGCCGCCAGCGGGGCCTGGTCATCTCATGTTTTCTTGATTGATGTAAACGTAGGTCTTATAATTAGTTGTTATCTTTAGATGGACAATTGTATGACACATGCAATAATAATATGTAATAATTGTTTTTTTTTTGTACAATGTGTTGACATTGTATTCTTATAACATTGTTAACCGGAGGATCTTAAATGTATGCTTACCACTGATATTGAAAGGAATATCTGTAAGTACCTAACTAACATATAATCCAAATGCGTGGGAGTAATAACTAGGGGACGGGGGGGCAAAACGGGGTCGCGAGGCACGACGGGGCCATCCTCCTATACAAGTAACTACACACCTAGAAGTGTGTTGTTTGTGCTAATAAGTGGCTATTTGACATCGCTCTTTAGTGCCAAAGTGACCGGGGACTAGATGGCGCGTGTTCGTTTCTTACGACAAAAAATTAATTTCAATATTGTTTAATCTAATTTTTTAGTAACACGAAAACACATGTATTAAAGTAATTGTTTAGATTACTATTATTGTTTTTCTGTTGTGCTTTTTTAACGATATTACTTATTGATATGCTGTAAGCTAAGGCACTCTAACTATCGATTATGGTTTTTTGTTGATCATTTAAAATATTAATTTACATGGGGGCATAACGGGGACATGACTACGGGGCACGATGGGGTAACCCTTTATGCCAATCAATGCATTCAAAAAATGTGGTAAGTAGGTATATGACCAATTAATAAAAACAACTTTGCCGATTCAGATTTCTTACCTGCATCTACATCGGAAATCAAACATCAAACCGCTCCTTCCCTTGAAGAGAACCCACCTGAACCATTTTTGCCTGTAACTACCTGCAAGTACGCACCCTTTACAGAATACTTCTTTCTCAGGGCCTCAACCTCGACGATCTACAGAACGAAGACAGCCAAATCCAATTTCCAATTAAAAAGTAGGTCGTAATTTAACTACGGCTTTACAATAATATGAGCAGTACTCCCCCGAATTGATACCCCATTCTGCCCCTACCCTGGGGCATGATGGGGTTTTCATAAAGGTTTCGTAAAATTAAAATTAAAATGTTGTTTAATTAGTTACTTCACCAAATTTAGTGCCAAATGATAATTTATTATATAGCCAAAGCGTTCTGATTAGATTTAATTAATAAACATATTCTGTTCATTTTTTTATTGATTATTTTCCTTAACGTCCCCGTTATGCCCCCCCTTCCCCTACCCAAACTTTACGCATGTTAAAATGTAATTTAAATTATATTGATAATTATTTATTGATTTGTATTGATGTTTTGAAATCATTACGAAATTGTAAGCTGTGGAGTTTCTTTCGCCATTTCTTCTCCATCTCAGCATAATGATAATTATTCGTCCCGAAATGGTGGTAGGGTTTTGACGATTTAAAAGTACTTAGCAAAGTCCATTTAAATAAAGAGCTTTTTCATTTTCATTTTCATTTTACATTTTTTTTTTCGTATATAGTCCATTGGTACTGTTTAAAACAAACCATAATTCTAGTATGACGTCTGAATTATACAAAAACAGTTTACATTACTAATATAACGATATTACTTTATTAGTATTAGATACTTTTGTATAATTTAGAAGTGTTATGTCAATCAACTAATTGACATTTTAAAATAGTAGGTATATTGTGTCTTGTGTACGAAATATCTCACGTGGGAAATCAGGGTTTAGAGGTAGTTGACGTAGGTAAGTAACGCTTAGAACTGTCACTCAATTTATTAGGCATTTAGGCATGATATTTTCAAGTCAACAAAAATATCTTAGGAAAATTTAATGTTATTGAAATTCAAATATCACTTTTAACACTATGTAAATCAAAATAAGGGAAAGACCTAATAACAATTCTTATGCCAGATTGCTGTGTTAAAATTTCCAATATTTTTTCGTGATATATGATTATCAGAATCAGACACATTATTTACATAATACTTAAATGCAAATTTTTCATTTAAACATTTTTTTCACGCCATTCAAAAATAAATCAAGTTCCTTTACCTGCGATGTTCATAAACTCTACTTAAAGTTACAAACCTCTACATATGTCAATCAATACATAAACATTACGACCGAAGTATACGTGCATCGATCCCCGAAGAAGTTTGACGCCTTGACAGTTTTAAAGATTTCTGACATTTCTATTACTGGAACCTCAGTTGTTAGAACCCCTTAAAAAAGTAGGATCGATTGACATAAAAAAAATCGGTGTTATATTGAGATTGTTTCTAATTTCTATTTGCATAGATATGAATGAATGAATTAGCTTTATTGTACACCAAAATTAAAGTAAATAATACAGATATAGTTCGATAAATAAATTGATATGAACGAGATTTATACCAAACCAGCAACCCACTAGGGCTACGCACGGAAATTATCAGGTTTTTCTCTACTTTCATGCATGTACTACACATATTAACCTTCCCCTTGAAGCCCTCTATATTTTGCTTCGTTGCGTAGTTTAAAAGTTCTAAGCGGACATACAAAACGAGCGACTTCATTTAATACAATGTATAGATTAAAGATAAAACGAAATACAAGCAAAAAATTCTGTCATACGTGCTGAAACGGGACTCAAAACCGCAACATTGCGCTATCCAGGTTACTGATATTCCAACTTTCAACAACTTTTAACCATGTCATGATTAAGCAGTCCTGTGTAAAACTAAAACTATTAGAAGCAACAAACTAATTACATCAGAACTCTTTAATCAGTCATTACAATATTAAAAAGCTAACGAAACACACTGATGTTCGTCAATCTCAGACTAGTTAGAGATACTCAAAGTCAAATTCAAAATTTCTTTATTCATTCATGTACAATGTGTAGACTATGAAAGACAATTTTGATGCCATCGGTTCAACAGTCTACCAGGAGGTCTTGTTGATACTAATCCACAACAATTCCTATTAGTACATAGATTAGCAAGAAAGTAAAAACGGCTAGTGACGCGACGTAAGCGTATTTGCTAGTGATGTTCGTATTGTAAGAGCAATCACTGGGATAGTGGAAAGTCGCAGGTTCAAGTCTCGTCCCTGAACTTATCATAATAAGATTTGTTTCTTGTTTTTTCGTTATTTTCAAGAGCTTATAGACATGTGGTAGAAACCTACCCTTACTGCGCCGTCTCAAAAATCCACTCTTTGTTAACAATTGCTTGTATATAAAACAGCTTTTACGGATTTAACTCGTGTGTAATTAGATTTTCCATCTTCTCTATTGAAATTTTGGTTGGACCGTACCACCTGATAGGGATCCAGTAAGTAAAATTATTAAAACTCAAGCAAACCACCATACAGCAAGACCAAATGACACTTTGAGCTCTATTTGCGTAAATCGGAACACTCCAAATTAATACTTAAAGTGACGGTAGATTTAACTATTTCATAAAATATGACAACCTACATCTTTAGTCATCCCGTGACCACGAACGCTGCAATATATTGCGAATCGTCGGGCAATAATAACAAAATGTAAAATCTAATTACACGCGAGTTAAATCCGTAAAAATTGTTTTATAAATTACAATGTGTAGTGCTCGTGCAAATCTAAGAGAACAGCAATTGCTATTTTATATTGACCTCGGTCTTCTGAAAAAACTTCCGAACTCACCCAATTGGAACGAATGCTGTCTTCGATTAATCTCAAGTCCAAAACCAAAGCTGGACAGATCTAACGAAATGTACAAATAAACTCAAGTGATCTCCTGTTAAAAGTTCGAGAATCCTATGTCAATTAACCATTGTCAATTAAGACATGCCTACATTGTTCTGGTTTGTTGATCCCAGAAGTAAAATAACCCATTGTTTTACTGAAATACAAAGGCAATATTTTTTTGCTTGCTATCATGTCTGAAAATATTTTTGTCAGGCCTACGTGTTAAACTAAATAACAAAAACTTATTATACATTTTTATATTATGTAATATATAAGGAAAATTCCATATAAACTTGTAAAAAGTTTTCTTGTTACGCCAATCATCATCATCTCCAATCAGTCATGTGGTACCTTTACCAGTTCACCTTGTTGGGGGCCTTCCAACGCTGCGTTTCCCGATACGTGGTCGCCTATTGGAGGGACGTTTCCGCCCCAATGACCATTAGTCTTATTCACAATGTACCATGACTACTACAACAAAATTAAACTCTTTTTCGATAAAAAAAGAATTTTGAAAATCGGTCCACAAACGACGGGGATATCGGTGAACATACATAAAAAAAAATGTTTGTATTTTTATTAGATGAATACAGAACCTCCTTCTTTTTAGAAGCGGGTTAAAAAATAGAATAGAATTTCTAGGTCATAAATTCTTATAGTGAACTGACTAAGTATTAAATGTTTTGTTACGCTTAAAAATAAATTCTAGAACAAATTTGACACAATGGAGATTTTCTAGCATAAAGTGACATCACCTTTTACTTTAAAAAGAATCTTTTAAAATTTGGAACACACCGCGTCACCGCCGCTAACATCCCGTCGAATTTGACAGAATACTCACTAACCACTTAGATACAGTTCTATTTTTAAAATTCATTGCCGCTCTAGGGAAGGATCCAATTACTATGAGTTTTTCCCGGCCTGTGCTGGGATTTAGCGTGTTAATACTCAGGTCCAAGAAACGCAACGTTCCGGTATGAGAAATGAAAAATCTTTTTTTTAAAAGTTCTGTGCTTACCTATTCACGGATGTTTTAAGGCATTTGCGTCGCGATATACTTACCCATGCGATTTTTTTCGCAGAGCTGGCTCGAGAGCGGCGAGCAGTATTCATCTCCGAAATAGTTATAAATAAAAAACTGAACTCAAACTGCAGGCACAAACAACAAAATGCTATTATATATAATATTCAATACGTGTTTTAGTACCATAATTATCTAAATCAAACATTTCAAGATGTATCAGCGTACTATCTACTACACAATAAATAACACCCCAGCTTTACGGGTATGTAAATTACGATTCTTACTTAACGTTCCTCCAAAAAAATGCGCACTTCCCGATATCTGCTCCAAATGCTTTTATGATCACAAAATTAACATTTAAGTAAGGAAGACACGAGAGAAGTAACGCTGCAAAGATAAATATATAAGACGCCATCTACAAAGATTGATAAAAAGAAAATTAAGAAATCATTGTTAGAGAATATTCTAATATTAGATAGGTACTACATAATGTAAGTACATATAAACATTTGTAGGTACGTGTATTTTTTAATTTATTAAATGCATTGCAAATGAAATTAAACACCGTCTATGAACTAAAGTCACATGCCAGGTACATGTTTTCATCATCGATAGACTCTTATATCCATGTCAGCCGACGGATGCCCACTTTTGGACAAAGGCCTCCACCGAGGATCTCCAATCTTCAACCCGGTCGATCCTGCGCTGTCCGTATCCAGCGGCTTCCAGCGACTTTAACCAGATCGTCGGTCCACCTTGTGGGGTACCAATACAGCGTCTCCCGGACTTTTCCGCCTCAATAGCCGTCAATTCGGGTTCGCAATTCTCGCAAGTATCCCGAACAGGTGATTGAAATGGTGGATTTAGGGAACAAAACTACTATTTATCTTTGCACTTTTCTAAGCTAGCCTATGGGGAGAAGATTCTACTCCGGAAACTAACAAACAAAAATTCTTTATTTGACATCGCATGATTTAATTTTTCTTTTCCTTGTTTTACTTTGTTTTAACGAAAATTACGAGAAATTTTTTATTTATCTAACACTAACGGTTTACGAGAAATTTTTTATTTATCTAACACTAACGGTTTACCCGGCTTCGTACAGATAGTACTTAAATTGAACGAATTATAGGCTTATGCTGCACTACGTGGTAGGCCCATATGAAGGGTCGTCTGGGTAGGTACCACCGCCTTTCTTATTTCTGCCGTGTAGCAGTTAGCTGTGTTTCGGATTGAAGGGAAAGGTAGCCAATGTAATTACTGGACGTGGAAGGCATATCGTCTTAGTCCCCAGGATGGCGATGCACTTTTAATACCAAGTGATTGTTTCTTTGTTATTGCAAGTGTTTCTAGGCCACTTTATCCACTTACCACCAGGTGGGCCGCCAGCTTGTTTGTCATATAGTAGCATAAAAAACATCCATTGAAAAAAAATATCAAAGTAAATATCCCAAGTTACTGACATTGTTACAGTGTCAAACGAATTATGACAGATAAACAGGTTATGACAGACTAACATTTCGTAATATAATTCGCACCTCGCCAAATGTGCTAACTTATTGAAATGTTGCTAAATTGAATTGAGAACATTGACTTTGGAGATAAATCCTTTAACATCTATATCTATAGGTACCTGTTATCAAGGCGGATATTTCAATTGTTGACTTGGCGTAACTACCTACTACATGATTGACAACACTTTTTCACGCGATCTTAGCAAACGGAAATGTTTGAAATATACAGTAATATATGTATACACAAACTTAAAAACTATCACGCCCTTAAGCCCGTATTACAGAATGACACTTTAAGACGCAAAAAGCGAATGTTATAACAAAACTTTGCGTTGTTAACGTATGATATACCTATATTTAATTCAATTCATGTCATAATATCTTAAAGACTGCATTTATTGAAAATGTTTTTGTAGGCGCTTAAGCCTGGTAAAATTAAAAGTAACATTGTAATTTATTTATGAAAATAAAGACTTTAAAAACAAAACAAACAATCAGAATGACGCTCGGAAATCAATCATTCATGTCTTAGGCACGTATTATAGAATGATTCTCAAGAATCAACGCAGACTTGAGCGTCGTACGTCTCTATCACTTTGTGCTTGATAGTGACAAATGATTCTTAAGACATGATTGATTTCTGAGTGTCATTCTGTAATACGGGCCTCAATCTTAAGAATCGTTTATCACTTTCTATCAAGGACAAAGTGATAGAGGCGTTTGACGCTCAAGTTGGCTTTGATTCTTGAGATTAATTCTATAATATATGCTAAGGCACTTAGCAGAGCAGAGCCTTAGATAATACTTCTTTACACACAAAGCCACATCCGGCAGTATGGCCCATGCAGTGCCTCCAAATAGTGACAGTTTGCCAGCCTGTCGTCTACGTGAAAGGGGCCCAAACCCAAAATGTAACAATCCTTCAGTAAAAAAACACACAAAAGCCAACAACCAGGACAGATACTTACACTTAAAATCCTTTGTTTTCTTTACAAAGTATGTTCAAAATTTTGACGTAAATCGAGTGAACACCCTTAAATTTTGTAATTAAAATAATGTAACTTAAAATCTACAATTATAAACAAATAATAAGGCGTCACGGTAATAAGTTTTTATAACTGTTTAATTAACAACACCAAAATGTGGTCGCGAATTACCAAGAATATGTTTGACATAGATAGGTAACGTTCTTATTCTTAACTTTATGCCATGTATGGCCAAAAACATTTTTTAACTCACAGGAAGTAAGTTCTAGGAATTGAGATTTTTTTTTACATCTATTTATTCTTAATTGGTAAATGTCATTTGTTTCTCGTATTTAATTTAGTTAGGAACATATATCCGGCCACGCTTCTAAAAACTCCATGACCTTATTCTTTATTTGACATGAATAAATAGGTCTTAAGCCTAAGAAGTTGTAATTTTTTTCTTTTTTTAAAAAAAACTTCTATAACACTAAACCTATCTAAATTTTAATCTGAATATTTTTACTGTTTTGGTTTTAAACAATATTTAAATTAGGATTATCTTTAAAGTTTGTGAAGAATCAGTTGCAAATTTTATTTATTACTTACGTTGAATAAAGATTTCAAAGTATACAGTAGCACATGGGTTAAATAAATAAAGATTTATCAAAGTAATACCTACGCATGTTTTTACGCAAAAGTAAAATAACATAACTTATTCAAGTTAATAAATAAATTATACATTAATACATACCTAGATATACTAATACTACTAGGTGGTAGTGCCGCCTTTCTTATTTCTGCCGTGAAGCAGTTCGCTGTGTTTCGGATTGAAGGGAAAGGTAGCCAGTATAATTACTGGGCATGGAAGGCATATCATCTTAGTCCCCAGGATAACAACGCACTTGCAGTGTTAAGCGATTTGCCCTTAATATTGCAAGTGTCTATGGGCGACAGTAACGACTTAACACCAGGTGGGCGCAGGCTTGTTTGCCATCTCGAAATATATATATAAAAAAATATAATCCCAACTGGTTCCACATAAAGCCACATCTGGCAATATATATGCGGTGCCTCCAAATAATGACAGGTTGCCTGTCGCCTACATAAAAGGGGCACAAAACCAAAAATGTAACAATCCTATCAGTGAACAAACAAACACTATCCAAGAACCGGGACAGATACACTCATTAGAGTGCAAGGGCATTAGCCCGTATTACAAAATAGCTTCCGACCGCGACTTCGTCCGCGTGGTCATTTTGCCCCCTTAGGGGTGGAATTTCCAAAAACCCTTTCTTAGTGGATGCCTACACTGTATAAGGTGTGCAAATTTTCAAGTCTCCAGGTTCAGCGGTTTAGGCTGTGCGTTGATATCTCAGTCAGGACTTTGAATTTTATATGTATAGATGACACTCAGAAAATATTCATTTCATGTCTTGAGAATCGTTTGTCACTTTCTATCAAGGAAAAAGTGATAGAGACGTACGATCTCGAGTTGGCGTTGATTCTTGAGACTCATTCTACATGCCTTAAACCACAAAGTTCGGCCAATCTCTCATGAATAATTATTTATGTGTAAAATAGATATATTTTTGGCTTCTGATTTACCAATATTCTATTAAATTCAAAATACGCTAATCAAAAATTGTGTAATTAATCCTAATTGTAAATTCATTTGTTTTGTTTAGTTGAATAATGTTACTGATCTATAAAAAGATTATAATGACCTTGGCATAATGTATTTCAAATTTCATAATATTTATAACAATTTTGATAGATTTCTTTGAAAAGTATGCTCGCAATGGATTACGCAAAGTAAATGAAATTTTGTACCTTACTTACCTTAGGCGGTAAAAATCAAAGCATCAGATCACATGTTAATCCTTCAGCTCGGTCAGACACGGAGAAAAGTTTTCTTTACAGAAACTCATTCCAGTCAAGTAAAGATATTTTTCGCCGGCAGAGTAGAATAGCATCATCATCCCCAATGGGCAATGGGTGTCGTAGAAGGCGACTAATTGATCAGGAAAGGGGTATTGATCACCTTATACTCCGTCCGCCAATCCGCATTGGGCAAGCGTGCTGGACTACTGCCTAAACCTACTTCGATGACAAGGAGAGGCCTTGTGTCTCAGCAGTGGTTCGAATTATAAAGGTTGTTATGATGATGAATGATGAAAGATATTTTTCTAATAATACTTAGTACATAAAATGTAACCTGTTATCCCCTTAATTGAAAAAACAAATCAAAATCAAAGAATCATGTTTTACAGACAACTAGCTATTAGTAATTTCGGTAATTTTGGTTTTTCCCATTAGCGAATCCTTGTATTGTTACAAAATAAATCTTCATCATAGACATAGAATTTACATTTCACACGCCCATAAATAATTTGAAGGCTTGTTTGCAAAAACTTGATACTTATTGATTGTGTGAAATAATAAAAATAGATATTTCCAGTCATTAAATCATAAAAATGCATATTTCTTTTTCTCCCTTTTTTATTATTTTTACGGCACTGGCTACTAACACCTTTAAGACGTATTCATTATTTTAACATCTTCTTACTTCGTTTTGCAATAAAATAAGAACGTCACAGATTTTAATCCTGCGTGGACTGCTTGGCGTAAAATGTAAGGCTGTAATCAACGAATTATATCATTCCTAATTCGTTGGCTGTAATTTAAAATAATCATCGTTCTATAAACCAGCATACCATGACTATGGTTTCATCGACACGGATACTTATAAACTAACTATAACAAATTATTTTTGAGTCATTTGAAATATATGTATTAACCTAATTAAGTTACTAGATCTTTCACAAAAATATAATGCAGAGTATTTTATGTAGTTAAAAATCTTTTACACACTTTCTCTTAGACTCCAATACCTATGGTGTTTTAGTAATATAAATTGTAAAGGCTTTTTTAATATCCCCCAACATGAATAGTCAGAATGTTTCGTTACTCAATACATAAGTAACTACATAATGTTGTACTGCTCTACATTAGAGTAACAGGTCATCAATCATCATCATCATCAACAGCTCATATAATATCCCCACCGAGGGGCTCGAGCCTACCCCACATTAGGGGCGATTAGGCCTTAGTCAACCACGCTGGCCAAGTGCGGGTGTGTGCAGGTTTCCTCACGATGTTTTCCTTCACCGTCAAAGCGTCGATTAAACGTACATATGAATTCAAAATTTGAAAACACATTGGTACGTAGCGGGGATCGAACCAGTGCCTCCCGGGTAGGAGACGACGCTCTTACGCACTACGCCACCGACGCGCGAGTAACATAACACTTAATAATGATAGCTAATTATAAAATTAAACCTATATTATATATATATATTTAGATATTATATCATAATATGATACTATAGCGTAATACCTTTCCGTTACAAATCTTGCTGTCATAAAGAAATGAATAAGCAAAATTAGATATTGTAAAAGGGAAAAAGATAATTGACCAATAAGGAACGCTGTTACGAGAGTAAATGGATGCGTAAGTAGCTTAATTATTTTTAAGTGGTTTCTTATTCCATCAGATAATCTGTTCAAAAAATTAAAATATATGGTCTATAAAATAATATTTGGCTCAAGAATAAATCAGTACATTATGTAACATAAAAAATAAATTCGTCATTACCAAAACATATTTATACCTTAGGTACTACGGCCAGTATTGCTTTGTGTGTCGTAAATTGGCTACCGTTTTGACCGTTGGTGGCCGCCACCGTTTTTTCATATATTTGTTTGTGCACACGTGTTGCCAGTGGCAGCCACGCGCTTCAGCGACGTGGCGCGGTGGCCGCTACTGGTGGCGGCCACAAAACACCGGTGGTAGTGACCGACCACCTTCGTTTGCACGGTACGAAAGGACGTGGCGCGTGGAGCCTAGCCAAACGTCTTACTCTGTCACTATTTTTGGGTACTGTATGGCCCATACTACCAGATGTGGATATGTGTGTAACCGAAATGTTACCTGAAGCTCTTCTAGCCCCCTTTAGGTATTGTGAGCGTGTGTATAGAAATTTTATGTATGTAAATCTCCTACACAACCTCGAGGTTTACGATTGGGATAGTATATAATACTTAAATTAGTATTAACAATTTATTAAAAGTATAAATATAGATTCCATTTTACTACATTGTTTTAGAAAATCAATTGAGAATTAATAATATTTATGTGATGCTGGCAGAATAGAATAGCATCACCCTATATCCTTCCATGGGTGTAGTAGAAGGCAACTAATGGATCAGCAAAGGCGTATCGATCACCTTATACTCCTTCCACCAATCCGCATTGGGCAAGCGTGGTGAACTACTGCCTAAACCTACCAAGGAGAGGCCTTGTGTCCCAGCAGTGGGTCGAATTATAAAGGCTGTTATAATGAAATAATATTTAAGATTTATAAGTTGCAAAGTAGGTAGTATTACATTGACTCTTAAGTGATTAAGTTATAAGGAAATGCACTAACTTACTTTACGCGTAGTGCGTGTGTAAATGACTTTAGCTTTCATTGTCCATTCGCCATTCGGTCCAAGTTATGACTTAGCTCTATCTTACATTATGTTATGTGAGGAATTAATTACAATTATGTCAAATAAACACCTAAATCACGTTTAATTTATTTCTCAGACCAAAAACAATGTCAAAAACTGAAAAATGCTCTGTCAATTAAACTTATGTACACAGAATAATGAAACCTAAACTTTTATATATTTTCAAACTAAAAGAACTATGAACCATACAAAAATGCCGTACCTACCTACCTATTTCTAACTTGCACTTTGTATGGAATTATTCATTTCATCATTAGATAGAACATTTATGAACATTAAACAGCAGGACCAAAAACATATAAAAAAAGAAAATACTCAAACGAATCCTACAGACTAAGTAAAAAGAGCAATTCATTATTTTAAAAACAAAGAAATATCCTATCAATAGGCCTAATGCCAATGAGGATATTTCTTTGTTTAAAAAATTCTTTATTAAAGTCCGCGCAATATAATAGGCCCGTTTTGACAGATAGATACGTCAGTAGAATGTAACTGGGACGCAATCAAAACAGACGCAAGCAAAAAATAAAAATAAATTATTGCATTTTTCAGTAATAAAAATACAATCATATTTTAGCAAAATAAATAGTATGCCATAACAAAAATAAAAACTATTCTTTCTCGCATAATATTTAAAGTTAAATGTTATTTACTAATGTTCTGAAAATTTTTAAAAACAGTTACATTCTTAATCTTATTTTTCTTTAGTGATAGTGCAGTGACTTAAATTGATCGTTAATTTCACGAATATATTCGGTGCAGTATACGAATATATTGTATCGAAATTGAAAAACAAGATTTCTAGGTTTCTAAATTAAATTAGAGTTAAAATATAAATTTAAAATTATCAAAAATAGCGAATTGCATGTTTTTAATGCAAGTATCTTTAATGAAAACAGGAAATTGATCAAATCCCAAGTGATTTGATCAAACCATTGAGGATGTTAAAATAACAACATTATTTTATCATTTTACTAAATGAATGTCTACACGTAGATATGTGGGATTTTTACGATGATTTGATATTTACGATAATTACGATTACAAAGCTCATATAATTGTGACTCGATTTGTCGTGTTAATCGTGTAAGTAAATAATCGATTATTTTGGTCACATCACCACTTACGATATTTTGACATGTGTCAAATCGGGCCTATTATATTGCGCGGACTATAGTTCCATAGTTCTTTTAAATTAGGATGTAGGAGGATGTAGGGTTCGTTTGAGTATTTTCTTTTAATTTGTGTTTGGCAACGATTGCTAATTTTCAAAGAACTATCTAATTACACTTATTTACACAGTTCTTTAAAAATTGGCAATAAGTTAAACATTAAATTCGCTTTAAAGTAACCAAAAAAGTTTTATTGTAATAAAATCCCAAATATCTTCTTGCCTTTGCTACTTAAACCATGTTGGTAAAAAAATCTCGATAAATGCACGGCGTCTTAAGAAATTAAAATCCAAGATACGAAAGAAGATAAAAAATGTTACAAAAGTGTATTTGGATCGAGCAGACGTATTAAATCTTTCCGTTAACTCTCACTCACCGTGACACGTCACTTTTATGTAATCTGTGACCCAATGAACTTGTGCATAAGCGTAACTTTAATACGGCGCCTGCCATTGCGATGTTTATATTTTTTACGGTTATTATGTACATTAAATGATACTTTTTTTGATCGGTTACTGCTATTATTTACAGATGGCCTTTACAGAGTTACCGGCGAATTTTAATAAGGCTCGGTGGGTCTTCTAGCCTGTAAATACACATATCGCCCGCGGGAGTCTCCCTGACATGAATAGTCTCTGCGAACTTCGAGTCAGGAGTGAGCATGGAATTACCTACGTTAATAAGAGTTCAAAAAACCTCACATGAAGAGGATTTCGCGCCAACCAGTAAAGATAGCCGTTTATGGAATAATTTTATTTTTGCGTTTACAAACGCGTAAATAAAATTATTCCATAATGTAAGGTAGTTTCATCTTAGCTGGGCGTCAAATATTTGCAAAAATATTTCGTTCGGGTCTTGGAAGTACAAATTTCAAAGATTTGATGAAACAATGTTTATCATAAAAACATAAGCACCAAGCACTGACAAATTTCGACAGCGAAAAGCAGTGCCTCGGTGGCGAAATTGGTCAACGCGTCCACCCGGATTGTGGAAGGTGTGGGTTCGAGTCCCGCCTGAGGCAAGTCGATTTTTTTCAGTGCATTTTTCTAGTTTTTATAGCCGTTTATGTTATTCAAATTATCGAAATGGCTGCGGTTTTAATTGCTTATCATCAGAAATTTTACAGTTTACTATAAGACACTGGCAAGAAAGTAATGCCATGGTCTTTACTGGAGCCAAGCCCAAGAAACGAATTGCAATGAGCTTTTTACGCTTTTGGTATTTTACTTTAATAAATATATGATTTGAGGTATTCTATTATTTACGACACAAAAAGTGGGGCGTTATTAGTCTTTATCTTGTACCTTGCACCATGACCCACTATAATCAGATACAATCAGATACAATGTTTTGTACTGTTAACATTATACACCAACCACCATGTCCGCATCACGTAACTTCATATATTCGGCATAACATCTAACTGTAACTTTTACAAAAATAGTTTACACAATATGCGAATAATTTCAAAATTACTTTTTACTATTTTATTTGTCAAGGCGAAGAGATTTCCCACCAATTTATTTTTTTTGGGTAGGTTTTAAATTAAAAATCTTAAAACCTACCCAAAATTGGAACAGTCAATAATATGTTATGAAGTTTGAAAGTTGTTGTTTTGCTTTTTTTTAGATTAGGTAAATATCGGTGTTGTCACGAATGGATCGTAATAATTTTCGCTATTATTTTAATACTACACTAGTACCTATTTTGCTGGCTTTACAGTAAGTGTAGCAAGATAAAGTAAGGGAATTGAAAATCAAATTTAATTTTAGAAGGTTTTGCATGCTTGTTCTAATTAATTATACTAAGTGGTGACTAGTCAATGCACGTGCAATTTTTTTGCACTGTTAAGTCTTCTTAACTCAATTTGCGGGAAGCGGAAACCGTCGAGTCGTGAGAATCTTGTCACTGAACTGAACAGGGAGCTGGACCTCGTTTCTAAATGGGGTACAGCAAATTTGGTTGAGTGGAGCGAAACGCGCACACCTGAGTTTTCTTGGCATTGACCAAGAAAAGTTTACGGCTAAGACGTCGCCATTCCTCTCCCTTCTCTCTCTTCTGGGTACAACACTAACGCTACAGAACAGTATCACCTTGCTCGGTATGGAGGTTCGCAGTTATTTGGTCTAAGGTTCGCAGCGACTTGAATCCGAAGGAATACATAGAAAGTATGATAAAAACAGCTTCACGGAAACTCGGAGTCCTGAACAAGGTGCGGCGTTTCTTTACACCTGATCAACTGTGCTTGCTATACAAGACGAACGGTCTTGAGTGGAGTATTGCTCGGACCTGTGGGATGGGTCCGCCAAGTATCTACTCGATGCCTTATACTTAGTCCACCAATCCGCATTGGGCACGCGTGGTGGAATACTGCCTAAACCTCCTTCGATAACAAGGAGAAGTATAGTGTCCCAGCAGTGGGTCGAATTATTAAGGCTGTTATGATGATGAGTTACTTTTTAAGTTTGATGACTTTTGTTATGTATGAGAGGCTGGCAAACTGTTACTAATTTATGATGCTGCATTGCCCATACTGCCAGACGTGGTATTATATGTAACCAAATGTTACCTAAAGTTTTATTAAACCTTTTGGAATTATGAGCGTGCTACTATGTATGTTAACAAAACATCGTAATTAAAATTTTAGCGCCAAAACACAGGTTCTTTAGTTTCAGAACAAAAACTTGTCAAGTGTATTGCTCATTTTAATGCAAGCTGGATTTTGTATAGAAGCGACCATAATTAGAAAGCGTTTTATGTAACACATTGAGTCAATCGTAACGTAATATCTGGCTTTATTCTCTTCCTATTGGTATGAAGGAATTATTGATAGAAATGTTAATTGTCGTCATTGGCAAAACGGGCTAACTGCATAAAATTGGGGCGCTTTGCACAAGCGAAGTTGGCTGTTCCATTTTTTGTAATCTTGTGTTTCTTCTTTTATGTTAGGTTGCGAGTCATAATATAAAACAATAGCGACCCGCCCTGGCTTGGCACGAATAGTACGTAGAATACTTACTTCAAACTTAACAAATTATACTTTTAAACCTTCCCCTTGAATCACTCAACATTAATAAAATCGCATTGAAATTCATTGCGTGGTTTAAAAGTTCTAAACGTAAATAGAGAGCGACTTCATTTTATATAAAAACAAGAAAACAGTTTAAAAAGAAAACTTTTGAAAACAGGCTTTTAGTTCTTGTGGTAACCATCTAAAAACAAAGTACTCGTCAAGACGAATCAAACGAGCCGAAAGTCGATGGGATTGCGTCGTTTCATTACCGAGTTCCTATGACCACCTCCCAGCTCCATCATCAGACCCTGGTTACTATTGAAAGACAATCTACTCGTCAAGACGATACAAACGAGCCCAAACTCGATGAGGCTGTGTCGTTTCATTGCGAAGTTCCTATGACCACCTTCCAACTCCATCATCAGATCAGCACCATGTCATCATAATATTGCATTGTCATATATGCAAAATTTCAGCTCAATCGGTAACCGGGAAGTGGATCTAATTTAATTGATTTGATGACAAACATCAGGACAGGTGAAACTAAATAAAAGCTAGGTAACATAATAAGTAATTTTTTTACATTAGTTTACTGCTGGTGGCCGCTGATGGTTTTCTCGGTGTCATCAGTTTTTTGAGAAGGCGAGGACTTTGGTGGGTCCTCTAGCCGGTAATTCAATCCTCTCTATAGAGTTTTTTTAGTCAGCGAGCATCTCTCAAGTCTCTACAACGAGTACAGTTTCTAGGGCGTTCCAGTCGCAAGGGGAGCTCGAAAAGCTCGAACCTAGGGTCAGACATCCTGTTTAAAAACCTACATAAAGCCGGGTCCAGATATGTATCATTTGCTTGATCCGATCAGCGTATCCGTATCATGATCGTATATGTGGACGGGTGATGATACGTGATCTTGATACGCCATTATGATACGGCCCCATGTCATGTCGGTTTCATACGGTTGTCATACGGAGCAAATCGAGGCGTCCACAACTTGATGCGGGGCTTGATATGCGATACTCTGATACGGATACACTGATCGGATCGGGCAAATGATCATATCTGGACCCGCCTTAACATAAATAATGTGTAAAAACTACATTGTATTTTTTGCGAAAATTCATTAACTCAAATATAACTGCTTATTAGTCGAATAATCATGACATATTACATAAGCTGAATTTTGACTCTATCCATTAGGTTTTCTAGTTGTATCACATGTTTTTTGTTCATAGAAACCACCACTCGTAACATTAATTTTATAGAGGTAAATTTAAATAAAATAAATAAATTACAATTAACAATTATCTCAAAATTTACTTTTTATTCGTTAGTCAGTTTTCGCTGCATAGGATGCTGTAAGCATTTGTTACTATGGTAACAGGTAGGTTTTGTTGCTCGAGGGAAAAAATTGAGCTAAGTAGGATTTCACCATCAAATCCTACTTAGCTCAATTTTTTCCCTGGACTAGTGTTAAGCTCGCCTGGTTAGCTAGTGACACCCTATGAAACTCCGACAGTTATTGATAAGATATCTAATCTTTCAGTGGTTAAGAGTTCCACCTTAATATCATCAGCAGTTGCTATCCTTTCATAGAATCAAGAGAAGTTTGGGACAAAAGCTTATCGTTGCTATAAAAATATCTTAAACTGATTGTAAAAATTAAGAACATTGAATAATTGAAAACATAGCATAAATAATATTCTTAATTTTTACAGTCGATATCAGAGCACTTGAAGACCTTGAAAAGTTTAGGAAATGTCGCGAGCGAAAGATACTAACCTCAAAATAACAGCTTTCTGTTTCATAATCACATTATATTTATACATTTGTGACATTGTAACGAATGCATAATATTCCTAAGCAGTGATAAATGTATTATTAATAAAGTATTACTGTGAATAAACAATAATTTAGTGTCGCAATGTCACTAAAATTATATTGATAGAGATGAATAGATATTATTGCGGAGAAAAGTACATATGCTTAATGCCTTTGTGGTGTAGTAGTCGTTAACGTTGTCTTAATGTTTGTATGATGAACACAAACATTTTTTCACTGCCTTTTTAATATAATATTATTATATCTCTAAAGACCCCATTAGGAAAACGAGTGTTTTATAAGATACTATATCCAAAGAGGTCCTTCGTAAGTCTTACAAGAACACTACTGAAGTCCGCTTGAAAAGCGAGAAGAAATATGAACTAACGGATATGTAAGAAAAAACTGGCGTCATCCCGCTCTGGAGTCACTTTATTGTAAATATAACCGAAAAAACCTTTCCGATTCACCGACTTCAAAGAATACTTGGAAATAAACCTAAATAGCAAATATGAAGGCACACGCCCATTGGCTTTTGACTTGTGCGTAAGATATAAAGTTTCAATCAACCTATGTTTTATGATTGGCAATTTGCTTGTACAATAATTCCAATATAAGCATGCAACAATTGAAAGTCCAATCTACCATCTATACAGCACCACCAACTCTGTCCATTATAAAGTTACATAATTTCCATGACCTACAAGGCCGCTGCATTTACGCTCATAATGATGCTAAGGCGTTGCCCTAATACGATAATGACACAACTCTAAATTCTCTTTTTTTAGAAAGGGCATTTAATTGTATTTGAAATTATGTTAAGAGACCAGCTTAGAAGGGTGGCCCTGATCTGCTCTGTTAATGTAATGATTTCTGATAAAAGGGAAAATTACACAACAATGACAATTACGATTATATGAATATAACAACATTAATGGCTGGGCAAGTTTATTCTAATAGTGTATGATATATTGATATATGAGTATAAATTCATGTCAAATATCTGAACAATTTTGTTGTAATATTGTATGATAATGAGTAAGTATATAAAATTCATGTCAAATATCTGAATTGTTATATCTTTATTTTCATTTTTTATTTAATAAAGAGTGCCGATTACGGAAAGGCGCGAAAAATACTTTTCTACAATTTGCATTTATGTTTTTTTAAGAAATAATTCACGGAACTTGGGAGATCAAGATGATTTTTACACTACCATTTATATGAATCTGAGTTGTACATACATACGATCACACTCATAGTCCTAACAGGTTGCGCAGAGCCTTAGGTATCATTTCGTTATATAAAAGCTACATCTGGCAGTATGGGCCATACAGTGGGTCCAAATGGTGACAGGTTTGCCAGCTTTGTCACCTTAATAAAAGGGGCACCAAACCCAAAAAGTAACAATCCTTCAGTAAACAAACAAACAAAAGCCAACGACCAGGACAGATGTTACATACACTCAAATCATCTCAGCAGTCCGGGTATCTGAGTTGTCTAAAAAAATAAAACATTATTATTAATATTGGTCCCTCGACCGATCGAGGGATGGGAGGATGACCCCAGGGCAGATGAGGCCACAGATTAGAGAGAATATTTCTAAAGTGATGAAGCTAGATGGCTTACTATAGTCATTATAAATCAATGCTCTCAACGTGTTTTGCAAACACGGTCCTAAAATTAAGATCATTTTCAGTTATGTCCCTATTCCACTGAGACACCCAAATACTGAAATTCAAAGGGCCATTATACAGTGAAAGTCAGGAACTAGTGGGTATGAGCTCGGGACTAATGTCTTTACGTCTATCACTAGCAGTACAATCGGATTGTGCGCCTCGTGAAAGCCTGCTAATTATTGACTTGGAGCCCGGCAGCCATAGACGCTGCATCGAAACGTTCTGATGAACGTAATCCGCTTAATATTAATTAAAGTTGTTGTTGAAGAGAACTCGCCGTTTGCCTATCTAAATTATTGCTGTGAGAGAGTCAGTTAATGGCCAGAACAACAGAACTAGCTCACTATAAACACCTAAAACTATAGCAATGCGTAGGTACTACTAAGATAGCAAAGTATAAATTGATTGCAGTAATTGAACAGTTTGCAATAACTGTTTTTGGTGAACTCCTGCAAATGGCATTTATCAGGGAGCTATAGGAGCCGCCAAAGTCTTTCTCTAACCTTTAATTCGAACAGTAGTCTTTATAAGTAAGAATAGATTTATAATAGTTTTTATTCTCTAAAAGATATTTCTCGCTGAGACACTCGAGGAAAATGCGGCTTTCAATATACAGGCTGAATTATTTTTCAAGTGGGCCTTCAGGGCCAAATCCTAAACTATAAGGAATAACGAAAAATGCTCATAGGAGTCGCGAGCCCAGAGAATCATTATTTTTTTCAACAATCCAATGATGCAGTTTTTGTTTTCGTCAAAATCGGGCTCGCGACTTCTTTGAGCATTTTTCGATATTCCTTATAGTTTAGGATTTGGCCCTAAGGGCCCACTTGAAAAATTCGAGTTCTTATCATAATAACACGTGATGGGAGACTGCATTTTTAACTAAATCTACCATACAATTATATTACTAAAATTTAAATATATTTTCACTTAACCTTGGCTAAATGCGCAATATAATTAATTGTTGCGAAGCCATTAAGCTACAGTTAATAAACAAGATCCTATAAGAACAACTTGATTCAATGTTCACTCCCGTTTACAAGTTTATATTGGAGTATCAACTAAAACAAACAGTATTCCGCTGTTCCGTCAATTTACTCAGCACAGGGATTCAAAGAGCATCACTTTACTCGTACTAGGCAAAAGTGGTCTGATCTTTTGGCTCGAAACTAGATTTGATTGGGTCCACGGAATACTTTTGTTTGGCCATTCAATACCTAATGATACACATGGGGGGGAGAAGAAACGTAAGCAATGACGGATACCACCGGAGACCCAGATGAGAGAGAAATAAATTGTTCATTCATTCATCCTTCTACCTGTAGCTGCCAACCAAATAATTGGTAATGGTAGGTAAATGTTACGTATAAAATTTTACTAACGACTAATATAATTTTAACTACTTATTATGGACTTGAAGTGTCATTTGAAAACCTACTTTAGGCACATTTAAATTAAAGAGACTTGGAAAGTGGAGATTGTGGATAGTCCATTTGACAAATCGTAAAATTATAAGTACACAATTTAAATACGTAGGACTTAAAATTTATCAACTTAGTATTCCTAAAAATGTTGTTTATATTATTGTAAGGAATAATGACACAAGGATTATTTTTCTTCACACTAACTTTATTCGAAGCAATCATCAGTTTTATCTCCCTTCTGTTTCCTTATGTCCCGCATTTATATTTTGTCAAAGAACTTGTTACACGGTAGCTGTTTGTACACTATAGCTAACTGATTTAGGTCTAAAATCCAATGGATAGATATCGTAGAACAATCAATCTACTCTTACATCAATCATGCATTAAATTGACTCGACTAAACTCCTTCGGTATAACTTGCCTCTATCAACACCTAATCGAATATTCGATGCAAGATCAATGCGACTTAGCTCGAATTCAACGCATCCACGTTGATGGTTGATTTATTATTACTAAATGTGTAACTATGGGTAAGTAATACCTATAATATTTTAGGGTGTATATTTAAAAAAGTATACTTATATTTACTCGTATACGAGTAAATAATTTTTATAAGGCCTAATAGTCTAATAAATATGCCATCCCAAAACTAACAGATGTTACTTGTTTTCTGAAAAACAAATTGGGTGGAATTGAGCAGTTAAGTCTTTCTATGTATGTTGAATACATTCATTCTTGCTAAGTTGGTAAGGAAGCGTTGGTGGCGCAGTGCGTAAGAGCGTCGTCTCCCACCCGGGAGGCGCTGGTTCGATCCCCGCCACGTACCAATGTGTTTTCAAATTTTGAATTCATATGTACGTTTAATCGATGCTTTTACGGTGAAGGAAAACGTCGTGAGGAAACCTGCACAGACCTATGAAGAAATTCTTAGTTGTGTGTGAAGTCAACCAACCCGCACTTGGCCAGCGTGGTTGACTAAGGCCTAATCGCCCCTAATGTGGGATAGGCTCGAGCCCCTCGGTGGGGACATTATATGAGCTGTTGATGATGATGAAGTTGGTAAGAGGGCCAATCGACAGATATCAATGCTAAAAATTCTGAAACCTGTTTTTATGTTATTTTTTTTATGTTATCTGGGGGCAATTTCTAAACTATAAACATTCAGTCAAAAAAGTATTGGTAGTGGATGATTTGTTTCTGGTTCCAAATTAATTTTTTTGTTTTTTTTGTTGTTGTTGTTAGATTGGCAACTGTTTTCAATTTTGGCGCGGAGTTTGAGTTGTATCTGTTATTTATATTAAATACAGTGCTGTTTTTTTAATTATATCATATCTAGTGTGTATTGCAAATTTCATAATGGACAAAATGATCGAACAAAGAGTTTATCTTTAAATTTTGCATCCCCAATGGACTTTCGTGTTCGGAGTCACTGAAAATGTTACAAAAGGCTTACGGTGAATTGACTTTATCAAAAACACGTGCTTATGATTAGTATAAAGCGTTCAAATGCGGTCGAGATGTGATGGAAGATTTGCCTCGCTCTAGTAGGCCATCAACGTGTGCAACTGAAGTGACTGAAAATGCTCATTCAACTTTGAGAGAGACAGTCGCCGTACTTTCCGTATCTCACGAGCCGGTCCGTACCGTTTTAAATAATCACTTGGGTATGAAACATGTTGCCGCTCGGGTAGTCCCAAAAGACCTGAATTTTCTCCTAACACTTATCAATGTCTATCGCCAGAATATTAATGTTAACAGCATTATTGTGTTCAGAGAATTAATGATGAGTCAGTCCTCTGTGGTTGAGGGTCCAGTCCAGGTGAAGTTAACTTTGACTTCGGCCTTATCATCACTTAAGATCAGGCAAGATGAAATCTAAGAGCTTCCTTATCCAAGTATAAAATAGTAGATTCCTTGACACGGGTGGAATGGAATCAACTCGCATATGAGACTATAGTCCGAGTAGGAATTGATTCCTTTTAGAGCCCCCGCACATTATGGCCACCAGTCGACACCACTAAACGCAACTGGTGCAGCCACTGGTGGCTGGATGGGGCCACCGTGGCTGCCACTTGTAGTCCAATACTCGACAGAGGCAGACGTGTTTGTCAAAAACATCAACATCAAAATGAGGAATCGCCTCCGTAGACATCGTGTACGTGCATTCAGTACACTGCTGCTAGACTAGACTTGAGATGACACGCGGAAGCGGGGAGAAGCCGGCGACTGTGGCCGTGTGTGCGCGCGATTCGAGCGATAAAACGCGGCCACAAGTAGCGAGCGCGTTCGACTCCTGCAGCTTGTGGCTAGGTCGCGGCCACTCAAACGCTTGGTGTCCACCGATGCTATACAAAATGTATGGAGAAACTCGTCCGCAGATTGTGGTCGCGTCTAGTAGCCGCCACCAGTGGCTCAATGTGCGCTGGCACTTAACCGTGTTAAGCACACTTTTCATTTTGAATACAAGGAAAAGAAAAGTAGTTTTTTGGAAAAAAAAATACTTGAAAAATAATCTTAAAAAATTTGTCTTTTTCACAGATTAGATAGAGTTGGTGATACAGTTCTATTTTTAAAATTCATTCCCGCTCTAGGAAAGGAAGCAATTACTATGAGTTTTTCCCGGCCAGTGTTGGGAATTAGCGTGCTCCAACCAATACCCTGAGTATTGGTTAGCGTGCTCCAACCAATACCCTGAGTATTGGTTGGAACACGCTATTCAACAAATCCAACAAACGCAGATTCCCGAGAATGAGAAATGAAAAAATATTATAGATAGACGCTGTTAGCTAACGTCTCGTAAATGGAATCCCCTCGTTAGCGTTACTATTAACGCTTCAATAACAAAAACGAATACGCGTCGTCGTAGAACAAATGCGAAATCAAACAAACATCCTATTTTTGGGACAGTTCCGTAAAAGTAATGGATATTTATGTGTCTATAGACACGGCGATCATGATCTCGAGAGACGTGTCAAGCTCAAGGTCGCGTCTTTAATGTTTAACATTGACTTATGTCATTATCACATAACAACCACATGTCCTATACAATTTTAAAACTGGATTTCCAAATGTACTGTTGCCGCCACTTAAAATTTACCCTGAATAAACAGGTTTAGTAAGTGAAAGAGACGCTGAGAAAATTGCCTTTTCTTGTAAAAAAAAATATACAGTAGCTACTAAATTATATTATTAATAATAATAATTGATAACCATCAACCTTGCGAACGTGTCAATTTTGTAATTCTGTCGACTACTGCTTCTGCAGATTATCCTTACAAACTCTTATTACTATACGCATCTGTGTTCATTTCTTTTTTGTTTTTTTTTTATAATAAGATCTAACCAAATGCCCCATCTTCTAGTAATCGGAAGTGGAGTCTAAGGCCCGTATTACAGAATGAAACTCAGACATCAATCATGTCTTGAGAATCGTTTGTCACTTTCTATCAAGTACGAAGTGATAGAGACATACGACGCTCAAGTCGGCGTTGATTCTTGAGACTCATTCTATAATACATGCCTAAATGTATGATTATTATTGCTTGAGAATAGGTACACGCGCCGTACTCTCCCTGCACAAGTATGACTTATCAAAGTGCAAACGTGTGCTGAGAATTCCATTTCCTGCTTGTCCAGCAAAGAATAATGCGTATTTTTGTTCGCGTTAGAATGATAGCCACAGTAATTCAATAGTAGACCAACCTGAATGGTCCGAAGAAGATGGTATTGGAGAAAAAAGCCCTTCAGAACACTTTCAACTGGTCTTAAAGTAAGATAAGCCCGAAAGATATCCTCCTTGAACTGTCTAGAAGATAATTTTCTTTTCTTGACCTCGAGAAAACCCAGTCCCTAGAGAATGTGTCGTCATATCGACACGGACATAGAGAGAAGACACAGTAATAAGACTTTAAAAAGGAATGCCTAAATTATTTGATTCGGGAGACCAAATGTCGAAACATTTTATAGAACGACCAAGACAAAAGTGCGGCGCAAGCGGCGTCGGTGGCGTAGTGCGTAAGAGCGTTGTCTTCCACCCGGGAGGCACTGGTTCGAACCCCGCCACGTACCAAAGTGTTTTCAAATTTTGAATTCATATGTACGTTTAATGGACGCTTTTACGGTGAATGAAAACATCGTGAGGAAATCTGCACCACGCACCTACGAAGAAATTCTTAGGTTGTGTGTGAAGTCGACCAACCCGCATTTGGCCAGTGTGGTTGACTAAGGCCTAATGTGGGGTAGGCTCGTGCCCCTCGGTGGGCGACATTATATGAGCTGTTTATGAAGCTGTACTCGAAACCGCCTAGTATGTATAAAGACTCTGATGAGAAATGCTGTTGGAAAGAGTGATCTCTGCTACCGCTATGGAAGTCTCCTAATCTAGGTACACCTGACTAGAATCCCGTACCTTGCGCTACGCATGCAGATATTCAACAGACTGTTTTACCTAAGCTATACAACAGAGTGATATTTGCAACATCTAATGATGTCGTCACAACTTTTACATAAGGTAATTTGTTTGTAACGTGCGCACGTGTCGATATAATGTGAATTCAATATGTATGAGATGATGTATCGGTACAGTGCAATAAGGCATTGTAAGATGCATTATAAAGTTCAATGGCCTTACAAAATACTAAAATCCCACGAAGCTAATTCCTGGAATAAATTTAATGTACTGCTGGAGATAGTGTCTACTTTATTGGGGCTCTTCCTGCAGCGCAGATATTTCTTCACGTATGCTTTAACAACTCCGCATCAAATTTCAGGAAATAGCTAACATCTGACTTGCAGCATAACAAATCAAAATGAATTTAAAGAAGCCGTATATTTCATCATTTCAGCTGAGAAATTCCCACTGTTGACTCCCCCCCAAAATCTCCAACTCTCCAACAACCGGCTTCCCGCAATCTTTATCCCGCAACATTTTCCTTTTCTAATAGTAATAAGCAGCGCATTCCACAATTGAGCCCTTTACCTTGATGGTAAAAAATTGCCCATAAATGTTGTATTATAATCTACACCACCTACACCAGGACGAGAATTTTACCTTCCAGCGAATAATCTGCTTGCATATAATATTACCTGCTATGCTATGAGACGACATAGCGACAGCTAGCTTTGGTCCATATCAACCATAGTAATCTACCTTCAAAAAATATTTAACATGTTATAATATAGCCAATCCTAAGTACACGCGAAACACAAACAAAGAAACATCTAATTACGGTTTGTATTTCATGTGTACTCTGGACTAACTTTGTTTATTTTAGACAATTTGGTGGATTACTGGAAATTGTGTATATACACTAACCCATGTTATTGGAAATATATATAACCAGGAATTTATATAATCAGTTACCACCTCATAGGATATCTGTAGAATTCCTAAAATTGGCCTGAAAAGTGTAAAAGACTTTATTCCACTTAGATTTAAGGTTATTTTTATGACCAAAAGAAAATCTTAGCTGCGTGGTCGAATAATTCAATCGCCCAGTGTAGGGTTGTTTACTATTAAGGAATCGAACAGAATATAACTTTATTTTACATCAATCGGTCAGTCAGTTTAAAATAATCATTGTGACTGTAAATCGCACGAAGAAAGAAAGGAAAATATTTTTGGTAATCGTATCGTACAATAGCTTAATTTCTGCAATAGTTGTAAAGAACCCACAACCGTAGCGTTATAGACCTTCTCATGTCTATCATTATTTTAAAAAATGCTAGTTTATAGAAACTTATTATCGATTTATTCAACGAATCGATAAAGCATTCGACGAAAGAAAATACCGATCCGGGATACATTTAAAACGGTAATATATGAAAACCTTAGACAAGTTAACATTATACGTAAAATACATTAAGGTGATTCCACAACATAATGATGTTATGTTGCATCCGGTAAGTTCACAGAGAAAGCGTA
The DNA here is from genome assembly GCA_955850985.1 of Elophila nymphaeata. Taxonomy (NCBI): domain Eukaryota; kingdom Metazoa; phylum Arthropoda; class Insecta; order Lepidoptera; family Crambidae; genus Elophila; species Elophila nymphaeata. The sequence continues at coordinate 6,812,308 of OY039080.1, read as the reverse complement.
GGTTGAGGATCTGCCCTAAGCCGTTAATTATATCAAAGGTTATTCAGTATCTAATGCCTTGGGACCCTTTACCTTTTAGTGCAGGGAAAAACTAATAACATACCGTTAGATGTTATAAAATGGACTAGGTGGTAGACCCATATGTAGGGTCGTCTGGGTAGGTACCACCGCCTTTCTGATTTCTGCCGTGGAGCAGTTCGCTGTGTTTCGGATTGAAGGGAAAGGTAGCCAGTGTAATTACTGGGCATGGAAGGCATATCATCTCAGTCCCCAGGATGGCAACGCACTTGCAGTGTTAAGTGATTTACCCTTTCTTGCAAGTGTCTATAGGCGACAGTAACCACTTAACACCAGGTGGGCCGCAAGCTTGTTTGCCATCTGAGGGTTCCAGGTGTAGCTCGATTCCATCATCGGCCTTTTATCGTCACTTACAATCAGGTCAAACTTTTGCATTAACTTTTTATGCTTTTTTATCTCGCCTGGAATAAACCTTAGCCATTGACTGACTTCTCATTAACTGTAGGATAATAGTAATGATTTTAATACTACGAGTAACAATAATACGGTAAAGTTATATCTTTAAATATATTTGTATTGATATTTCAATATAAACTAAAGCCTGTTTTAATAATATTATTAAAAAAAAAACTACTGGAACGAAAAGTTTTGGGCCTTCATACAACCTTCATACGTTGTCTTTCCTTTTCTAATCTGTCGAGATTATGAAAGGAAAGAAAACTTTACATAAAAAAAATATTGAAACGAAAATTTGAAGGAAAATTTAAGAAGTAAAAGATTATATCTGTGTGAAATTATATGTCTTTCCTTAGATACAATTAGTATCATATTATCATCATAAATGTGAAGGTTTAAATGTTTGGATGTATCTCCGTCAATAATGCAACAAGTGTTCAGCGGATTTGGATGAAATTTGGAGCACAAGTAAATCATAGTCTGCTTTAAAACATAAAATACTTTAATCCTGGTAATGTATTTCTGTTGGATAAATTTATTGCTCAATAGGAAAACTACATCCATGCAGATGAAACACGGGAGAAAGCAAAATTTATTTTTATTTCACTGCAATTTTGTAACCCGCTCAATATACTGTTTGAAAATCACTAGAACATAAGTTTACTTTTAAAATTTTACATCTTATTATTTATTGATAAAATTATCATATACTTTTAATGTATTAGTCGTAGCGTGATGTTATCATAGCCTATAGCCTTCCTCGATAAATGGACTGTCTAACTCAAAAAGATTTTCAATTTGAATCAATAGTTCCTGAGATTAGCGCGTTCAACCAAACAAACCAATAAACTCTTCAGCTTTATAATATTAATAAGTATATAGATTATATTAAAATATTTAACTTTAAAATGCCATTATTTTTTATGAAGGTTTAAAAATCATATAACTACAACATAATTGTAGTAAATATCAAACACTAAAACTGAGGAAGAATTCGTCTCGCCTCTGCACAATAACTTGTCAACTACAAAAGGAAATGAACGAAGTGTGGCCAAGATAATCACAGTACGATTCACTTTCATTTCGATCACAAAGTTACCTTGTTTCGCGCAGACTTTCCGGTGTTAGAAAATATTTTTTCCCGTTGTCTGACAATTTTCGCAGTTTTGCATTCGCACGCGTAGTTAGGCAGCCATCGTGAGAACCATTGTGGCCATTACATGCTTGGCCGTGACCGAACTAAATAGTGAGAGTAAAAAATGCGCCCGCGCACCAACCGCGAACACTTTCGCCCGTTGCTCAACTTCCGAACAGGAAGCCACGCTGATCGCTGCTTTAACACGCTAGCTTAAAGATTATAATTCCGTGTGGTGTTACGCATTGACATCTTCGGTTGTTTATACGGAACTGCACCTACTCTGTTGCAGTTTAAGGTCTAGATTTGAGGTTCAGGCTATGTATTGTGTAAGCGATACATTTGTTGAACGATTTTGTATTAAAATTATGATAGTTAAGTTATATCATCGCAGTGATATCATTAGTACCTCTATTTTTCTTTTAGTGTTTGCATGACTCTTTATATTTACTTGCATTAATGTGTTCATAATTGTTTCTGTATACATCAAAGTTAATTAAGTAATGGATTTAAGAATATGGTCATGGTCGCGTTTGTTTATGAAAATTATGCTTACTTTTATTTTTAACTACACTTTATATTCTAGGATAACAATGTCGTAATAATCTGAATATTCTATTTCAATTTATTAATTTTAGTAATGTAATTTATAAATAGTTAAATATGTTTATTTTAATCTGATTTATTATTTAAATTTCTTTCGCTGTCTGTATCACGGCACGTTCGCAATGCGCTTAAATGAGATTCAAATATTCGTTTCTCATAATCATAACTTATTACGGCAATAATTCCTAAGTGTTCTAGACATTTTTATTTTATTACCTACTTAAGTAATAATAAACACTAACAAGTACTTATGGTAAAATTAAACTCATTGATTAAATAACAATAAAATATTACAGCGGTATCGCGTTTATTTTGAAATACGTTGATTGGTAATTTTTTCCTTGATAATTATATTTTGGGAATCTCGTGAATGCAAATGAGCCCTAACTATTAGTGTAGCTATTTGGTACATGGGGTATGAAGCCGGCACCTACCCATGCTAACATAGTCATATAAATACTGGTGATAGTAAAAATTGTAAAAATATTTTATTAATTTTCCATACATTTTGTTTTTTTGATCGAACTATTTGTATGAAAAATACATTTTTTTTTACAATTTATAGTTTTTGATATCACCATAGTATTTATATGACTATGTTAGCATGGGTAAGTGTCGGCTTCATACCCCATGTACCAAACACCTTGTATACATGAGCACTGAGCCTTTCCACACTAACACACACAGCGACATTGTGCATTCACACAGTCGGGGCTTACCCACCACCACGTTACCAAAATGTTTTTCTTGTGAGTATAGTCTTTGAATTCTATAAATTATATATTATGATCACCATAACTACCTACATATTACACAGTGGGCCTAATCGGGAATTGAAATCGGATATCTAGAACTGATACCAGTGGGCAAAAGACAGTGACGGTTACATATATGTACTGTATGATATAACTTTTGTTTTATCTTCATAATTAGTCAGATTACTATATGTGCATGGGGTCACAAAGACATATGTATCTAACACAATACAGCGAAAAAAACATTATTGGTATTTCTATGAATCCACACTTTAATAATGCAATTTGCAGACTTGTAACAGAAAGAAAATAGAATGTTCCAAATTAAACAGAATTATTCAAAACACAGTTAGGACATACAAAATTTGGCACGTAAAACAGGCTACAATAATTAAGAACAGTACTCTCGAAGTTCAAGTTGTTGAATAGCTATGCACTGAACCATACAAAGAGAATTTTCCTGGATTCTAATGCGGTTCATTAAGCTATTTAGAAATGTTCCAAGTAGCAGTCTCGAGGAAGACGTTAAAAGCCCTCATTTTGTCCAACATTGCAGCGCAATGAACGTTAGCTTTATGTAGAATTGTCGAGGAAAATCGGCCACGAGGAAGACTGACAGAAATTTTCTTTTGTTTCATTATGCACATGCAAAATTACATCTACAAAGAAAATATTCTATTTTGATTTTGTTAAGAGTATCTTTGAATAAAGAACGTCGAAAATTGGAGATAGCTAATTCAACTAAGTTAGTAAGAAACACATTTATTGACCAGCACAAAGACTACAATGAAAAAAATCTATATATCGTTGGAAGTTTTTTTTTTTAATTCTGTTGCAGATTGTCTTTGATGACATTTTCTGCGTCACCGGGTTTTAAGAAGGCGAAGACCTTGGGGGGTCCTCAAGCCGAGCATCTCCCCCGTGGGGAGTCTCTCGGCCGCCTAGCGTCCCTAGGGCGTCCGTGTCGGACGGGTCGTTGGAAGTTGTATATATACTGATGTTAGATGTAGGTACTTTGGAAACTTCGTAAGCGCGATTTAGGCTTGCATCACGTATTATGACGTTTCTGTGTCGTATCTTGGCTCCGTGTTTACATTTGTACTTTTCGCTGATCAACCATTTCTCAGATACTCGATATTAACTGTCTATGTAGCGCTGTGACGTAGCCGCTACAAACACATTAGTAGGACAACACAGTTTGTTATCAATAGTATTGAGTAAAATTCTACTTGCAGTTTGAAATCGCCTTATAAAAACACATTACAAAACTCTACATCATAAAATACTAATAGACTACGAAATTCGTAAGATCTGAAGTAAAGGTAAATTACAAAGACTCTTAAGATTTTGGAACCGATATTAAATTACGAGGATTCCTGAATTTCATGTCAAATTAGAATAGGATTTTCGTCTTTAACAAACAATATTGACATTAAAACGCATTAAAATCGAACGCAATCTTCCTTTACGAATCTTCCGCGTCGTCCAATGACAAACATTTGTAAGGCGAAAATTACATTAAGTTTTCTATAACAAGCTTTATGAGTCCATTGTGGAACGATACATAATGACTGGGAGAGTAATTATAGTGCATAATAGCGAACACAAGCGGTGATAATGGTAAGGACTTTTGAGTCCCAAGGTCGGAACAAAAATAAAACGAGTCACCCCTCACTCATGTCATTTTAGGATGTTTCGTCTTGGTCCAAGTCAAACTCAAAATTTCCTTTACAAAAAAACAAAACATATGCCTGTTACCATGGGTTAGGCGCGATAGACTAAAGCGTTTTGCGCGGAATAAGAACGTAGTACGCGACAAATTGGTTTTATGAAAATAAGTCGTAAAGTATTCATTATTTTTTAAAATCCCTAGTAGGGTTGCTTTGTAATATAGTTTGATGTTATGTATTCAAATATTGACGCAGTAATATGCATAGCATTGAAAATAAACTGATTTTAGCTGGAAATTAAAGGTAAGTTCGTGATATTTTTCCATGCTTAAAAATATTTCATTATATGTTTTCACCCAGACTAATACCTTTCAAATATAATGTAATATCTATTTTTAAAAAATAGGGTGGTTTGTGGCTTATTTTTGGGTGTAAAAATCAAATCTAAGATTGATAATTTTGCTTTATACCCCCTCTTAAGGCATTTCACGTTCGGTAGTCTAACAGCGATCGGGGTCGATCTCCGTTCACACAGAACTCTCCACCAGCCCACGCGTTCGGCTTCAAAGTATTGTATTTCATTTTAAAGACATATAATTTACTGTGTATACGTGAAGCACTAGAACACACGCAAACATAACCGAGAAAGTAATCTCTTGCCTCTGTTATTTTTAAAATGTGTAGGTGTATTTTTAATAAATGTAATTAATAGGTGTAATTCGCAAGGGAAGTTCCATAGCGTCCTGACATTTCCATTTTCCTTCTTGCGTTATAATTTATTAAGGGTTCGAAAGTCTATATTCAAGTAACAAAATATTTAATTTCAGTTAAAGAAACCTGCAAAGCGTGTAACTGTAATAATTGTTCATAATATTTCGTTTAGATAGTATACTCAACATGTTAAGTGTTTGTTATGCCACCGGTCAATAGTAATATCATATCGTATTTTGCTTAAAAACAAATTCAATCCACATAATAATGCAATAGACTGGCACTTACCTACTACACAAGTAAATTTCGCGACAAGCTTATATCATTTAATATGTGTAGTGTAATGTGCCTAATAAATTGATGCGCTTCATTCAATTTAAAGATTATGTTATTTTTTCAGAGCGTCTAAATAATAGTTTGTGATTTGTCTTATAACAGTATACCTACTGGTCAATAACCCTGTCTACTACTTCAGAGTTCAAAATGACTCCCGTTAGCATATGGATAATGAAAGCGAACGTTTTTACGTAGTTGTTTCTTAGAGTACACACTTCTCATGTCATCACAATACGTCAGGAGTATTAGGCCGAAACATAGATCAGGCCGAAACATAAAAGACTGGATGAAACAGTATCAACACGTATTAACAGTTTAACAAGTCGCCTAAAGCAGATAAGAATTCTAGGTACCTAGCTCTTTGATAAAACTTAGTAGCCCATCATAAACAAATCGCAACTACAGTCACAGGTACAATTTTGGTATAAATGTAAAAATGCCTCTAGAGATGATTTAAGGGTTCCTTTTCTCGCGAAAATAGAACTGTGATTATACATTACCATTATTAGGGCTGCAGACAAAATCTATACTAGCTTTGACCTATAATTTATATTGCGATGTGGTCACCAGTTTCAAAATCTCTACTTAGATACAATATTTGACATCAAAGGTCATTCACCTCCAGTTCATTGGCTTCTAGTGTTTATTTTTCACTTGTATGTTATTTAACAATCCTTCAGTAAACAATCTAAAGCAAAAGGCAACAACAGGACAAACTATACATTCAATCATCTCAAAAGTCCGGGTAGAGTCGTTGACATCGTAGTAATATTATTGTATCTATAACTTTTCGTAATTATTTTTAAAAAAGCCTATAACAAATTCTGCGATTATTAGCATAGGGCCTAACCAAGTGACCAGTCGATTGCGTTGAACGTCTAACGAAAATAATAATAATGTATGAAACTGACGTTTTACTCAGAAAGCTCTATGGCGACTGTAGTCAAAAATAAGCCTCCCATCCACTAACGCTTATTTCGTATGACTTATCCTCATAGATGAACTGTAGAGAAACATCATAGGGATAAATAAAACCGTTGAGGCCACTAACTAAATGTCATCTCTACATGTTTTCCTGCGACTTTATCATTCCTCGCCAGTCTGAGAGGATAAACAATCCTTTTGTCACCATACACACAAACTGATACTAGTGGGTGGGGGGCTATTATTATTTCGTTCGATAAAAACGTTGTATCGTTTGCCACTTGTCTAGGCCCCCAGAACATTCACAAATAATTTGAATCAATTCGGTCGCTTACAATGAGAGAAACTGTAGATTTGAATTCAAATGTAATTAATGATTTGTATGTCATTAATTAAGAGGCAAGTGCACTAGCAAATACTGCTTTGACTAATTTATACTGAAACGTATGAAACTACGACAATAGATTACAAATGTATAGAAAGTACTAATTATGTTAGTTGAATGACGTAGAAAGAACGAACTGACGTAATTTAAGAAATATATGTATGTTGTGGGCCGATTGTATAGTTGGGCAAATCGTGATTTGCTGACATATCGTGAAACGCTACTGGACCATAACAATCTCGACCATTGGTCGAGTAACCCACTTTCTAATCATGGTAGGTCAGGAGTGATCCGAAGGTTCAGGGTATTTTTGGACTGTTTGTGGGAGAGTCTGCCCAGGTATCACGATCTGCCTAACTATACGAACGGCCGATGATATGTTAAGGAAAACATCATCATCAACAGCTCATATAATGTCCCCACCAAGGGACATTATATGAGCTGTTGTAACCATTCACCGTAAAAGCGTCGATTAAACGTACATATGAATTCAAAATTTGAAATCACATTGGTACGTGGCGGGGTATCGGTATCGAACCAGGCCTACCCCGGGTGGGAGACGACGCTCTTACGCACTACGCCACCGACGCTTCTCTAATACTATTAAAAGTAAAATGATATTTAGTATAGATTGAGCGTAATCCGATAGCGCTCAAATATGTCAGTAACTAATTGCTGATAATAAAAACCACAGAACATAGATATAAGAGGTTATCTATGTTCTGTGGTAAAAACCGAGTACAAATTTTATACCTCCTGGGTAAAATAGTGATATCTCTTAAAAACTATATTTTTATAAACACAGTAATTTTGTAATGATGTAACTCTTATTCGCATGAGGTCACTTTGTTTATCAGTGAATTTACTCCATAATTTTTACTTCGTCCTTAATCGGAACCTTGTGTCAGTTAACATTTAATTGTTCTATGTAATGATTACCCGTTACTTGCGCTCTTTTATTTCGCATCTTTTATTTATAGCGGAGATTCTATTTAACTGACTTCAAAAAAAGGAGGAATTTCTCAATTGGATCGTATCGTATATGTTACTTAATAACTTTACTGGGTACTTATATCAATTTTGAAGATTTTTTTAAGGATTGGAAGCTGGTGTTTGTCATGTGGTCACATGAATAACACCACTACGCTACCCAGGACACTGCTTTCGCTATCGAAATTTGTCAGTGCTTGGTGCTTATGTTTTATGGTAAACATTGTTTCATCAAATCTTTGAAATTTGCACTTCTAAGATCCGAACGAAATATTTTTGAAAATATTTGACGCCCAGTTAAGACGAAACTACCTTATATTATGGAATAATTTTTGCGTTGACAAACGCGTAAATATTTCTAAAAGTAGAAAAAATACTCTGAAAAAAAATCGCGATTCCCGCCTGGGGCAGGTCGATTTTTTTCTGTGTATTTTTTCTACTCTTAAAGGCGATTACTTAGGCAACAGACGACACTGACACCGATTTCCCGGATATGCGTGAAAACGGGTGTTGGATGGTACGTCCCTGGCGGGAACACTGAAACAGACTACTCGGAACTCGCATAGCCTTGACACGCAATGTGTGGACAGTGCCTTATTCCACCAAGATCACACAGTCAACTAGTTTTACATATATACATAAAATCACGCTCACAATTCCAAAAACGGTCGAGCTGAGCTTCAGGTAACATTCGGTTACACACAAAGCCACATCTGGCAGTATGGGGCATACAGTACCCCCAAAATAGTGACAGGTTGCCGCCTACACAAAATGGCACCAAACCCAAAACTTTTACAAACCAAATAAGATCAGTACCCCTAGTTTGAGTTTGTTAGTTTTCGAGCTCGGTCAAACGTATCGTCTCTTTTCATACATTGCCCACTAGCGCCCCTAGCGTAAACTATCAGAAACAGTAAGCAATGTATGAACAGAGACGATACGTTTGATCGAGCTCAAAATCTATTAAAACTCATACTAAGGGTACAGGACAAAGTTACACTCAAATTCATCTCAGCAGACCGGGTTCTACGGGTTTCATAGTGCAACTGTTGACAGAAATAAAAACGTGATTGTGACTCTTGTAAAACGAGATTGTAAAAAAGTAGCTATAAAAAAATGTTTTAATTGAGAGTACAATTTTTAAGAGAGTCGTTCTTAATTTTATAACAACATTCGACTTCTCGTAAAAATCTACAAAAACCCAAAAGTAAAATAAAATAGAATGCCTTCCCAAAAGCAAACAGTGCGTTTATTTTAGGGTTTGTGGGTTATAAATTGATTACGATGTAAACTCCATTATGGAGCACTTTCCCATTAATAACAAAATTAAGGAACGCATGAGAATCATTAAATGAGTGTCTGTAATTATCATCGTTGAGTAATTTTTATGACTTGAGGTATAGTTACTCAAGAAGGACATTGTTATGCTGGCTTTGAGGGAAATGTTTTATTTCGGAATATTTGATAAAGGAAAACTATCACGTATTTTGTATATAAAAAAAATCTAGTACCCGACTTCGTCATAGTGGATTTATTTTTGAAAAAATAATTGCCTGTGTTATACATGGCAAATATAGCATTGTACTGGTGTAAGAATGTTTAAAATTATTGTATTTTTAGTAAGTATTTTTTTGAGCGTGCTCATCACAAACATACAAATCTTTTATCTTTATAATATTAATACTGTATACAGAGATGAGACGAAAGAGTTTTTGTCGTACAACATTTGATGTATAATGGTTTCAGTATTCAATCCACAGATAACCATCGTCCTTTTTAGTAATTTATCAATAATTGCTAGGCAGGAAAACTTTAATAAGATTACTTTTTATCTGAAAATAGAATTTTGAAACCGACCGTTAAAATGCAATTAAAACTATTAAAATGATTAATTTTAATGTTTGATGACGCAGCAAAAACCGATAGATGTCATTTCTATTCCGTAAGTATATATTTTTTTGTATTTTTACATACAAGAAAATTATGGTGACTACAGGTTTTCGAACGTACATAGGCATCAGTATCCAACAAACGACACCATTCTTGAAGATCTTGTAATATTTATACATATCTAACATGTCTATTACATAATTATTACACGGTAAAAATAATGTAAATATTTTGATGTAGAAGCGAAAATATTAAAAATGCAACTCACCATTTTGTCGCAATATTCCGGGCTTCGTAGACACAAAATTGATCACAACACTACACTAACACCGCAAGCCAATCTGATAATAAACACTGCACCACTTGTACCAGGTCCGCTTGATGCTGTAAAGAAAAAAAAACTGTTAGTGAAAGTGACAGCGTCGATCGTAACTTTGAGATTGCGTTATACAATTTTGGCAAAATAAAGAATGATGTGGTCCATGCCATTGTGACGTCAAATCGAGTTCGTTGACCTAGCTAGATAATTGGTCGTTTTATGTATTTGTTTAAAAACACTTTGACGCCGTAGTAGTGGAGTGGTCAGTAGCGCTGCCTAAGGCGGTCCGGGTTCGAGTCCTGGTAGGGTCCAATATTTATGGGTTCGAGAAGTCATGGTTGTGCTATTTATATGTATAAGCTAATATCTAAATTATATATTAATGGTATATAGTATGGTATTAATGTTATAATATAATATATATACAGGATGTATTTAATATATGACTATGTTAGCATGGGTAGGTGCCCGCTTCATACCCCATGTACCAAACACTCTGTATATATTGATTAGTGACAGGTTACCATCCTGTCACCTACAACAATATGCGATGGAAAAATGCCTATATTTAACTTATCTATCTACTGGGTGTAAAAGACATGAACAGTCAAACGAAAACCACGTATTCTATACATCAAAATAAGACATATTTCAAAAAAAATATTGCTGGGAAATGATTTTTATTTTGTGGTGTTACAAAAAATTGCAAATTGTACCGCGCAATGTAAAGGGCTCAACTCGCACGCAACTCGCAATACCGCGATAATTTTGCTTGACGGCGGCCCTCCTTCGTTAGTGTCCGTGCGCATCGAGTGAGATACATTGAACGCTAACGTTTTGAAGCCATTTTTTGTTATGAAATACTAAAAAAAATGATAATGTTTCTTTGGACAATAATTAAGAAATAACGTATAGAATACGTTTTCATAAAAAAATGAAAAAAAAAATTATGACTTTGACCTTCAATAAAATCGTAACTATCAATTTCCCAGGTATAGTTTAAAGGAAGAAAAATGTTATGACGGTGAGCAGAATACATGGTTTTCGTTTGACTGCTCATGTGTTTTACACCCTGTATATATATAAGAATGAATACTGACTGACTGATTGACTGACTGACATATCAACGCACAGCCCAAACCGCTGGGTCTAGAGATTCCAAATTTGGTACGTAGGTTCCAAATTTCACGTAGTACGTATGAGGTCCAGGGGTGCACTAAGAAAGGATTTTTGGAAATTCACCCTCAAAGGTGGCTAAAAGTTAGTATGGAAATCCGTCATTTTTTAAGTAAAATCCATGAAAATTTTTCGCTTGGGTTAGAAGAAATAATAAGAAAATTTAAATGCTGCCTAAAGTAATTATTCTACGCGGACGAAGTCGCGGGCATAAGCTAGTTTATTTATATGAATAGAAATAAAACAATAACATTATAGTATAGCCCCAATCACACAAATTCCCTACGACAATATCTACACTAATAGAAATGTTCTGTACCGAAAACATAATCATAACAGTATTTATAATTCGACCCACTGCTGGGATACAAGGTCCTATCCTTGACGTAGAAGGAGGCTTAGGCAGTAGTCCACCACGCTTGCCCAATGCGGATTCGTGAACGGAGCATAAAGTGATCAATACCCCTTTGCTGATTCATTAGTGGCCTTCTTCGACACCCACTGGAGCATCTGGGGTGATGCAGGGTGATGCTATTCTACTCTGCCGGCATCACGTGGCTGCTTAAGTTAAGTTAAGCTAAGTAAGTTCTTTTTTTGCCGAATACTTGATTGATAGGGCGATATAATACAAATACATAGCTATAAAATCGAGTGTTCTCCCCTTGACTTTCTCGTATACCGGAAACGACTCAAATTTTGATAGAAACCTTATATTTTCATGTCATAAATGCCTGTTAAATTTTGGTCACCCATCCGAGTACCAACCGCGCACTTGGTTGCTTAACTTTCCTGATCGACGGCTCAAAAGTTGATAGAAACCTTATATTTTGATGTCATACATGCATGTTAAATTTGGTTGCAATAGGTCAAAGCATACTCGAGTTATCGTGCTAACGCACAGACACACACACACACAGATATAGATTCCAAAAACGGTATTTTTGGACTCAGGGAGGTCCAAAACGTGTAAATCCGTCAAAATCTTGAGGTCAATTTTTTGACGATTTCAAGACTTCCTCTATACTACGTATACGAAAAAGTAATAAATGTATCTAGTTAAATACTCGTAATCAAGAGCGATGAGACACATTAAAGAAACAATATGTACTTTTCTATTCTATTTACGAAAGAAATAAAGCTTGAAATCTCTTAACACAGGTATATTACCTATATGTTGTTATGGCTGTACCATCAGGCAGGCCGTATGCCTATCTGCCAACCACTTGATACAAAAAAATCTAACATAGATATCAATCTGAAAATTCATCGCTATATTAGAAGGTCGATATTATCACATTAATAACATTAAACCCTAAGCTTTCAAGTAAATTTCCTCATTACTTTCCATGCCATTCAGAACTGGCGCACAATACACATTTGGCGGAAGTGTCCACGACCGATGCCAAGTAATCAAACTTCCATTTCATTACATCTTTCCTTAGCAAAGAATTGTATCTATAATCGGACGAATTTATCTCAAGTACTCTACTAAGATTCACTATTGTAATCTATACTAATATTATTTATTTAGCAAACATTTGTACATTTTTCTGTTTGTAATAAAAACGCCTTGTGTAAAAAAACTATCTTCGCATTTGGACTCCACTTCTGCTTACTATCAGGTAGAATGGAATCATTTGCTTGACGTTTTTATATATATAAAAAAAGAAAAAAGCCTAACCTTTATAAAATATATACAAAAATTAGTAAACTCTCACCAAAACTTGTAAGTGAGCACTATACTAGTTTTTAAAAGCTTAAATTTAACTTGCAATGTGTGTACCTATGTAATTTTCGGGTCATATCTTGCAACTGGATTTTAAAATATTTATGATAAACCGCGCATAACTTGGAATTAAAACACTCACGGATCACTAAAAGTAATTGCCAAGGCTCGTTTTATAAACTCCCACTTGTGTTTTAATAACCCCTATTATGTGACAGTTAGATAAACTACTATTTTCGGCTAATTATTGTTAACGCGTGATAAAATTTTCAAAAATTGCATGTCAACCTTTAAATATCGCCCGTTAATTTGCAAAGAATTTGAGAAGGCACAACCACACCACTAGCAATGGTTGATTTATTTTCCTTCATTAGAGCTTTCAACACACCACCGAGTTAATCGTAACCTATCAGTGTGACTAATTTCTTTTACAATTAACATTATCCTTAGTACACATAAACATTAAAACCCGGTCAAGGATCGTTGCAGTATCGAGATTATCGAAATTGCCTCACTTTCTTATAAAACTTGCTCAACGATACAAAATTTCATAACAATTTGCGACGTTTTGGTCTGATTTTTAATTATGTTTTGTCATTTTCGAGCTTATGCTCTATATCATAAGGAAGCGTTTACAAACTGTATAATTAAGCTACATATTAATCATTAGTTTAATTATTTAATAATTAAATAATTTTTTAATATTTACGGTGATGTTCTTTGGTCCAGCGCACATTTGGTGGCGAAGGTTAGCATAGCGTATTTTTCAGTTTGATACCTAATAAATACGCTATGCTACGATTTATGTTGAAATTATATTTTAAACTAAAATTTCTGGCGCATAATGCCACATCTGCGCGTATGCTCCCGGTTACAGTCACATACTCATTTCTTAAATTTTCAATATTATTTCACAAGCAAGTTTGATAATGGTTTGACAAACACCGAACACTAAATTGTAGCCCATTGCAGATCGAACTCATAATTTCATTGTTGGTGACTCTATCACCATTAACACTTTGATTGAGCCGCCAACAGAAGAGGCTTACAAAATGTATAATAGAAAATCACGATTTTTCTAGGTTGTGGAAACCAAGATCATTGACAAGCTTCGAATAAATTTATAGGCAATGTTCAGTTTTATGTATATTAGTGTATTCTAGGCTGTGGTTGCGAACCGATTGCCTTATTTGCAATAATCGGGCTAGGAGAGCAACGTCTTACACAAGGTTGGCAAATTATTGTTCGACGTGATTTTACAAGTCGCGAATAAGATATAATACACTGACTCATAGGCACATTCCAAACAAATCATATTTTACACCGACAATACGCGAAAACAAATCTATTGCTCAAAATTCAGTGTGAATAATGAATATGCTGGGATTTTAAGTCCGTTGGCTAGTAGAACAAATAATGCAAAATAATGTACCTACTACCTATATTTAAAAAAACTTAGTTATTGAACATAATGACGGGCTTAGGCGAGAGGCTGGCAACCTGTCACTATTTGGAGGCACGTGAGGTAGATATCATAAAGGATGGAATTCATATTTGAAAGTCCTACTACATTTATTGTATAGGAAATAAGGATACTGGAATATCCAACCTGAATATTCGAGCAATACTGCTCATGACTCTACGTGCATGTGTTTGTGTGCAACTCTCGCCCACGTTACCGGATTTAGAATCTAAAGTGGGCAATGGCCCATACAGGCAGATGAGGATTTATAATAATAATAATAATGATTTATTTCAGACAACAAAGGGTCCAGATAAATGTTAGTAAATATCTTAGTCTAAATTAGTAATTTTGTAATCATATTAGTAGTCCCACCCAATGTTAACGTTATTTATGTGTAACGAAATATTACCAAGTTCTGCTCAACCTTTAGAATAGAATAAAAATAGAAATAAACTTTATTGCACATCGACATTAAAATAGTACATTTTTGTAACATTTTAACTATAATGCACAATGGACGGCCTTATCGCTAAAAGCGATCTCTTCCAGGCAACCTTAGGATAACCTTTCTTGGGCCTTAGAGCGTGATCGTATGTAATACGATTAATTCGGTTTTTTAAATTACTTCAGAGTTATAAACAAATACTCATATACTCATGGTCACTAAAAATTTTTGCACATTTTAAAATTCCGAACATTTGGTAAAATACATAAGGTAGATACTGTAACTCAAAAATATAAATTATTATTTAATTTCTGTTATTAAACATTCCGAGTTTATTTGATATAATTACCCATTTAACATACTCGAGTCAGCAGTAATTAGAAGTAAAATTAAAACCAATTTTAAATTTCGATTAAAACCAGACGCTTTAAAGGAGTTGGCATATTCTAACTGGGTCACCCCCGATTTATACCCAAATGTTAATAGCCTGGCTGCGCCTGAAGTTAATGAGGTTGACAGTAATAAACCACAGATTAGGAAAGGTGAAGACGACACCTAAAAACCCTATTACATGCCATAAAACATTTTGTGAAAATTGTCCCACATGCTATACGTCCTACAGTCCATTACAAAAGTGTTTAAAACAACCTACTCTATATTAGTCTAGTCTTGCTATTCTATAAAACACTCACTTCTAACTTCAAATTAAGCTTTCAAGTGCGAACGAATATTTCACAAAAAAAAAAAGAATATTGTTAGTCACATCAGTGTTGCACTCACTTCTAACTTCAAATTAAGCTTTCAAGTGCGAACGAATCTTTCACAAAAAAAAAATTGTTGCAAGCGTCAAAAATTTTCCCCAATTTTATTTGTGAAAAAATCAATATGATTTCGAAATTAGAAGACCGCCATTATCACTACCACGGCTAACTTCGTTGTTAGTTTACCCGACAATACTATTCTATTCTCAATCGCTTCAAAACTAAAAACGGAGAAATTAAATTTTAATTAAATTAAAATAATTTAATAAAAATCTAAAAGTTTTTTTGAGGTCGGACCCAAATACAAGTGACAACGTTTATTAACAACGTCTAGTAGATGACCCAGCAAGCAAACGTTATTCTGTCATACAATGTTTTTTTGGGGTTTCATACCGCTATAAACTTTTCTAAATTTTTTGTTTGTTCTTGTAACTAGAGGCAATAATAGAGTACTAGGCAGAGCGAGATCTCCTGGCACAAGTAGGTATATTTTTATTTAAAAGGAGATCTCATTGTACTGTATATTATGTATATCCATTTTGTTACAGAATAAATATTTTCAAGATTTATAAAAATCGATCCACCCGTTTCGGAGGAGTGCGGCCACAAATACCGTGACACACAGAATATTTTTACATACTCGTATTAATTATTATTTAATACTTCAACTCTTTTGATGTCGATCGTACGCGTGAAGTTCAAGGGTTATTATCAAGTTAGAAAAATCTCGCGTGAATTAACTGTGCGTAGCCTCTTTATAAAACTCGGTACCTACCTTCCAGAGAATTACATAATTGCTTAGTTTCGCGTGTATTGTTATCGAGTACAATCAGTTATAAACAGGTGTTAATTAATCGTACATCGATAGGCTTCAAATTATAAAACGTGTTCATTCATTTGAAATAAAAAATTATTTCACGCACTGGATTTTTATCTATAAATAGTAACTAAATGAACGCAGCGTATGAACAAGTGATTTAGGTAAATTATAAATTAGTAGAAAGGTATTGGCAGGTAAGAGGTAAGATTAGGGGAAAAAAGTCCCTAAGAACTATGTTGCCCTAAAATTACAAAACTAATGTTTCTAATAATTTTCATTTAATAAAAAACAACAAAATTCACATTTTTTTATTTATTATTCTACTAATTAAATTATTTTCATGAAAACCGTTAATTATTCGATAATATCATACAATAATAGAGTACTTACGACATGATTATACAAACGCAATGGGAACTAATTGTCAGAAAAACTAGTTACCTACCTATCGGCTTCATAACTGTATCATCAACCATCAATATGTAATTACGATAAATCATTCGGTTCCTGAATTTAATAAAATATGAAATCTCTCATTTTGGCTATTAAGTAGCACTCAGTTTATTATTAATTATTTATTCATTACTGAAATTTTAATAACGATACGTACTACAGGGCTCAGAATGCGGAAATTGTCAGTTTACATACATACATACATAGAGTCACGCCTTTCTCCCACAGGGGTAGGCAGAGATTACTTGTTTCCACTTGCTACGATCCTTGCATACCTCTTTCGCTTCATCTACTTTCATCACATTCTTCATGCATGCTCGGCGGTTACGCGTACTTCTAACCTGGCCCTTTTTCAAAACGTCTTCGATTTGATCGTTAAACGTTCGCCTAGGTCTACCTCGCCCCGCCTCTCCATTCACTTCTGATTCATAAATCCTTTTAGTCAATCTACTTTCATTCATCCTCTCCACGTGTCCGAACCATATGAGCATCCCTTTTTCAATTCTTGTCACTATGTCTTCTTTCACACCACACATCTCTCTTATCACGCTATTATACAACCTGTCACTCAATTTTACACCTGCCATGCTCCTCAAGGCTCTCATTTCTACTGCATTTATTCTACTTTCATGCCTTTTCTCCCATACCCAACTTTCACTTCCATACATTAGTGTTGGAACCAGCACACCGTTATGTACTGCCAGTCGTGCCTTGTCAGACAGCGTCTGACTGCTCATAAAAGCGTGCAAAGCTCCATTAACTGCGTTTCCCGCTTTCACTCGTTTTTCTATATCACTTTCACACTTCCCATCTCTCGTGAATACAGATCCCAAATATACAAACTCACGTACTTGCTCCAATTTTTCGCTCCCTATCATAATATCACACTCAGTCATGTCCTCATCTCTTTCAAAAACCATTATCTTGGTCTTGCTTACGTTCACTTTCATTCCCTTATTGTCAGTTTAATTATATAATATACTAGCGGCACGTCCAGACTTCGCATGGGTGGACATTTTTCTTTAAAACATTTTTTGAATGTCTTGTATGTTTGTAACAAATAAACTCAAAAACAACTGGATATACTTTGATAAAATTTGGCATAAATATTGATTAGACTACCACGACTAGACGTTGGAAAAGGACATAGACTTTTTTTGCTAAAAAAAGGCATAAAGTGATTGAAATAAGGGATAAAAGTTTCTATGGAAGATCGTCATTTGTGAAGATAAAACCATGAAACTTAGAATTTAGGCACTTCATCATCATCATCAACAGCTCATATAATGTTCCCACCAAGGGGCTCGAGCCTACCCCACATTAGGGGCGATTAGGCCCTAGTCAACCACGCTGGCCAAGTGCGGGTTGGTCGACACTCCTAAGAATTTCTTTATAGGTGTGTGCAGGTTTCCTCACGATGTTTTCCTTCACCGTAAAAGCGTCGATTAAACGTACATATGAATTCAAAATTTGAAAACACATTGGTACGTGGCGGGGATCGAACCAGTGCCTCCCGGGTGGGAGAAGACGCTCTTACGCACTACGCCACCGACGCAGGCACTTGATAAGATATAAATAATTTAGTCACTTGATAAGATATAAATAATTATTTGTTCTGCGTATTTAAAATTTTGACCTGTGTGAGGATGAAATATGGGATGAAAGGTACTTAGCCGATGTGGATTCTTAACATCTAATTTATATTTGTACCCAATTTCATCAAAATTGGTCAAGTAATTCTAGAGTTTATTCGTTAGAAACATACAAATCTTTCTTCTAGGGAACAAATTTAATCAAAATCGGTCTAGCAGTTTTTAAGTTTATTCATTAAAAACATACAAATCTTTCCTCTAGGGGATGAAAGGTATCCTATATAGATTCCTAGCATCTAAACTATATTTTTACCAAATTGCATCAAAGTCGGTCATTAGAACTTGTGTTATGGATATTTAATAACAGACAAATAAATGTAATAATTGAATTATATAAACAACCACAACTCGTAAACAACTGGTCATGCTTATCACAAAAATATTGTTGTCTCTCGAAGGATTCAAACCAGGACCATTTGATGTGTAGGCGTTACTGATTACTACACGAAGTTGGATATGTTACAGGCCAAACCCGATTTTAGGATAAACTAGTTTCCCTAGGCCAAACCAGTTCACTAACCTACCCATCACTCAGCCTTGTAGGTGCATAAAACACAAGACTCTCCCAAAATCACTGTGCACTCGGCCTGGTCATTAAAAAATAATCCTAACCTACCCATCACTCAGCCATGGTAAGTGTTAAATCGCATAAAGGACTAATTGGTTTGGCCTAGGAAAAACTAGTTCGTCCTAAATTCGGGTTTAGCCGGTAACAGATACAAACAAAATTCATAGTAAAATTGTCGTCAATAAAACATAAAGGTTTATTACGATTTATCGGAAAGTCTTTATATGTATTGTTAATTTGTTATTAGAAAACGGTCATAGTGCGCTTATTTCCGGTATTAACTATAATCATGATTATAATGCAACTAAAATAGTTACTTTTTTACACTAAAACACACTAAAGGCCTGTTTCAACGCTTGCTGAAAAATATCTGCATAGCTATCTGAGAAATAGCAGTAACCGACATACAAAACTTGATTTTTCTCTCAGTTAAACACTTTAACAGCCACTAGAAGTGGCTAATAGTTGCCGATCACCATATCAGTCCAAAATAGCTATACTATCTGAAGCCTGCGAAACCAAATTTATTATTTACTTTTTAGACTAGCTATGGATAGACTATCCAGGCCTTTATCAGCAAGCGGTAAATCAGGCCGTAAGAGTCTATGTATTTTACAATAAGCGCTCCCGCACCGACGCACATAGACACAACGTGCGTGAATATCTAAACAAATAGTGATTAACCCGCGTTCGTGAAATAAAAATACCCTACCCTAGTATGCCAAGTGCCAATGCTTTTAACATAGAAATGTCTTACTGTCTACAATCATCTGACACACCGAGTAACTTTAAGCAATGATTATGTCGTTAAATTTCTCCAACACTATTTCCAACGCAAGCCAACAGATATAATTATGACAAGTAGTCATAACATAAGACATAAAAAGCTACAATTTTCGAGTACTATGATAAATTAAAACAAATTAATCAAATAACTAAGGTCAGTGAATCGGAACCAAGGATAAAATATTTTTTTCCTTAAATACAATCCATTTAAGGATTTTTTAGAGTTGTCTGGTACGTTTTAGCCTGCAACAGGAATAAGGCTTCGCGGGGTAGAGCAGGGAAGTAGGCTTGTCACGTCAGTGATGCAAGCGTCTATTAGTTACGGTGACTGCTTACCAAATAACAGAAAACAGAAGGCTAACATTAGGCTAGAACGCCTAAATGCCTACTATTCGACGCAGTTCAAAAATGAGCCGCGAGATTTTCCCGCGATCCAAGGTAATAGATACGATAAGACGACTTTAGTCTTAGTCCTTTTCTCTCCTTTTGAGTTTTCTACCGGTTGTTTAATGGAGTATGTTATGACCAATTTTATTTCACATGATGCCAACAGCCTTCACGCATTTCAACTTGTCGCCTTTAGTAAGATTCAGAAGAAATTTACACAGTATTTTTTATTTGATTGTAATATTAGCCATTTCGGATATTAAGGGCTTCAAAATTACATCTTAACGTAAAATTTTAAAACTGTTGTTTAGATATTTTTTTTATTATTTACGAATAAAGAATTAAATTTATAACTTTTTGTGCAAGAATATTATCTACTAGTTTTTATAACATTTCCATTTGTAGAATAAGAATTAATGGAGATTAAGAAGCTCAAAAAGTGCCGATTTTCGGAAAATACGCGTAAACGCTCTAAAGTTCTGCAATAAGCAGTCTGTCTAGGTTTTCCCAAAGGACTGCAAAATGGGTTTCTTCAAGAAAGTGATATCAAGGGTAAGAGAAGTATACATTAACTACAATGAGAGTATCGGGCAGACCGTATGCTGGATTGCCACTGGTGTAGTATTAAATAGCACATATAGGAAAGTTGTCTAAAAAAATTATTGGCTGTCTGAATTAAAAATAATAACTATACAAACTAAAACTACTTAAGAAAACAAATTAAATCTACGTCATAAAAGGGATATCAAAACTAGATAAAAAAAACTTAGACTACTATATTACAGATAAAAGACTTCGCCTAGGTCCTCTGAAACAGGAAGTGTACCAATAACACTGGCTGCATTACCTCGCTGATTATTATTAAAAAATATTAAACATAAAAATAATCGAAGTTTTTATGGTGTGTGGCAAATATTCGCTTTCTATGCTCGCAAGTATGTACAGACGCCAGCAGACCAGACTATCCAAAACTCCCCAATTTCTCCAATTGATTTTAAACTTGACGTATGCATAGCGCAAAATTGATTGAGAAAATTTGACAGTTTGACTACAAAAACGTGTGATAAAATTGCCCATACTAGAACTAAGCGTATAGAATAGACAGTACATATGAAAATGAAAATGAAAAAGCTCTTTATTTAAATGGACTTTGCTAAGTACTTTTAAATCGTCAAAAGCCCTACCACCATTTCGACGAAATAATCATTTTACTTACATAATTATTATTATGCTGAGATGGAGAAGGAATGGCGAAAGAAACTCCACAGCTTACAATTTCGTAATGAATTCAAAACATCATATTACAATCTTAAATGCGTAAATTTTGGACAGATTTTACTCCCACGGATCATTTAAATAATCATTTATCTTGTTAATAAGCTTTTTTATATAATTTAGATCTTACATTTTTTTTTTTAATTTGTTTAGTTTGTTTGATAAGAAGTATTTTCAGTGCATATGAACTTGTAGGTTGTTTATTTTCAGGTGAAGTCCAATTTCGTGCGCAATATTGAAGTCACCGCTACCTACGCAGTGTGTAAGGTTAGTAAATAGCGTACTATTGAAATAGATTATCCCGAGGGAGCCACACAATCCAACAATGGAGTCCCAATTCATGTTTTCCGTATTGTTTAATCAACCCCAACCTCGTGTGCTTAATGTCTCCGATGATTTAGTCATCAGTATTATGATGATCATGATGTATTATCAAACAAAATAGACTTGCCGTGGTACGATTAGGTATTCTAAAAAGAACTCACTTCACAAAAAGAAAGAATTCTTTTTAATGAACATGATTTAGAAAACTGTATTTAATTAAACTATTGTTAATTTCGTTTCAAGTTACTAGGGATCTTCTCTAAAATTAGACAGGTGAAATCGAAGTTAGCGTCGAAGATCTATAGAGAGATCTAGAGTATAGAGATCTTTACAGAATAGCACGGATGATCCAAGGTAGTGTGGTAGTACCTTATGGCGTGTTGAAAACTCTTGAGCAAAATGTATGCTAGTTTGCTACCCATATGATATAAAATTAACAGAAAAGTAAATTAAAAGACGATAACAAATTGGTAGCATAGGGTCTATTCACACATATCAGGGCCGGTGGCCCGCCGTATCGGGCGGACGCTCGGACTATGAGCTCTGTCGCCGGTCCAGTCACGGACGTGTTTGAACAAATTCTTATACAAAGTACGCAATGATATTTTCAACAACCACTGAGGAAACACGTCCCTTCCACCTCCGGTCACGGCACGTACGTGTGTAAATCGAGCTTAAATGAAATGTTTTTATATGTGCGTTGCGGCTAAGCGAACAACCGCTTCATTACCTGTTTTCTATGGTGCATTTTCAACCTTCGAATTTTCATCTAACAAACATTTTATATTTATATAAACAATTACTTTTATAATATGCTTTCTAATTTTCAGTTATAATTGCTACAATTTTAATTACGTGATTGAATTCACAATGTCTCTACGATAAAGCGGCAGTGTATTCAACTCGGTCATAATTAAGCAACAAGGGACCATCGGCGACAGCCAATGTTTGTTCTATACGTAGTTGCAAGTAGGCAATATAAACAACCGAGTGGTGAGACGGGTTAATGGACCGAATAATCTAACTTTGAACTTGCCCAAAGCCCTATAGGAGACAGGGGAATCTTGATATATAGACTGCGTTGAATTTTGTTTTTAATTTTATTTGGGATTACCACGCCGCGACTTCGTCCGCGTTAATATCAGTTATCGCGCCAAAGAGTATCCTATGTCGTTCAAATATCTCCATGCCAATTTTCATACCAAGTTTGAGAGCTTTTTCAAAAAACAAACAATCGAATATTTTCTCTACATTAGTATAGATAAGAGTTTCCCAAAATGTGCGTCCTATTCCAGGGATGTCGTGAGGCTAGCCACATAGAATGGCTCTGTGTGTCAGTCGAGCGAAATTAAATGTAGAGAAAGAGATGAGAGTCGTGATTTCCAAACTTTGAACCCCGTTTTGAGAAGCTATGCTCACGTATTTAAATAAATAAATAACTCTTTTCATGTTTAATGTTATGTTAAGGCGGGTCCAGATATGATCATTTGCCCGATCCGATCAGCGTATCCGTATCATCGTATATCACGTATCAAGCCCCGTATCAAATTGTGGACGCCTCGATTTGCTCCGTATGACAACCGTATGCAACCGACACGACATGTGACGGGCCGTATCATAACGGCGTATCAAGATCGCGTATCATCACCCGTCCACATGCGATCATGATACGCGTCGGCAATACGGATACGCTGATCGAATCAGGCAAATGATACATGTCTGGACCCGACTTTATGTTTTCTCAGAGAAAAATCACTAGCCTGAATCACAGGTTACTTATTAAGACATGATTTTTTTCTTGTCTTACGTTTTCTACTGAATTTAGTATAAACTTTAAACTATGCGTGCTAAAATTATGAACCAACTTGACTAATGTATTGATAATCGGAAGTGGCTAATAAAAGCAAATCACCCGGATTGTGGAAGGTGCGGGTTCGAGTCCCGCCTGAGGCAAGTCGATTTTTTTCAGTGCATTTTTTCTAGTATTATATTTACGCGTTTCTAAACGCAAAAATAAAATTATTCCATAAAAGCAAATCAATTTCATTTCAAATATATTATAACAGTTATTATCTAATAAAACTAACAGAAAATAATTAATCGAATATAAACTTCCAACGTTTTGCTGATTCGGAATTCGGAAACAAAGGCAATATAAAAATATTTTATTGGTTAATTTCCTACTGGTTACGGCTACGCACGGTGTTAGCTCTTTTTATGAGTTTTTATTTAAAACTTAGTGAGTCCAACTTCCAGAAAGAGGTCAATCAACGAATCCAACTCGGCTGGGCAGCTTTCGGGACGCTACGCGGCATATTTTCGGCCCATCTACCGCAGTGTCTTAAGACGAAAGTCTTCAATACGTGTGTGTTGCCAGTGATGACATACGGAACCGAAACGTGGCCGCTTACAAGGGGCCTCATAAGAAGGCTCAAGGTCGCTCAAAGGGCTAATGCTCGGAGTTTTTCTGCGTGATCATATCAGAAATGATGAGATCCGCAGAATAACCAAAGTCATCGATATAGCCCAAAGAATTGCGAACCTTAAGTGGTAGTGGGCAGGGCACATTGCCAGTTTGCAGTTATTTGTGTTTATGAGATCTTCAAATGGTTTAAAGGTTGTTGGGGTTTTACCAAGAACCCTGTATATTTTTCTTATTGACACAAAAATGGGTAACGGAAACGGGCCACTTTTTATAAATGTTACTTCAAGAAATGCAATTAAGCTTATGGCAAACTTTCAATTAAAAGTTTATTCATCAAAAAGTCATTAACTCTCTTCTTGTTAGAATCGGAGCTACAAAGCTTTTGAAAGTTAATAAGTATGATCACTGAACACAGCTGCATCAATCAACCCATTAAATCATTTATTTGTCAAGAATCTTGACAACACTTCCTTAACACGACCCTTTTTTTACGGGGAGGTCATATGCATTTACACATCCTCCCAGCAGGTTGGTGCCAACCGCAGGGGATATGTGGGACTCGAGGTATAGGCGTTCCCTCCATACCCACTAAACATCCTCCCGGGCCTGACCTTCAGTGCACTATTGCGGAACGGTTCGGGATATGCGCACGTGAACGCAACTACACTGGAACCGTCCCAACGCTGCCCGTCTAGGCACTCCTTGCACCTATTGGTGGCCAGCTGCCCACAGGGGCTACCGACTAACGCCAGCTCCTGTAGGCCACTGGGCGACGCTAGCCTTATAGGCCGCCTCCTCACCGACGGCTGATGGACCTGGCGCGTCCTACTGACGATTAAAAACTGTATAATTCTCGTTAAAGTTCAAGTTGCTATTTGCAATTTTTTGATATAATAATAAGGTTGAGCAAATGACTCCATTCCACCTGATGGTAAGCAGAAATTATATTATAATGAAATGAGTGCCAAAGACTGCGAGAAATCTTTAATTTACGAGATGTGGGTAAGATACCATTAAATTGTTTTAGGGAAGTATTGAGAAATCATAATAAATTGTTAGTCTTCTTCTTCTTTTTTTTTTAAATTAATGGCAATCGCGACACATTAAGATTACTATTTCGCCAATGTCAAGTGAAAAAGTACTTAAAGTAACAGACAATTGTACGGTAAATTGAGTTAAAAGTGGAGCCTCTCAGCACGTGTTTTTACAACAAGAACTCGGGAGAAACTCCACAAAGCATTATAAGTAAAGGGGAACTCATTGTTTTTAGTCATTTCGAGGTTTAATTAAAACAAATAATTGACCAAATTACAGCTGTAGAATTTTCCCTCCTATTTAAAGGAAGGCAAAGGGATCTAGCCCATACAGCACGCCTTCGGTATGTTTTTCTTTCTTCAATTTTGCATTATAAACATTACTCATGTTTAGTAAAGGTTTTAAATGGCAAACGTAAAGGCATACAGCCATGTCTTTTGTTTTCTTTATTTCTGGAATAATGTATGATGTCAGTCAGTATTATTTTCTCAATGTTAATAGTAGACCCTAAATATTTATTATTTTACTATCCTTTTTAACTGGTCAAGTGGTCATTTATTCTATTTTGTTTTTAAAAGTTAATATAATAATTTAAGCAAGATCGATTTCTTAATGAAACTAACTAAACGTGCGACTGTATAGACATAAATTCGTTTGCCTTCCAAGAAAAGTGTAAATAACAGTGTGGCATTTAATTAAAAATAGAACTTGTTTAACACCACACTGTTTTGATATAAAAATAAACAATAAAAACCATCATTCATTAGATTATTTTTGAGGCATATCTGGTTATTGCGCACTTTAAGCAGGTTTGGGCATTCTCCTTTAAGAGATGCTAAAGAAATTAGGGTCAAGAAGCCCAGACTCCCCTCTATAATTAAATAATGAGTAAATATTAGTTTAGGGCGAGGTGATACCGCAAACCTTCAACTAAGAAATTCTTTACACGTTTCTCTTATTTTTAGGACACTTCTAAGCGTAGAACCTGCTTGGTAAAAGTAGTTATAGAAGAGTAGATATTAATTAGGTACTTTCCAAATTTATTCTAGTCGTTTCCATCCATCCAAAGATAAACTAAAAGAGATCGCTAATATACTAATACAGTACCTTCAATTTAATGTTTATGAGCACTATAATATAAGATTTTAAAAGACGACCCAATTTGAAATGACTTACACGTACTTTCAAACCTACTAACTAAAAACAAAGTCGAACAGTATTTGAAGAAGAATTTCTTAAAATAATACGCATCTCCAATACACCGCAAACCATTACCTAAGCTAACCTCTTATTGACGCCACAAATTAAATAATAGACAGAAAGTTCGATCTTGTTTCTTTCACTTTTGATCACGCAACCTGTGACATTTTCAAGCACTGATGCAGCCAGATGTACTTTACGTGTAAGCAAAAATTACCTAGACTCTGCACAGCCCCTTTCGTATTATGGATCTTGTATATGGATGTTCTCTGGGTGAAGCCACTTTTTGTTATAATTCATGGGTTCCCAACGCGCCCTTTTCAGGGGGCGGTAGCGGGTCTAAAGGCAAATGGACGCGTTTGATTGGTGATTATTAATTGATAATAAAAGACATACAAATTAAATATGGGAAGGGGAAGCGTCGGTGGCGTAGTGCGTAAGACCGTCGTCTCCTACCCGGGAGGCACCGGTTCGATCCCCGCCACGTACAAATGTGTTTTCAAATTTTGAATTCATATGTACGTTTAATCGACGCTTTTACAGCGAAGAAAAACATCGCGTGGAAACCTGCACACACCTATGAAGAAATTCTTAGGTTGTGTGTGAAGTCGACAAACCCGTACTTGGCCAGCGTGGTTAACTAAGGCCTAATCGTGGGGACATTATATGAGCTGTTGATGATGATTGATGATGAAATTAAATATTATGTAAAAGGGGGCGTTGCAATTACTGTTTCTTGTAAAGGTCGTAATTCATAAAAGTTTAGAAACCTCTGCTATAGTTTGCTCATAACACAAAACAAAATACTTTGTAATGTTAAACTTTCTAGATTAGGTCTAGCATTCTACAAGCGGTTTATCTTGTGGCGCCTCTCCGCTAACTGGCTCTCAGTATAAAATACATATAAACTAGCGTTGCATAAGATGTCACCATGTCAGTGCTCCCTTTAAAACCTGTTCGATTCGTTTCCTGCGTTTTATAGGGTAGTGGAGTGTATAAAGAACTGGTTTAAAATAACTCTGATTTATCTCAGAAATGGCTTCTTTGCAGAAAACTTTGCGACTTCGACTTGATAAATGAGGTATTGCCGCTTTATTAATTTCCAAGTGAATAATGGGACAGTCCTTTTTAATCGGAAGTTATTTTTTTAAGAAAATCAAGAAATAAAACCATCAAACCGTAATCTTAAGCTATCCAATAGACTCTTCCACAGCTCAGCTGGAATATCCACTTTGAATAACCTTAATGATTTTTTTTCTAGTGTATTGTTTCTTTCTCATCTTTCTCTGTCTTTCTCTCTGATGTCATCATTTCACTGCTCTGCTCCCAAATTTATTTTGGATCGGCGTGATAAAATATATCGTTCTTCGACCACCCTTTTTTATGAATGAGACATTAGTCAACTCTACATTAGCATTCATCTTAGCTATATCATTTTTCACCCTCTAGCTATCGTTAGAAAGCCCGAAACTCCCTCTATACTCATCCACATTTATTGTCATTCCATTTTTTATAACATGCG
The DNA here is from genome assembly GCA_955850985.1 of Elophila nymphaeata. Classification (NCBI taxonomy): domain Eukaryota; kingdom Metazoa; phylum Arthropoda; class Insecta; order Lepidoptera; family Crambidae; genus Elophila; species Elophila nymphaeata. The sequence continues at coordinate 6,784,093 of OY039080.1, read as the reverse complement.
CATCATTTCTTCTCATTACATATTCATACTATCATAATCAGTTACCTCCCAATCTTTCTGCCTAAGTTTTAAGCTAACGTATGATTCAGAAATAAGAAATAGTTAAATCAAAGCTTTTTATGCAAACTGCTCAAGGTATGTATGTATTGATTTTAATTATTTGACACAAATGTTAAAAATAATTAATAGATGTACCTACTTAAGTATAAACTACCTATCTAGAGCTTTAAATTGTATATCTCATAAAAAAATCCCTGAGAATACTTGCTATCGGACGAAGCGCTCCAACTTGGCTACGCAGAACTTTGAAAATCTTAACGAATTTATTCCAGTAGTTTTATTACTTTTATCTTTTCTTAAGCACAGGATGAGTTGGAATCAGTCTTATTATGGGCCTGCCACACTATGCTCCTCACGCTGCTCATCGCACTGCTCCTCGCGCTGCCACGATGTTACCCTATCTGCCCACACACTGCTCTACTCGCGCAATTAATCGCGTCGCTCCTCACTTGTTATTCAAAGAGTATATAATCACTACGTTTTATTGTCATTTGCCTTTGGCTACAATGGACGAAGAAATTGTGGCAGCGTGTGCACTATGCATTTTTAGAATAGCTAATTATATCAATGTCATACAAAGAAATATATTATATAATATATCGTCGTCGTCGTCCTCGCCAACGACGATGGTGAATTACATCTATTCATCGCAAAAGAACGTTGTAAGTACAAGTAATAATGTTATGTGAGCGCTCGATGCAGACTGCGAACGCGCGATAGTGTGGCCCTTGTGTGGCCAGACACTCGCGCTCGTATTGCCGGTCCTTTGACTCGCGCACAAAAAGCCGACAAAATAGGGAGCGAAGGGCAGGACGAGGAGCATGACGTGCGGCATGACGAGTAACGTGGCCACACTACATCCCTGCCTCCTTTCCTCGCTACTTCCCACGCCACTCGTCGAGTGTGTGGCAGGCCCATAAGACTGCAGACATTGACGTGAATGTTTTTTTTTACGTCAACTTTATCCCATGGTGGAAAGATAACCCACCCTTCACCTTCGAAATGTTTTAAATTTGGTCTATAAAATTGACGTGAGCAAGAAAATTTGTTGTATTATATCTCCTATAGTACTGTAAAATATATCGCTTAAAACAACTACTACCAAAGGACTTGTTAAACATTATAGTAATTTAGGTTCCCGTTGCACTTTTAGAGATAACCAACTTGGCATAACCGCGCTTTAACTTAAGCCCGAACATCAAAACTCTACCAACTTTAGTGAAGTTTGTAACTCTTTAAGTTACGAGCACTAGTGAGCTGAAACAACGTTTTTTAGAGCATAGGTTCTCAAAGTGGATGAAAACGCCCCCTTGTGGGCGTTGGAGACTTCAGGGGGGCTAGGTAGGGTAGGTAGTTTCATGTTTGAATATTGAAAAATAAGATGAGACCAGTCAAAACTTTTTAAAAAAAAAACTAATAATCTAAAAGATACTACCTCAGAACACATAAAAGAGGTTAGAAGTCGTAAGTGGGCGGGGCGCGCGCGCTGCTGGATATGAGTAAACACTCATATTCGATCCTTTTCGAAGAGGTCTTTCGTGTCAGGTAAAATAGCACCGTCTTGTGCTATTTTAACTGACAGGAAGCAAAGTAAGAATCATAATCTTACTAAAGGAGACATTTCTTTTCACCGGTAAGTACAAATATACTGTTAAATTGAAAAAATAATATGTCGCGAGTGGCGACACTGGCTCTGGTATTAACATCGCTTGATGTGACTTCGAACCTCTTTTATCTGTTCTGTGGATACTTCGTATCTAGAGGGTTCAAAATTAAATTGAAAATACAATTTTAAAAACTGCTCTTATTTGTATACATTTTCTTTAGGTTACGGTTTTGACATGAAAGCTTTTGAGCTACGTAACACACGTTATTCACCAGTCAGTATATCTTATACTTATTCCGATACAAAAACAATACCATTAGGAAATATTGTAGACCTTTTAAATTTAAATTAATAAAATATTTACGTTTAATTAATAAGTTCCAATTCAAATTCAAAAGTATTTATTAGCCCATCAAAATTTAGGTACATGGTAGGTAATTCTTAAGTCTAGGTGACAATAGATTAGATCTCAACTTGTGAGGTTAGATTTAATCTAAGTTTGTGAGGGACTGGTACCGGAAATATGTTAGAATTCGCGGCGAGAACTGAACTCAACAGCGTTTAAAAAATGCTTTGATGATTGGATTATTCGTTGGCGTATGTGTATCGTTTCTTAAGGAGCATACTTTAAAGGTGATAAAATAAGGATGAATAACTAACATTTTGTGTATTATTGATTTTTCCCGGTAGTTTCTTGACAGAATAGTACATTTACATCACATTAGAATTACTGTAACATATTGATATGGAAATAAATTAAACACAGAGTCGACGAGCATACCAAAAAGACTCAACATGAAATAGTTTACTGTCAGCAAGTAGCTAAATATTTCTTTTACAATTAATTAGTTAATTACAATCGACCAAAAGATCACCAAAGTCACGACGGAAATATCTACTTAGATACACAAGAATGACGTTTGCTGTATATCTAACAATGATCCAACTTGTTTATCCTTCTCAGGGTAAATACCAGTGTGACAAAGTTTTTACTAAAAAAAGTGTGACAAAGTTTTTACTAAAAAAAGTGTGACAAAGTTTTTACTAACTCAGCAGTCCGGGTTTAAATAAAACATACATTTCTACATATAATCACGCTCATAACGCACCTCATAACAAGTGAAAGAAATAATAAAAACAATGATAAGAATCTTGTGTCTATATTTCATATATTTTCATTTTTTATGAATAAGTTTGTTAAGTTTATTTCCCTCCCATATACCGCCATTGAGGCGTTGGGAAGCTTTAACCAGATTTTTATACCTAGCGATTCGCCCGGTCACGGACTAATACGACCTCTAGTGTCCCCTGCAGGACTGGTACCTCAGCCGGACCATTTCTGGTCTTTAGCCAGTCCAATTTCATTATTTTAAATATAATACGTGAAATGATATTCCTACTATGTATATCTCAGAGGAAGGACTAATCCTTCCTCTGAGATGTATATTTTCTAAGCATGACATAAGTAATTTGTAATTATGTCAGTACAACCAATCAAACGCTGGGAGTTTCTTGCGCCGCTTCTTCTATTAAGGATAATCATAGCTGGGCATTAACTCGTTAATCCGTTATTTAACGAAGTTAACATTTCTATTAACGGATAAACTTTTAAGTTAACTTTTAAAAATGTTAACGGACTCGTTAGCTTCCGTTAAATTATCCTAAGTCCGTTAATCGTTTATCCAGTACCTACTATTTACCAAAACTGTACCGCAGGCACCGCGTCGTGTCGCGAAAAACACGTTCGGTTGCAGTGGATGCAGTTAAAAAATGCATGGAAAAAAGGCAAAGGAGGCGTATAGTTGCGCTCACGTGCGCAGATCCCGAGCCGTCCCGTAATAGCGCACTGAAGAGGAGGCGTCACGCCAAGAAGCGTCAGAAAGTACAAAGGACAGAGACAGTTTCAGTGACGGCAGCAAAGTAATAATGACGACGATGAGGAAGACTTTTTTAATTCTGTTACTCAGTGTAAAGAAAAACCTAAGAGCCACAACTCCTTAAAGGCTATAACGATTAACGTTAACTTGCGTTAAATCTTCCGAAATGTAACGTTTTAACGTTTAACTAAGTTAATTTTTTTAGTAACGGATTAACGATTAACGTAGTTAACTATTTGATTAACGGTGACCACCTATGAGGATAATGCATATTATAAGCAATAGTTTTAAACTTATTATAAATACCTGACTTAGAAGCACATGAAGTCACGTTCTATTTTCACAATTGAGTACAATGATAAAACATAACATAAAAACCAATAATAATTAAGTATCTATATTTTTTATTACTTTAACTTTTTGTAAAGATATTAATTTCATGTATATTCCCCATTATGATGATTTAAAAGAACAGTCTTATGTCAATTTAAATAAAGAATTTTTTGATTTGATTTGACATGGCTCTGTGAACTCTCGGATAATTTAATTCGAAGTTAGAAACAAAAGAAAAATGCCTAAATTATTTCACGTTATTGACAGTTTCCTTAAGGGTCAAAAGCATTGTGAAAACTTACTTTAGTTAACAATTAAAATATATTGTTTTTGTAGTACAGTTTTTGTATAAATTTACGGCCTCTCATTGTTTCTCTGTCAGTACCAATTGATTTGATAGTATTGTAAGTTTTATTTCATGAGGATCTGAACTTTGACTAGTGAAAAAAATTACGACTTAGTACGTAAATTGCGCACTCGGGCCCAGTGATTAACTTTTGTGTATCTACTACCTAGTATTTTTTTTAAATGTCCCCAAAGTTGGCAAACTCCCTGATTCACCTAATAAATGTTTTCAAATTTTGAATTCAAATGTACGTTCAATCGACGCTTTTACGGTGAAGGAAAACATCGTGAGGAAACCTGCACACACCTATGAAGAAATTCTTAGGTTGTGTGTGAAATCGACCAACCCGCACTTGGCCAGCGTGGTTCACTAAGGCCTAATCGCCCCTAATGTGGGGTAGGCCCGAAGCCCTCGGTGGGGACATTATATGAGCTGTTGATGATGATAATGAGGTTAGGACAAAGAATAAGAGAAGGTTTTTTCATAGCTACAACTATTCAGAACCCTGAAAATGACGACACGCCTTTGATTAGATAAAAAGATACATACATAACATAGTAGGTACTCTATGAAAAAAGAGATAAATACCCCAAAAATTTTCGGTCGGTGCCAACCTCAATATTTGGTAATAAACGTTGTCACTTGTATTTGGGACCGACCTCCAAAAACATTTAGATTTTTATGAACAGATTTTGAAGGAGGTTTATTTTAATTTAAAAATAATACTATGAAAAAAAGAGGCGATGCGCTATGCCGTTCCGTAGCGTTCATATTTAAAAAGAGACGATCCCTTTGTTGTTGTGTGCTAGGACCTTAAACCTATATCCGGCATCACGGGCCACGCAGCAACGCATAAATAAAACAGTCATTCATCTTAATAATTACTTAATCAGGCACTTTAATCTTATAACACGCAAACTTTTCTCGTCGCCATTTATTTATTCAAATACCTACTTTCAATTTCCAATAACCACTGAAGGACAATAGCGCCGTTAAGAACTCGTTGCCCGCTGAATATTGTATCTGAATATTGCCAGGATTTTAATATCGCACTTCCATTTTGCCCGAAGCAAATTGTAAATAGACACCGGAGAAAAGTCACAGGTAAGAATTTCCATTTTATAAGAGGACTCAAGACGCTTTTTGCTTTACGCCACAAGGAGTGTGACGGTTAAAAAAGCTTTTAAAACGCTATTCGGAAGAACTGAGCTATTATCCTGAGGACTAGTAATTTATAAATGTTATTTCTTTTAGAATTGTTGCCTCGCTCGTATCAGTCCGAGTGTAAAGGGATAGTATTTAGTATTTAAATAAATATTTTTTAACCGACTTCAAACAAAAAAAGGAGGAGGTTCTCTATTCGACTGTATGTTTTTTTTTTTTTTTGTATGTATGTTCCGCGATTACTCCGTCAATAATGAATCGATTTTGATGATTCTTTTTTCGTTAGCAAGGTCATACTTCAAAGGTGGTCCCGTATAAATTATACCGAAATTGGTTCAGTACTTTTTTGTTGTAATGATAATTTCATTGGGGATGAAACAATGATATCGTCTACGAACACAAAAATAATGTCAATTTTTTTTTTCGTTAGTAGGTCCAATAGTCAACACATAAACTATGACAAATTATTTTATGAACTTAAGTTAAATAACTAGTTTCTCTTCAAGTTTCATAGTTCATTAACTTACCATTAAAACTATATCATTCATTCTGAATAAATGGTAGGCATTTGTAATGAGCTATAGGTCTGAGACGTGATATAATTTGTTAACCGACTTAAAAAAAAGAGGAAGTTCTCTATCCGACTGTTTTTTTGTGTTTGTTACCTGATACTCCGTCAATTATGAGTATTACGACTCGATTTTAGTGATTCTTTTTTTAGGTACGTCAAGATCAGAGATGGCCCGTATAAATTGTATCGATATAAATTCGACCCTTTATGAACAAATCATTACTAACAAAAAAAAATTGTTTACGTTTCCGTTAAGTTTTAATGAGCGCCTATCTAGTAGGCCTATCCATTTACAATAAAATATACTTAACTAGCGACCCGCCCCGGCTTCGCACGGTTGCAATGCTTAAGTAAATATGCATGTATTATACATATAAACCTTCCTCAAGAATTACTCTATCTATTAAAAAAAAACACATCAAAATCCGTTGCGTAGTTTTAAAGATTTAAGCATACATAGGGACAGACAGACGGCGGATAGCGACTTTGTTTTATACTATGTGGTGATTTCCACTAAAAATAATAAAATAAAATATTTTTAGCAAAAAATAGGAAAACCGACTTCAATGCGCCTAAGCAAAATAAACTTACCTAATAGATACGAACTTGATTAATCCATTAACTATACATAATAATGAATGCATAATAATGATGAGAAATAATCCGCCGCTCCGTGAAGTTCGAAAATTGCAAACACTAATATCCTCCTTGGCTAGCTGGCACCGGCTCCAAATATGTCGGAGTATGAATTTTTTTTTTTTTTTTTTTTTTTTTATAGCTTGCACGGTTTGTGCATTAGCCACAGACAAAGGTAAGGAAACGGATACATATTATTAATCGGATCAGGAACGGAATAAGATCAGGGAAAGTATTAAATAAGGAAAGGGTATTAAATTTTAATGTTATTCTCACTTATAAACTTACATATAATATTATATATATTTATATCATTACTATATAATAAATCTGTTATGGAAGTTGGTAGTGGGACATTAATGGAAGTTAGGGATTCTACAAATGAGGAGTTATCATATAAGGCACAAGAAAAGAAAAGATGATTTACATTGCCTTCATCATTTCCACACTCACACGTGCTAGTAGGCACTATATTTAATTTAGCAAGATGAGCAGGACAACAAGTGTGGCCCATTCTCATACGAGAAATAATCGATGAACACCGTTTACCAAGCTTCATAGTAGAAAACCAGGGTTTAACTGGGATATATGGTTGAATTCGTTTATAATACGTTCCCTTTATTTGGCTGCTGTGCTGCCAATCTTCAATCCAAGAGTCGCGGAAGTCTATCTTTGGGACAGCAATTAAATCGAAGCAAAAGTTTTTGTAGTAGAAAATATCACCATCATCAACCGCAGCTTTGGCCAATTTGTCAGCTTTTTCATTACCGAAAATATTATGATGGCTAGGAATCCATGCAAAACATACATACAAATTATTCTTTATGCAATTTTGAATTAATTTTCTACACTCGAAAATCAAAGGATGAAGAATATTACTTTTAAAGGGAAATTTATTCAGAGCCTGCAATGAACTTTTCGAGTCAGTGAAAATAACAGATTTTTTTAATTTCAGCAAAAGAATATATTCTAAACATTTAAAAAGGCCCAAGCATTCGCCAGTAAAAATTGATGATTCAGGGGGTAATTTGATTTTTTGAACAATATTGTATTGCAAATGAAAGACTCCTACGCCAACACAAGAATTATTAATACCTTTGGACGCATCACTAAAAATGTAATGGCAATCTCTGAAAGAAATGTCACTGTCTAGTGTGAAATTAAAGATTTGTCTGGCATTAACGTCACCTTTGTTTACATTCATATCAAAATGTATGTAAGGAGAAAGTATTAATGATTCAAAGTTAATTGAAAATATTGGAAGGTAAAGAGATCTATGGGTTGGAGATTGAAAGGATTTAAATTTACGGAAACTTTTAATTAGCAGCGGTATAGATTTGTGAGCCCAATAGGGAGAAGTATCTATATAATCTGATAGTGTTTGTAACTTACAGTAAAGGGGGTGCTTTGAAAATTGAAAAGCTCTAAATATAAATCTATCGCATAACAATTGTCGGCGAATATACAGAGGAGATTCTACGCATTCAATTTGCATCGCGTTAATAGGACTCGATTTCATTGCACCCAAAATTAAACGGAGAGCCTTGTGTTGGATATTATCCAATTTTGCAAACCCAACCTTACTGCAAGGTTCCAAAATAAAAGTTCCATAGTCCATAATACTTCTTATTAAAGCATTATACAGTAATTTTAATGAAGTTGGATGAGCACCCCACCAAACCCCTGATAAACATCTAAGTATATTTAAAGCTTTTTCACATTTAGCAAATATATTATAACAATGGGAGAGTCCTGTCAACTTTGAATCTAAAATAATGCCAAGGAACTTTGCCTCATTGTTTACTGGGACAGCCTGATTGTTATAATAAACTGTAATAGGAGGTAATATGCGCTTTCTAGAAAAAAGTACTATGGAGCTTTTAGGCACTGATAAACTTAATCCGTTTTTATCTAGCCAACCATTCAACTTTTTTAACGAATAGGACAACAAAGAGCATAACTTATCTTCACATTTACCATCAACATATAAAAGTAAATCATCAGCATATTGTAATACACTGCAGTTATCTATCAAAACACCTTCTAGATCATAAGTATAAATATTATATAAAAGAGGACTAAGCACTGAACCCTGTGGTAAGCCTTTCCATATTAGTCTTGATTTTGAATTTAAATTATCTATAAAAATATGAATAGAGCGTTCTGATAAAATATTAATTATAAAGTTAATTAGAATAGGAGGAACATGAAGTTCTTGTAATTTAATTTTTAGAATATGTAGCTCAACATTATCATATGCTGCAGTAATGTCTAGAAAAGCTGCAAGCAATGATTTATTACATGAAAAGGCAATACGAATATCAGTTGAAAAAATGCTCAAACTGTCAATAGTGCTCCTTCCTTTCCTAAAGCCATATTGGGAATTGGCCAATAAACCATTGCTTTCAATGAACCACTCTAATCGATTTTTTACTAAATGCTCTGCAATTTTTACTAAAACAGAAGACAGGGCTATTGGTCTGTATGAGTTAGGATCAGTTGCGGGTTTTTTGGGTTTAAGAATAGGAATGATTTCCTGTGACTTCCAACTAGAGGGGATAATACCAGAGGTAAAGGAAAAGTTTATCAGAGAAAGAAAATACTGAAGACTAGGGTCCCCTAAATGAGATAAGAAGGAATATGGGATCCCATCCAAACCAGGAGCGGAGTCTTTAACATAGGACAGGACACCCTTTAACTCAGAAAAGAGAAAGGGAGAACTGAGTGCTGGATTATTATTTAATGTAGAACTTGTTAGATTTATAGATAAATGGTTTAAGGGCACTAAAGGAAGGGCTAATTTATCTAGGAAATCCTCAACTAACTGTTCATCTAAAACAGAAGGTTTAGAATCCTTGAAGGCCGATCGAAATCTTCTTATTTTAGACCAGACAACAGAGGGAGCAACATCAGGAGAAACAGAGGAGCAAAAACTTTTCCATCCCTCCCATTTTTTCTTCTTGAAGAGTTTTCGGGTTTGCGAAATGACACTACTTAATATATTAAAATTATCTATTGTACTCTCAGCTGTATAATTCATTTCAGCAACTTTTCGTCGTTTCACAGCTTGGGAGCATTCATTATCCCACCAAGGGGGAGACGGAATTTTTGTATTATTAACAGATTTCTTAGGAAAAATACTATCAGCAGCCTCAATTAATAATTGAGCAAATGAGTCAGAACTTAAAGTATGGTTGTTTGAAGATATTAAAGGTAGGGATGAGATTTTTTCATCAACGTGATCTTTAAAAAGTCTCCAATCTGCATTTTCTAGTCTATATTTCAAACGGGGAGATCTTCTAGTACGGTTCCCATTTTGATTTGGGAAAGTAATTATAATAGGAAAATGATCACTTCCAAATGTTGATACATATGTTTCCCAGAGTAAGGAGGAAGCTAAATTGGGAGAACAAATAGATAAATCAGGGCAACTATTGCCCTCATGAGGCAGGGTACGTCGAGTAGGTGTCCCATTATTTAAAATACACAAATTTTCGAGGTCAAGCATATCTAAAATTCTATTTCCATAATAATTGGATGATGAACTACCCCATGATTCATGCTGAGCATTAAAATCCCCCATAATTAATATAGGTTTAGGAAGAGTAGAGCAGATACTAGCTATTTCATCACTAATAGAAGAAGATGGGTGAGGTATGTAAACAGATGCTAGACAATAATTATTCACCATGGCAGCTATAATTTGGAAGTTAGTGCTATGAGCATTTATAGGAATATGAAAAGATGGTATAGAATGACTGACTAGGAGGGCTGCTCCACAGTAGCCATCACTTCTATCCTCTCTATAACAAACAAAACCGGGAACTTTAAAAATAGTTTCTGGTTTCAACCACGTCTCTTGAAGAGAAACAGCAAATGGTCTGAATTTATTTATTAAATAAAATAAATCAGATTTTTTACTATTTATACTGCGGCAATTCCACTGAATCACTATGGAATTGTGCTCCACTGGGAGTACTTATATTACTATTAGATACATTATTAATGGCAGCGTTGGACGGTAGCTTAGAGAAATCAGTTTGATTCAATGTAATAATTAAGGTTTGAATTAATTCTTTAATAGAAATATTAGCCAAATTAGGATTTTCTGTATATACAGGAGTAGTAGAAGGAAGATTCATATTATAATTCTTAATTAAATTTGAATGGGCTTGGCGATCATATTCATAATAAGGTTTATGGGAAACTTTTTTATTGACTAACACTGTTTTCCTGTATGATAAACTAGGGTTTTTATTTTCAGGTGTCTTAGAACTTGTGAAATTTATTTGAGGAGATGAAAAATTAGGTGTAGAAGTTAGAACATCGGCATAGGATCTGTTAATTGGTGGATGTAGCTTTAAAGCCTCAGAGTATGAAATGCAACTTTTAGCCATGGATTCCTTAATGCTTTTTTGTCTGTTATACTCAGGGCAGTTTTTGCTAGTGGCATGATGAGAGCCAGAACATAGGCAACACAGTACAGATTCCTCATCAACAGTACAAGAGTCACCAGTGTGACCTAAGCCGCATTTATAACACCTGGGTGTAGATCTACACTGTCCTTTAATATGGCCATATCTACAACAGTTGAAGCATTGAATTGTTGGATATATGTATAAATCTACTGGAAGAGAATTATAAAATAAAAACACTCTTTTGGGCAAAACTTGGCCATCAAAAGTTAAAACTACAGTCTCAATAGGAACAAATTCACTTTTTCCATTAATAATGGTTTTACGATTAAGTCTCCTAACTTTAATAATATTTCCACAACCAATAGGAACTGATATATTTTTCAATACTTCATCTTCAGACCAATCTGCAGGAACTCCCCTAACAACTCCCATTCTTGTGATACTAAAAGATGGTATAAAAGCCTTATATTGAGATGCCTTTAAAAGTCCACTTTCTACAAACTCATTTGCATCTTGATGGTTGCAAAAAGAAAGGGACACCCGGTTTCTACCAATTTTTTTAAGGCTACCGTTTACAACATTTTTAAAAGAATTTTTCTTTAAGAAAAAACCAAAAGTTACAGGATGGATAGTGACATTTTCATTGGGTTCAGATTCTTTTTGAACATGGACAACATATGGAGCTACATCCGAAGCCTGGTAAAAGATCCTGTTTATTGAAGGTTTAGGTATACTAGCATTATCTGGCTGTGGAATTGAAGGGGGAGGCATAGAGGAGACTATATTAGATTGTTTCTGGATTGTATCTTGCGTATCATAGTGACAATTACAATCATTGTTTGAAAACGTAGAGGATTTATGTGATCTTCTCTTATTGTTACAATGTTTACATATTTTGCGTGACGACGTTCGCCTACGCTTACTAGCAAAACTTTTTATGCTTGCAGAGCCATCGGTATCAATAAGAGATCCATCTGTTTCCATATCAGACCTATTACTTATAGTTACAAAGTTAGACACCTGGAGGGCAGAGCCCCCAGGGTCATCTTGGACACTCATATAATTGAAATAGAAAAAACTTACCAATTCATAGAAGAAATGTCACAAATATTAATAGATAAATATCAAATAAACTTAAATAACAAATATAACTACTTATCTGATCTTAATTATTAAAAATTTTAATTAAAAATTTACAAATCTTAAAAAACACGCCCGCCAAATTCGACCGTTTCCCGCGCTTTTTAAGGAGTATGAATTATAAATAAAGAATTATAAATGTGTATCAATACTTTCCTTGGTTTTCTATGACGCTCTTTTCAACTACTTCATCAAAATCTAGGACTTATTTTTGACAGTCATCTGAATTTTGAGAAGCATGTAATGGAGTTAGTCCGAAACTGTTTCTACCGTTTAAAATTGTTGTACAATGTAAGGCCCTACCTATGCGAGGAACTTAGAGTTAGACTGTGTGAAACACTCATCTTATCAAAGCTAAATTACTGTGATACAGTTTATGGCCCATGCCTATTGGCCAGGACTTCAAAACTTGTCCAGAGGGTGCAGAATGCCTGTGCACGTTTTTCATTTCATGTCCCCCCAAGAACACATGTCACTCCCTTTCACAATGCAGCAAACATTTTGAGAATGGAGGCTCGAAGGAAGCTACACCTTGCTTGTCTCATGTTTGGGGTGGTAAAAACAGGTAAGCCTCAGTACCTTTACCAGAAATTGTCATGGGCACAAGTTCACCGTGCTCAGAAGAGAGCTTGCACTATGGTCTTCTCGACTCCCAAGCATCGCACTAGTGCATTTCGTGGTTCATTCAAGTTCGCTGCCTCCCGCTGTTGGAATGATATCCCGCCACCCATGCGTGACCTAAAATCAAAACAATTGTTTAGAAAACATTATAAAACATATCTACTCAATGTTCAAAAAACTGTATAATACTCACAAGTGTTTTATTCACGTCATAATTTTTGATATCAAAATCACAGATTCTTAATCGATGAGGCGGCAAACATGACGAGCACTATTCTTGTTCTCTTCATAATAATGGATTGTGCATATTGGCATCACGGGCGGTTTTTAATTTTTGTGTATCTGCTGTACTGCATTACACGTGTACCTATTATAATTTTCTATACGTGGCAAATACGTGGCTTGCTTGAATTGAGAACGTGCTATATAATCACAGATTAGAGAGTACCACCGATTACCACAGATTACAGAGAAGTTGTGTATCCAACCACAGACTAGTTAGAGATACTACCACAGACTAGTTTCAGTAATAATAATTTGTGTTAGTGATATTTTTATTTTTAAACCTATTTTAATTATATTATGTGCAAATTTACTGATATAAATATCGTATTTTATTTATTTTTATCTTATAATTTTATTAATAAACCCGTACGTCACAGGGAAAAGGTCTGCCATAATAACAGCGTTTCTGTGACGTCGAGTATGTCACAGAAGCACATGCTGAGGCAGTACCTTTTGGCCATGCACAAGGTTTTTTATTTTTTTCTTTCTTTCTCTCTTTTCGTTTCATTTTGTAATGTTCTTTTCTGTTATCATTGTTATATTTAATTTATTGCATAGTGTTTTCATTTCTTTATAGTTTGTGTTGTCATTGTGCTGGCCAATAAATGTATTTCATTTCATTTCATTTCAAAATATTATTTATTTCTTACTTTTTAGTTTAAATTTGTACGCATTGAAGTCGGTTTTCCTATTTTTTGCTAAAAATATTTTATATTTTGTAGTATGTAGGTAAGTATGGTGTTAGAATTATTAACATCTTAAAGGTATTAAAGACTTATGCGGATCTGGACAATTCAAACAACATTTCTTTCATTTTTGCGTTTAGAAACGCGTAAATATTTTTAATACTAGAAATAATGCACTATATATTTTTAATACTAGAAAAAAATCGACTTGCCTCAGGCGGTATATTTTTTTCAGTGCATTTTCCCTAGTATTAAAAATATTTACGCGTTTGTAAACGCAAAAATAAAATTATTCCATAATGTAAGGTAGTTTCATCTTAACTGGGCGTCAAATATTTGCAAAAATATTTCGTTCGGGTATTAGAAGTGCAAAATTCAAAGATTTGATGAAACAATGTTTACCATAAAAACATAAGCACCAAGCACTGACTCAACAGCGAAAAGCAGTGTCTCGGTGGCGTAATGGTCAACGCAGCCGCCCGGATTGCGGAAGATACGGGTTCGATTCCCGCCTGAGGCAAGTCGATTTTTTTCAGTGCATTTTTTCTGGTATTAAAAACATTTCTTTCTTAATTTTTTTATTTAGAAACATTTCCCAATCTCTCTGGTACGTATCGCTTTTAATGCTCAAAGACGATAGTAATAACAAAAACGCAGCAAGACATTGCTTAATTGCTCATATCTTGTACCAATTTCCAGACTTATAATTATTTCTTCAGCAAAGTCGATGTGTTTGTTATGAAATAGTTAAACCACAGAAATAATAATAAAGAGGATCCTCTCCTCCTCTTAGTTAAACGAATTTGAACGCTCTTTCATCAAAAATTTAAAAGGCCTGATTTTACAAGCAATTTGTTACTTTGAATTAGAACAAATACACATCCAAACAAACTTTCGCGTTTATAATATTAATGTTTAAATGTAATAAGTTAGCCAATTGTCCTTTTGCGCTAGTGGAGGTTAACTTACCAAATAAATATTTGATTAGGACTGTCTTCGACATCGCTCAGTTCCCTTTTTAATGTAATTTTATTTTGAAATTAAGTTACGAAGTTAAATATTAGATATAAAGTTGGTACCTAGTTATCTACAAATTGTTGGATCCAATTTCTGTATTGGTTTCAGTTTCAACCCAAGTGGGAAAGCTTGTATTTAATTTAAAAGTCATTCATTCTCTTTAATAGTGAGTAGAAGTTTTATAGTAGTAAAAAAATACCCACAGTTAAATTGAAAACCTCCTCCTTTGATGGAAGTCGGTGAAAAAGAAGGACCAAGCTTCAAATTAATTTATTAAATTAAAACTTCCCATAATTCAACGTAGGGGGTGTTTTAAGGGGGCGGGTTATCATACAATTTTCTGTCATCACGCGTTAGCAATAAGGCCGTAAAGTTTAAAAAATTGTACTTTTTTAGTGTATTAAAAAAATTATGAAAAACAACAAAATTGAAATTTTTATGTAACCCCTGACATAAATTTATAGCTAAGAACCATCTCGATCACGTCAGCTTTCAAACAAAAAAAAACGGCATCAAAATTGGTCCATTCGTGCTACGATGCCACAGACATACAGACACACAGACAGGTCAAACTTATAACACCCCTCTTTTTGCGTCGGGGGTTAAAAATAGCTCTTACCAAAATAAAAAAGCGACATCTCTCGAAAACTACTGTAGTTATTTTCATAAGACAGCCATTTGCCAGGGGCGCTTTAAGTACCTACTTTTGTTTGTAGGCCGCAAAATTCAAATTTTGCCAGGGGCCTTCATCACCCTAGCTACGACGCTGACCCTTTATCTTATTATTTTCTGAGAAGACAAATCAATATAATACCAGTAAGATTAAACATGGGTATGAAAAGTGAACATTCTTGACTTTTAGCATATTATTGTCCACATTTCCCAACACTACCTACAGAGCCTTGATCACTCACAGGAACTTGACAATACCACATTACCTCACCCTTGACGTAAACAACTTGAGGTTTAGGTCACTTCATGTCACGGAAAACGGTGTCAAAAATTTTGTTACCTACGAGTTTCTTAAGTTCAAGGGATCATCCTTGACTGGAAAGAAGTTCTAACCTTCGTAATTAACACAAATTCATAATCACATTCACATAGTTAACTTCTGTGGTTAATCTAAATATTGTTTTATAATTTTAGGAAAAACTGCTTCATATAAAAGTCTTTATAACCAAAGGACGGAAAATTTCATCTTCTCTTCCGACTCTACTACGTTAGAGTCTCTAATCGGTGTAGATACAGACGAAAGACGCTCGCCGACTAGAAATACTCTCTAGGGAGATTCAAATTACATAGTAGAAGACCCACCAAGGTCGCCTTCTCAAAAACACGGCGACGCTGAGTAGTCCACCTGCAGCCACCAGCAATAGTAATGTCAAAAAAAAGCTATTTCATCACGGTACGGAACAATGTTGTACACAATTTCGATAGGCTTTGATAAGATCTTAGCGGACGTATACAGTGCTCCTCGAGAGGCTCACCGACAAGCGGTAGTAGAGAACGTAGACGCTTTTAATGGGAATGCTGGAGTCCCAGAGAGCCCCACACACCCCCAGTGCGGCCCGTATCGCAAGTGGATTTGCCAGGTGCTCGGTATTCTACCAAACCGTTCGGTGTCCGGTATAACAAAAATACCGAAGTATGGGAGGTTCGGAATTTTTTTCTGACGAATTTTTCTCTTTAATAAACGGATCAACTGTCAAATTTTATGCAATCGGCATCAATGTTGCGTAGTATCCCTACTTATGGGCTAGCCACCCACTCGACGAGTGAAGAAGACGAGAGAAGAGACGAGAAAGGAGGCAGTAGTATGGCAATCTTACTCGTCATGCCGCACTTCATGCTCCTCGTCCTGCCCAGCGCTCCCTATTTTGTCGGTTTTTTATGCGCGAGTGAAAGGATCGACAATACGACAAGGAGCTTTCTTTTTGCTCACTGTTCGGTATTTTTTTGGAAAAGACCTGGCAACCCTGCTTGCAACTAGGGAAAATATAAATCTTTTACTACTTAAAAAAAAACACCGACTAAAACGAGTACAAATGTTACTGGGATCTAATTCCGAAGGTCGAACCACGGAGGTGACTTGGAGCTTATTTAACCGAATTACAGATCGGCGAAAATCAAATCGATTCTCTCAATATCAGTCTATCTACATATTTTAACCTTTTGTTCCCCGCTCGGTAGATATCTACCGCGAGACAATTAAAACCAATTGTATTTGGATTTTGTTAATGACTAGCTGTGCCCGTGGTTTTGTTCGCGTGTTATGATGTTGTATATAGCCTTCCTTAACTGGACTATCCAACACAAAAGGAATTTTTCAATTTGAATCAGTAGTTCTTGAGATTAGCGCGTTCAAACAAACAAACAAACTCTCCAGCTTTATAATATTAGTATAGATTGATGAGTTAATGGATCTCTATTAACAATCCAAATGGTAAAATTATTATTATAAAAGAATACTCTCCAATGCTTTGGTAAAAAAATATTACCTTTATTTTTTTCTATTCTATTATATCGCACCCCCAGTGGAATAAAGGCGTAAGACGAAAACACTAACTTTACAGGAGAGCAAAAAAACTGTTTAAACAGGTTTCTCTGTTATGTTTTTCATTCTATGATCTTTTGTTGTATACCAAAAAATAGTAAAAAAATTAAGCTTTTTTCTGTTTATATTTAAAATATCTCAAACTATCTCGGTAATGAATAATTAATGTTTAAAAGTTTTACAGACGTTTTCCTTATTTTTTTACGATTAATCCTCAAACGTAAAGACTTTTACTTTACTGTTCGTTTTCTAAATGATTATAATACTGTAACTACTCTTGGTTACATCTTTTACTAAGTTCTATATTATTGAAAAATACAGAGGCTAAGTAGTGCTTACGCCCTTCTTTGCTTAATTTTTTTTTTACATATCAAATTGTAAGAGGTGTTTACAGCTTTGTTTGTTCAAAAATAAAATTAAAATATAACATTAAGTCTGGATGCAGACTTTTTTAATAGTATTTTCAAATAATCCATGATTGTAAGGAAAATTAAGTCTTTAAGTAAAATATATTTCAAAGGTGTAATAAAAGAGGAGTTTAGAAAATTACACTTTATTATAGTATTAGATACAACAGATCCTTTTATAATATCAAACTAATAACATTGAATTGTAATATTTTTAACAAGACATAATTTAAAATTATAACTCCTTAAAATTATACAAAATACCTCACAAATCTGGCATTAACAAAAATTGGAAAATTATTTAATAAATCAACTAGTAAACATACAAAAAGTAATTATAAATTGTATTGAAATATAAACATGAATTTTCATTTATGTAATCATAAAAAAACATTCGTATGTACCTACTTAATATTGATATTAAAGGTACTAAAATATTATTTCTCTTTAATGAATTTCAAATACAAATACATAAATCTTTTATTCAAATTGATAATATACTTGATACTTATGAACACCACCATCATCATCATCATCTTTGCGCTTTCCCGGTTGTACCTTAAAGGCTCTCGCGCGAGCGCCCGGGGTCCGCCTTCCTTACCTTTCTTGCCCACTTCTCTAGGTCGTCGGCACCATTGGTAGAGAGACTGGTGGGACATAAGTCCTCCTTCGCGACGTCAAGCCAGCGTTTCTTGGGCCTGCCTCTTTTACTGGCACCTGGCGGAGGTGGCATGGTAAGACATTTGTTGCCAACGTAGGTTGCCGGCCTTCTCAGAACGTGTCCGTACCAGCGCAGGCGACATTCCTGCAACTTATCTGCGATGTCGCGGACACGAAGGCTGCCGCGAATGTGAGAGTTTCATATGCGGTCTTTACGTGAAACCCCTCACATCCAACGCAGCATCTTCATCTCCGTTACTCGCAACTCCTACTTATGTCGCTCTAGTACAGGCCACGCTTCACTGCTATATAGATGGACAGGTCTAAGGATGGTCTTGTAAACCTGCCCTTGCAGCTTGACCGGCATTTTGGGGTCACAAATGACACCCGTCACCTCCTGCCCAAGCCGCAGATATTCGGGATATTCGGACCTTAACATCGCTGTTGACATCTCCGGATACGCTAAGAACAGATCCCAGATATTTGACCCTATCCGTGCGCTCGACCATGTCTCCGCCTATGCGGACAGGCAGGGGATCTGAACTGTTGCAGGCCATGTACTCTGTCTTCGCCACATTTAGCTTCAGACCGCCGTTCTCAAGAGCCCCCTTCGACTTATTCACCCTTTGGACCAGTCAGCCTTTATCCGCATCCGCCAGCGCGATATCATACATGAGTAACCACGGGGGTTGCTAATGGTCTCTGATGTTGTCTGACAAAACGTCTTATATCACACTGAACAAAACTGGACTGAGTACGGAGCCCTGGTGTACTCCGACGATGATGGGAAAGTGGTCGGTGTCACCAACAGCAGGCCTAACCATGGAACCGGAATTTAGGTAAATGTCTCGGATAATATCTATATACGCTTCTGGTAAGCCTATGGACCGCAGTGCCCACCAGATCATCTCACGGGGGATACAGTCAAAGGCTCTCTGCATGTCCACAAACAGGAAGTGCAGGGGTGTATTCTTTGATCTGTTTACGTCCATGAGAGTTCTCAGGGCAAATACGGGTCCATGGTTCCGCAACCAGGTCGAAACCCGTACTGACACTCCGAGACTCAGCACTCCTGTCGAATCCGAGAGTCCAAAATGCGTTCGAGAAGTTTCATGGTGTGGGACATCACCTTCATACCGCGGTAGTTACTGCACTCTTGCGTCGAGCCTTTACCTTTAAAGACTGGAGTGATGATACTCAGTCTCCATTGATTTGGTATCTTTCTGGCGAGAAGGATGCAGTTGTAACGGTGGGTAAGAATGCCCAAACCACGAGAACCCATAAACTTCCACGCTTCAATGGGAACTCCATCGGATCCGACCACTTTCCTATTCATCATGCGGCGAAGAGCCGTTTGGACTTCATCAGGCGTCGCGGGTGGCACTAGTCCTTGATTTGGAGGAAAGTTCGGCGGCTGCACCTTTTTATGCTGCTTGTTCAGCAGTTCGTGGAAATAGGAGCCCCATCTCTCATTCACCGCGCGGTCTTCATACAGCATGTTACCGTGAGGATCATTTACACAGCGGCACATGGAGATTTCTTGTGCCGCTTTGACCCTCGAACGTGCCAACTTGTATATGAGCTTGTGCCTCTCACACGATTCCAACTTGTCGTATAGGGTTAGGAAGTGGTTTCGTCTGGCTCTAGCTACTGCTCGTTTAGTGGTACGTTTGGTATCTATGTACGCCGCACAATCTTCAGGTGATTTAGTAGCTTGCCACGTTTGAAAGAGTGCTTTCTTCGCCTTCGTCTCCCTTTGGACCGTGCTGTTCCACCACCAAGTCTCCTTGTCAAATCTACGCCCTCCCCGAGACACCCTCAATACCGCCATCGCCGCCTCTATGATAACCGCTTGGGTTCTGTCCCAAAGTTGTTGGATGGATTCGCCTTCCTCATCAACGGTACGTAGCTGACAGCGGCGGTGAACTCCCGGGACTTGGTGCCTTCAAGCAGCCACCACCTAATTTGGCGACGGCAGATCTCTCGGTGTTTTCTATTGGGTTGCACTCTCAGATCCATCACAAGGAGACGGTGTTGGGAAGTGAGACTATCACCGGGTATGACCTTACAGGTGGCCACTTTGCCAATCTGGTCTCTTCGGGTGAAAAGGTAGTCAATCTGGGTAGAGTTCCTTGTACTCTTGTAGGTGATAAGATGCTCAGATTTATTTTTGAAGAAAGTGTTCACGACGGCCAGGTCGGCAGCCGCACACGTCCGGAGAATTTCTGCCCTTCTGCATTTTGGTTTCTAAATCCGAATCCGCCGTGAACACGTCCAAAATCCTCACACTTATCACCCACATAACCGTTCAGATCTCCTCACACAATGACACCCTGTGACAATGGCGTAGTCTGATGGAGTTCCCCGATTTGCTCCCAAAATAACGCCGTCGCTACAACCAACCTGTGGTGCATAGGTGATTATCAAGTTAGTCACGACCCCTCAACAACCACCCTCACAACTATAAGGCGGTTTAGGCTCGCGTCTTTAGCCGAATCCGCCCTTGATTCGGTAGCTCTAGCCCACCTGCACGTCGTTACGCGGCAACGCCCTAACCGTGTCGGGTCTACTTGATCTTCCTTCCATCTTTGAGTGGTTATAGTGTGGCCTTTATAGGAGCGACTGCCGTCTGACCTCCCAATCCCTAAGGGAAAGCCTGCGCCAGAGCCTCGTCCGTTAGTTAGCAGGGTGCCGCGTGGAGGTGAGGATGACTTTGGGTTCCAAAGATCTTAGATAAACTCACGTTATGTCCCGTTGAGACTGAGGGGCACGTGAGCTTTGAAAGGTTAATAAACAAACCGAACGCGCGCATGCGCTGTAAGGATGAGTACCCACAGGTTTCAACTTGCTTGTGCGAAGAGTTCGTGATTACTTCCACGAACTAAATAAAGTTATGAGTGAGAAAAAGGCGTAAGCATGATTAATTCGAGGAGTATTCGACGGGTGTATCTGTAAATAAGGAATACGTCTTTTTTGTTTGATTATTTATAACTATGATGAGAAGTAAACCGTATCATTTTAGAAAAGATGCCTTTTTATGAACTAATAAAAAGCATACTGCGAAATACATTCATAAATGTTTACGTTATTTTAATGAAAGACAGACTTATGAACGATTAGGTATATGTTTATACTATTTTACGTGCTTATGTTGATTTACCGACTTCTTTAATTGAAAAATTTTTTAACTTACATGACGTGAAGAATTATTTTTTTGGTACTAAGCCTTCATTTTAAGTTGAAAATTAATGAAAAAAATTCACCGTATGTATCTTTACTTAGACTATCCAAAACTGCAATAAAAAAAAATTGACGTATTCGTACTTACACCTTTATCCCACTGGGGGTGCGATATATACAAGCATTTCCCGTCCCTTTTTTAAATACTTTTTTTACTTTGCTCGCTAAATTACCTACCTTAAAAAACAAAATAGATGAGAAGATTTTTGAGGTTTGCATATAACTCTCTAACATGCCTGTGTTATCTCAGTCATAATACATACATATCTAAGATTGGGCAAGTATTCTGTGGAACACGTTTTTAGAAAGTTATTAATATAAATTGATTCATTAGGAAAGTGTCTTGAGTTTGACGAAGTTGATTTAAAAATACTTTTTATATATTTTCTATGGAGCTTTTGGTCTTCATCTGATGGTAAGAAGAGCGGAAAGAGGACTCACTCAGAACCTCCAGCCACCAAGGGACTGAATCTTATCACGACCTGTCGACACAGTCATAATAATACTATTGACATCATTATTACTTTGTTATGAGGGTAATAGTTTCTCGTCGTACGGTGTCTCCGCAACTTGACGACTATGCGCCTGTTTTGCGTCGGAGGGTCCGCGGCAGGGATGATAGTTAATCAGGCTGACTCTTAACACTCCGTGGTAAAAACAACTTCTGCTACGCATCAGATTGAATGGAGTCATTTGCTTGACTTAAAAAAAAATTGTGTGCGTGTAACCTTTACGCGCGATTGAAGTAAAACTTCTTTGACGTAGATCACTGAAATGATTAAATTTTAACTGAAAAAAAAAATATTACAGATACTTACGACCAAGGAGCTTATACTAAAGAATGGAGTCATTAGACAAAGTAACAAAGTGAAGGCAAAAATTTTGACAATACTTGACATTTCAAATTACACATTTCTCTTTCTAGAAATTGTCGCCATCTCTTTCTAAACACGACTACATAGAAACAAGATTTCCCCAGTATTTCGCCATCTTTCTAAAACAAAAGTAGAAAAGTAGCTAAAAACTTAACATATTGTATTCAATTATCAGTATTTATTATCAATGAAAGAAATAAATATAATATATTTACTTTTAATGTTTAGGTTTGTATTTTATTTTGAAAATCATCATTGTGATTCTTTCTATAACTTATGGGAAATGAAAGGATTTATGTAATGGCAGCACTCTTTTCATGTGTCCATGTCCCGAAATCTCAACATGACATAAATTGTCGTAATTGAAGTATTCATAAATATCGACTCGCGATTTTGGTACGGCTTTTTACATTTTAATAACTATAAATAGTGCAAAATGGTGCATCGCTGTATAGTTCGTGGTTGCAGAAGTGAGTGGTATCCAGGATGCAGTGTGAAATTTCACTTGTAAGTGTTATAATTGCATATTATTGTTCACCTAAGTAAAATTGGTTTTTCACATGTAATTCCATATGATTATCGTTATTGGGCGAAACTCCATAGGGGAAAGTAATTTCTGATACTCGGCTTTCATACTATCTGAATTTAATTAATTTTCATACATAAATTACTTATTCAAATATGTGTAAACAAATTGACTAGGGTGACTAGGATTTTTATAAAATAATAACCTTTTCCCGACCGATATATATTTCAAAGACTTAAAAATATATATATATATATATATAGAAATAGCTGTTATATAGATATATATAGATTATTTATATAGTTTATGTATTATATAATACATAAATCGTTCTACCCCTATTTTTGGTTGGGAACGTTTATTTACAAACAAAACATGTAATTTGTGCAATGTACATTATTTTAATTGAGAAACATATTCAAAATGATTGATTGGATTTTACCAGTGTAATAGTGTATTTTATCTTTTACATTTGCATCTACTAACATGTAACGCAGAGTGCAATATGCACAGTGACCTCAAACTTCACTCTAATTTGGGTTAGTAAAATTGACACAGCATTAATAAAATTGTGACTGTGCTATTCAAGCCTATCAAATGCAACGAATTAGGAATGATATAGAACACGAATTCCGAAAAAAAATCATTTTAGGTCAATATTTTGTAATTTAGAAGTATCTATGTGAATATGTAACTATATTCTGCGGATATCACTGTATCATATAATAATAAAGGATTTTGTTCTTTTAAGTATCAATATTATGTGTATATATAACTTTGTTTTACATAAATTCTTGAGTCACATATGTAATATATGAATGTTTAGATTGTTATTTATGTTTAGATTTAAAATAGAACAGTTCTTGTGATCAAGTTTTTATTAAGGAATAAACTTAGTGTGTTACAGAATTTATAAAACTACCACTACTACTACTTTATTTATTTTTAATAACTACCCAAAATATACGCATGTAAAACTGTAACTTAAATTAAATTGATAATTATTTATTGACTTGTATTGATGTTTTGAAATCATTACAAAATTGTAAGCTGTGGAGTTCTTCGCCGGAGTCTTTCGCCATTTCTGCTCCATCTCAGCATAATAATTATTATTTCGTCCCGAAATGGTGGTAGGGCTTTTGACGATTTAAAAGCACTTAGCAAAGTCCATTTAATAAAGAGCTTTTTCATTTTCATATTTCGCCAATGTTAAGTGTAAATTTACTTATAGTAACAGACAGTTGTACGGAAGATTAAAACTAATTATTATGAATGTTAATTCTTTGTCATGGTAAACTCAAAAATATTTTAAACTTTGAGTACTAATTAATTCTATTAACTTAACGAAGTCCAAGATTGTCCGTAATTATTTTTTCTGCTATAGGCACCCTACTAGAAAGAGACAGAGCCTCTCTAGCTAATGTCAAGAAATGTCAATAAATGTCAAGGGTTGTCAAAATTTTTGCCCTCACTTTTTTCATTTGACTAATGACTCCATTCTATAGGTAATATAAGCTCCTTGCTTACGACCAATCGAAATTACTATTTTTAAATAGCGGAAACTACACAGACTATAGAAAAATAACAACCGTAACTAGGCAACCGCCATCAACGTCAATCAAATACTGAGCGTTACTTCCGTTAGAAAAATCTGAGTTACCTACCCCCTAGTCGCGCCTAAAGAAGTTTTACTTCAAAAACGCTGCCAAACGATCGAACATCATCAACAGCTCACAACCGAGCAGGGCAGCGCTGGACCGACCGGTTTGGAGATCCTTGGGGGAGGCCTATGTCCTACTTCTTATTTATTTGACATCGATGATATCTTAATCATTTTATTACTTGTTTATCTATAACACATCGAGATAACCTCCGAGACAACCTATCCGCAATATTCTCATCATTTTGTCAAATAGATTGCTAAATATAACAACTTTTACGGAATTAACTCGCGTATAATTAGATTTAACATTTTGTTATTAATGCCCGACGTTTCGCAACTCTTTGCAGCGTTCTTTGTCACGAGAAGACTTCAAGATGTAGGATGTCTTATTTGATGAAATAGTTAAATCTAAACCCGTCACTTTAATTATTAAGTTCAAACAGAGCTCTCGGTGCCATTTGGTTCGCTTGAGTTTTAATAATTTTAATTACTGGATCCCAAGCAGATGGTACAGCCAAACCATCTTCTCTATTGAAATTTGGGTGTTTCTTCGAACCTCTATATTGGGCCCTTCTTCTATAGAAGGTTTGGTAAACCACACATACTCGCCAAGGAACGTCGATGGGTCCCAAGTCCCAAGGATGTTGCGGAAGGCTATTGCAATAAAGAAACACAATGGAGAAGATGGTTGCCCTTACCACCTGATGCATGCCACATGCACTGAAAAAACGTAAAGGCTAAAAATAAATAAAATACTGCAGAAAATAACCCAGCATGTTTGTCAATAAAGCACCTGAAAAGTTTGTGGCTAAACACAAATACGTCAAGTGTACTAAATATTACCGAAAATTATGATTGTAACCGAGCCAAAAAGGTCCTTTGTTAGTGCAATGTTTTTTCAGTGTGGTGTACGAATACGCTGACGTGCGAGCCATGTGCAAAAGCTCCTAATCGTTCAATGGAAAATATACCAGCTATAAGAGTTTACCCAAGGAGGGTTGATGTTAGACAAACATGGCCGCCCATAATACTATGCCAAAGCTTACAGCGGGTGGTGACATGTACCTACCAACTCCAAATAAATTAGGACCAGAGTAGGAAGAACAGATAAAATTTGTAACGTTACTTTATTTGAAAGTGCTCTTTTGAGTGGTACAGCGTGCTTCCTCATACGGCCAGTTTTATTATCCACAGAGATCGCCCTACCAGGTTTTGTTTCTAAGTAACCATTGTTATTTTCAGTAATTTAACAATCATTGCAAGGCAACAAAACTTCAGTAAGGTTACTTTATCTGCGAATAGAATATTGAAACCTGCCGCTCTACATTCAAGAGACTGGGACGCCACCCTTATATTAATCCCAAAATTTTTACGTATAAACATACTCGTAGTTATGTTAATAAAATAACAGGTTTTAATACATAGCTTGATGTTATAAGAACTTTCAAACAAGTAATAGAGTTTTTTTAATAATATTTCGGTGGTCAAATTATCAAGACAATCTAATTAGTTAAAAATTTTTTATATAGAACTTGTCTATTAACGAATTTAACATATCTATGCAAAGCTATACGAAAAAATGATCTTTCCATTACGGAAATGTAATTAAACAATTTTAATGCAAGAAACGAACTTACTGGTTCACAATTTAAATGCTTTTTAAAAGTTTTAGTAGCATTTAAAGCAATGAAGACTTAAATTTACCTTAAAAAGTTTTCTTTGTTTAAGTGTCCACCAATTTAATAACTTGCAACGTAAAATTTAAGCAAGAAAACAAACTTAAACTTTGTAAGTTTACGCTACTTTAGGTAATACTTTTTTTGCTCTTTAAAACTTTACTAAGTAAATCTGATTTTTACTAACGAATACGAAATTTATATATTTTTATACATGATTTTATGATGTATACCTAATTGCCTATTCATTTGCCTTTTGAAAAAGTTAGTACCAATTAAATAGTTTTATTTTTCATTCCTACAATCGTACATCGTTCATCAACTATATTCATAAATTACTATAACCACATTTATGAGGTGGAAGTTGGAACGTAAAGCTATAAAGAAGAAATTTAAAAAATATTTGCATACACTTAAAAGTAAAAAGATAGAAAGTAAATTTATACAAAACTTTTTAAAACCAAACCTTAGATATTTTCAAATACCACTAAAACTTAAATTAACACCTTATTAATTATATTAATAAATCTCAAAACTGAACAATTAAACTCACAATTTTATTCCACTAACACGTTTTCCAATACAAGGCGCGAGTTCGAAAATCGAATTGTTGTTTTTAGAGTGCGCAATGCGCATGGGCACGCGCGCGGTATGCGTTTAGCGACTGACACTCCCTACCACGGCTTCCTCCAGCACCTTGCTATTCTGTGAGGTAACCACGACCTACGGTTGCGGCTGTATAACAGCGAAACAGTAGACTTACGTACAATACTGTTTATGTCTCTTGTCTTCATTCGTGTTTTGGCTGTTTTCGTACCTATACTTTAAATTTTTACGCAAATTAAACAATTTAACCATTCATTCGGTGTTTCAGGTCCGCTGTTTTTCAACCTCCGACGCAAATAGAGGGGTTTTATAAGTTAGACGTGTCTGTGTATCTGTGTGTCTGTCTGTGGCATCTTAGCTCCTAAACGAATCTACCGATTTTGATGCGATTTTTAACCTCCGACGCAAAAAGAGGGCTGTTATAAATTTGACGTGTCTTACTGTGGCATCGTAGCTCCAAAACGAATGAACCGATTATGAAGCGATTTTTTGTTTGAAAGCTGACGTGATCGAGATGGCTCTTAGCTCTAAATTTATATCAGGGGTTTCATAAAATTTACAATTTTGTAGTTTTTTATAAAATGGTCTAGCAAATGACTCCATTTCACTTATAAGCAGAAGTGGAGTCAAAATTCTAAAGATAGTGTAAAAGATAAAGTGCCGCATTAGCTACCCCTCGCCTTGCCGACCTGGTGCTTCTTCACGCCTCTTTTGAATGACCCCAGGATTGTAAGTAGGCCTAGCGCAATCACCCTGAGGCGCGTCGCCCGGTCCACTGTTGAACCGGGCCGGCCCGAGGCATGGTGTATTAATGGCGCACACTAGCGGAGTAGGACCGGCGCCGGTGAGTCCCGCACACGCCGTACGCCTACCCAGTGTGCGGTAGGTATGGTAAGTGGATTTCCCATCGTCATCTAAAAAAAAAGGATTGGAAATTTGGAAGTAGAAGGGAACACGTGTTGACAGTGAATTCCATATCGATTGTGCGCCATAGAATTATGTGGCCGGAGTCGTTGGAATTTATTTGGACTCGCTGCTACACATATGTCACCATTTCCACTGATATATGGGCATTGGCATAATTTCATGACTGGCACCCCTGCCTGGCAGTCCTGACACCAACCCTGATTGGGTCTGTTGTGAGTGGTACCCGCCACCCGGTAAGTGACTGTGGTCTTCTGTGAGGTGGAGGTCTACCTGAGTTAGAACGGCTAGTTCGCTGTGGTTGTGCCCTACCTAATTTGCAGGGAGTTTGTGTCATGTTCCATGAAAAAATTACTGCAATATTTTTCCTATTCGTCGCCTGTGCATAGATTTTTAGCAAAGGTTCAGCTTAGTAGCAAATCACCCACAGAAGTCTGAAAAGACAGTAGAGCGAAGGGACAGTACCAGTTCAGTTACACTACTAGTAGTATTATATTATCTGTGGTTACACCAAATTCGGTCAGATAATCCGCTATGCCATCCTTTCTTGAAAATTTAAGTATATTTTTTGATAGTGTAGATGAGGTCAATATGATCTGAGGTCAAAATATACTTAAAGTTTGGTGTCTAGATCTTTATTGATCGCTTTGAAGGAATTAGAAAAATTGCAAATAAAAATAGGTAATAAAAAAGTACAGACGACGGAAAATCAGTGTTTGACAAACTAGATCTTAGAAATCTAAGAACTATTAGGTATAAAATTTCTTCAATAAACTTTGAACGCTATGATCGTGGAATAAGGTTGAACATTTATTGATGAAATTTGACAGTTTTGGGTAGCCTGATCTCCTGTCGTTATTACCTAGTTCCCGCAGGACGGTCAACTAATCTGCTCTACCTATAATCATACTTTTCCGGGGCTATGCCCCACAATTTTGACTATTTTTTCATAAAACTCCATGTGTAGGTATACCAAGGCTCTCTCTCCGTTTATTGTTTTGAAATATCCTAATCAGATAAAACCCCATAAACATTTCCCCGACACAAGGCCAACCAGATACATCAGTAAAGTCTTAGGTCAAACACAGTAGGAATAATAAACGCTAACCCCTTGTGTGTCGCGCGGCCTCCTGGAGGTCGCTGTCAAAAATGCCTGTGTGTCGGCCGACCTCCTGGAGGTCGATCCCCCCTCCACAGTTTTCCGATGGTGAAAATGATGATATTATTATTATTATTTGAAAATAAAACTGTACTAATTATATTATATTCTGTTAGCTTATTTTATAACAATTTTAGTGACAAAACCTCATATTTATAGTTTTATTACAAAATTTTTATTATTATTTTTTAACACCCGGAAAATTCGCGACGAAAAGTCCGGAAGTAACTGACACATGCGCGAAATTTTACAAAATGATGGCGACACAATAGGGGATAATACAAGTTATTGCTCGAGGTTTCAGTTAGGATGTGTTTATGGATGCGACCTCTGGTTTGATTGTCAGTGGTGGTGGCACGGGGGGCAGCGCCACCCTATCGAAGCTAGCACCTGGTGCCTATACGCCACATCCGGACCAATTGAGCCTCTCTCAATGAAGACCGGTGTTCCGGATGGCTGCAACCTTAAGTGACCGAGTAAACTGCGCCGAGTGTCATCCAAGCCCTCGAAGTTTGTGCTAAGTGAGGCTATCCGGTAGGTATTTATACCTACAGATGGGGTCTACGTTCGGAAGCATCCTCGTGGCGGACCCTGGTAACGTGGTGGAAAAATTTTCTCGGCGGGTGTGGCTTTTGATGTCAAGTGTGTCTGTCCCCTTGGCATTCGAAGTCACATGCTACCGTCGAGCTGTTTTTGTTTTCCCACCACGGCTAGTTCCGGACAGCCTTTTTCAGGGCCACGACCGCGCCCGAAGTCCCCCATGTGCGGTTCGATGGGTGCTCCCGGTGTCCTGATCAGGAGGACGCGCCAGGTCGAGCAGCCGTCGGTGGAGGAGTGGCTGCTGGCCACCAATTAGTGCAAGGAGTGCCTAGACGGGCAGCGTTGGGACGGTCTCGGTGTAGTTGCGCTCACGTGCGCAGATCCCGAGCCGTCCCGTAATAGCGCACTGAAGGTCAGACCGGGGAGGATGTTTAGTGGGTATGGAAGGAACGCCTTTACCTCGAGTCCCACATATCTACTGCGGTTGGCACCACCCCGCAGGGACGATGCATAAATGCATTTGACCTCCCCGTCAACAAAAAAAAGGTATTTATACAGATGTTTCCCGGCGAAAGTTCGCGATTCCGGGTTGCTGTCGTAGTGTGCCTTGTCGCTCTTTCTTTCTATTACAACTAACGCTTATTTCGTGAAGTATACTTACTCAATGAACATGTTTACAACACAGCTATGTACACACGTTTTAGGTAGGTACTAACCTATTTAAAAAGTATTGTGGATACCTACTAAACAACGGATAAATACCTACACTTATTTTTGTTGTTTTTAAACGACATTGCTAGTACGATTCATGCAGGAAATTAATTATGATTAACAATGTTTTGTGTCTGGTTTGCACGTGATCTGTCGCTTAGCCGTTTAACCAACACAAGTATACATGCGTTCAACGTAGTTACACATAGAAATACTGTGGAAATACTACAATACTACACTAATACACTCATTTTATCTTTCAAAAAACATGTAACGTCAGTGGTCTGGCACCACACAATGTGATGCTACTATAGTTTATTTATTACTCTGTGTCTGGCACTCAGACGAATGTCAGGCAGCTCTGAGATCTTACTCTACTAGACTATTGGCAAGAGACAATCATATAGGCTAGGCCAAGACATAGTCGAATAAAAATTGGTAATTATTTTAATTCATAGTTATAACTGGCTTGAGGACATTCTAAAGTAGTGAATCATCTTTAGACAATGCTAAATTGGATTGACTGTATTGTTTATATAAAAAGGTCAAGAAAATGACTCCATTCTACCTCATGGTAAGCAGAAGTAGAGTTAAAATCTGCTATCGTCCTCGTGTATATAGGTTGAATTGTGCAGTAAGAATGTATGCCGACTTGGCCAATGACATTTTAAAATATACAGGGTAACTGGGGAAGGTAACTGACATTTGCATCGGTTTTAAAATGCCAATATCTTAATACTAGAAAAGTGCACTGAAAAATATCTTCCCAGTATCTTCCCAGTCTTCCCGTAGATCACACCCTAATTATTTACCACAACTCTTGGTTAACCGTAACAAGAAAAACAAACATTTAATAAAATATATTTTTATTTATAGAAATCAACAGTTCCATATACAGTTTTACAACGGGAGTAACAAAAATATTTATTTATAGTGTATTAATTATTATCTAACTTAAAAACTGTCCTGCAGACAAAACTCTTCATTCAGAAATATTACCGGAAGGAAACACATAATATTCATTAAGAATTATTAAAAAATTAAGAGGATAGCATTATCAACCTTATTCTTATTCTAAAATTATAACTTTTCTTAATAATTAAAAACATCAGCTGCTTTAATCAACCCATGAGGCCAGAGACAACACAAAATATCAAGGGATTATAATAGATAATTATTTAGGAATACAAAAATAGAAGTGCATAAATCTTTATCTACTGGGTGTAAAAGACATGAACAGTCAAACGAGAACCATGTATTCTATACATCAAAATAAGACATATTTCAAAAAAAATATTGCTGGGAAATGATTTTTATTTTTTGGTGTTAAAAAAAATTTCAAATTGTACCGCGCAATGTAAAGGGCTCAACTCGCACGCAAGTCGCAAAACCGCGATAATTTTGCCAGACGGCGGACCCGTTCGTTAGTGTCCGTGCGCATCGAGTGAGCTTCATTGAACGCTAACGTTTTGAAGCCATTTTTTGTTATGAAATACTAAAGAAAATGATAATGTTTCTATGGACAATAATTAAGAAATAACGTATAGAATACGTTTTCATAAAAAAATGAAAAAAAAAATTATGACTTTGACCTTCAATAAAATCGTAACTATCAATTTCCCAGGTATAGTCTAAAGGAAGAAAAATGTTATGATGGTGAGCAGAATACATGGTTCTCGTTTGACTGTTCGTGTCTTTTACACCCTGTATATTAAACTTCAAAAAAATCACAATAAGTACTTTACTATTATTTAAATGCAGTAATTCAATTATTTAATTAAATTGCCATTTTGGTTTAAACTCTTAATAAACTAAATGTGGTCATACATGCTGGGTGTAGGTACCTGACAGGTTTGCCTGTACAGGTAAAACTATTCACGCAAACCTGTCAGGTACACCCTAGCGTGTATGGCCCCCTTAAGGGCCAATTTCACACGGTCCAAGTCAGTTCTTCTTGTTATTGATGTAACAATAAATTGTACGGTAGATAGACAAAAAATGGATTCTCTCAACACGTGTTATTACAACAAGAACTCTGGAGAAATTCACCAAGTCAGTTCGCATTAGCGTTTAATTGACAGATAGTCCATATAGAACTGTCAAATTGTTTGCCAGATATGTCCTACCATACAAACGTGTGAAACCGGCCCTAAATATTGACTCTTTATTCGTATTCGTCATAACGACCGACGGAGCCCAATGTCGCGCATCGCTGCATCTTTGCCGTCGACAGTGTTACGTATGTATCGATGTAAGCTGCAAGCCTGCGTACACCAAGCGTATACGAATACGGGTCTATGAAGCGACGCCTTCGTGGACAGAAACATATGTTTAAATAACATATTTGTGGAGTCAAATCAGTCAAATTTAATTCCAAGTCCACGTATTTCCAAGTTCTGAACCTCGTGACGGTTGAACTGTACGGTAGAGAATTTAGTATACTTAAGGCCTGCGAAGACGAGGATCGCTTAGAACTGCAAGTAATCAACGTATAGAAGTCCTCCCAAAAACCGAGGACTTAGACTTCAAGTAAAATACAACACAACGTAATCTGGATATCTGATTCCGTAGCACCCGTTTCACTAAACTTGACCAACCAATGACGTTCCACACGTTTAGACCGCGTTAAGATCTTGGCGGACATTTCACAAAAAAGTCTGAGCAAGCGTCCAAAGACAAATATCGCCAGTAAAAGTAAAACTAAACATGTTTCAGTTTATAAAAGTATATAACACGATTTTTTATCGTAATCATTAATTGTATAATAACTTTTACAACTTGGCACATATTGGTCCTTAACTTTAACACATTGGTCCTTCGAACACACTTTATGACATAAAAAATCTTCCGAAAACCGGTTATTATTATTATGAATCCTTATCCATAGTCATAAGCAACATTGGAACATCAGGTGTCTCCACCGTGTCGACGCCAGTGAAGTCTTTAGCAACCGTCTCAACTTTATCTTTAACAACATCGTTTTGCGTTCCATCGTGAACGTTTACAGCTTGCAGTCGGGATGAGATGTAATGCTCAGAAATGTGCTGCCGAAGTTCAGTTTTGTAGCGAAAGCTTTCGGGGCATTCGGTGCAACTGAAACGTAAAAAGTATTTTAGAGCACACATTTTCAGGGTCGTGCGAAGGAATTGCCAGAATTAATCGCACCAGTCCTTTAACCATTTGGACACAAAACGCAGGTCAAATTCAATATCACAAAGTGATTCGCTAAATGTTCGCTAACTTATTAGTAAGAACAGCTAAGGAGTGGAATTAGTTTCCTGCTATTTTTTTTTCATTTGGTTAGGAAACTTTAGCTTCCATATTACCTGGTGGAAACTGATAATAAAATCCGAAACGAAGGACTTAAAACACAGCACTACTACCAACCAAACCGAGGTCAAATATGTACTCTCCTAGGACTTCCGGTTCATCTGGATTTAATAAGCAAACTCGCCTGCTAAATAGACTACAAGCTTTTTTTTATTGACTAATGCAGGTTGTCGCTGATGACATTTCCTGCGTCACCGGGTTTTTAAGAAGGCGAAAGCCTTTGGGGGTCCTCAAGCCTGTAAGTCGAACGTTCCTAGGGGATTACTGGGCGACCGAGCATCTCCCTCTCGAGAGTCTCTCCGCCGCCTAGTGTCTCTAGGACGACCTGCATGCACGTGACTACAAACATATCATCACAATATATGTAGTTAAACTTAAGATCAAGAGAGAGGTTGGACAAATACTTGCTAATAATATTAAATAAAGGTCCCAATAAAGAGAAGCTTTTGAAAATCCGTGCTGCAACGTTGGCTACACTAAGCGACATGTGTGGGACTCGCCGATGCCTTGACATTGACGCTGGTCCTACGCTCCTGTCCACTAAAAACCATCGGTATTAAACCCTTTGTGACGGGCGTTTCGGGATCTGCGTCTTGTCACAGAAACGTCTCCGGATAAGCGGTTACGCCCCATTGACTCTGAAGTCCATACCTAACTCCACATATGATTCTACACATAACTCTACATACGTATCTACCAGTCACTAGACCGACCGTCAAGTTCCTTGTGGAGCGCTGGAAAGCTTACTCAGAGACAAAAATAATATTAGAGAGAAAAAAGATTAGTTGAGTATAGCTTCCCATAATGTGGACATTCCTTCCTCACCGACTACACTGTTCAAATTGGAGCGGCAATCCACAAAACCTTAACTCACTTTTTAATTTATACTAATAGATTTTAATCCATCCATATAAATCGCACCACCGCCCCAGTGAAATTCATCGTGTGATATAAAACTACGGTAGGCAGGTACTTCCGTTTCGGAAACTGTACCAGTGTATGTTATTCTATTTCAACATATACTAGGTACTTTATTCTTTCTTTCTTTTACTATACGCCTGAACCACCCATCGGTAGTTCAGGCGTAGCGATGATATGAAAGATTTAATATAATATAATGACAAATAGGTTGAAAACAATCAACTGTTTTTTAATTTGACCAGGTTGAGTTTAAAAACATGGTGCAACAACCTATAATTTCGACAGCACCACAAGCAAAATTTACATAAATATGGAAGTCATTGTATACTCGTATAAACCTTTGTTTTCACACCATCTGTTAGTGAGTCACATATACCTAGATTACTTAAAATGTACTTTATCATCCAAATAATAAATGTTACAGTCGTCGGAATTACTGATTACTAATAGCCTAATGAAGTGATATTTATTACATACCTGTACAGTTTATCACCCACATGAGCTCTCCTATGCTTCACCAGATCATTGCTCTGAGTAAATGCTCTGTCGCAAATATCACAACGGTACGGTTTCTCTCCTGTGTGGATGCGACGGTGTCGTTTCAGGTGATCTTTGCTTGTGAATCTGTTAAATATATTTTGCGTGTTAAAGTCAAAGTCTAATCACGAATAAGATTATTCTAGGTTTAACTACAACATAACGTCTTCTGTACTAACATATTCTCTACTTATATCGAGAGGGAATCCTTTTAAACGATGTGTAAAATAATTTTATAATCATTATAATTATTTAAACAAATAAAAATTCCATCAATGATGAAATTTTAATGTATTGCATAATAGATCTTCCTTGATATAACGGTAGTAAAAAGACCTATGACAAAGCCGAGAACTACGTATTCCGCTCATCATAAGGACCATTTTTTTCTTCTAGCTAGACTATACCTTTTTTTTTGTTGACGGGGAGGACAAATGCATTTAAGCATCGTCCCTGCGGGGTAGTGCCAACCGCAGGGGATATGTGGGACTCGAGGTTTCCTCCATACCCAAACCTCCTCCCTGGCCTGACCTTAAGTGCGCTATTACGTAACGGCTCGGGATCTGCGCATGTGAGCGCAACTACACCGAGACCGTCCCAACGCTGCCAATCTAGGCACTCCTTGCACCAATTGGTGGCCCAGCCACTCCTCCACCGACAGCTGCTCGACCTGGCGCGCCCTCCTGACGAGGACACCGGGAGCAGCCATCGGACCGCACCCGGGGGACTTCGGGCGCGGTCGGGGCCCTCAAAAGGGCCGTACGGAACTAGCCGTGGTGGCGAAACATAAACAACTCGACGATGGCATGTGACTTTGAATTGAATGCCAAGGGGGCCAGCAAACCAGCCGAGAAAGTTTCCCCACCACGTTACCAGGGTCCGCCACAAGGAGCAGTGTTCCGGTGGCGTAATGGTCAACGCAGCCGCCCGGATTGCGGAAGATGCGGGTTCGATTCCCGCCTGAGGCAAGTCGATTTTTTTCAGTGCTTTTTATTCTTGTATTCATTAATTTCAAAATGGTGTAATTATTATTAATGTTAACATCGTATTATTTTCTTCTGTATCTTAAATTTAAAACATGTACCCTCTTCTAGATACTTATATGTTTTTGCTGTGCGCGACAGTAAATAAGTTATAATGATGTCTGTTTAACATTAAGATCTTATTTCTTGTAACATTGTGGATTGTGGATTGCTATAAATAATTGAATTGTATTGTTTTACAATCCGGCGCGCCTTTTCTTAATATGGCGTATTATACGATACAGCTGCAACATATACACTCTCCCACACCCTCCAGATAAGAGAATATATTTTTACATTTTGTATTTTCTACATTTCCACCACTCTACATCATACTCACTTTGTGGCACAAGTTTCACACTGATAAGGCTTGATACCTAGATGGCGCCACTTGTGCTTTCCAAGGGAGCTTCGACTAGTGTAGGAGGCACCACATTGCGCACATGAATAACATTTCTTTCCTGTGTGAGTGTTGGAGTGTGACTTTAGCTCACCTGCAATAAATTACACAAACTATTCAAAAGACTTATCCTATACAGGCGAAATAAGGTAATGTTGTTTATTACATTTTGTAGCAATTACAGTCGCAAATTCAGTTAGAAGCAACAGCATTTTTGAAGCAATGCTTACACAACAATATGATAGCTGGTGAAAAACCCAAAGCCCAAATTTATATTGTATAATTAGGCTGACAATTGCCAATATAACATGTAGAATTTAAAAGATTTGGGGATCAGAATAAATTATTTTCATTTGGCATTTTCTTCTAAAAATCACAACCATATCATATTGCATTAAAAATATGTACACAATATTTTACTTGATAATACTTTTTGCCTTATCAATCATTCTATCCTTTCTTTTTCTATATTAAACAATAATCAAATAAGTTCCGTGCAGTGCACAAAATAAATTATTATTATGATTTAGCTATTCAAGTTTCCACCTAATACAGGAATTACCATTTATGATGAGCAATTTAATTATTGTTATTTAACTTTTAACGTGTGTGAACTTGTGTATATCAGGTCGCGTAATCAAACCGGTTTTATGGCATGATATCATGCCGTCTGACTAATATGTGGTTTAAAGAAATCTACTTACCTTTACTAACAAAAGATCTTGGGCATAAATTACAAGCAAACATCTTTAGTCCTATATGTCTCTTCATGTGCTGATTTAAGTTGGTTTTGGAATCAAATTTTTTACCACATGTCGAACATAAATAAGCCTTCTCTTTTGTATGTACCTTTATATGTGTGGTTAAAGAAGATATATTAGAAAATGTTTTCTTACACAGTACACATGCATGAGGTTTAATCCCGAAATGTTTGTTTGTATGTTCACTCAATAAGTTCTCTGTCATAAATGATTTAGAACAGACAATGCATTTATATGGTCTATTTATCATATGAGACTCTTCGTGCCTTTTCAAATGGCTGATTTTATTGAAGACTTTTTTGCAATGACAGCAAGAAAGAATTCTTCCCTTATGAACGTGAACTTTCATATGTGCAGACAAAGCCGGCACAGACTTAAATACGGCAGAACAAATTGTACATTCTATACTTTGACTTGGTTCTATTATTTTTGAGATTGCAAAAGGCTCCTCCTTCACTTGACTATGTTGCACCAAGTGTTTAATAAGTCCATGTTTTTGCTCAAAAGTATCTGAACAAAATGTACACTTATATAGCTCTCGCATGTGTTTTGCTGTATGAGCTTGATATTTAGATAACTTTCTGAATTTTTTATGACAAATATTACAAGTGAATTTAGTAGTTTTATTCTGTTGGGCAGGACACTCTGATTCAGGTGTTGGTGTATAATTTTCATAACTTGCATCACTTTCCTCTTTAACATCCTCAAGACCATTAAAACTATCCTCTATGTAACTCCCCGCATTATCTTCAATTTTGGTTTCCACATTAACTGTATCAACAAATGATATCTCCAGTTCTTGTTTTAATTCTTTAGCTTCTTGTTCAAGGAAGATTTTTAATCTATTATCTACATTCTCAACTTGATTTCTAAAGTTATAAAAACTAAGAAGTATATTATAGCAGCGATCACATACTTTCTTTGGTAATAAGTCATTCTTATCCACCTAAAAAATACAGGAACTATTAGTTACTTTAGCACTTATCTATAAAATTAGGACAAAGCAATAAATAAACTTAACTGAAATATAAGCAATTAGCAGTAAATATGACAAAAGTACAGAAAATTCAGGAATTACTTACATTTAGTAAATTGAAACTGCTTAGTAGTTCTGCTACAGTTTTAGAGTTACAGTAATCTTCAAAAATATCATACATTTCATTAGACAACTCAATGAGACATGTTCGACAATATTTGCCAATATTATCACTTTGTAAATCTGGAATCATGTTATCGTATTCAAAGTAGTTAATTTTTTCTAATAAATTAACAAACACGATCTTGTTTACGACTACATTAAATCCAAGAAACTTCAAAAGAAATTAATTGTTAATGTCAATGTCAAGTTGAAGTTGTCGAAATGTCGAAACAGTTTTAAATTTTCCCTCTTCATTGGCGTCAAAAAAATTAAGCCCATACAGCCACCTATTTCTGAATAATTTTCAACTTTCTTTTGCAATATTTGTAATTGGGCTTTAGACATATACTCTCTAATCTGTGTAATTGGGTAACCTTCAATCATCGAGCACATAATCAATAGAGTGGTAATACGCGCCCTCCGTCTCCGAAACATGTAAGCGTTTTTGCGCTAACGTCAAACTGTCAATCTCACCTTGATCTCACCTAAAACCAACGAATTAGGAATGATATAGAACACGAATTCCGAAAAAAAATCGTTCCACGCAAACTATCCCCAAGTGGGCGGGGCCGAAAAAGTACTATCAACGCGTCCATCAGTCTGCCGCGACAGACGTCCGTGTCATTTTGATTTGTGAAAAATACAATAAATAGCTGGTTTCGCAAGGACAAAAATGACCTCCTGTGTGGTAAAATGGTGTAAAAGACGGAACTAAGGAAGTGAAAAGACAAACCGGGATAGTTTATCTCATGTAAGTAAAATATTTTCATGTTTTGTTCGTCTTGAGCTGTCTGCGTTATGCAATAAGTAGCCAGTCAGTTTTTAATATGTTACTATTAAACATTCTATATTAAGTGCAGAGTTTTAAAAATTGGATTTCCTGTTAATTGTTTCTTATCAATTACATATTCACTTTTAGTTTCAAAAGAGATTCGACGACAAGTTGTTTGGAGCATTCCGATTAGAAAGAAGAGACGATGACTAATGCCAGTAAAGTGTACTCTGTTCATTTTGAAAATAAAGGCAATATATTCATTCATGTACATGCAGAGATAATTTTATTATCTGCTTTCTTTTACCCGCGACTTCGTCTGCGTGGAATAGTCACATTGGGTAGCATTTTTATTTTTAGGGTACTTATTTTGCAAATATTACACATATAAACTGCTGTAGATTAATGTAAATAGCTTATCTTAAGACCTTTTTATAAACTACGTTTTTTTTGTTTTACCATCCTTTGCTAACTTCCATGAGGCTTTTCATTCCCTATTTCATACCCACACGGGTGTCAACATTTCAAAAACGCTGCAACATTTTTTTTACTTTACGTGCCTAAATTCAAAGTTTCATGGTTTTATCTTCGATACTTAGCAATCCCCTACAAATTTTCATCCCTTATTTCAAACCCTTTATGCCCTTTTTTACAACAAAATTTAGCTTATATTCTATCTCAAGGTTTAGTCTATTTTTGTACCAAATTTCATTACAATCGGTTTAGGTGTTAGGCGTGAAAGCGTAACTTTGTTTGGACTTCTTTACGACCTTTCATCCCCTATTCCATCCCCACACGGCACAAAATTCAAAAAAGATAGAAAATATATTTATTTATTTCTTATCAAGTGCCTAAATACAAAGTTTCATGGATCTATCTTCGATAGTAAGGAATCCCATAACAACTTATAAAAATATGCTGGGTCATTTTCGATACCTATAGGTTATAACTAAGCCAAGTAACCTTGAATTAAAAGTAAACGGAAACCGAAAAACGGAGTTCAATTTTGGGTCCAGATGTCGCAAAGGAGTGCATCAAAAAAATACACTCTAACTACAGCCATCTCTATGCGTCTCCCATTAATGTCACGTTTCGGATACGGGTTCGCCGGTTTAAGGGGTACTGTTAGGGGTAGGTTGTACCTTAGTACGATCACCCCTTAAATTTTGGCTCGTACTTTCTATAACAACCTGTACCTACCTAAATATATCTATTTATTCATTGCTTGTCACATGGATACATAGGTGTTAAAATATTAGTTTTTACATGGATACATAGGTGTTAAATATCATGGGAATTGCATATGCTACTTCCTTTTGAAAGACTAAACGAAATTCAATAGATCCTGTATTATGCAAGTCAAAGTCAAAATTTCTTTATTTATTTAGGTACAATTTGTACACTTATGAAAGTCAATTTTGATGCCATCGGTTCAAGAGTCTACCAGGAGGCCTTGTTCTGAGAAGAACCGGCAAGAAACTCAACAAGTTTTATCCTCCCTTTACAGTTTTCATAGTATTGATTTGGAAAGAGTCATAATTCAAGGTATAAGAGAAATAAAGTATGACCTCAAAGTTGTTTGTATGAAATCGGCTTCTGAATCGTTACCATGAAAAAGAATAATTTGGACAAGAAATTGGCACCAAAATAGTTAAAATTTCCCTACTTTGAATAATTTTACAATTAAAAATGATACTTATGTATAGTAATAAAGATTATTTACTTTACAAAAATTGTAATACAAGCAAAAATCTACACGAAGACATCCAACAATGACATTTTAAAATAAAAATTACTGAATTTGTATATTAGTAAGGTACCACTTTGAAGTTGTGCCTTATTTTTATAACAGGTGGTATATGCTGAATTCACTACATTTTAAAATAAGTATTTCATAAGTACAGCTAGAAATAAAATAACTTTTTAGTTTCCAAAAGTCTCTAGCTATACTCGTATATTTATTTATCAGTCGCGTGTCATAGATATTCAGACTCATATTTAATATGATTGACACCTATTGCATTACACCATCATCGACGCTGTCACCCAAAGCACAGAGTAGGTAATATATAAACATTAGTTTTCTCTGTCTACGTGGGTTCGATATTTCCGTTTCACTCTTAATATTATCCTACTAAGTAAAGTTGCGCACGAAATGAATGGATTGACGAATTCATGAGTAGAAAATAAATTTAGCAAGGTATTTCGTTTTGTCAGTGTGCGTATCGCGTTAGTATTATCAGTTTAATTGTATGAGCTTGGGACCATGTTTTAGCGGGCTTCGTTAGGGAGTTATGCTTCTATATCATTCCTAATTCGTTGCCTAAAACAGTATATTACTAGTGTTGCAATGGGAGTTTCTCCCGAGTTCTTGTTGTAAAAACACGTGTTGAGAGACTCCATTTTTAACCTCAATCAACCGTACAATTTTTAATCCTTTAGTTACATTTTCACTTGACATTGGCAAAATGCGTATGTTTAATGCGACGCAATGCCATTAATTAAGAATAGAATAGAATAGTGTTGCAACCTCAAGCCTGCAATACATGTTGGCCTCGCCTCGCCGAGTGAACGCCAATACCAACGTGTAGACAGTATATTTGCATTGTCTTGCCATCGCTCGGTGTCGCTCGCCTAGTTAGCCGAGTGAAGGCAAGCGCCAACGTGTATAGAAGTCATTTGGCGTAGCTTGCCACACTTGCGGTCGCTCGCGTCCACTTGCCGCACTTCGGAGCGCTGTCGGTTTTTCTGCACAAATCAAAGGCACTCGCGCGCACTCGTCAATAGTGTCCACATGTTTGGCAAACGCGTCATTACGCGGTTGGCGTTGGTAGGCGTTAGTCGTCTGTACGCGTACAAAATGTCACTCTCAACAAACGACGATGTTTTCAAATTTTTGGAATTTTACCAGAATTAAGAGGTTATCTGGAACCCTAAAGACAAGACTATTAAAATGTTCAAAATCGCTAACCAAACGACGTACGAGACGTTTTATACTATAGAAAATATAGTAACTTTTATTTGAAAGATTCAAGGATTTTGTTTTTAACTGAACTACTGGTAAAATGTGAATCTGGTATTTAGGGAAACTGTTATTTTGAGAATCTGGTATTCTGCGACTAAACCCTCATTATACAACATGTAAACTAAATAACCAACACCCTGAATACAGGTGGTTTGGGATCGGCTTCAGAGTTGATATCACTAATTTTTTTTTTAAAAAAACGATTTTTTTTTTGAAAAAAAAAAAAACAAAAAGTTCCCATAAAATGTTGTACATACAATATTTTCTGGGCTTTTTTTTCAAAAAAAAATCGTTTTTTTTTCAAAAAATAATTATTGAATTCAACTCGGAAGCCGAACCCAAACCACCTGTATTCAGGGTGTTGGTTATTTAGTTTACATGTTGTATAAATAGCAGCAGCTGTAATAACTTCTACGCCGTCATCCATCTTGTTTCAATTCACAATACATACTGACGGAGCCCAACGTGTGGGCATCTTTTCATTATTCGTCTATATTGGCCATTTGCATTGGTTTTTGAGAGACTTGCCGAACGTGTAGGCAGTAGCACTTGCCTTGTATTAGTTTGCCTACGCTCGCGTTGGCCTAAGCTCGACCAACATGTATTGCAGGCTTTAGATTAGTTGCTACCTTAGTTGCAACATGTTGCAATAACATAAATCTAAACGTGTATCGATATTCAATTATTCAGTTTATGGTTTACGCTCACACACGCTAAGCGAAGTGAGCTGACTAACGCGCAAGCCAAGCCAAGAGCTTTAAATAAATACTCGCGGTTTTCTCGTGGTAGCGTCCGCGCCACCAAAGTCCGATAGACGCGGTGCTTGTGTCAGATAATAAATACTGCAGTGAGCTGCAGGCAAATTATGTCCAAGGAGTATTTTTTTTTTCATGCTTGACAGGTAGCTCTTGGACACCAAGATAGATTCTATAGGTAAAAAAGTTTTTGTTTCATTAAAATCGATGCAGTATTTCCAAAGTTATTAACGCCGAAAGTTACGGTCGCTATTTAATTTTTCAAGTATGC
Source organism: Elophila nymphaeata (assembly GCA_955850985.1). Taxonomy (NCBI): domain Eukaryota; kingdom Metazoa; phylum Arthropoda; class Insecta; order Lepidoptera; family Crambidae; genus Elophila; species Elophila nymphaeata. Next base: position 6,740,860 of record OY039080.1, on the reverse strand, counting down.
GCGAGTCGAATGCGGATAATAGTTTTCGTTATCTGTGGTCGTCTCAGTCAGGCACAGTTCAGTTCGAGCGGGAAAATGGCGTGAGCAAGTCGAGTGTGCGGGTAGGACGGACGAACCGTGAGTAGCGGTGTGACACGGATGAAGGATAGTAAAACGTAGTGATTACCTTCTCTGTGGAAGGATAGTGGTAAGTCCTGATGGCCTAGATAAGAAATAGTAAAAGCTCATGAAGTATGGTCTTTCTAGTGCGTGATATATACAATGTTCTATGAGGTCTAATGCGTAGAACGGGAATAGCCGAGAGGGAGTAGTGAATTCGTACGCGCGGTGGACGTAGTGGACGCACTACGTGTCGTTAGGATAGGATAAGGCGATGTTGACGCCGGCGTGGCGGACGCGCTACGTTGTTGGAGGTTTGGGACCACGAGAAGTGGTTGGAGGTTTGGGACCACACGAAGTGGTTGGAGGTTTGGAACCACGCGAAGTGGTTGGAGGTTTGGGACCACGCGAAGTGGTTGGAGGTTTGGGACCACAAGAAGTGGTTGGAGGTTTGGGACCACGAGAAGTGGTTGGAGGTTTGGGACCACGTGAAGTAGTTGGAGGTTTGGGGACCACAACTCGTCAGTGGCTAACGCTGCTGACGAGTTGGGGCGTTTTGATCACCAAGGGGAGAGAGAGAGAGTTAGTTGCGAGGCATGGGCAGACTGTTAGGGGAGGTTGGAGGTCTGTGGGGGTTGTCCCCAGTAGTGTGTAACCTCTAAGGTTTCCGTTCGAGGCATAGGCCGGATTTTAGGCGCGTTCCATCTATCTATATAAAGCGGGTTTATCTGATATATATATGGTTCTCGAGGCGCATGGACGTTACTTCGAGAATAATATATATATTATTTTCTGACCGCCAAAATGTAATCCATATAGTACTTATGTCGTGAATCATTACGCGCATCATCGGTTCATATAAAATCGTCACGACACGCGGGTTAGGCCAGCCTACGTAAGTACTTATATTAATCTATGGCCGGGAATGCGAGTGTGCGCTCTTCATGGTTGTACGTACATAACTATTATTTACCACCCTGTAATACCTATGTTTATGAACCAATAAATGAATTGAATTAATAGCGATTAAAATTTTTGCAACAGTGTGCACGAGTGAGTAAATGTGTGCTATGCGTGTTTGCCTCACCCCCCCCCCCCCCCCCCGCGAAAAACGGCAGAATGTTTTCGGTACTAAATCTTCGCTATGAAATCTTAACCTACACATAACACATGACCCTAGAGTGCTATTGTAGTGTTTATATAATAGGCTTTTCATCCTCTTCTTGGACGTTTGACATTTACACACAAAGCGTGGATCAAATTGATTGCACGCAAATAGTGCACAAAGCACCGTATTCAAATTGGTCCAAGGCGTTTGTACTGTTCGTAACGTTCGTAATGTTTGCGCATATCGAACCGTAGGACTATTTGCTAACTTTTCTGTTTTCCATTGCTGTTTTACATGACAAGTGCCACAATAGCGTGTTGTGTAAAACAGCAATGGATAATTATGTAATTCACTCGGTGATTAAATTAGCGAATAGGCCGACTGGACCCTCAACTACAATAATGCTGATATCATTATTATTAGGGCGTCAGATTTTTAATAAGATGGTGGTAGCTACTCAGGCGAACGCATACATGCGTTCACTGTTTTATACAGGGCCTTATCTTATAATAGTGGAAATAATTGGAAAACAATCCAAATGACAGTGAATGTCAAAAGTTTTTGGCGGGAAACCATGGCGTCTGGATGTCGATCTTTGTTTCAATAATTCAAAATTACTTCGGAGTGGATTTTGTGCAATAAAAGTGATGTCGTTTCGTTGCATAAGCATCCGTGTTGACGATCAGAGGCTTTAGACAACATGCATTTCGACAATCGCTCTCGCTATCGCTAAGTAAAAAAATGTATGGGATTGACATTAGCAATCGATCACTTTTCGATTGCATAAGTCAATCCCATACATTTTTTTACTTAGCGATAGCGAGAGCGATTGCCGAAATGCATGTTGTCTAAAGCCTCAGGGGGGCTATTCGCTAACTTTATCTGACAGTTGAAAGTGATCATCACTGAGTGAATTACATATCCATTGCTGTTTTTACACGACAAGTGGAATATTAGCGTGTCGTGTAATACAGCAATGGTTATGTAATTCACTCAGTGATGATCACTTTCAACTGTCAAAAAAAGTTAGCGAATAGGCCTACAGTTATGAGAAATCATTGAAATAAAGGTTTTGTGGTGTGTATGACATTGCACCACGTATTTCTCGCCAAGCACTCCCTAGATGCATTAAAATGTGTGACACCCACATTTTATTGCGAAAATGTAAAAGATATAAAACTGAAGACTTGGCTGTATGAGCTAGATCCCTTTGCCCTCAAGTAATAGGAAAAAATTTATGATAAAAAACCGTAAATGTCAAACCAAAGATGACTTTGACACTAACTTTTTGCTTTTTTCAATTTCAATTCAATTTTATTACCATCTACCGTGTTTTGTGTTATGTGTATCCGTGCGTCGGTCGCTATCGCTCGGGAAAAGAATAAAAAAAATTGTAACCGCAAAGTTCAGTCTAAATAACTTCCCGACAATATTTTTTTGAGTTATTCTCTTTGCATGGTGATAATTATCCATACTACTACGTGCTACTAGTAACAGGTGAGTCCAAAAGCTTAATTAATAGACGATGATAATAAAATACCGCATTTTTTTCTCTTTGCATCCAGCCCGAACACCGCACCACACAAACTTATCAACTACAGAGTTTCCTTTGCTAGTTGTTTTTTCAGTAGGTACATACATTATATTAATTTCATTTATGTTATTCTAGTGGATATACAAAAAATCCTTACCTACCTCATCTGCGACCTCATTAAAACTTTTGTAATGCTCTAAAAACGTGCCCTAACTACCCTCTAAGACCTAGTGAGAATATCAGTCAAAAGTCGTAATCTTTCTCACCGTTTTCGGTCAGTGCTGTTTTCCTCCAATCTATGGCATTAGAAAATTCAAAACAAAACCTTGTATTTTTTCTCTATATGATTATGCATTTCGTACAGTGGAATTTAAAAAGGTTGTTAAATGTTGTTGCCTTAGTGTGTACATAGTACTTGCAATCATTTTGACTGCCTGTTGTCGCCATGGCTTAGGTTTAATACCTACTATATTCATCACTGCCAAGCCTGACTACATCTCTTGCTGTTTCTGCTCTGGATTTCTAGTTACCAATTAAAACAAAACACTAAGGGAAGTTAAGTTTTGTTTTATTCTCTGCTGACTTTCAACATTACTCCTACAGGATATTTTTTAATGTTAATTGGTTAGCAGACTAGCATACAGCCTGCCTGGTGGTCAGCAGTGTCCGTAGCTATAGACGCTTGCAACACTGAAGTGACAGTTGTGCGCTACCAACCCAACCATAATCCCCTTCTCTATCTAGTGGAGCTCTGGCGAGCTTACTCACTAACAGAAACACAACACCACAAAAATCTAGTGTTAATTGACTGTGGTCTGTGTCTACTGTGCCCTACCTCAACAAAAATAACTAGAATATTGCCCATAAAGATCATAGAATCATTTTTGCGTTTACAAACATGAAATATTTTTAAAATTTTTAGAAGTACACTGAAAAAAAAATTAGTAAAATTAATAGGCGGGAATCCCACTTAGCATTCTCCGTAATCCAGGCGGCTGCATTAACCACTACTCTACCAGGGCACTGCTTTTGCCGTCGAAATTTTTCAATGCTTGGTGCTTATGTTATTATGGCAAGGTTTGAAATTATCAAGATAAATATGCCCTGATGATTATCGTGATAATTATCATGAGAATTATCAGATAGTTATCATGATAATTATCCAATGATTATCAAACAGATATAAGCCCTATTTCGTGGCATTACGTAATGTTGAGGCAACAATCTGTTCTATATTTTTGTACACATCTCCAAGTTACGCTAAGAATTACAAAACCAACTTAATTTTTTTATTTCGGCCGCACACTAAACAAATGGCTGAAGAAAATAATGCAGTTCACATACGAAAACCCGAAAAAGCGGGGAATCCCCACTATTGATGTTAAGTGTTAAATTCCGATACATGTAGTCATTGAATATGACAAATAACAAGTGGCAAATTTTTCCGATTATACTTATCAAGATAATTATCAACCTATATTTATCTTGATAATTATCTGGATAGTTATCACTTCAAACCCTGTTTTATGGTAAACATTGTTTCATCAAATCTTTGAAATTTGCACTTTTAAGATCCGAACGAAACATGTATATTTGCAAGCATTGACAAATTTTGACGGCGAAAGCAGTGCCCTGGTAGCGTAGTGGTTAACGGATTGCAGAAAAGCTGGGTTTGATTCACGCCTGGGGCAGGTCGATTTTTTTCAGTGTACTTTTTCTAGTCATAAAAATCATCTTCCAATGTTTGAAAAAAAAAAGCATCTTTGGAGCTATAAGGGCTGACTTAGCACCACTACTTAGCAGCCAGGTCTGCAGCTCTGTGTAAGGGTATTATAGGAGAGATATATGACAGCTCTTCAGCTTGCCTAAAGTACCTAATATATATAAAAGTAACTAAATATGTCTATCAGTTCTCAGAATATTATAAGTAAAGTAGGTACATAGAAGAAAGTCCTAATGTAAAACATTACTTCTAGTGCCAAGCTTTACACATGATCCTTTTAATAGTATTGCATCTATTTTCATTCTGTATTTTATTGGCACAGAGTTTACAATTAATAATTATGTGATTTTAGATGAAGTTTAGTTTTGTTTTAAATTAAGTATGATATTTAAGTTAACCCTTTACCACCTACCTGCGGTCTGACAGACCCCAGCAATATTATTTTGGTTACTAATTAAGTGTTTGTGAAAATTTACATTTCATGTACCTTCTCCACCCTACCCCTAGTTGTATGTGCGCACATTTTCTTTTGGTGACTGTCAAACTCTTATTTGTGGGTCTGAGAGACAGCGGGTAGTTCTTCTTCTTCATCGTACGGGTTGTGTCCGCAACTTGACGACTTTGCGCCTGTTTTGCATTGGAGGATGAGGGGCTGGATCACTCCAGCCAGTCCAACTTTTCCAGGAGGTCTCCTAACGCCTTGACGACTCTGAAGACATCTTGTAGTATACTGCTACTGTGTTGCAATCCATCAGGACTGTTCGTTCTGCCTCCATGTATCCTCTGCATAGGTGCTGTCTGTTATACCTAAAGTATAACAAAAAAAGGTGTTTGTTAAGATTGCCATAACCAGTTAGTGCCCCTACTAAAAGACGTCGACGCGACCTGCTTAGCTGTATTAGAGCTTTGGATAGTGGCTTTTTTGTTGAATTCATTATATTTATTTTTACAAAAAATCGTGTTTGTATGTTCAAGTTAATTATTTATTTATTAGAAACTAGTTAGAAGAAGTTTCTAATTTAATTTATTTTCACCCTAGATTATATTATCCAGAAATGATAGTATTTTTTTTCACACATGCATGAATGTATTTTGAAATACAGTGTTGTTTTTTTTGTGTTTTTATAATAATCTTTATACATGAAGGCAGGTCGATATTTTTCTGTGTATTTTTTTCTACTGTTAAAAATGTTTACGCGTTTGTAAACGCAAAAATTATTTCATAATCTTTATACGTGTGAAATTACATAGGTAGTTTATTTCAATTTACTTCCCTCTATCACAATATCTTTTTTCTACGACAATATATCGCCGGGGTCACTCAGACCGCAGGTAGGTGGTTACGTGACTAAAATAAGGGGTAGGTAGTTAAGGGTTAATAATTATGATAATTAAGTATTGTAGCTATAGGAAGTTCATTTTTTTTTAAATATCATGTACAATTCTGCAAATACCCAGACTGCTGAGATGATTTTGAGTGAAACATCTGACAAAATGTTGCCTAAGGCTCTGCTCAACCCTTCAAGGGCTTACGAGCGTGCTCGTATGTATGTATTCTGTAAATATGAAGTCCTATAAAATATTCTATAATATTAAAGCTTTTTTTTTAAAAAAAAAATGCCCTTAGCCCTATAAGCTTCTGGCCCTTCGCGTATGTTTTTTTTTTCATTTAGAAAGAGAATTTCCTTTCCTTTTTGCATTATTCTAGTTCTAGAAATATATACTTCAACTTACTGATATTAAAAAAATATTTTAAAGGATAATAAAACCTACAGTAAAATTGTCAAAGATAAAAAAAATCAGGGGTGTTTGGCGGGAAACCATGGCGTCTGGATGTCGATCTTTATTTCGATAATTCAAAATTGCTTCGTAGTGGATTTTGTGCAGTGACAGTGGTGTCGTTTCGTTGCATAAGCGTCCGTGTTGACGAACAGTTATGAGGAATCATTGAAATAAAGGTTTTGTGAATGTGGCGTTGAGAATTGTATTGTGGTTGGAAATCCCACTAAACAAATCTCATCTGTCACAATCATGAGGTCTGTTGCCATGCATTTCTTTCCAAGCACTCCCTAGATGCAATAAAATGTGTGACGCCCATATTTTAATGCGAACATCAAGAAAGAAGATTACCTACTAAAATTAGATACTTCCCCAGATGAGGGATTCCCACTCGAGTGGAAGATTACAGTGACCTATTTCTGTTAATAAAAATAAATAAAAATTAGTTATTAAAACAAATGAGGAAAATATGTTAAGATTATTGAGTCAAACTCAATCAGCTAACTAGCAGCTCTAATTTGGAACACCCGAACTGGGGTAGGACCTCCACTATACAGAAGACCACAGTTCTATTCTATTCTTAATTAATGGCGTCGCGTCGCATTAAGCGTACGCATTTTGCCAATGTCAAGTGAAAATGTAACTGATTTAGGTTAAAAATGGAGTCTCTCTCCCGGAGATCCCTCCATTTCCATAAGTCGGCGCGATGTGGATGTCATCCAAAAATTGAGCAAACACACGATCGCTCCATTCGTGTCACTTCAATTTACTTTCATTGTACGCTGCAACTGACACATCACGAAATGGACGTGGAATCGGCAAGACACGAGTGGTTTGGAGCAATGGAGTCATGGATTTGGATATCCAAAAATTTTCGTCGCTCCGTTCAAGTCATTTATTTTTGTTGGATCCCACTTTTGAATCCTAGTTTAATATTTTTGGCGTCGGTTCCCACAAAACATTATTATGTATTACCGTTGGATCCCACATTTTACAAATTGAATAGAAAATAGAAATACTTTTCATTGTCGTTGAATCCCAAAAACTATTTCCGTTGGACCCCAAAAGCTTATAAAACTTTGAGATTCCGAAGACACGGAACGATTTTGGCTTATTTTGGAGCTTGGGATTGGCGTGATGTGGCTTGGAGCGATCTGAGTTTCCCACTTTAAGTTGACAAAGCTCCATGGTAGACGGGAGGGGATATCAGGGTGCAAGTATCATGTCAGTGTTGCAACCGTCTATAAGCAAGGGTGACTGCTTACCACCAGGCAGACCGTATGCCGTATGCTTATCTGCCAACTGAATAACTTTAAAAAAATATCGTAGAGCCTGGGTAAGAGCGCCAAACTTCTAGTTCGCTCTGAAGTTGTTTCCGCTTCGGCCGCACAGCTGTACCAACTACCAACAAGGTTCTATTTCGTACTGCTCAGGTAATCGCCTCGTGTTCAGAACGAACTAGAAATTTGGTGCGAGCTCTAATACTTTACTGACTGAAGGTCACTACTTATCAATTCTGAAAGGGAACGCCTCTTGTTACTATGAACGTTAAGGAACGGTGGCTACGAAACGACTACAGATGTGGACAGTAGAACATCGCCTCTTTTCATTGTAAAAAGAGACGAGACGGTTCGGTTCCCTTAATGTTTTTGGCGACAGTCTACGAGTTTCAAGGTTAGGCATAACTTATCACTTAACCTTCCTATGTGAATTACCACAAGCTTCTTTCAATTAGGGATGTCTCGATGTGATTGCTCTAGAATGATCTAATGGATACGGAAGTTTGAAAGATAGGATAAACAGTAGGTATCACACGGCTATTCTATTCGCCTAATGTATGTCTATGTTTTCACTTAATCAAATACTCTAGGCTAGGCCATTGGTTGTCTCTGGTACCAGCGCAATGTAGACTTGCAAGAGGAACCTCAAATTCTCTATCTATTCGACATTCATGTGGCGAGTCTACGACACTTTACCGAATACTGTAAGTTGTCGCATCGTTCACGCCCTTTACACGTTGAAGGAACGTGCATGCTGATGAAGCTCTAGATGTGTGTGTAGACCATAGCTGAAATCATGAAAGTCGAGTCTAGGCAAACCTTATCGAAGCAGTGTCGATAAGGTTTCCCAATAAAAGTAATTCAAGCGGCATACTAAAATCTAATCATAGATAGCCTATATACAGCTCCGCATTTCGTGGACTGAAAGGATCATTCAATCTATCGTCGATGGCATCGATTGATGACGTTGATCGGGCGGGAAGCAGCTTGTTCGGTAACATCCTCAGAAATGGTTCTACTGGACCAAAAGGGCTCCTAAAGTAATTCATATAGCGTCTTTCTCTCAATAACATTATACAACAGCCCACCAGTCACAAGTTTATTCCGCACTCCTAGTACAAGAGTGCGAACGCGAAGAACCGCGAGCGCGAGACTAGTCTAGAAATTTTCTAGTGTTCTTTTCCGTTAAAGGGTTGGCTATCCCACAACGATTCACCTGTGGTTTTAACCCATAGATTACCTCCTAAGGTAAGTAAAGTAGGTAATCTATGTTTTAACCAATGGATACCTAATCCTACTAATACTATAAATGTGAAAGTTTGTATGGATGTCTGGATTTGTGTTTGCTCTTTCAAGCAAAAACTACCTACTGAACGGATTTTAATGAAATTTTACAGTAATGTAACTAATACCATATTACTGTAAAATATTATTCCGGCAGAGTAGAATAGCATCACCCCATATCATCCAATGGGTGTCGTAGAAGGCGACTAGGGATCAGCAAAGGGTTATAACCTATTGATCACCGTAGGTATACTCCGTCCACCAATCCGCATTGGGCAAGCGTGGTAGACTACTGCCTAAACCTCCTTAGATGATAAGGAGAGACCTTGTGTCGCAGCAGTTGGTCGAATTATAAAGGCTGTTATGATGATGATGATGAGGATGATAGTAATATCTCAGACATAACAGCGACGAGTCAGTCATAAAAATCTCAACCCGTGGAACAACTATTTCAGTTAAAAAAATAATCTAGTTTCAGATCTTATTAGTTAGACAAGTTCATTAACTGTAGACACAGTTGGTTTATGTTTGCGTTGCCGTTGTCGATAATCAATATTTTTTTCTGAGCAGATACGGTCATGACTAGGTAGGTACCTACTCGGTCCTAGACATTTAGGCTATTTAATCAAATTTCTTCAGCCTTCACTTGTTGCCGTCTCATGCTTTTCAACTGTGACCCCAATTACGCAAGAGATAGGGTCTAGCATTAGACATTGGTTGCCATTGAACTACCTGATAAGCCTCTTTAGAGGTCGGTGCGACCTGTTTCATACAAACATAATTCAGTATCGTGCCGGCCGCCGCGTTGTGCAGGCTTTTAGTTCGGTTATCTTTGGCGCCCGAAGTTTTATTCGTTTAAGGTAAATATCTTAAATGTTTTAATACTATGCTACTAAACTATTTATGCTCGATTCTTTTTTAAAAAAATTTTTGGTGATGTGTTATGAAATTATTATAGATTAACACGTGTACGTGTATGGTATTATTCTGACCTTCAGACATTTACAGACATCGTTTTAGATAGGCTCAAAGTACACCGGTTTCTATGTACATCAAAATCTTAGAAATAAGATTAGCAGTTTATTGCACTCAATTAAAACGTTACACGCGACTGATTACAAGATTTATGAATTTTAAACTACGTTCCATTTCTACAAGGTAACCCCAATGGGGAATAAATGAACATAAGAATACAAACAACATTGTTATAATTATTTTTGTTAGCAAACTTCAAATAATAATGTGGCAACGTGTCCCAAATATCAAAGTTTACTTTATTTATCTTATCTTCAAAATAATGCTTTTATGAGAAATGGATGTTTTACGCATGTTGATGTCTTTGTGGTTTCATTCGTATTCTAAGATTGAACCAAAATTGTAACGTAATAGAATGGTATTGAATCTTTAATCTCTATATTAGCATAATATCAACAAACGGGTAGGCAGAGGTTCATTGGCCGACATTGACACTCATTTCTGTTGCCAAACATATTATTACGCCTGTACCTAGATACGTTCATTCCGTAGATTTTACCTTTTCTAAAGCCAGCCGATATGTTGCATCGAAAATGATTTTATTTTCGAATTGACATAAGATTACTTATTCCAGAAAGATCCCCTAAGGGTTCATTTCATCATAATTTTAAATTTAATAATGACATGTGATAAAGAGGGTGATTAATATGAACATGGATGCGGAGCGTAGTAGTAGCGAAAGAATGAATAGATTGTATTAAGAGATGTTACGGCAAGGTAAGAAGTCAATGCTTAGCTGACCAAAATTTAAGTATGGAAGAGGAAAAAACAACGACGACCGCAAATAAATTTGGGAACAGGGCAGACAAATGATGATCTGATTGATATACTTAACCGTTTTTTTTATTATCTCTAATAATTTAATTTGAAATTTTTGAAGAAAGTAAACTAAATTTACCGAAATTATTAAAATAAAGAAATATAAAACAAACACAGTAAAAGTTGATAAAGCTGTGCGCGGTTTAGCAGTTTTTTCGCTTTATAATCCAAATAATTTTCAAGTGTCCAGTAATTTCGTACCCGAAGACCGTATCGTGGATATTTTACGGGCTTACGCAGAACGAACGGACGGAAAGTTGTAGTGAATTTGGCTTCTGACAATAGCCAGAAACTGAACGGTTGCATAAAACCGGACTAAAATTAACTTGCATTTTCGTGCTCGAAGTTATTTTGAAACATACTATAGAGCAGTAAAATAAAATTGATGGTCGAAGAACGACCTTTGAAACAGAAAGATAAATAGATATAATCATTACTTAAAAGAACATTAAAGTCACATTAAACGTGTTTATTTGTCCTTGAAAAGTGGTCCTTAGTTGTTTGTTACATTCATCATCATCATTTCCGCCGAGAGACGTCCACTGTAGGACATAGGCCTCTCCCAAGGATCTCGCTTGTTACATCAAGCAAAATTTAGAATAGACTTTCAGAGTGGGCATAGGATAACTTTTTATCCTGGTATATCAACAGGACCAGGATACATGTGGATGAAACTGCGTGCGGGTCGCTAGTAATATAAATAAGTTTTAAAGGTATACAATAAGTGTATCCATAAATGTCATAAAGTGTTTACGTCAATCTTACGAATCGAGGTCCACTCACTTGTCCTATAAACAAACCGGATTTACACGATAAAAACTAAATAGCAGTGATTCTAAAAATTATGCCCTTTTGCCATGTCTGTCTACTATCGATGTATTATGAACACGTTTTTATCTACAGGGTTTTTAACATTTTCTCAGGATTTTTATAATACATGGTTATGATATATTGGAAAAATGTTTAGTATTATTTATTTTATCATCGCTGGTTGGTTGACAGCTTTCTAGTTGTAAATATTTATCGAAAAGCTTGATAATAAAACGCTAAAAAATTAATAGACGCAATAATAGAAATCACCTATAGTATATCCGTAATTAGGAAATCGAAAGGTGTTGCGACAAAAGGCCAAAGATAAGCAACATCTGGCAGTATGGATCACGCAGTGTCTCAAAATGGTGACAGGTTGCCACCCTGTTGCCTACATAAAAGGGCATTAAATCCAAAAAAAATATTAATTAGTGGGTAACCTCCATTGGATCAACAAACAAAAACCAACAGTCAGGATCCGGGGCACCAATATATGAGACATCCTAAATTCATGTTAATAATACAGTCTATACAATGTTACTTTTTTATACCCACGATAATTACAAATATTAGTGTATTGTTTTTATAATTATTTCCATTGAGACAACAGCTTACCGAGTTTCTTGCTGGCTATTCTCAGTAGGCTCAGTTTTCCGAACTAACTTGAGCTTTAGTTTAGTATAAATATTATTTATTTTAATTACATGGGTATCACGTCACAAAGTACTTAAGTCTAGAAAAAAATACTAGAAAAATGCACTGAAAAAAATCGACTTGCCTCAGGCGGGACTCGAACCCGCACCTTCCACAATCCGGGTGGACGCGTTGACCAATTTCGCCACCGAGGCACTGCTTTTCGCTGTCGAAATTTGTCAGTGCTTGGTGCTTATGTTTTTATGGTAAACATCGTTTCATCAAATCTTTGAAATTTGCACTTCCAAGACCCGAACGAAATATTTTTGCAAATATTTGACGCCCAGCTAAGATGAAACTACCTTACATTATGGAATAATTTTATTTTTGCGTTTACAAACGCGTAAATATAATACTAGAAAAATGCACTGAAAAAAATCGACTTGCCTCAGGCGGGACTCGAACCCGCACCTTCCACAATCCGGGTGGATTTGGAAGGTTTGCAAATTTTTTTCAGTGCATTTTTCTAGTATTATATTTACGCGTTTGTAAACGCAAAAATAAAATTATTCCATACTTAAGTCTATGTTGAATAAAATATTTTTGATTTGAGATTTTTTTCCTGTAGGTACCTACCTGAAATTATCGTGGGTGATAAAATCTTTAATAATATGTAATGCTAGCGTTTTATCATAACAATAATAAAAACAAGCAAATATTGTGAAAAGAATCGTACACGCAATGGAACAAAGTCCACACGTAAGTACCCCACTTATACCTACTTCTTGATCTGTATGATTGTAAATAGTTAGCGCACCAATGCCAATGTTAGACTGACGCGAACAATTGAAGGAAGCCAACTGGGAACAATGGTTTCCATGATTGAATATTTTCAATTAAACCACTCCACTGTCTTGCTGTTTTAAGATACGGAATACGGAGACAGCGTAAGAAAGCTTTCTAATTGGTGTAAAATAACTATAGTTTAACAAAACTTAACCAATGGTGAAAGCGTTTCTTAATAACGACCAATAGTGAGCTATAATTCATCACTACCCCGAGTAAATTGAAATCGTTTTGGAACGCACCCTAAATGGTGTATTTCATACGTTAAGGCCGGATCAAAATCTTGGCGGACATATTTCTGACAGTTCGGGGATTTCAATCCTCCACTGACAAAAGTGCCTCGTCAGCGGGGGGCCAAAAGATTACCATAACTCCATGTGCTAGCACCACCAGAACACTCCTCCTGCGAATGCGAAACCCAGAATCCGAAAAAAGTGCTCCAACTGTTTTTAAAATGGATTTGTCAATTTGACACAATTTCAGATATCCACGCACCGAAGTACTGTAAAACAACTAAAAAGATAAGCCTTGTCTTCATGTTAGTTTCTTTGAACTAATCAAGACGATGAAAATGGAATGGTCTTAAGGAATTTACTATTAAACATATTCTACCTATAATTTAACTACAATACAATAAATATAAACAATAAATTCGTTCCAAAGTTTACTGTAAAAAAAATACATAATATGCTCGATTTGTATTGAGCATTTTTCCAATGTTTACTTTTCCCTTGTATCATTTCTCCTCTTAAAAACTAGTCATAAAATCCTCGTCCTAAATACAGATCGAATTAGCAAATTTTTACTATTAAGACCTTAGACAATGTGTTAAATGGTCTAAGATTAAGACAATAAAACTAGGAGTGAATGGCCAGCTGCAAGGTTGCAATGGTATTAAAATAAATTAAGACGCGATTTGCTCAAGTAAAGACATTGTTTGTTCACTTAAATATTAATAATTGCTAGACTGGTTTATGTCATTGTGTATGTAATTCGTGCTGTGCATCACATTGGTACATCTAGTTAAGACGCGAAATGTGTTTTTGAGCTGAATTTACTAATTTTTCGAAAGCAACCACTTAATAAGCCTTCAATGTTTATTTCCTTTTTATTTGAAAAAATCATCTAAGTTCTATTGATTCTTCAACCGATTAGAATCCAGAGATAACTTCGAGTGCCTATGTAGTTGGATCCCCAAAAATTGGTGCTTGGTTGGTGGAAAGACTTACTTTATGTCCACATGACACGACTAACTAAATCTTCACCATAACAATGTTATTAAAGGCATTATTGTAATGTTACAGCTCATGATACCTATATAACCAGTCCCTGAGTTGTTTCGGGTGCTGGGTAATGCTTGCTGCCTTATACAGCTAACCATCCATAGCCTTAACCAACATACTAATAAAAGAGAAAAGGATCCAACACTTTCCCGTGAAAGTACGAGTAGACCTTTCCCGAACTTGTAATTCCTAAGTAGGTATATACTTTTATCTATAACAAATATGTTAGTATCGATCTATCGAACCCCATAATACACTGTAATACGACTAAAAGGATTGTTTACATGGAAGAAAGTATTCACTTCAGTTTTAACTACAAGATAAAGACATCATAAATTTTAGTGTTCATTTCTAGTCTCACTTGTTAGCACTTGCATAATACGTAATAGCTATTTGTGAATGGGCGTACTTATGTAACTAATGAGACAGATATTGTTCTTAGTGCATATTTACGTATAATGAACATCTGAAGTATAGACCGAGGTACTTTACGAGTATATTACTTATATAATATTCTGTAAGTAATGGTATTTAAACATAGTAGGTATATCAATAATATTATATAAAACAAGAAATATCATTGAGGTATACCTAAATGTATAGACTTTAGACACGTCTCAAGGACTCGAAATTTCAGGACATGGCTGTATGAAAGAGTCGCTATCTGCAGACTTTGTGTTTCGTTCTGATTCGATTCGAAGCCCATAGAGCTTTAGGTGACAGAGGGATTTCTGCATGGGAGAAACCTGTGGACTAGAAAAGTCCCGTAGCGGAAGATTGTCCTTGATTGAATATTTATAGACGAAATCACCGTCTCGCAGAAGGAGGCCGCGGAGAGGGAGCGTAAGGGAGGATCCTCTAGCCGCTCCTCGACACACACACGCCTAACTGTCTAGCCGCAGTGCAGTACAGTCCGTAAAGGATTTTCCATCGCCATAAAAAAAGGAAAGATTGTCCTGCAAGATCGAGAACCCCACCAAAGTTTCTCTGACGCTGTTATGGCCATTCTGGTGCCAACACAATAGTCAGTCAAATAAACGTTACATTTGTGGGGTAGTTGATCTTAAGGTATTGAAAAGAGATGATGAGCATGTTACAAAGAAAGGAAATGGCAATAGAGGGAGAGGAAAACCGAAGAAAATATGAAAAGACTGTGAAAGATGATATGGCAAAGAAGGATCTAAGGATTCCGATCGCGGCTGCACGCAGCACCAGTGGCTAAAAACATTGAATAAAGTTAGTCGTGGCTTAAAACTGATGCTAACATGTCTTTCATTCAGCGAATAAAAGTGACAGCATCAATTTTAAATCATGACTAACTATAGTCCATGTTTTATAATAAGGGGTACCTATGCCGCTTCATTGCTGCCGCGGCATTCGTTGCAGAGTTCGGAATCATACCTTAATGTTGATATGACGGCTGATCGCGAAGGGTAACTGAAGAAAACATATTATTATTACGCCGATCCCTAAAAGGTAGCAATTGATTGAGGTACCGGCCTCTGAATTCTATCTTACGCAAAGTTTGTGAACATCTTTTGAAATCATAATGATAAAAAAATTAACACTTATTTCTTACATAATTGGATTAACATTATACATCGTTCTATAGGTATCTTATCTCAATAATTCCCGTATCTGTTTAGTAAAGTATTACGCCCGTATTCATAAACAATACGTGTCTTAGTAAAAAAACAATGCTATCAAAAATAAGGCATAATCTCAGTGCGTGCCATATGGAATTGATTTTCGAGGTCTCAATAGTGCGCGTGGACGCACAGGGTCGTAAAAATCTCCCTTCCGATTCGGACGACCTAGAGACGATAGGCGGTCGAGAGACTCCCCATGGGGGAGATGCTCGGTCGCCCAGTAATCCCCTAGGAACGCCCGACCTACAGGCTTGAGGACCCTCCAAGGTTTTCGCCTTCTTAAAAACCCGGTGAAGCAGTAAATGCCATCAGCGGCAAACTGCAGTAGTCAGTCAAAAATGAAAATAAAAAGGGTCGTAAAAACCTATTCATATACAATAACTATGCGTACTTTAAAATGAACGCACAGCTTAGGTAGGTAGCTAGCTATATTCGCACACATCGCACAGGTCGAGGTGTCAAAAGCAACGTCCAGATGTCAAAAGGTTAAAGTTGAAGGAGGTTTGAAGTAATTACACCCGTATTCACAAACATTACTATGAAGTTTCTCGACACTTGGATAAGTAAACGCATTGCATTGAATAGAGCTCTGTGATTGGTTCACATCGTTGAATGTACGGACGTTTTTACTTTAAACTTTTGACATCTGGACGTTGCTTTTGACATCTCGACCTGTGCGTTGGGTAACATTGGCTAATATAGACTTACATGTTTGGATAATGATAAAACACATGTTACTTTCCTCCTTTCGTTATTTATGGGCAATTAGGTAATTTAATTAACTTTAGAAGATTAAATAATTTTAATTGAATGATCAAAGAGAAGCACACAGGATTAGCTGCGCGAATTTGGAGCTTCTGCCTACTAATTAACACATTTTTTGACTTGATTCTTGGATTGAAGTCTCTTTCGTTCGTTATCTAAAGCCGTAGGAAAAGAGAACGGGTCAGTTACGGATACGTTCCCTGAGTCACAGGGTTTCCTACAGTCGAAAGCTGTCCAATAGTTGTGAATACCCCAATCCGTCCCCAATTAGTCGCAGATCGTCAAGGCGTGACAGTTTTTAGACTCGTAGTACAGTTTTGTTTAGAGAAAAACATTGTAAACTATCGAATTTATTAGCTGTCATATAGTGAGACAATTGTCTTCACTTTCGTCATTAATCGTCAGTTCAATATCTTTTATACTATGTATTGATATCCTTTTGACGCTAATATGCTAAGTGTAAAAAATTATAACGTTCATAAGTTTGTATGCTCATGCTAAATAAAATAAGTGGGGTTACAGCTAACACAAATATGTATTGTCGCTACTATTGTGTACAAAGAAGGTTCAATGGCCCGTTGGTCAGTGGTCAGAAACCTGCATACTGGGTTTCTGAGTTTAAATAGTACCTACCTGGTTAGTTATCATCATCATTACAACCTTTATAATTCGACCCACTGCTGGGACACAAGGCCTCTGTCATCGAACGAGGTTTAGGAGTAGTCCACCACGCTTGCCCAATGCGTATTGGTGGACGAAGTATAAGGTGATCAATACCCCTTTGCCGATCCATTAGTCGCCTTCTAGGACACCCAATGGAGGATATGGGGTGATGCTATTCTACTCTACCGGCATCACATATTAGTTATCATATCTTGTGGTTAAATTGGTGTCACAGTTTTCAAGTCTCCAACATGACTTGTTTTTTACGACTGTAAATTCTTAACAGCAGATGGTATGGTATTTTTTTGCGTACGTGGGTGAGCAAAGACTGTTGTAAGTATTCACAATCCACATTACAGATATACATGCACATTTTGTCTGTGTGCGTCAGTCAAGCAAGATCAAGACCGTGACGGAGCGCTCAGTGCGCTACTGTCGCACACAGACAACAGCCGTGGTTCACCCACGTTCGAGAGATGAACTACTGTTCCACCAAGTTCATCATCTGTGGTAGGTACAGAAGAAAATCGAGTTAGAAATTTTTAGTTTCCCATCCGAGTAAAAACCGCGCACTTACATAGTTGCTAAACTTTTATACCTCTCAGAATATCTACCTAAGTATATATTGTTGAGTTGATTAGGTGTCATCTGGGTCACGGTAATGTTATTAACGTTACCGTGTCTGAGTGTCATGTATATGCACGTACTAATTTAAATATTGTAAAATAAAAAATATTATTTCGCTTGTTTCAGGTGCAAGGAGTGGTGCACAAATCGAAAAAAATCCCAAACTAGTCAAACTTTTATACATTTTTTTTACGGAAATGAAATAAGTTATTCGGCTTTACCTTAATAGCAGTTTAAGCTACTTAATCTGGTACTTATTTAGTGGTTAAGTTGTTAACACACTCAAGATGCAAATACTCAAAGCGCGATTTGCGTTGCGCGCGTCCGCATCCCAGTTCCAAGCCTGGAGCACCGCCAAGACTAGGACAGCGGCCACCGTGAGTATTTCATTCATAATATAAATACCGATCGTCGAACTAAATGGGAACCGACTCCAAATATTGATGTTATATCATCGATGCAATGGCGCGTTTTCAGTCTTGTCACATTCATTTGATTTTCACTTAGATTAATGCAAAAAAAAGCTTTAATCTAAGGAATTTCACGTTTTATAAATAGGCATGTAGAAATCCTTTCTACTTCTCTTATCTTCTCTGTGCGTGGTCAGATCATTGCTTCATAAACATATTCCTCTTGTGTACTTTACTGCGAAAATTAATCGATGCTATGTGATAATTTTCTAATAATCCAACAGATATCGGTAATATCGATATATGTAGTTAATACATATCGATATTTTGTGCTTAAACTTGACACGTGCCAATTCAGATATAACATTCTCGTAGTCGCCTTCACAAACAGACAGAAAGTTTCGCTACTATTTTGCCCAATTAATAAGCAGATTTAAATAAAATAAAACGATATCCTATCGCGTAATACTTAATTATATTAACTATTGGTAGTATCGATCATATCGTACATAATATCGATTAAAATATTGATCATAACACTGAGATTATAAGTAGGTAGACCAAAATTATAAGTATAAGTAGGTATCTATAAGTATCGCTAAATATCGTTTACAGGCTGTTTACAAGTATGTTAGGTACCTACCATTTGTAATAGTTCATCAAGTAAATGCCTCCCAAAGGCAATTGTGGCTTTATACAGATGACTTTACATCCGAAACCAGCACTTTATAGGAATTATGATTTATTCATACATTAAACGACACACTACTTGTAGGTATATCAAATTTTAGCTATCAAGATTGGCAATAGTATTCAGGATCGCTCGCCTCGCAACTATCTTATTAGAAATCTTGGTAATTATTCTTTACTAGCTATCCGCACCGACTTCGTATGAGTGCAATGTAGATATGTGTATGTACAGACAACAGAACGTTGGGTTACCACAAACTGTCAAATTTTCCCAATCGATTATGCACTTTATATTGAATAATGTTAGGTTAAAAATCGTTTGGAGAAATTTGACAGTTTTGTATAGCCCGACGTGCTGTTGACTGTACTTTAAAATACACACGTGTTACGCGCGAGTCTACCGCGCGGTCTTCCGCTGAATCTGTGTGCGCTTGTGTGGAGACACCCTTACGCTTCCTCATACATAAGCAACTGTATCTCTTGTCTTTGAGTCATAATGATCTCTTTACTTCAAAATGTATTCTTTATTATCGATACTTGATAGAATTCAATTAAAACACGATAGGGCTCTAAGTTTAATTGTCTTCCCGAAATAGTCACGCACAATCAAAATTGGCTGCATGCATAGCATACTACGGTTACGTATTCTCTACACGTGTGCGCTGGCTGAATAAACGTAAGAGACTATTGTTCTAATTGTTTATTGCAACTGATAGTTGTATAAGGCGCTCTATTCAGTACCTTAGCCCAATAATATTCAGTTAGGTTATTATACACACATTAGCAGTATTTCACATTACAGAACTGTAAGCTCGTACGAAAACCGTGAACTGGTGACTTCAATATGTTATTATTATTATGAAAAATTCTTAGATTATCAATCAATCAATATTTTTATTATTACTCTGCAATGTCGTCCATAAAGACGATCCAATCACTCGCCTACTTGATATACTTATATATTTCAAAAGAAATGATGTCGTTTGTATCGCTAAACAGAAAAATATGTTTTGATATTTTTCTGTTCAGCGACTTGTGCGTAAACAAATTATTATTTGAGGATATTGCCGTAAACGTTATGGTGGCGGTGCGGTGGTCCAAAATACGCGCAGGCAAACGCCATCATCTTTCATATTCAATTGAAATTATGCTATTACTTTGAGTAAACAGATCTCATATTGAGATACAGTCAACGAATTATTAATACTTTGGATACAGTTAATTATTAAAGCTAGACGTATGTAGGAATTTACACTAGACTACGGAATGGTTTTTCCGATATTACATAACAAATATGATAAAGCAGCATAGCGCAGCGATAGAGTAGGTAACGTAATAACATATTAATAACAACACTAAAACTACATGCTTGTTTTAAAAATATTTAGGACATTTGAAGATAAAGTGATAGATCTACTAACTAATCTATTAATCCAACAATCAATAGCACATTATCTTTATTAGAAGTGCGATTGTACTGAAGCCGTCCAAACACAATAAGAACAGTTACACAAATATATAGGTAATGTAAACCCTGTTTCAAATGTCTTATGGTCTCTTCGG
This sequence comes from Elophila nymphaeata, assembly GCA_955850985.1. Taxonomy (NCBI): domain Eukaryota; kingdom Metazoa; phylum Arthropoda; class Insecta; order Lepidoptera; family Crambidae; genus Elophila; species Elophila nymphaeata. The sequence continues at coordinate 6,720,260 of OY039080.1, read as the reverse complement.
TGTACAGACGATCATCGTCGCAGCGAAGACAAGTGGATCCTTAGATTAAAGCAAAAAAGGAGTGGATCTCATTCTTCCACAAACACAAGTCGTCGCTTTTAACTTTGCGTTAGAATGCTTTTTAATACAACTTATAGCTTCACTACCTCCGCTTCACACCTGTGCTGTTAGTTAGAAAGGAATCGTAACTCAAAGACAATAAGACACAAATGATTTCAAATCCCCCTTTCCTCTTCTGTCGAAACGCCATCCCTTGAGGGTGAATTACGGAAAATGGAATTTTTCGGCCAATACTGTCAACTGTGAGGTTGTTTTTTGGTTGATGATAAAATTGCTCTTACCTGCAATTACCTGTCCTTATTTATTGAAGATGCTTTCTGATTTCTTCTCAGCGTTCAAGGAAAGTCGACACTATTACGAAGATTTAAAGTAGGCTTAAATGTAGCTATAATTGTTACGTAAATAAATAAAATAGAGCAAATTTCGTTTTCCCTATTGTAAATTAACAAAATTATCCTGGTTTTAAGAGACCATAGAATTAAATAGACCAAAGTTTCTAATTAAGAAGTTTACGATCGTTGTTTGTAGAATACTTTTTGTTAACAGCCAAAATGAAGAAAACTAATCAAACTTTGAACCTTATCGTTTTAAGAATTATTTATTGAAATGTGTAGCATCTTCCAAGCAACAGGTCAATGACAAAAGGATAAAAATCGTTTGCCGTTGAGCTACAAAACATAAATCTTCTAGCACACATGCTGGTTTTATGAGGATACAAATGGAATGTGTAGATTATTATGTGTTCCGCGTTTCAAAATAACTAATTGTAATTGATCCTAAATAAAGCTATTCATTATTTGTATTGTACTTGTATTTTATTATTATTATTAAATGGGTTGACACTGGTTCTTTCTCATATGGATATGGATATATGGAACTGTTGAAACAGTCACTTCTTATAGGAACGAGCAGTACCTTTATCAAACATAATAGTCTGAACATTAATTGTTAAATATATAAAAATAAGGAGCATTATGGGCTCATTTTTTAAAATATATTTTACACATTACTTCTTAAACTTATGTGAAGCAATCCAGAAGAGTTGTTTATAAATTTTATACTTTGAATTTCATCACATTAATGGTGTCAACGGCCTCAGTTAAGAATCTATTTGTGTCTAATGTTACGCGTTCTAAAGACCACATAAAGATAGCATTGATAATGAGAACCATTTCTTAATACGCAATAGTAACTCTTTATAATCGTAAAAGTTTTATAGAAAATAATATATCCATCATAATTTATCGTAGGTACTAATCTTATAAAATCAATTAAAATATGATCTTAATACTGCGACGGATGGGGTCATACTGATACTGATATGAAAGTCCCCTTTTTATTACCTTCTGTACGACGAAACGTTTAGATAACATTTGGTCATTTCGAATATAACCGGTATAATGTCAATAAACTTTGATACAGATTCGCACACATAAGTATCTTTACAGTTTTTAAAAAATCATTTCATGACGTATACTATCACGATAACCAGCAAATGTTAACCATATCCTCTTTTTTCTACATGTAATTTATTTGGGAGCATGCATTTACTCGTGTATGCCCCTGACATTGGGGTACTACGTCTGAAAGGCCAAACCTATCGAAGTATCGACATCGGCTTTCGGCATTACATTTTGATGGGGCGGTCTGCCTGCCTGCCTGACTACAACTCTCCTTGGAAACGACTGCTTTCTTTCAACAGCAGCCGGGGAACACGTGTCTTCAGAAACACAGAGAATAATCTAAGTAGTTGAAATTTGAGGAAAATCTAGTCGATTTTTTTCGGTCACCCATCTTAATACCGACCTCACTCGAGGGCTTAGCTTTCGTGATCGTTACGATGATCGCACGTTCAGGGCATCATCCACCCCGTCGAAATAGCAAATGGTTACCGTCGCCTATAGACACTTGCAATATTAAGGGTAAATCACTATCACTAAACACTGCAATTGCGTTGCCATCCTGGGGACTAAGATGATATGCCTTCCATGTCCAGTAATTACACTGGCTACCTTTTCCTCTTAACTCTCATCTTAACTCCCAACAATGAATCCGTATTGAGATAGCGACTGATAATTTCTATAGCAGTAGATTTAAAATTTAGGCGTAACCTCTAAAATGCAAGTGGTTTCTTTAAACTTTGATCCTTGCTAAGCGAATGAATATTGACCATTCCGGAGCGGCGAAATAAACAAGTGCCCAGACATGTGTTCATATTAAACAGGAAGAAAACGGGAGAAGCCTCAGTCAAGGTCGGTCTTGAACGCGGCAAGAATGCTGAGTTCCGAATTCTCGTCGGGTGCGGCAAAATGTGACCAGCTTCATTTAACTTCAACAACTAGCCTTTCCGTCAAACCTTCGAACACCAACGCCCTAGAGACTAACTAATCGCTAGTCTCCATCGCAGCAGATGCTCGCCGAGTAGAAATCCTCTAGGAAGTAATTGGCATTAGTCATTAGAGGCTAGACGATCCCAAGGTCCTCGACCTTAAAAAACCCGGTGACGGTGCTACCATCTGCAGGCATCACTAGTCAGTCAAAAAAAACTTACTGTCAATTTTATCGGTCTTGTTGCTGGTCAGCCGTAAGGATCTACATACTACAATGTACCGCATCTGCGTCTAGTCTAACCTTCAGCGTCATAATGTTTTAACTGAGGTCAATCTGTATGTAATCCCATACCGGTAGTTTATCGTATCAAACACATTAATATAGACTCTGTTGCCACTACAATAAAGCTTAGTCTGAAATATTTGAACATGCCAAATGAAATAGAAAACAAGAGAAAAGAAAAAAATCATCTCATGATAAACCCTGAAACGGGACTCAAACCCGCGATCCGGAGGAATGCTCTCTCCTCTGAGCTACACAGGACTAATGAATAAAAACTAATTTAAGCCTTTCATTTGTGATTACGTCACAAGCTTAGTCTGATTAAAAAGAAAAACCTAATATCTAAAAGAATTAGCTAAATTATCAATTCAATTACCCCATTTCCTTAGACTTTAGACCATGCTGTTATTTTCATCACAATGCGGTTCTAACGATCGTCATTAAGAGGACAGTACGGTGTGCACGTCTCCATATAAACAGAAAAAACCGTTTGCCTACCGCTATTTCTTTTCCGATATTTATGATATACTAGCTTTTGCTCGCGACTTCCTCCCCGTGGAGTTAGAACTCGAAAATTCCTAAAATACTCCTGTCTTAATTTTAAACGGAAAAGCCATATACCAATTTGTATGGATTTCACTAAAAATTAAGGATTTTCCACACAAACTTTCATCCCCTATTTCATCCCCTTAGTGGTTGAATATCGAGAAATCCTAAAATACGTCGTTCTTAATTTTTATCGGAAAAGCCATATACCAATGTGTATGGATTTTACTATAAAAATGACGTACTTCCCATACAAAATTTCATCCCCTCAGGGGTCAAAATTAAGAAGTTGAATGTCAAGAAATTCTAAACGACCCCTGTTTAGAATTTCTCGAAATTCAACTTCTTAATTTTTAATCGAAAGACTATACCAATTTTTCTGATTTTACTTTAAAAATGACGGATTCCCATTCAAACTGTCAGCCGGGGGGTAAAATAGGTTACCCCCTTAGGGGTTGTTTGTCCCTTGCCCACGTCATAAAAGGAACCTCTGTGCAAAATTTCAGCTATCTAGGTCCAAGGGTGAGGGCTGGGTGTTGATTAGTCAGACAATGAGTCAGGACTTTGCCTGTTATACTTTGCCTTTTATGTATAATAGATTAGAATATTTTTAGTACCTAAAAAGGAAAAATCTGTAGGTTTTCCTTTTTCAAAATCCGACATACTAACATTAAAAGTTATTTTAAAAAAAAAATGAAAAAAGGAAAACGTACAGACATAGTTCTTTAGTACGTTAAAAACATTGTAATATATCATAAAGATCGTATAAAAAGTAGGGGTAGGGACACGTATTCTCCATTTGTGTTACTTTGTATGAAGACTTTGCTCGCCGTGCTATCCTCTTAAACATTTAGTCTGGCGGAATGTTTCCCACACAAAATTATATATATCTAACAATATTGCGCATTATAGGTACCTACTTAATTTTAGCTCGAAACTTTTGATTCTCAAATTTATCTTCGATCTGACACATAACTTACGGTATCCTTAAATCCTCACACTATAATCCTTACAGTGTTGAAAAACAGTTCAAAAAACAATAATCACTCATATAAAAGAGGGGATAACGTTTGCATGTGAATGGGAACAAGAAAACCGTTTAGTCTATGTTGTTGAAAATCATAATGTTCTACTAATGAGTTTACGCAATGCTAAACCCAGTGGTCTGGCTTTTAAATAGATGAGAACTTTGTAAGAATACAATTTCTTAAACTTAAATTAGTTATTATAATGTTTTATAGTTTTTTAAATATTTATGTTACATTTCAGGATACAAAAACAGTGGAATACAAACCAATTAGAAGCGTCTTAGTAGCAAATCGTGGAGAGATAGCTATAAGAGTATTCAGAGCATGTACGGAACTGGGAATACGGTCCGTTGCTATATACAGCGAACAGGACAAACTTCAAATGCACAGGTAATGCCGACATTTCTGATGATTGACGCTTATTCATATGTGAATCAATTCCAGCAGTTGTAACTTTACCAGCTAGTCTAGACGGCGGCTTCTTTTAAACAAGTGGATCTATCGTTAGCATCTTCTTGGCTACCCCACTTAGAGTTTAGCCAAGAATAAGGCCAATTTAAAATCTACTGTCGTACTATACATATGTTACTATTGCGGCTTAACTCAATGACTCTATATGTCTACTCTAAAGTATTAGCAGACAAATAAAACCAGAATTGGCAACTATGAATCTGCAAAAAAATTGCTGCTGTCTTCTGTAAGTTACATCCAGAAAATTCACTCCAAATTATGCCAGTTTAACCACTTTGCCATGTCTCTCTCACTGTTCGTCTTTCTAAATTTATCACATGTTACTGATACTTCAATCAGTTAATTTAATGTAATATTTTTATTTCTGCAGACAAAAAGCCGACGAGTCATACTTGGTCGGCAAAGGTCTTCCTCCAGTGCAAGCTTATCTTAGCATACCAGAAATTATTCGAGTCGCAAAGGAGAATGACGTCGACGCCGTACATCCTGGCTATGGTCTTTTATCTGAAAGGTAATTTTTATTCATCTTATTTTTTTTATCGACTACTAATGGTGGCCTCCAATGGCCTTACCATCGTCACCGAGTATAGTTCAAACCACCCTAGAGAGGATTTCTAGCCAGCGGGCATCTCCCCGTCTACACCGATTAGATTCTCTAGGGCGTTCGAGACGGAGGGGAGAGTCGTCGTAAAGGGATTACTCCAGCTAACGCGCTTCTAATAAAAGTACTTAGTGTGATATCAGTGTCCATTGAGTAAATGAAAAAAGCGTCGCTTTAGAAGTTTAAGTCTCTCTCTCTCTTAAAATTAATTTAAGTAATTTTAGACCGCAGTCCTTGAACTGTTCCCTGACTTGGAATAATTAAAGTTCATATAATGGTTGATCAAGTTAAGTTTGTTAAATGTTTTCCGACGCCATGCTATTCACTGCTATTCATACCTTTAGTGTGAGATTCTGCAGGAAGTTTGAATGAAAAGTAACGTCTAGGAGTTGAATATTCACAAAGATTGAATCAATAGATTATCAGAAACTTAGTCTCACTTTTAATTTGTAAATAGTGCGTCGAAATAACAGTTTTCGAAATTAAATAGAATCCGAGCATAAATGTTCCCACTTAAACTTCTGATGTCATGTTTATCTAGGCCTCATACAGGATTCAATGCCGTACCAAATCAATTTGTCCCGGCCTTGAGCTTCAAAAGCAAATTACGATGTAAATCGGTTTGGGCTGAGGGTTTGTAAAGAACTATATTATTATTACTAATGTGTTATGTATGGTTACTTCTGTTCAAAAACTTGAGAATTAGTAAAGGTGCTCTTGTGTCAACAAACGCCGTATTTAAATTGCACGTATTAATTTGTACAGCGCTGTTTCTTTGCTGTTACTATTTTTAGGTATGTTTATGGTATGTGGTAATAGGTCCCTGCTATTTCTATAGTATCCATATACCAAACGTTCTATGTATTAGTGTATTAGTACCGTTCTCAGAATAACATCTACTTAATAGATCAGACTTCGCGCAGGCGATCCTCGATGCAGGCATCCGGTTCATAGGACCACCTCCCTCCGTAGTCCAGCAGATGGGAGACAAAGTAGCAGCCAGGAAAGCCGCCATTGATGCCAGTAAGATATACCTTAGAAAGAACCTTGATGTTAAGCGACATGAGGCAATTATCACAGTATGAGTTGTCTTTCACACAAAGATGTAACCGGTATGTTTCATTTGCAGAAGTCCCAATTGTTCCCGGAACAGATGGCCCAATAAATAGTAAAGAAGAAGCGATCGAATTCTGCAAAAAACATGGTTTACCTGTTATATTTAAGGTACCTACTTAAATAATAGTCTTACAGTTTTATTCATTTCATTTCGGTGTGATTAATTGCTATACTATTAACCCCTTTATTGTTCTTTGTTATTTCTTTACATCCAAAGGTTGCTATGCAAAACAAATTATTCATGAAACTTTATCTGTATTTTTCTACTCTTGGTGTCTGCTAGAAGTAGTTGCAATCAAGCTTATTAAATCATTATTTGACGTACAAGTTATTATCAAATTCAAACTATTTATTTCAATTTATCATTTGCACGCTTGGAGCTCTGCTTCGAAGATACAATCTCCATGCATAAAAAAATATTGCGTTTCGTCATTCTTTAGTAACATATCCGAATTAAATTGGCAGTTCTCAAAAATGTACCAAATATTTAATGTATTATTATGCATTTCAGGCTGCTTATGGCGGCGGAGGGCGCGGAATGCGTGTTGTACGAGAAATGGATGACGTTGCGTCGTCATTCGAAATAGCTTCATCTGAAGCGATGAGTGCTTTCGGTAACGGATCGATGTTTATTGAGAGATTCATCGAGAGACCGAGGCATATTGAGGTGCAATTATTAGGTAAGTGAGCACAGTAAAAGAGGTAGGTAGGTACAGTCGAACCAACTGATTCATGACCCACTTGGCCGATCATTCCTTTACAATCATAAATTTAGCTAGGTTTTCTTCGCTATCATGCGTGTTCGACTTAGTACGTTTTAAATACGAATAAAAATGTGTCATTACGGGTCAGAGATCTATGCAATTTTAATCTTTGTTATCACTGCACTAAAGTCTCAATTGGAATTTAAAATAAGATGCCGTTCATAATCTAAACTCTTTTCACTACTGAGAAAAACGAATAACTATTATATTTTTAAAAATAAAATAACGTTATGTGTCAGATGTCAAGTACTTAGTAGTTGGAAAAAGCCATATTTATTAGATACTGTCAGTGTCTAATAAATTGATAACAGGTTCGTTACTTAAGAAATGTATGTTCAAGCGAATATCAACCTACTTTGTATTGAATGACTGTAGGAAAATGATCTTAAGGTGGGTCATGATTCAATTTGGTCGACTGTACACATGTTGAGCAAAGCTTTAAATAATACAAACTCAGAGGTCTCTAGACTTTTGGATAAGTAAACGCATTGCATTGAATAGCACTCTGTGATTGGTTCGTTTCTATTGCGTAGTTCACATCGTTTAATTTACTGACGTTTTATTATTTCAAACATAAACGTTTGTCATCTGGACGTTCCTTTTGACATCTCGACCTTTGCGTTGGGTAACCTAAGCTGTGCGTTCATTTTAAACTACACATAGTGGCGATCCCCACTTAAGCATTGTCTATAAATAGGTTTTTACGACCCTGTGTATCCACGCGCACTGTGAAACCTTAAAAGACTTGTCATATGGAACGCACTTTGATATGACAAGCCTTTTGAGGTGAATATGGGCGTTAGCCACATCTGTACCCCTAGTATGAGTTTGTTAGTTTTCGAGTTCGATCAAACGTATCGTCTCTTTTCATACATTGCCCACTAGCGCCTCTAGCGTAAACTATCAGAAACAGTGGGCAACGGTTCAAATAGTGACACTTGTCAGCCGCCTACTTAAATGGGGTATCACATCCAAAAACCTTCAATGAACAACAAACAAAAGCCAACAATAGATAAGATACTCTACTAATGTAAAACATCAGTAGATACATTTTATAATATATATTTGCATGATGTAATACTGTAGGTACTACAGTATGCCGAAATGAAAACCGGTTAATTTAAAAAATGCGATAAGTTTTAGACAATTAGTGCAAGTTTCATAAACTTTATACATCGGTATCTATTTATTGCTATATATAGATTTGTTTTCTTTTATATTGGGTCATTCGTAAAATTCAAATAACCATTTGATAAAACGACTAGTCGTATGAGTGGATTAATTTTTAGTGTTGTGTTATTTATTTGAATAAGATTCACGGTGATAGCAGATTAGATTGGTTTCAGGGCTGTAAGCGAGTAGTTTGTATAATTAAATTAATCATTAAAACTATTACGCTGGTAGCATATCTCCGCCGCGGAATCAGCAGTGAAACCGCTACAAGAATTTTGCAAACATTTCTAGATTTCCGCGAATTTGAAAAGCGAAATGTCACTCAAAACAGTTCAATTGTTTTTAGCAATCGCAGCAAAATGTTGACATTTTCATAGTCCGAGGAGAGTCAAAGCGTTACACACGCGGAACCGCTACAAAATAACGGACGGAACGCGGAGATGTAGTCGGCGTCCGAGGACGAACGGCGAAATCACGAGAGAAAGAGATAGAATCATAGTCAAATGTATGCGATAGAACAGGCGGTTTCGCTTCTGTTTCGCTTGTCTTACAACTGACGAGTAACGGCGGAACTAGTTCTGCTTTGATTCCGCATCGGAGGTGGGTTATCGGCGTAAATCTGGCTAAAAGGCATTAGTTGCACAACTGTAACTTAAATGTGGGTAGTTATGAAATTGTTGCCCATTTTAGGTGACAAGGCGGGCAATGTGGTACACTTGTACGAGCGTGACTGCTCAGTACAGAGGCGGCATCAGAAAGTAGTGGAAATTGCTCCTGCGCCTCATTTGGATCCAGAAGTAAGTGAACTTAACATTAATTAAATAAAGCGCGTGATTAACGAATTCTTTTTTTAGGGTTCCGTACCTCAAAAGGAAAAAACGGATCCTTTATAGGATCACTTTGTTGTCCGTCTGTCTGTCTGTCAAGACCCTTTATCTCAAGAACGCGTGGACGTATCAAGCTGAAATTCACATGAAATACTCAGGTCTATCGTCCCTTTAAGCTGTGAAAATATCAAACTTCTAAGCCAAGCCAATCAAAAGATACAGCCGACTATGTCGATATTTTCAACAAATTTCCGACACTCGCAAAGGAATCAAAACCTACAGGATACTTCCCGTAAACTCAGAATCTTGAAATTTGGCATGAAGCATTGTCATATGATGCAAATATAGGAAAAATTAAGGTATCAAATTGAAATTTATACCAAATACCTAGGTCTATTGTCCCTTTAAGCAGTGAAAAAATCAAACTTCTAAGTTAACGCGATCAAAAGATACAGCAGTTTATACCGAGGAACCCTCGGTGTGCGAGTCCGACTCGCACTTGGCCGGTTTTTTTAAATATAAAATGTTTTTATTTGGCAAGTAATCCCAAATGAAATGCCAAAAGCAGAGTCTTAGGTAACATTCGGTTACGCATAAAGTCAGATGTGGCACTGTGGGGTGTGTATTACCTTGTATAACAATTATATGTGGAAATGCCTTGTCACTTAATAAGAAATGATAGAACAAATTCGTGGTCATCATCGTCATCATATCAGCCAAGATACGCCTACTGTTGGACATAGGGACATATGCCTCCCCCAAGGATCTCCAAACAGATCGGTCCAGCGCTGCCCGCATCCAGCGGCTTCCCGCGACCTTCACCAGATCGTCGGGCCACCTTGTGGGAAGCTAATAACAATTGTGATAGAACAAATTCGTGGTCATCATCGATCGTCATCATATCAGCCAAAAGACGCCCACTGTTGGGCATAGGCCTCCCCTAAGGATCCAACCCAATCGGTACCTTGTGGGACGCTACTACCAATGCGTCTCCCGGTACGTGGTCGCCACTCGAGGACCATTCTGAGCTAACCTTCTCACAAAGTGCCCAGTCCACTGCCACTAAGTTTCGCAGTTACTTGAGCTATGTTGGTGACCTTGGTTCTCCTGCAGATCACATCATTTCTAATATGATCCCGCAGACAAACTGCGATCATAGTCGTCTCCATTGCCCTTTGAATGACCTTGAGTATTCTTATGTAAATTCGTTGAGCTCTGTTTGGTCCGTATAGCCTATATCTTAAAGTTGCTTTTGGAAGCTACACATTACCGCTATCTTTAACCACTAATTTATTTATTTCAATTATTAACGTTTCAGATCCGTCAGAAAATGGTAGACTGCGCAGTCCATCTCGCGAGACACGTAGGCTATGAAAACGCCGGCACTGTGGAATTTTTGCTTGACGACAAAGGAAACTTCTACTTCATCGAAGTCAACGCTAGGTATGTGATCAACTTAGACTTATAGATGTGTGTTTTAAAATGTGATTTGGAATCACTACATAGTATAAAACAAAGTCGCTATCCGCCGTCTGTCTGTCCCTATGTATGCTTAGATCTTTAAAACTACGCAACGGATTTTGATGCGGTTTTTTTTAATAGATAGAGTGATTCTTAAGGAAGGTTTATATGTATAATTCCTGCATATTTACATAAGCATTGCACCCGTGCGAAGCCGGGGCGGGTCGCTAGTATCAAAATAAATGACTTAGGAGGATTTGAAAGATTGGAGAATGAGAAGAATTGCAGACTAATTTTGATCGACTTCAAAATTGTACCTATTAATCTATAGTCAACTTGCTTTACACACCAATGAAGACTAATAATAATGTCATTTGGTAGGAATTAAGTGGTAATAACCTTATTGCGTGGGTAATAAACCTACGCAAAGAAGCCAAACCAATATACGTTCGGACGTAAATTCGCGGCATTTTTAAGGCAACACATTATACGCGACGGAAGTTCGGGTCGATTTCTGGGGCTGAATTCATACAGTTGTGCAACCGAATTTCTGTCGTGCAGTTTCCGCACTTATAGTTTTTCATATCAGCCGAATACGTCGGAACAATAAACCAGCCGCTTAACTTCGGTCACGTATGGCATATGGGCAGTGTGCTTAGACACTTGGACTTAGAAACATTCTAATTCGTCTGTTTTCATTTGGTTTTTATTCATATTCAAGAGTCTAGACATCATAATGCGTGGTGTGCAAACAGCTGCACTGTTAAGTGACGTTTCTAGACGAAACTGACAGAAAGTATCACTGTGTGAAAGAGAGACAAATGAGTTTTGAGATGGCACTACCTATTCACTGTTTATACTATAAATTTATGGTCCCCCCATTCGATCAGAAACTCCTTAGGCCTTCAAGAGAATCCTTTGCTTTTTTTCGGACAATGCCTTATTTACTTAACTCTTGCAATTGTTTCGGAAAACTTCTAAAACTGATGATTATTTCAATGTTACAGGTTACAAGTAGAACACACAATCACAGAAGAAGTGACCGGAATAGATCTCGTTCAGTCCCAGATTCGAATCGCCGAAGGTATGACTTTACCGGAGTTGGGGCTCACTCAAGACAAAATCAAAGCTGTAGGGTCCGCGATACAGTGCCGTGTGACCACCGAAGACCCGGCCAACAACTTCCAACCGAGCACTGGAAGGCTTGATGTGTTCAGGTTAGTTCTCTGATAAAATGTTTATTGAAGTAAAACATCTTTACGCACGCTTGACTTGGGAATAAGGAGGTGAACGGAAGTTACTTTTTAAAGAACAATGCCCACTCTCCATAAATTTGAAAACCTGATAATCAAAGTTAATTTATAAGTATGAAATATAGTGGAAAAATTACCTATAAGGTTAGAAATTAATATCCTATAGTCATTTTTACGATTTAAACGCAAGAAAATTTAAAAAATATCAATATAACTTTATATGTTATATGATACACATCAAAAACAGTGAAAGTATTTCAAATACGTAAAAAAACAAAGTTGATTAGATATTCTTGTTAAGTGGCAGTGGAAGCAGAGTGAAAACGCTGCGCCATATTACGTTAATATTCTATTGGCCCGAGTAAAACGTAGGCGGGGCTTGGTGCACGGCAGCCGTTTAAAGGATTCTGTTTTGTAAATGGAATGAACTTTGTGGACTGTACATGCCATCACGCTCATACTCCCATAGCAAAAGGTTGTAATTTAAGCCATGTAGTGCCTCAAAATAGTTGAGGCATCTATTAATTACGTGAAGTGAGTTTGACGATTTTTGACCCCCTCCGTCACCTGATGAGATGTCGTGAGATTTGGTTCAACCAATAGCTAATCTTGTATTTTCCGTGGTTGTAACTAGGGAATGCAATACCGGGATCCCGAAATACCATCCTCCTGCATGCCATGTGCGAGACAAATCCCGTTCGTAAAATGAATAGGATCCCGCGCGGGATCATTGCGAGTAAAGAAAAGCGAAATTCGTGTGTCAGCATAGCGCACAGCTGCGCGACAACTGACGTGATTTTGACTATCGTGACTTTGGTGGTTTGCTTGCACTTGGAAATACTCCGCGCGAGGGCGGCACATGAGAGGGTCACCCAAACGATGTGTTGTTTTGTTTACTTGCGAAATTTTACTAACCACGCGGGATCTCGCAAATATGTGTATCCCGCGGGATAGAAAAGGTCCGGTACAACAAATACAGATATTGAGAATTTCCTACGCGATTGCATTCCCTAGTTGTAACCGAGTTCTTTAGAAATTAAGTTCCCTTACCTTTAAGAAATTTCCTTTCTAATTGGCCCAGTATAATAAATTAAATTAGAACAGAAAACAATGCAATATGACGATTTTGTAAAATTTAGGAAATTGGAAAATCAAAGATTTTATAAAGAACATAGTTTTATCAATCAAAGTGATTTTTTTTCTTAAACAAATACTACTAGCGGATGAGTGCACTCTTCTTTTAACTGTTTTAATAATATAAATAATTATGTTATTAGGTAATGAAATCTAATAGTATCAACTAATCAGAGTACAGTCGGCGTGGACACGTGTAGATGTTTCCTTGTGGTCATCATTCGCTGCCCCGACTTAAGTTCATAAGATTTGCTCCTTTTAGTAAAACTATGCAATATGGTTTGCAGATCTGGCGAAGGTATGGGCATTCGTCTCGACTCGGCTTCTACTTACGCTGGTGCTGTCATATCACCCTACTACGATTCATTGCTAGTCAAGGTATGCTGTATAAGATAGTATAAAGCTCTGTCCAGACTTGAGCACGTGCATGAACCGTGCAGTTGACGTGCCTCAGAACATAGTTCGGACGCTCTTATTGGACATGTTCGCGAACGGTTCGCGTGTAAGTAATAATCTCCGACGACGAACACGATCTGTGCGGTTAGTGTGCATCTTAACCGTTATGATGTTTTTTTTTAAATTTTGTAGTGCCCATGGCATTAACCCACAAAAATCCTACAGTTGCACTTACGTCGTTTTAGAATAAGTAAGTTTTGTAATTTTAAATTAAAATAATTAGAATCAAAATTCAAGAAAATTAAAAAATACGTGTTGAGTCTTTTAATGTCTATTTTCCGTCCATATAATAAAAAAAAATACTATTAAAAACATTTAATGTTGTCAATTAGACGCGGCCAATAAGGTGCGTTCAAGGTGCGTAGTATGCATGGTTCATGCACGTGCGCAGATCTGAACATAGCTTAAGAAATGCTGTCCTGTCTACAATATAAGAGCTCAAGTTAATAAAAAGTTTGTCCTAAAATATATTATCTCATTCTTTCTTTGAGTCATCATAACAACCTTTATAATCTGACCCAGTGCTGGGACACCAGGCCTCTCCTTGTCGTCGAAGGAGGTTTAGGCAGTAGTTCACCACGCTTACCCAATGCGGATTGGTGGACGGAGTATAAGGTGATCAATAGCCCTCTGCTGTTCCATTAGTCGGCTTGTACGACACCCATTAGAGGATACGGGGTGGTGTGGTGCTATTCTGACGCCGTCGTGGTGGAGTGGTCAGTACAGCTGGCTACACATCAAGCGGTCCGGGTTCGAATCCTGGTAGCTGCAAATGTTTGTGTGACGAACACGAATGTTTGTTTGCGAGTCATGGTTGTTTATATATTTATTTAAGTTTATTTATATAAATATCTAAAATTATTATGTATATTAAAAAAAAAATGTCCGTTATCTAGTATCCGTAACACAAGTTCTTAATGATACTTACTTCGGGCTAGATAATTGGTGTGAGGGTGAAAATATATTATTATTATTATTTTTTTATTATTCTAGTCTGGCGCCATCACATGGCTGTTCTTTGAGTATTATAATACAAATCGCTTGATACTCTTCTCTGTAAAGTGTCACGATGTATTTTTCTAGTTTGACCAATATTTAAGTTACATTTCTTTTAAGTTATAATTTATATTCTACGCTAATATTTAAAAAAGAGAATATTTGTATGTTTGCGTGTTTGTAATAAATAGGTTCAAAAACTACTGAACCTACTTTAAAAATTCTTTCACTGATAGAATGGTACATATTCACTAAGGAACATAGCATGTTAGGCTTATTTTTTTCACGGACGTAGTCATCGGTGGACCGTTTGAAAATAAACCTTATTTCCGAAACTTTAAAATTTCATTTACGCGGGAAAATGCTAGTGCTTACCATCTCAATTTAAAAAATCGAGAGTGTCTCCCCTTGACTTTCTCGTATAACGGAAACGACTCATAAGTTGATAGAATCCTTATATTTTGATGTCAAATGTTAAATTTAGTTCCAATAAGTTAGAGCATACTAGAGTTATCGTGCTAACGCTCAGACACACACAGACAATTCCAAAAACGGTATTTTTGGACTTAAGGAGGTCCAAAACGTGTAAATCCGTCAAAATCTCGAGGTCGAATTTTTTGGCGATTACAAGACCTCTATACTACGTATACGAGAAATTAAAAATTGCTCTGTTACTAAGTCTATATCTACATATATCATAGCCTAGTTCAAGAACAGTCCACAGGAAGGTCATACACTTATCACTTTCAAGATGTAGGTCGTTCGTGTTCATTATGTAAACTATCTCCTGAGTGTTGTTATGGAATGACAAGTAGGCTGATTGCAACAGCATGTCTCATTTATTACTATGCACATACTGATATACAAGGCAAAATATAGCGATATATTTTACGTTATAATGCAATTGTAATAAGAGTTATTTTGCATTGCAAGTGTAGAAGAACGTGCTTAGGCAAGTTCTTCTACATTTATTGGTATTTCAAGAGTTTATTGTATGTAGAAGCGAATGAAAACTATAAAGTTTCTAATCAATGAGCGGGATGTGAACCCTTGACTGATCGGGTAACTGCTCTTCCAACTGAACTATACAGGACTTCGTTCAAGGGGTATGATCACCTTTTTTTTGTTGACGGGGAGGTCAAATTCATTTACGCATCGTCCCTGCGGGGTGGTGCCAATCACTGGGGATATGTGGGACTCGAGGTAAAGGCGTTCCCTCCATACCCACTAAACATCCTCCCCGGCCTGACGTCCAGTGCGCTATTACGGGACGGCTCAGGATCTGCGCACGTGAGCGCAACCACACCGAGACGGGGGGGGGGGGGGGGGGGGGGGGTATGATCACCTAGTATTCCGTCCAGCAATCCGCATTGGGCAAGCGTGGTGGACTACTGCCTAAACCTCCTTCGATGACAAAGAGCCTTCTGTGTCCCAGCAGTGGGTCGAGTTATAAAGGCTGTTATGATAATGTCTATGTATATATACTGGATTATTATTTCGTAGGTAATCTCCCATGCGCAAGATCTACCCGCATCCGCGGCTAAAATGAACCGCGCACTACGAGAGTTCCGTATCCGCGGTGTAAAAACCAACATACCGTTCTTGCTCAACGTATTGGAGAACCAGAGATTCCTTAATGGTAATTTGTTTCTATCAATTAAACTTACACAGATTTACAGGATTACAGGAATAATTTCATGAATAGAATTATTTGAAGTTGATCGCTGCTCATGGTGTTGTAGTCAGTAATGTTGCCTACTCATTAACATTGTGTGTTGAACATGAAAATTCGTTTACGGATCCTAGTTGTATACATATACAACTAGGATCCGTAAACGAAAAGTCATCCTGTATACACATGTATACAGGATGACTTTTCAAGTGGCCGTAGATGGCCAAATCCGAAGCTATGGGGAATAGCGAAAAGTACTCAAAGGAGTCTTGCGCCCAATTTTGATGAAAACTAAAATTGCGTCATTGGATTTTTGAAATATCAATAATCCTATCCAAGATTCAAACCCGCTGATATAAAAAAATAGCACTGTATTATTACACCATTCAATAGTGTCGCTAATAAAGAACAAATACTGGAAAATAATGACAACTCAAGGAGCTCAGTTTTAACAAAATACTTTTTTAATTTTTCTTACGTTACCATTATATCTTAACAAATTATTGTTACAAACTAATGATGCAATGAAATGATGAATTAAAAACTTGATCGCCAATTTAATAGACGTCTAAGAGCGGTTTCGTACAAGCAATTACATCCTTTTGCGCTTAAAAAAACGGGACTCGCATACACGGGCTTATTTCGTGTTCGTTCGAACCGGTAGTGGTGAGGCAGTATCATCATGGATTATATGAGATTATAAGCGCTTCAATCAACGTACGAGTTGCACGTGTGTCACAAGACGCACCTACACGCGCTTCCAAAAACGAGCTTATATGCGCGTATAAAACGCTAGTCTGAAACCGCCTTTACTGTATTCCTTATAATTGGTGTTGAAGCCAAGGGACATTAAACTGTCATAATGAATTACTAGTACTTTTCGACTAACAGATAACCGTTAATAACTTAGGTTGCCCTTGTTGAGCTTTAGTAGCTCATCACGACGCTTACGTACGGAGCTTTAAAAAATGTAACTATTACATTGTATATAACTTTTTTACAGGCTCGGTCGACACGTACTTTATCGACGAACATCCCGAACTATTCATGTTCAAAACATCCCAGAACAGAGCTCAGAAAATCCTCAATTACTTGGGTTACGTCCTGGTAAATGGACCCGCTACCCCGCTAGCGACCGGTATACCGCCATCTGACGTCAAACCTTATATACCTCCAGTACCTTTGGGTAAGTGTTACCATGTTTTTCCATATGAATTTACATCCTATTAGATTTGACAATTAAGATTTTAAAAATTATTCCAATAATTGTTTATTTAAAAAATTTAAAGGAAGAACATAAATTGTTAAATTTAATTTGCTCTCAGCACAAGTTTATGGGGACAAATATAAATACCCTCAGATTGTAATAAGGTATTTTATTATAACATACATACTTTGTAATTATAATTCAACCCATTTAAATTTTATACACCTGTCGATACTTTAAAGTAGATTCATATAACCATTACAATGTTTCACTTTGATAGTGAGTCATATATTTTATAGATAAAGATTCTGTCATTTTAAATTCATACGATTGTGAAATAGAATAATAATGATAGCAAGGATCATACTAACAACTATTATTCAGTAGTGTGTTTTTTAACTAGCACCATAGATTACCTCCTAATAGATACCGCATGAATACATATTTGTTAGCAACCTAGTTCACTAAAATTGGCGGTAAGCACGGGGTGAGGGGCATTTACCTGACGCGCTGTGATTGGTTATTTCAAAGTACAGCTAATAGATAGTGATGTGACCATATCATTTTTTTAAGTATCGACTATAATCGGTAATTTTGCAAACGATATTAAGGATTATCAATGAATATTTTTCAGACACATTTGAATGAAAAGAATGTATAATATAATGATTTCAATCATACGTAGGTATATAAAAAATGCCGAAAGCAATTGCTATTTTCATTTATTTTGAAATTTGAGAGATATGATATCGCCGAATAATACCTACAATGTCAATAAAGTAACTCAAATTTATAATAATATAAGTGACGAAAACCTTGTGAAAGCTGAAAAAGATAAAGAAAACAAATATCTTGATTTAGCTCACGAGATTGTTGACATGTGGGACATCGATTCAGCAATTATTGTTCCGATAGTCATATCTGCACATGGACTGATAGCCAAGAGCCTCGATAAACACCTGAAGAGGTTCGCGTTAGGTGGTTGGATCAAGAGTCAGATGCAGAAGGCAGTACTTCTGGTAGCCGGGACCCTGATCTTGCTGCCGATTTTTATATTGTTAAATGTTATATTTTTTAGTGTTTATACATTGTAAAATTTTAATATTTAGAAATATAATTATGTATGTATCTTAAATGTAATAAAGGATAGGAAAGGAACCTATAATTTTTCATTTCTATAAAACAGTAGCAAACTTAAGCAATTAGAAAAAAACCGGTTTTAAAACCGGGTAGCCGGTTATAAAAAAGAAACCCGAAATTAAAAACCGGTTTTGTTTATGACCCGTTTTTGCATTCCCTAGAGCTGTGAACAGTTTCGGCGATATAACATCACGCCTTGCTTGAGCTGTATGGGTTTTGAGTTCTGGTCCTGAAAGTGGACTGGCATAGTGGCGTTTTCATACAATGACCGCAACACTTGGATGTGTCTATAGTCTATGTGGCACCTCTGGAGTGACTGGAGTATGGCCCAGGTCTCGACAGAATCGAAGGCTTTGTCTTCGGTCTTCTGTATAACCTGCCGCAGCGTATGTATGTGATAGTACTGAAGCCTTTTGGGAATCCGGCTTGTTCGGGAGGCTGGAAGTCATCAAACCTGCGCGCGAACGATTCGGTATAACTCCTTTCAGAAGCTCCGCTGTAACTCCGTCGTCACAGAGTTACACTTATCTCATACAGGCTGATGTTCGGGATATTTTCGGTGTAGTGTCGGGTCAATTTGGCTCTTGGATCGGTGGCCTGAATGACTGGTGTGTGTGATGTCGCGTAAAGCTGTTAGTAAAAGTTCAATCTCGGCCAAATGTATGTGTGAAAGAATACAATAAAGACTTTTTTCTATTTACATGCTAATATAATTATGTCAAATGACAATTTTTTTTTATTCTTTATTTAATTTGGAACAAAAAAAATATATATAAATTTAACAAACTTAATAAAAAAATATTAAAAGTTTAAACTGCATAATTTTTTAGCTACTTCTGATTTTGGTTGTGCTAATATGTTTTGTACTAAACCTATGTCTCGAATATTTAATTTAAATTCTATAAACAGCGATTCCCTTTCAGCCCCGTTCTTGACACAGTCCATCAGCATATGTTGTACATCTTCTATTTTGCCACAAGCATTGCAATTAGGTGAATCAGTCTTTTTCATTAAATATGCAAACTTTGCTGATGGATAATGCCCAGAACGAAGGCGTACTGCAATTTTGATATAGTTTCTATTCAAGTTGTTATCATCAAACCAAGGCACGCGGGTAGGTTCTCCTTGTATAGATTTATACCATATCCCCTTGTCAATGGAAACCATATCAAAATGCTCTTTCCATTTTAGATAACATATATTTTTATAATTAGGTATATATTCCGTATAGTCCGGCAAGTATTCAAACACATTTCCCATACTCGCCGCGTCCTTTGACACAAGGTCTGCCTTCTCGTTACCTACAAGACCAACATGGGCGGGAACCCATTGAAATATCAGTTCAGTATTTTTATTTTTTAAACTATGAATGACTTTAAGAATATCATAGGCTATCGTTACACCTCTGAAACCAGAGGCGCAGCGAGCCAAATGCTGTAAACCGCTTTTGCTGTCGGAGAGAATAACAAATTTATTAAGTTCCTTATCAATCGCATATGACAAGGCTTTAAATATTGCAATGAGTTCCAGCGTCATAATGGACACTTGCGCTTGAATCTTGAAACCAGCTGTTAAATTCAATGTTTGATCAAAATAACCTGCACCCAAACCTTGAGAACTCTTTGAACCATCAGTAAAAATCTTGTGCCAACCTTCGTATTTATAATATATTTCTCTAATCACTCTATTTCTCAGTAAGTTAGGTTCGTATGAATTTTTTGGTTCTTGAATGCTGCTTAGATTCAGTTTTAATATAGTATCAAATTCAATACCGGTTATCCATATGTCTAAGCTAAACATATTAAGAACTTCAGTAGAAGCGTAATTGGAGTGAATAGCTTCTCTGTACACTTTTGTAAGTAGAGGTATTTTTTTGTGTTGCCAGTAATTATTTTGATCACACAGGTTACTTAGCTCAGATATAGACATTTTTTTCTGAACGAACCAACAATGACAACCATCAAAATATTAAAATTTAACCACTTCGAACGTCAAATGTTTGACAGGAAAGTAGGCAAAACCGTTTATATGAGAAAATGAAAATGTTGGTTTAACTATCTTCCTCGCAATTTTTCCATATTTTCTCACCGTTTAAACCTTCCCTGGACTACAACAAATATTTCAAAACTAAAATCAGCTAAATCGGCCCAGCCGTTCTTGAGTTTTAGCTTGACAAACGAACTACGATTGATTTTTATATATATATAGATTTCTACCTCATCAGTCGCCATCATGAGGTCTGTTACCATTCCATTATCTCCAAGCACTCCCTAAATGAATTAAAATGGGGGACACCCAGAATTTAATGCTAACACTAAGAAAGGAGATAAATACCGAGGACATGGCTGTATGGGCTAGTTCGCTTTGCTTTTTCGTTTTATTGAGATAAAAGTAAGAAATAAATACTCTTTGAGAAACCTCAAAATATTTGCTATAAGGTTTTATCATTAACATATTTTTCCGATTGCCAAATTAAAATTCATTAATACCAGTGTTTTTCGGTTATATTCACGATTCAAATATAATATTATTATCATTATATGTTAACTTTTAACAAAATGTTAATTTTAAAACATAGAATTATCGATTTTATAAATATTTTTAGTAATATCGTAAATTATTACATTTTGATTTAAGTAAAATATTCGATACATAATCGAACATAAAAATATCGGTATCGATACGGACATGAAATCAAAGTCACGTCACTGCGCTTTCTTTAGACAGAGACATCATTATAATAATAAATAAGAGTAAAAGAGACAGTGTCAAAATGTCGTCAACGCCCAATTTGTGACGTAACTTGTCAATGTTGATTTAAGCCAATATAAGTTGACCTCTGATGCAAATTTAAAAATTTTGTAATAGAAATTATAATTTTCTTACTGGTGAAATGTAGGCTACCTTTTTGGTAATTAGAGGTCTTGGGTGATTTTCCACGCCATTTTACAGCACAGGAAGCCATTGTAATGTTAAACTAATGTTTTTTGTGTCCAAACCAGTGCATAAATCTAGCGTGTCTACGGGTCACAGATTTGGTCGAGACTAATGTTAAGATTATTGGAGCAGTTTTGCATGCTAGCTAAAGCAAGTATGTGTCGTGCGCGTCGGTTGCCTTGTATGCGGTATCTATTAGGAGGTAATCTATGACTAGCACAAACTATGATACTTGTGTATTGATTTACATAGTTAGGGTAGTAAGCAATTGTGGTAACTTTACGTCCAAAAGTTCACTCATATTTTAATAACTTTTCATAATAATGTATTGACTTGCACTTCATGGTTTCCCTAAATCCCATAGGTGCCATAATGTAACCTAAGTGCAGATTTCAAATTCTCTAGTAGTCTCAGATTACTAAACAAAAGGCAGGATGTTGACTCGACAAAGCTCCCGGTGTACCACAGACGTTACTTATTTTCTAAGTAACAAAACTTACGCAATGGATACTCTAATGTGTTTAAGAGTGTATGAGTACTCGCTAGTTTGGCAAGGCGGCCCGTTTACAGTTAGCAGGTGGGAAAGGTAGACAGGAATATAATTTACTGTTGTTAAATTCGAAATATTGTTTTTTATACATATATGTTATACGGAATATTATCAAAAATAAATAATTCATATTGCCAGACCTTTTCTGTGGGCGCTAAATCCTATACTTATCTCAAAAAAAAATTGGCAATATTCCATACGCAATGTTGCAAAGTTAAAAAACCGCCTAAATGAACTGGCTTAATTTTTTTTACTCTTTATTTATTTTTGATAATATTCTATTGTATCACCAGAATGTGACATTGTGTGGCACGGGGGAGGGGGGGGGGGGGGGGGGGGGGTGTCAAAAGCTTTGTGACGTTACCTACATGTTAAAATAAAACACGAAATTTATATGTGAATAAAAAAATCTAAAAATTTTCGAACTCGATCTATATTTTTAATACTTTAGCACTCTCGCTATGAGATTATCTCTCTTGCAATAACAATCAACTTCTAGAGCGGCGTTGTAATGCAAGTTAGACACAAAATTCACGAGAGTTCTGGTAAGGGTTTGAGTAGGTTTAAGAAAAAAAAAGGAAAAATTAAAATAACTGTTTATTTTGATTATTTCTAAATACATGCATAAAATTAAAAAATGTGTGACGTCACATCAGGGGGGAGGGGTTCTAAAAATGTGACAACTTGTGACAAGGACGGGGGGAGGGGTTAAAAAGTCCTAAAATTCGTGTGACGTAATTTATGGATGGCCCCCTACCTTTCCTAACTGTAAACCGGCCGCCTTGCCAAGCTAGCGAGTACGCATACACATATTAGGGTATGCATTGCGTAAGTTTAGCTACTTCGAAAATAAGTAACGTCTGGGGGCCCTTTTTTGCTGACGGGGAGGTCAAATGCATTTACGCATCGCCCTGCGGGGTGGTGCCAACCGCAGGGGATATGTGGGACTCGAGGTAAAGGCGTTCCCTCCATACCCACTAAACATCCTCCCCGGCCTGACCTCCAGTGCGCTATTGCGGGACGGCTCGGGATCTGCGCACGTGAGCGCAACTACACCGAGATCGATCCCAATTGGTGCACAAGGAGTGCCTAGACGGGCTAGGCACTCCTTGTGCACCAATTGGGATCTGCGCCTCCTAGAAGCGCGGGCGCAGTCTCTTTACCACAAAAACGTTTCTATGCTACGTATTAAAAGGCTAGTGTGTTTCCTTTAACTATCCTCCACTCCCACACGTCCAAGTCACGTCTCGCACCCAATGTTTCTAAGTTACCGTGTGGCAAACATTTTGCTATGTGTGGCAGTTTCCAAATTTGGAATATTTTAGCCAAATAAGCTTTTCATTTACAGCCTTATTCATAAACACTCAATAAACCTATTTTAGTTATTTCCTTGTCAAAAAGTGTTTTGTCCCATTCATCTTATGCCAGAGTGACAGAGACAAACTATTTATAAATCTCTAATAAATTCACTTGTTTTACTGAATAAGGGGGTTAGTGTTTACTTACCGGCCACACTCCGCTGCTCCGTGTGGTCCACCTGCCTTTCAATCAATTAATCAATCAAATTATTCATTTATATTCATGAACATGGGTACTTTTGTTTAGTAATCTGAGTTTGCACAAAGTTATTCCTTAAAAAACCTTTTAGAAAACTGTCTTCCGATGAAGCATGAAATTTTATCAAAATACTGATGTTATTTAATTCTAAATTTTTATTACGTTTTTTTTACAGACAGCTCTGGGTATGGTAGGTTCAAAATTAAAGTCTTTAAGTGTGCATATTAATAATGCTATATTTTATATATTTGTATTTTTGGCTTAAAAACATACCGTGGAGTGTTGAATATATTTTTATATTTAATATGCAAGAATATTGTATTAAAAGTTTATTTGCATACTAAAATTTCATACTTCATATTTATTTACGAGTGAAAAGTTAGCTTTATTATTGTCATCATAACAAGTGTGATTTATTTATATTATGCCAGTTTAATTTTTTATAAGTAGTGTCCAATAATCTTTGTAACTAAAGTAATCCCAACAGTGCATACGAAATATGTTTATCATACCTTTTTCTTTTGAACAAATGACTGGCGATATTAAGGAATAGTAACTATAAAACTAAAACTATTATAAAAATAAAAAATGTCTCAATTTACTCATACCGTAATATGGAATAAGATAATTATCATTACCACACTCAAGAAACTTTCATAAGGTGATTGTATTAATGCACACATTTCATTATTAACAGTGTGACCATATTTTTATTAATTTCCCCATGTTCTAAAAGTAACAGTAATATAGAAATACCTACCTACATCTACTATATTATATCTACAAGAAAAAATATTCAGATAATACTCAAAATGCATGTAGTTACAATTTTAAATTTTTTATCTCCGTCACGTTTTAACTCAATCCAATAGAAAGAGATAGGTAATGTGCCCTACTTTAACTAAAAGGGCATCCACTTCCTAGCCAGAAACCTACTTAACAAAGACTTAAGTGACTCATTACTTCAGTTAGTCCCTTCATAATTTTGTGAGCTCATTGAATTCCTAAATATCGCAGTCATCCACAATGCACTGGGGTTCCACTGTGTAATAATATGTGCACTTCATCGGCATTAATGCACTAAGCCATTATGTTTACTAAACATGTTTTTCAGACCTTTCCCCTGAGGCCATTAAAAGACAAGAACTAACGGGCGAGAACACAGGTAAAAGCATTTCTGCATACCTTACATATTCCAGGAAATGCTTTCGAAAGCCGAAGTTGAAGTTATTAGACCTTTTCGGCTTCCGAAAGTCGACCAAAATAACCTCAATCGGGTTGATTATACCGGTCGAGGAGTTTACTCGTCTTGGTCGAACATTGTAACATTCTTAAATAATATAAGATTACGGTTCAAATTACACTGTCAAGTATTTACAGTGACTACTAACGTTCCTACTTATCTCTGTTAAAGCTCTAACTTTGCTAATGCAGGCAAATACGGAGATCTAATTTTTTTTTAAGAAAAATGGTCGGTACTGACGATTTTATTGTATGAGAACCATCGAAGTTGTGTTAAATAATGACAAAAATTATTATCCAATTTTTGAAGGTGCGTTTACTCTGAAATTCTGATTGGTTGAAATGTTGCAATCTTAACTAAGTTATACGAATTGATTGCCCATTTAGTATTTGTACACATTAAATTCCATAGCAATTGATAGATACCATTGCATAAATTACCCACTAACTTAGTGTTTTAACAAATTACGTGTAACTAATACTAACAAAAAAAACGAACTATTCAGGTATGTATTTCATGGCTGTATATTACTTATCAATGTATTAAATAGGAGAGTTTTTGTTTATTTAATTACAAAAATACATGCATTATCCCTTTGCATATTCTCTAGTCACGATTGAAAAGTAAGATACCTTCACATGACCACTGAAAAATCTTAAGTCGGGCATACTAATGTCCGGATTAACTAGTAAAACAAATGAACAATTTTCTTTAATTTTTTGTAGGTAATAGTTATAAACATTTTTGTAATCACATATACTACAATGGCTATAGAGTAATTAACACGCAATATTCTTATTCTTATGCAAAGGGTTCTCAGAGCACTTCGATCCTATGGGATCTTTTGTGCTTCCCCTTTCCTTATCACCCATCCCCGCCAACATCGAAAACATTTTGTTTAGTTTCACGGTGTTGGCGGGAATAAAGTCTATAAAGTAATAAATACTACTCAGAATGTTAAATCACAAAATGACATAAAGCCACATAGAAGATACTTAAGGAATTATCAAACAACCAGTCCATTCTTCAAAGTCAAATCTATACCAAGATTTGTTTCTTCTATAGCTGTACAACCACCGAGAGGCTACAAACAGATCCTTGACGAGGGTGGTCCAGAAGCGTTCGCGAAGGCAGTTAGGCAGAACAAAGGTCTGCTTCTGATGGACACGACTTACAGAGATGCTCACCAGAGTCTGCTCGCTACTAGAGTTAGGACACACGATCTTCTCGCCGTATCGCCTTACGTAGCGCATAACTTCAGCAAATTGTATTCGCTTGAGAACTGGGGTGGAGCTACTTTTGATGTGGCGCTTAGGTAAGTTTGTAGAAGAATTTACATCTACCCTATAGATTAATTTTCACACTTTAAACAGAGGCCGAGGTTACTGCGGGCACGGTCCGCCTGATGATCAGGTGTTATATAGCGTTTCTTTTATAAAATGACTAGCTGCCTTGACAAAAGTTCTGCCATATTATTTGCTATTTGGCGGTATAAAATATACTTACGACCTATTCTATACCTTTTTTTTGTTGTCGGGGAGGTCAAATGCATTTAGGCATCGTCCCTGCGGGATATGTGGGACTCGAGGTAAAGGCGTTCCCTCCATACCCACTAAACATCCTCCCCGGCCTGACCTCCAGCGCGCTATTGCGGGATGGCTAGGGATCTGCGCACGTGAGCGCAACTACACCGAGACCGTCCCAACGCTGCCCGTCTAGGCACTCCTTGTGCACCAATTGGTGGCCAGCAGCCCACAGGGGCTACCGACTAACGCCAGCCCCTGTCGGCCGCTGGCCGACGCCGGCCTTATAGACCGCCTCCTCACCGACGGCTGCTGGTGCGGGTCGTGGCCTTGAAAAGGGCCGTCCGGAACTAGCCGTGGTGGGAAAACAAAAACAACTCGACGATGGCATGTGAATTCGTATGCCAAGGGACACTCAACATCAAAAGCCACACACCCGCTGAGAAAGTTTCCCCACCACGTTACCAGGGTCCGCCACGAGGAGGATTCCGGACCTATTCTATACCTACCAAATATACGTACGTTCAAAGGGACTTTTCTAAACAGTACAGATTACTCCATTTATCCTCATTTAGCTCAAGCAATCTATACTAATATCTCAATAGTGATAAAAGGCAGCACTATTTGATTGCAGTATTCTGGTAAGGTTGACCTTATCCCCAGGTCGGGTACATCAAATTCAAATGTGTTATTGGATCGAACATCTTCCGAAAAACTGAAATAACGATTTAAACAATGTGCTTTGAGCTGCGTTCAAGAAAAGTTCGTAGAAATCCAACTCGATTTCTACTATTATTCAATATAACGCTATTTCAGGTTCCTCCACGAATGTCCGTGGGAACGTCTCCGTGACATGCGCGCCATGATTCCGAACATTCCCTTCCAAATGTTGCTGCGTGGTGCTAATGCCGTAGGCTACACCAACTACCCTGATAACGCCGTCTTCAAGTTCTGTGAAATGGCTGTGAGTACTTTAAAATAAATGTATATCTTTATATTACGAGATGGCAAACAAAGCTTGCGGCCCATCTGGTTTTAAGTGTTTACCGTCGCCTATAGACACTTGCAATATTAACCGCTTATTACTCGGTTACTGTCAATGGAATTTAATTGACGTTTAATACTTGACAGACATGACACATTGGCAGAAAACTACCTGTCCTTACCAGGACGTCATGTCCTAGGAACTTTTGTTACATTTCAAACTCAATGCATTATTGTTTAACCCAACAAATGTGATATTGTAATCACAGGTTCAATGCGGAATGGACATATTCCGAGTTTTCGATTCTCTCAACTACCTCCCGAATCTGATCCTCGGTATGGAAGCAGCGGGCAAAGCTGGAGGCGTGGTGGAAGCGGCTATCTCTTACACGGGCGATGTCTCAGATCCTAGCAAGAAGAAATACGACCTCAAGTACTATACCAACCTGGCTGATGAGTTGGTGAAGGCTGGCACTCACGTATTGGGCATTAAGGATATGGCGGGATTGTTGAAGCCACAAGCTGCTGAGTAAGTAATAATAATAATACAATATATTTCCGCGCTCACAAATTTTGTAATGAATACTAGATAACGGAAAAATATACATTATGAATTAAGGAATTTATATTTTTATAAAACGTACTTATGTTCATCACAGAAACATTTGTTCCTACCAGGATTCGAAGAAATTCAAGTTTCGTTAGAAAATAATGCCCATATTGCCTTGTAATTCATACCTTGCCTTGTCACTCATAGTTTTGCCTTAGTTAATAATAACGCTAGGTCTTATAAAATTTTCTTTATTAAATTTTTAAGTTAAACTTCTTTACGCACGCTAGACTTGGGGATTAAGCTGACAAGAGCGTTACGAGGATTACGAAGTTGAGAGGGCGTTGCGAGCGGAAGTTGAGAGGGAGATATAAGTTAGTGAAGATAGAAAAAGGGTTACGTTTCGTATTTTATTATTATTATTACAGAAGTTTTACTTCAGTCATGTGGTCTAAAGCTCACTCGATTTTTTTTATTAAAGTTAAGACGCCATCATGCCCTCATCGTTTTGTTCCTTTTAGGCTTCTAATCAAAGCGATCCGCGACAAACACCCGGACGTACCAATCCACGTACATACGCACGATACATCGGGTGCGGGCGTCGCTTCGATGCTCGCTTGTGCCAAAGCGGGAGCCGACGTAGTGGATGTAGCAGTCGATTCCATGTCTGGACTCACCAGCCAGCCTAGCATGGGAGCCATTGTTGCGTCGCTACAGGGAACCCCGCTTGACACTAGTAAGTATAATGTGAGAGCCATATGGTTCTTCCAAATTGTTAGAAGCAATAGGTATTACGTCCGGTGCGGATGTGGCTCCCATGTTAATTTGTGCCAAAGCGGGAGCCGAGGTAGTGGATGTAGCAGTCGATTCCATGTCTGGACTCACCAGCCAACTTAGCATAGGAGCTTTCTTGCGTCGCTACAGGGAACCCGGCTTGACACTAGTAAGTATAATGTAAAGGCCATGTGATTCTTCCAACTTTTTAGAAGGAATAGGTATTACTTCCGGTGCGGATGTGGCTCCCATGTTAGTTTGTACCAAAGAGGGTGCCGACGTCTTAGCTACAGCAGTCGATTCCATGTCTAGACTCACCAGCTAGCCTAGCATAGGAGCCATTGTTGCGTCGCTACAGGGAACCCCGCTTGACACTTGTAAGTATAATAGGAGAGCCATGTGGTTCTTCCAACTTGTTAGAAGGAATAGGTATTACGTCCAGCGCTGGTGTGGCTTCGATATTAGCTTGTGCCGAAATGGGTACCAACCACAGAAATAAATCAAGATAGAACGGTGAAGTGGGTGTGTCCCGCGTGCCGAAATCTTGTCATATTGACAAGATATCTCAAAAGTTCCGTCAGTGCGCGTCGTGACTCGTCACAGAACGTTATCAGTTATTAATTAGATTAAGGCTTAAATGAGTACACTATCGATTATGAATATGATTCTTGAGCATTCTTGCGTAGCAACAGAGATCCCCGCTTGGCATTATTAAATATTATCTTATGGTCATTTGGTTATTCCAACTTTTTAGGAGGAATAGGTGTGGCTTCTATCTTGGCTGGACCAAACTTCGAGCGAAACAAAAAAGTCAGTTTCTAATGAAAAAAATTACATAATTGTTTAGATATTTCACAAT
The DNA here is from genome assembly GCA_955850985.1 of Elophila nymphaeata. Taxonomy (NCBI): domain Eukaryota; kingdom Metazoa; phylum Arthropoda; class Insecta; order Lepidoptera; family Crambidae; genus Elophila; species Elophila nymphaeata. Next base: position 6,690,765 of record OY039080.1, on the reverse strand, counting down.
TGTATTTGCCTCATTTATTATTACTTTCTCGTATACGTAGTATTTATAAAGTCTTGTAATCGTCAAAAAATTCGAGCTTGAGATTTTGACGGATTTACACGTTTTGGACCTACCTGAGTTAATATTTTTTTTTTTTCGAATTATGTCTATGCGTTTGTCTGTGCGTTAACACGATAACTCGAGTATGCTTTAACTTATTGCACCCAAATTTAACAGGCGTGTATGACATCAAAATATAAGGTTTCTATCAACTTTTAAGTCGTCGATCACGAAAGTTAAGCAACCAAACGCGTAGTCGGTACTCCAATGGGTGACCAAAATTTAACATGCATGTATGACATCAAAATATAAGGTTTCTATTGACTTTTGAGTCGTTTACGGTATACGAGAAAGTCAAGGAGAGACCACTCCCGATTTTTTTTCAGCTGCTTTTGAGAACACAATTGAAAGCCTTATTAGGAGTCAATATTAGGATCCATTCTTGATTGCACCATTATCAGAACTGACGTCCTGTGTTACAACGATGAAAAATTGTAACCAATTTAAATTTTTTCTCCCACAGATATTACATTACCAAAGGTCTCCGAATATTCTGCTTACTGGGAACAAGCGCGTACATTGTACGGACCCTTCGAATGTACATCCACAATGAAATCTGGCAACGCCGACGTGTACCTTAACGAGATCCCTGGCGGACAGTACACCAACTTACAGTTCCAATCGTTCTCATTGGGCCTGGGACACAGATTTGAAGAGGTTAAGAAAGCGTACAGGTAAATAGAAGTTCTCTAATAAGCACTCCATCATTCCGATCTTTTACGACGAGTGTACAACCGACAAGTTCCCGGTATACCACTTGTAGGCGATAATAGCGTGACACTGACGTATTTGAATGACATGTAACCCGCCCTCCAATACCGGTTTGAGCTAGTAAGAGCAAACTATGTCTGCGCGGAGAGGAGGCGACCTGGGAAAGCAGAGTGAAGACGCTGCGCCTTATTGGCTGCGCCATATTACGTTAACATTCTATTGGCCGGAGTAAATAGTAGGCGGGGCTTGGCGCACGGCAGCTGTTTAAAGGATTCTGTTTGCTAAATGGAATACTGGTAATTTTGTTGGCTTTATGTACATCAGTTTTCAGTCTCGGTTCGATGAATGTCTGACGCGGAATGGAAGACATTTCAACAATGTGATATTTATACTAGAAAAATGCACTGAAAAAAATCGACTTGCCTCAGGCGGAGGCAACTATTAAATATCACATAAATCACGAACCAGCGAAGTAGTCTACTCGCATGGTACGAGACAAAAAAAATTGCTCTCGTGTGAAATATACAACTTTTCAACTCTCCTTATAGGTGTGAAAAACAAGGCAATACTTTAATACATGTTTATTTTCTTAAAGTAACCATTAAAAATTAAAAGTAAGATTACCAAAATAATTGAGATTGTACGTTACAGTCTTGTTCAAAGCTCTCAGCAAAAAGTGTTTTCCTTCTAGATTTTACGAAGCAAAAGAGGTCTTTTGGTGCTGGAGAGGTGAAAAATATAAAATTTTATAATCTTATACTTAGACCTACGACAAAGCCGAAGTGTACGCATTCTTTACATTAAAGCAAGAAACATAAAAAAAAATATTGCTGGGAAACTATTTTTATTTTTGGGTGTTAAAAAGCTCCAAACAGCGTTCAAACCTCCCAGCCCGTAGGCACTTGGCGACGTGCGCGACGTTCGGTCGGCTGAGTTGAATGGCCCCGATATCGAGTGGCTACATTGAGCGCTGACGTTTTAAAGACATTTTTTGGTATGAAATACTTAAAATTTTGATGTTTTTTGGACAAAAATTAAGAAATAATGTTTTCAATTAGTTTTTTGGTATGAAATACTTAAAATTTTGATGTGTTTTTGGACAAAAATTAAGAAATAATGTTTTCAATTAGTTTTCATATAAATCTTGAAAAAAAAATCTAACTTTAAACTTCAATAACTTCTTAACAAAACGTTCCTAATGATATACATGAGCAGAATACGCAGTTCCCGGCTTTGTCCATAGGTCTTTTTACACCCGTTATACTTATTATCTATAGGTAGTTTGGTACATAGGGTATCAAGCGGGCACCTAACCATACTAAAATAGTCATATAATGGTGATATATAAATTCTAAATTGTATAAATAATTTTGTAATTTTTCATGCATGTTTCCGATCGAACTATTTGTATAGAGAAGTCAAATTTATTTTTAAAATTGAATTTTTTATATCAGTATTTGTATGACTGTGCTAGCATGCATCATGTATACTCCAGATGAATTGATTCACAAGTTTTATTTTTACTTTCACGTATACTTAGTATAGTGGAAGTCTTGTAATCGTCAAAAAATTCGACCTCGAGATTTTGACGGATTTACACGTTTTGGACCTCCCCGAGTCCAATAATACCGTTTTTGGAATTATGTCTGTTTGTGTGTTAGCACGACAACCCTATGCTTATATTGCAACCAAATTTAACATGCATCTATAACATCCAAATATAAGGTTTCTATCAACTTTTGAGTCGTTTCCGGTATACGAGAAAGTCAAGGCGAGACCATTCCCGGTTTTTTGAAAATGCATGTGAATACATTTGTGATACCTTGTATTTTGGTAATCGTTACTAAAACTTGCAGAGAGGCCAATCTCCTCCTTGGAGACATCATCAAAGTGACGCCGTCGTCCAAAGTGGTGGGCGATCTAGCTCAATTCATGGTGCAGAACAAACTCACAGTTCAAGAAATAGAAGAAAAGGCTGAGGACCTATCCTTCCCCAAGTCCGTAGTGGAATATCTGCAGGGTGCTATCGGTATACCTCATGGAGGATTCCCAGAGCCGTTTAGGTAAGTGAAACTTTGTAAATAAAATAAATTTTACTGATTTAACTCCCATGTAATTGTCTTATTTGATGAAATAATTAAATCTACCGTCACTTTATTATAATTTTGGAGTGTTCCGAAAAAAATATTTACAATGTGTGATACTTGCGCAAATCTAAGAGAGAGAGAAACTGAAAACTTTGTTTAGGTGTTTTAAACAAACTTACCACTAAAGGGTAATAGTAGCTATAAACCCAAATAAGGTAATGGTATATTAACCACCTAATTTTGAACTTTACTGCCTTGAGATAAGGTTTAAAGACAATTTAATTTTTTCATCTTGTAAAGAGTGCGCGTCTTGACCCAGCGTATTTTATTTTCTCAGATCCAAGGTGCTCAAGAATATGCCAAGAATAGAAGGTAGAGCTGGTCAAGAGTTAGCGCCTCTTGACTTCGTACAGTTAAAGAAAGATCTCCAAGAAACATATCCTGACGTAAGTGAATTGACTACTTTTCTTAACAACTTTCACTAAGGTCCAAAAAATCCCGAAAAATCTGATTTGATATCATGAAAGTGCGGCAAAGACTCCTTGTTTTTATAATGATTTGGATTAAAAAAGAATTTTCGTAGCTTACTTCGTAATTAATGTCGTCAGTCGTGACATGAGTGTGGCAACAATAAAATTAAATATTTTAATAATAATTTTAATTAAAGATGAACAAGCAAAAAGTGTAAAACTGTAATCCGACTACGGACAAATTGGATAAAATCGGGGTTTGAAAGGTAAAATCAACAACTTTCACGTACACGCTGGCGGCCTAAATCGGCCTGTCAATGTATCTCACAAATTGTTGCAATTAATTTCGCCCTAGTTTGTTCATTGCCAATCTATAAACGTCGGTAATTATAAATCTATGGTTTTCTGTATGTTCTCAGATTAGCGATGAAGATGTCATGTCCGCCGCTATGTACCCGCAAGTGACGAACGACTTCTTCCGCATCAGAGAGAAGTTCGGCCCGGTGAAAAATCTCGACACTAAGACTTTCCTCGTGGGACCTACTGTGAGTATTGTTCTTTTAAGTCTGCTTGCAGGATTACGAGAAACTAAATTTTTCTTGCGATGATAATTGAGCCCATTGTCAAAACTGCACGTATCAACACAGTTTACATTACGTGCACGTCTACGTGTACGTGTCCAGTGTTTCGGCTATACATGGTGACTGGTAATTAGTGGCAGACTCGTTAAGGGGTCATAGAAGAGGACAATACTAGTCGATTTCACAAGGGGATGACTTTCTGAAAGCGAACCGTTTCTGAGATATAAATTATTTTAGAATTTTATAAAAAAAAGTCCCAAAAACAGCAATAAATCGAAGGACGGTTTGCCAGCTCCTCTTTTCTGCCCCCTCAGTCCACTCTTGCAATTTATCGGGTTCGGATGTGTTTTTTGGATTCGCCCCTTAACGGGTCCGCTAGTAATTACCAGTCATCCATTACTTTTTTTTTTGTTAACGGGGAAGTGAAATGCATTTACGCATCGTCCCTGCGGGGTGGTTCCAACCGCAGGGGATATATAGGACTCGAGGTTCGTGCGTTCCCTCCATACCCACTTTACATCCTCCCCGACTACACTGAGACCGTCCTAACGCTGCCCGTCTAGGCACTCCTTGTGCACCAATTGGTGGCCAGCAGCCACTTCATCGACGGCTGCTCGAGCTGGCGCGTCCTCCTGACGAGGACACCGGGAGCAGCCATCGGACCGCACCCGGGGGATTTCGGGCGCGGTCATGACCCTGAAAAGGACCGACCGGAACCAGCCGTTGGCTGGAAAACAAAAACAACTCCAGACGATGGCATGTGACTTCGAATGCCAAGCGGACACACTTGACATCAAAAGCCACACACCCGCCAAGAAAGTTTCCCCACCACGTTACCAGGGTCCGCCACGAGGAGGCTTCCGGACGTGGACCCCAATTACCAGTCATCCTGTATATAACATATTGTTTATTATACATCCTTTATATACACAAAAGTACCGCAATATGATTTATTTGTAACAAAACCATACCTTATCACCGCAGGTTGGCGAAACCATAGAAGTGAAAATCGAGCGTGGCAAGACATTAGACATCAAGACCCTGGCGGTGTCAGACGAGATGACCGCGGCCGGAGAGCGAGAAGTGTTCTTCGAACTCAACGGACAACTCAGATCCGTGTTCATCAGGGACGAGAACGCTAGCAAGGTAATAATAGGGGTTAAAGTATGAAATTACCGATTTTTTCCTCATTATTCATTAGTGTATAATTCCTTTAATACAATAGGTAAAATCGTAAAATCGTCTGGAAATGTCCATTATTCTTTTTCTATTTTAAACTTCATTACAAAGACATATTTATGTATAAAATTTTATTCTTATTTTTATTTTTTTCACGAAACACATCTTCAAAAACAGCTCGTCATAAGAGGTGCCTGCCTCTGTTATAAAAATATGAATATTTTTTTACAGGTATAAATTCTCAATTTTTTTCTCTAAGTATCCTATAGCTTAATGTTGTCTAAACATTTCCAAAAAATTTAGATTTGTGGTTCCTTAAAAAATGGCAAATATGTTTGTATGGAAAAATGAATTATGGAATAATTTTATTTTTGCGTTTACAAACGCGTAAATATAATACTAGAAAAATGCACTGAAAAAAATCGACTTGCCTCAGGCGGGACTCGAACCCGCACCTTCCACAATCCGGGTGGACGCGTTAACCAATTTCGCCACCGAGGCACTGCTTTTCGCTGTCGAAATTTGTCAGTGCTTGGTGCTTATGTTTTTATGGTAAACATCGTTTCATCAAATCTTTGAAATTTGCATTTCCAAGACCCGAACGAAATATTTTTGCAAATATTTGACGCCCAGCTAAGATGAAACTACCTTACATTATGGAATAATTTTATTTTTGCGTTTACAAACGCGTAAATATAATACTAGAAAAATGCACTGAAAAAAATCGACTTGCCTCAGGCGGGACTCGAACCCGCACCTTCCACAATCCGGGTGGACGCGTTAACCAATTTCGCCACCGAGGCACTGCTTTTCGCTGTCGAAATTTGTCAGTGCTTGGTGCTTATGTTTTTATGGTAAACATCGTTTCATCAAATCTTTGAAATTTGCATTTCCAAGACCCGAACGAAATATTTTTGCAAATATTTGACGCCCAGTTAAGATGAAACTACCTTACATTATGGAATAATTTTATTTTTGCGTTTACAAACGCGTAAATATAATACTAGAAAAATATATTACCATAAAAACATAAGCACCAAGCACTGACAAATTTCGACAGCGAAAAGCAGTGCCTCGGTGGCGAAATTGGTTAACGCGTCCACCCGGATTGTGGAAGGTGCGGGTTCGAGTCCCGCCTGAGGCAAGTCGATTTTTTTCAGTGCATTTTTCTGGAAAAATGAATTTTCGTTAAATTCTCTATACAAAACGGCAATTTCATACTTAAACCCCTAATACTTTATTTTTAAGAACAAGAGGGAGTTATAACGGGTGTAACAAGACCTACGACAAAGCCGAGAGCTACCTATTCCGCTCATCATTAGGACCATTTTATTCTTCTATACTATACCTGAAAAATTAATAGTTATGAAGTTATTGAAGGTTAAACTTAGATTTTTTTTCTCAAGATTTATACTATAATTGAAAACATTGGTCCCTCGAGATTTTGACGGATTTACACGTTTTGGATCTCCCCGAGTTCAAAAATACCGTTTTTGGAATCATGTCTGTGTGTGTGTCTGTACGTTAGCACGATAACGAAAATTTAATATGCATGTATGATAACATCGAAATATGAGTCGTTTCCGGTATTCGAGAAAGTCAAGGAGAAATCACTCGAGATTTTTTTTCATTAGTGTTTACTTCAACTCTTCACTGAATAGACTTCGCTCCGGACACTATCCATCCATCTAACAAGTTTGGATATCATTAGAAGAAGATAGATTCGCCCAATTGCAAGATGTTTAGGAGAAAGCTAGTAATAGGGATATTCCCGTTAAAATTGACATTAATTATACCATTTATTCTAATAAGAAATTATGATTGTCCACAGGAAATGAAGATCCACCCGAAAGCAGTGAAAGGAGACACCAGCCAAATTGGTTCTCCCATGCCTGGCACTATTCTCAGTAAGTTGATGTTATTATATTTTACTAGCTTTTGCCCGCGACTGCATGGAATAGTTACTTTGGGTAGCATTTTATATTTTTACATACTCTAAATAGCTTATTTTAATATACCTTTTTATAAACTACGTTTTTTGTTTTTCCATATTTGCTAACTTCCATACGACCTTCATTACACATCCATATTTCTTCCCCACCTGGGTGTCAAAATTTTAAAAACGCTACCACCTTTTATTTCTTATCATGTGCTTAATACAAAGTTTTATGGTATTATCTTCGATAATAAGGAATCCCATACGAAAACGCTAGAACAAATATTTATTTATTTCAATCCCTTCAACCTTTTTTTCGCGATAAAGAAATAGCCTATGTCCTTCCCCGAGCTCTAGTCTATACTGGGTGTAAAATACATCAAAATAAGATATATTTAAAAAAAAATATTGCTGGGAAATGATTTTTATTTTTTGGTGTTAAAAAAAATTGCTAATTGTACCGCGCAATCTAAAGGGCTCAACTCGCACGCAACTCGCAAAACCGCGATAATTTTGCCAGACGGCGGCCCCGTTCGTTAGTGTCCGTGCGCATCGAGTGAGCTACATTGAACGCTAACGTTTTGAAGTCTAACATTTTTTGTTATGAAATACTAAAAAAAAAACGATAATGTTTCTTTGAACAATAATTAAGAAATAATGTATAGAATACGTTTTCGTAAAAAAATTAAAAAAAGAAATATGACTTTGACCTTCAATAAAATCGTAACTATCGATTTCCCAGGTATAGTCTAAAGGAAAAAAAATGTTATGATGGTGAGCAGAATACATGGTTCTCGTTAGACTGTTCATGTCTTTTACATCCTGTATTTGTACCAAATTTTATCAAAATCGGTTCAGTGCTTTAGACGTGAAAGCTTAACAGACAGAGTTACTTTCGCATTTATAATATTAGTAGGGATTACACAGCTTTTCATGGGATTATATAATTTTGTAGTTAGTTTCAAAACTAAAAGGGGAGATATAAAAATTTTGTCTTTTTGAGGTCGGTATCAACCTCATTATTTGGAATAAACGCAATCGCTTGTATACCGACCTCAAAAAAAATTAGATTTTTTGATATATTTCATTTGGTTGAAATCTTAGGGCGCGTTCACACATAAATTCCGTATTTACAGGGTCAAATAATGGATACATGGAGGTAATGTTCACACCGCACACCGATCTGGAATACAGTCTTGTGTATGAACTCGCTCGTACAACTAAACACACCACCGTCTAATAAAATTGTTTACGATACAACGGTCCTTTAAAACGGACTGCTGTGTGAACGCATCCTTAAGTGTCATTAAGGTGCAATATTATTTCAGATTATAAATTACAAAATTTCGAATTACTAACCGCGAATACTTTTACCAACAGCTTTGAAGGTGAAAGAGGGAGACAAGGTGGAGAAAGGCCAAGCAATAGCTGTCATCTCGGCTATGAAGATGGAAATGATCGTACAAGCGCCCAAAGCGGGTACCATCACCAGCTTGCCAATTACGAACGGACAGAAACTCGATGGCGACGATCTAATGTGCATCATAGAATAAAAAAAATCAAAATTTAAACTTAAGCAAAAACTAGTTATAGGCGGAACAGCACAAAATCCCGAATTAGATTAATATGGCGACTTATGTTAGATGTGTATAAGGTTGAAAGTTAATTGTTGCGAAAGTTTAACGAGATTGGACTGTTTATAAGGCTGTTAAATTGTGTAAAAGACATAATTATTAAGTGAGAGATGTATGTAGGTAATGGTTGCCGCTAAGTTATACGTCATACAGAGTATACCTGTGATACCACGTAGTGTCAATTCAATGAATACATCACAGTACAAAGAGAATTAATAATAGATAACTTTTATAATTTTATTTCATCTAAAAATTTGTAGATAATAGTCATTCCATCCTGTGAGGACTTTTAGAGTAGTGAATTAATTTGTTGTACGTTTTAATAAATTGAGTAGTTATTAATTACTGTTAATTTTATTATAATTAAATCATTTTTGTTAAGTGGTGCTCATTTGTTATTTTATATTATTGTTACTTTTCGACGTGTTTGCAGTTTTATTTAATACAGATTTTAATTAATATAATTATCTGCTTTTATTTATAACCTGAAAACCTCAGTTATAGCTTCTACACAACTGACTAGCCATCGAGCGCCCGTTCTAAGGATCGCACAAATTATGATGTAGTCACGAAAAATCAGTTTACTATACGGGTGATACATATTTCCGAAATAAGTTGTATGTATATGTTGAAACCAATATATCAATCTAAGAAGATCGGTCGAATCGCCGAGTTCATAGGAAGACAGTGTCGCGATCAGCGGCCGTACTACATAACATGGTTTTAGTTGAGCATGCCGTAATATACACTATTCATTGCGCACGTCCTAAGGACTGCGAAGCGATGAAAGTTAAGTACAGCCGCAAAGGAGATCGGTCAAATCGCTGAGTTACGTATTCACTTGACTTTATCGGAAGGCGAAGTGGCGGAAATGTATGCCCACAGGGCATACACTTGTCGCAAAGTTAAACGCCGCCTTGGCCTACGTCCTTTTATTATTAAATCTGTGGTTGAAACCATAGATTTATAATTACTGACGTTTATTAGATTGACTGTGAACGACTAGGGCAAGACCAAAAAATGCACCAATGTTAGAGTAATGCGCATGTGTGCGTGAAAAGTAGTACTGCAGTCTTTTCTACGTGACTGACAGGCCGACTTGGGCCACCTTCGTGTACGTGAAATGGTCTCTTCAATCTATCTCGTTCTAATATACGTGTTAGTATGCCCTTTCTCTTTCACATTGTCCTATCTACAGTTTCCTAATGAAAACATCCTTTGGACGCAAGTATGCATATTGACAATCTGTTTTCAAAATGCGAAATGTAAAATAAAAATCGAGTTAATCAAAATATACCCTTTATTCAGCGTAAAATATGTTTAACACTACAAAATTGAACATAAACAATATCCTTAGATATGTAGTCACTAACAATTATGTACTTACCATTAGAAGTCTTGAGAATTTAGCTTAAGGCACTTAATGTTGCTTATATAATATAACCGATTCGAAACTTCATGGGCTTCAATAGTCACATCTCCGTTTTACAATTGGACAGAAAAACCAACAATACAATTATAAATTACAACTAAAAAGTTCCATTACAATTTTAGAGAGACAGATGATAATATTTAGTTTCTGAAAAAGTATACTCTAAATTATTATTTGGTGGCTTGAAACTTAAGGCAGATCTATACTTATCCAAAGTCCAGCGGTGGATTAGACTAAATGATATACGGTCCGATTCATCGTTTCGATCAATCTGACGAAAAACGTAACCCGTTGCCATCGATCGGCAAAAAGCCATACACTGTCGATTCATCGTTACGATATTCATGGTTGCATGGGATTTAGTGCGATTTCTGATCTTTTTCGATTCAGTAAATCGTTAACGATCTTGACATACACTAGTGATTAGTCTTTCGATCGGTCTGAAACGACGGATCGTAAAGATCAATCGTACCGTTTATGAGGCCCTTTAAAGTTCCGATTTAAAATTGTACGCAAGAAACATTCAGCAGCTTTAAATTGATATAATAGTGTAAATAAGACTAGTTCCAGTTTTTAGTAGTGCCACTGTTTCCCCTACCTGACTTCGAAACACTATACTGCAAAACTGATTACATCGATAACTATAAACCGACGACTTGATAGGTTTAAATGATAGGATGCAGCGGTAACAGGTTGTGTATGTAAACTAGATCTCAAAATAAATAATAATCACTTAGCCGTTTTCCTGTACTTTACTGCACCGCCTACATGGTTCCAACCATATAACAAGAAAGAGGTTAGAAAGGTTCACAGTTTGATGCGGAATTGCTGTCACTAATTTACTTTCATTTATTTTTCATACACATATGCAAGTGCAAGGTCAAAGTCAATCAAAAGAACTATGTATCACGCGATATCAAAATAAACTAATCACAACATTTGCATGTTAGGAGCATCTAAGTGCTCATAGGTATAGCGCGCTTGCCCCGCCTATAAGACCCTTCTAACCTCTTTCTGTGTTCTAGGGTTCAAACGACATTAGGTTCCAATGGGTTCCCAGAGGTTTTTATTGACACTGGGTACCAGCTTAACTAGACCCCAATGTTAACATTGGAATCTACTTATGCTGGTACCCAGTGTCAATAGCATCCAATGCCAACATTGAAATTATAGCAATTTATTGAAGACGAAACAGTTTCTCTTAGGCCCTGTCCGCACATCGATATTTCGCCGCGCGTTTTTTTCTCGTAAAATTCTGTGACACATAGGATCTTATAGGACTATCCGCACATGCGGTAAAAATATCGCGCGAAAAAATCAGTGGTTTGATGCAAATTTAATGCGATATTATTTCCGCGCGAATATTTTATCGCTGTGCGGACAGGGCCTTAACATTACAAACAATCAAAATCTGTCATCTAACCTAATACCTACCCTTAGATTATAGAGATTAGAAACTTTGCCTGTCTCTTTAAATGCAATCCATCATCAAATTCACTGCCAAACAGTATAGCTCGCTCCAACTAACCAGCTTTAGGTATAATCTGACTAAGATTTATTTTATGGTGTTATTGATAAAATTTTTAGATAAATCACTCAACCATTAGAACATATAACGATTCCACATTATTTATGAGTACGGAATCACTTTGGTTATTACACCTTTTGGTTTTCTTAGTTGTGGGCAGTGAACTTGCTAAGTTGAGACGAAAATAACTTAGGAACAGAAGTATCCCATTACAGTTTCCGTATTTTCTAGTACTGAGAGTTGGTTAAAATAAAAAATAGCAATATTTTATACGCCTTCGAATAAGTATACACTATACATACACATACAATTATCATAATAACATTTTCAATATTGTATCCACAGATTGCTAAGTATTAACTTTAGTACGGCTATCTTCAACTATGGATAAATTATTTAACCCAACTATTTAATAGAGTTTAGGAGTTACTTTACTAACATATATTAAAATTTAATGGCTAGTAATATCATAATTTTTAGTTTCTTGACGAGCTTTATAATGAGTAAATATAAAATAATTATTCAAACTCTTATGATATTGAGAAAATTATAGCAGAATGGAAATAACTTCTAGAGAATATTACTCAAATAATTGTAAGTAAGTACAGACAACAATTAGGCCAGGTTTTCACGAAATGAAAAAAGAAATCAATCAGTTTTCATCCATTGGCAAATTTTGACAGTTTATCATAGCATGACGCATCATCCGTCCTAATTGGCAAGAGATAGTACGATGATACGATGCGTTCTCATCGCACGATGAGTTCAACATAAAAGATTTCTATAGTGCCCGCCTAGCATGACCACCAAAACACGATATGATATGGAGTTTCTACCGAGTTCTTTGTTGTATAAACACGTATTGAGAGACTCCATTTTTAACCTAAATCAACCGTACAATTTTTGTTACTTTAGTTACATTTTCACTTGACATTGGCAAAATGCGTACGTTTAATGCGTCGCGACGCCATTAATTAAGAATAGAATAGCATAGACGATATGATATAGCCATTTATTTATCGCTTTGAACTTTCAAAAATCATTAGATATAACCGCCAACTTGAAAATTTATCGAAACTGCGCAGTATCGATAAAATTTTGGCGGTTATATCCAATGATTTTTGACAGTTCAAGGCGATAAATGGCTATATCACATCGTGTTTCGGTGGTCATGCTAGGCGGGCTGGCATTTATTCGGTAACTTTTTTTGACAGATGTCAATGATGATCACTGAGTGAATTACATATCCATTGCTGTTTTTACACGACATGTTGCATAAGAGCGTGTTGTGTAAAACAGCAATTGATACGTAATTCACTGTGATTATCACTTTCTCCTGTCAAAAAGTTAGCGAATAGGCCGGCTGATTGATCTCGCAAGTTATCGTGCGAGCACATAAACATTACTTTAATGTTACCTAATTAGGACGACGCTTGACGTGCTGTGATCTGACAATGCAAGCAAAAAATATTGACTTAATTGAAAAATTAGCTTAAAAATTAAAATATTAATAAAAAAATCAAAAGAAGAAGACAAAAATGTTGGACACATAAATATAATAAAATAAAGATACTATTACCTACATTATATAAGAATGTATATTTAGTTCATATTTTTAAGAAGCAAAGATAGATGATTAGCTAAATACTAAGCAAATAATTGCCATAATATTATCGCTCACTTGTCGTAAGAAAACACAAAATACCACAAGTAAGAATTAACGGCGTTAAAAGAAAAGAAAGTTCTTAAGATATATGTATTTTGGTACTTTCACAGCATTGAAAAGAATCAAATTGATTGATCAACAATTTAAAAAGTAAAAATTATAAAATAATTGCATTCTTTTAGATTTGATTCCTTTCAAAATCAGTCTGGAAACATGCTTACGAAGTATATTTAATCTAGTTTAAAATTAACTAAAATGGCTTCCTTACAAAAAAAGAAGTACTTACGATTAATATGTAAAAAAATGAAATAATTATTAATATTATCACTGAGTTGATTATTAATCAAGATTACTGGTAAGAGAAAAATTAAGGCTACGCCAAACAGAACGCGAACTTAGCGCGCGTCAAAGCGTCGTAGCGTCACGTCACAGCGTACATAGCACATCGTAAAAACATAGTGGTCAGACGCCTTGGAAGTTGAGGAAAATGCCGGTTTTGTCTAGACAACGTGCGGTAGACGTGCAGTAGAGCAGCGTCTACCGAGGCAAGTCTAGAAATCGAACTGCCATACATTTGTTCGGTAGACTGGCTGGTCCACTGCATGTTTGCACGCTGTCTACACAAAACCGGCAATTTCCTCAACTTCAAAGGCGTCGAACCACTGTGTGTTTACGCTGTGATAATACTATCATAGTTTAGCACAATTCAGCGGCATAGCGCGGCGTCAGGATAGCGCTCTGGCGCGCGCTAAATACCCGAGCTGTTTGACGAAGCCTTTAAAGTTGTGGAGGTTTGATAACTGGTGCGTTTGGTCAACAATGTTGAAAGTTACAGCTCTCGTAGCTGTCCATGAACGTACTTCAAGCAAGATTGTATATCTTCGCTATCGGCGACCATGCCTTGCAGCTTATCTTGGACGTCAATCAAGACATCCTCATCCATCATCCCTTTCTTCAGAGCCGTCATACAAAAGTTGGTGAGCGCCTTGAAACACTGCTTACGAAACATATTGTGCGGCTGGTTATCCCACACTGGAGTAGCCTTCACATAGCTCCACGCAAGAAACACGTACTCAAGCACTGACTCCCAATGCTGAGACTCAACTAAATTCTTCCCTTGTTCAATCACACTCTTCTTGAATGCCGCCAAATGAGTCGCCACGCGGGAGTATGCCGGCGAGTCTGTTTTAGAAGTCAGGCGTGAGGTTGGAAGACTTTTGAAAATGTTCGATTTCAGATAATTCAATCTCTCCTCCAGTGGCGCTAAGTCAGGCGCTGGCATTTCTCTCCGAATTTCATCTTCGATATCAGGATGCTTGTTCGTTATGGTTTTGATCATGTTCACAAGCTGTGTGGGGCTTAATCCTTTCAGGGCTAAGTCGAGTGGCCCTCGGAACTCTATCGCTTTTTCTATCCTGGATTTCTTTGTCGGCGGCGTCAACTCTATTGGATCAGATATTTTAAACTTCTGTGGAGTGCTGATGTCGCTAAAGTCTATTTTTTCGGGCGTGAGAGGAATCCTCTCCACGTCGCCTAACATAAGTCGCTTTCTTGGTGTGGATCTTAATGTTACACCTAACTTTGGCGGTGAATACCGGCCAGACGTCTTGGGTGGCGTACGCACTACTGAATGAAACGATGAGTTACGTTTGAAGTCGATGTCTGGCGACCATGTTGTCGGAAGGCGTTTGCGCCCTGAAACATTGCATACGCAATAAAATAGAGAAAGATCATAATGTGTCTATCACCAAACCAAGTGAAATCATTTGAGATTTCGCTGGATTTAGAAAAAGACATTAAAAAGTTTATTTATCCATGATCTCGTTTAGTGGCAGTTTCGAGCATCGAAATTCGATTCAGAGAAAGTGGAAGTAGATTATAAATTTGTGTAACGCAATGAGAGTATTAGAAGTGGGTACCTACATCGCTTGTATTTGTAAACTAACTTACGTTGAAAGCGATTCTAGTGAATGAGTATGTCTGTCGGATAGTTTACGGCGTTCGAGGCGAGAGGCCCGGATATTCGACCACTCAACTGCCGAATATTCGGTACACTATCTAGAACGTATTCGTTACTGTTCGGCAACGAGGCGAACGTAAGTACACTAATCCCGAAACGGCCCCATAAGGGCTAAGAGAATACCGGTGGTTTTTACTGGGTAGGACCGCCGTTGATCCGCCCCGGACGAGTTACACACAGGCCGTACGAGTAGCCTAGTCTGTTCATACCGCATCCATCGTAAAAAAAAAGTACGTAATTATCAGTTGAAATCAGTACCTCGTTGTTGTATCAGCAGCTCATCAGGCGAGGGAGCAGGGCTAAGGTATCCAGAGGGTAGTGCAGGCGACCGATCACGAATGTTTGTGACAGGCTGCAACGGGGTCAGCCTCAAGCGGTCTAGTCTTGTAGGGATCTCAGCGAGAGCAGCACGAGTGCGGCGCCCGCCTTCTGGGGTAACCGCTCCATCCATAGTGCTAACTGAAAGTAAATAAAAAAAAAATATGTGAATGAAAAAACTGACTGACTAATGGAGCAAATTCGTTGTATTCTCACAATTCCGTATAGCACAGATAGCGAAAGGTAGTGGACAATAATTACTAGTATTTTCGTTTGTGCCATTTTCTAACGTACTCACTTCGCTTCGAATTTAGCTATTGAACACTAAGAAATATTTTACAAAGAACAACTGGTAATTTTGTAGCATATTGAGACATACACCATTCAAAAGGCCATTAAAAATACATAAATATTTTTTTGCTACACATGGGAGAAAAAGTTATTGGACTTAGAAATATGCCGAAATCCCTTCGTAAATTCCCCCCCACGCGCCATTCAGCAGTCGTTTTTTCGCCTTTTTCAGTTTCTTATTCCAGAAAATGAAACAAAATAATATTTAAGCTAGTCCATGCTCTGTATTAGGTAACGACTACCACCGTAATTGACTCTTACTCTGATTATAGCCCCGAGTTCACTTCAATGACTGATGCCGTGAAAGTGAAGTGAACCTCGCCTGTTTGTCTACTGACATTTTCTACAACACTATTATTGTCCAGTCTATTTGGAATCTTTCTTCTTTGAGCTTTATCTCTACTATATAGTAACACTAGCTCTACTACAGTAACACGAAACAACTTCAATTTCCACAACTAACCTAAGATAATTTTATTTTGTTTGGGAACATACAATCTAAAACGGTTCTCTAATGTTTCGCACACAATTAATTAGCAAATTACTATTTCACAAGCAACATTTGTCAATGTTTCATTATGCAAACTAATGCTTTTACAAGGACATCAAAACGCAAACATGCATATGTCGGAATATGGCCGTCATGATTAATAAAATGACCCAGAAATGGCCCAAGCTGGAAGGCCAGCCCCCCTGCACCCCACGGCAAGCATCTCGCAGGCAGGCATACAGCATGCAGTGCAAGTATTCATACAGCATGCAATGCAAACATGCATACACCATGCAATGCAAGCATGCATACACCATGCAATGCAAGCAAGCATACAGAATGCAAAGCAAGCAAGCATACAGCATGCAATGCAAGCATTATAGTACTCAATATTATGACATTATAGTTTTAGAAGTAAAAATAATTACCTATGTAAAACAACATTTTCGAATTTTTGAACATTATGGTTAATGAATTTTTTAACAAACGAGTTATAGATAATGATTTTCGGACAAACAATTTTAGGAGATATAAGAGAGTACCAACCTAACCCGCTCGTCGCTTCGCTCCTCGCTAACCTAAGAACTATTTCTTTGTGTTTTTATAATTCTTATATTTTTTGTATGAAAATTTAAGAAATGATACGGTGCCATACCATAAATTGCCTAATGTCTCTAGACTAAATAACCATACTATTAAATAAAAATTGGTCAATAGATCTTTGTCGTTTAACGTATTTGTGTTAGGAAAAATTGACTAATGTTCTTTTGCAAAATGACAATATATGAAACAATTACTTGATGAGATGTAAAGTTTGTGAAACATAAATAAATGGAACGTTGATTTGCGAAATGATAACATTGAATTTTGTTGCTTGTCATCTGTAAATTTGTTTAATAACTGTTGATCAACCAAAGGGGAACCATCTAAAACACAATAGAACGTAATATGTCGCCGAGCATTTGCGATGTGGTGATGGCATTTTATGGTGCCAATTATCATAAATAAAATGGATGATGCATCCAATTAGATCATCTTGGCCAAGTTACTGGACAGTGTGCTTAAAGCATCTTAACCAACATACTAACTTGTAGGCTGCTCAGTTTGGCTTCAGAACAGGGTTATCAACTGAGTTTGCAATAGTTACTATGCTTTAAGCACACCTGTTCGGTAGAGAGAGTTTAGGCATGTTTCCTGGACCTGTCAAAGGCATTTCACATGGTGTCATACAATACATATACCAGAACTGCTTGATAATTTCGAGTGTAATATTTGTCCTGCATGTTGGCTTTTGTTTGTTAGTTTACTGAAGATCTTACTGCTTTGTGGGTTTCATGCCCCTTTTATGATAGCGATGCGCTATGATTAGCACTTTCATTGTTTTGGTGACCATAAGTGGAACCAAATGTTATCTAAGCCTCTGCTCAACCCCTTTTGGGATTATGAGCGTGTCTGTATGTATGTGTCATAAAATATGTTGCGGGAAAAAATATACAATAAAACTAGCTTTTGCCTTTACAAATAATAAAGATATATACATTGCTATGTTATTCAAACAAAATTGGTTAAATGGCCTGGAGAGTACTCTGATGTTCATAAAATATAATGTGATACAGGATGGTTTATCGTCATCCAAACTATTCAATCTATGTTAATGGATTGATTGGCTCTATAAATACATATACCTAGAGATACCATACCTAGATTGTCGAATTTCCTTATTATGGAGCTATGGTCAAGGTAAATGCCAATTATGGCGGTACTCAGCTCTTATTATGGAGCATTGACTAGTTAAAATATTATTTTGTTTCATTTCCAGGAATGTCAAACTAAAAATTGGCGAAAACACGACTGCTGTATGGCACATGGGGAGAATTAACTAAGGAATTTCGGCATATTTCAAAGTCCAATAACTTTTCTTCCATGAGTAACAGAGTTGTCGCCATAGAAAATATTTAAGTATGTATTTTTAATGATCTTTCAAATGGTATATGTCTCAATATGCTACAAGCTGGCTACGTTTTGTCGTTGTTCTTAAGTAGCTATGGCCAAGAACAGTGGGAAATAGGGCTAAATGGAAGGGATTGGAAGAGGCCTTAGTCAATTTAGGGCAAACGGATATTGTATTGATTAAGTAGAATAAGTTAGTATTAAGAAAAATAGTGTTATCCGAAATAAAGGTTTTTATTATTATTATTAAGTAATGTGTTATGGGTAGTATGAAATGTTTTGATTTGTATTTTGTTCCAGTGCCAAATAATTAAATACATTATTTTGGTCCTAACAGTTCAATCCACACCTGCTGTTGATTGACAGTACAGTGCTTAGATAAATATCCCTAATGACTGACTTCTCTTATCAATATTCATATACAATATACTGCTAAGTATGTATATACCACTCCAATTATTGGCATTAGGTACGTACTTATAATTTTTCATAATTATATTACAGTAAGACTACATTTTTAATAGAAAGAGTACATATACACTATACAGAGAAGTTACACAAACTTGTACATTACCTGGTTATAAGTTGCTCAACGCCACTAACAGTGGCAAGCGCCTAAGTTTTTAGGCAAAAAATACTCTTTTATAGGAATATTCTTCAAAAAATTATACAATATACTAGAAGTATTATTGTATTACTAAAGAAATAACGTTTTAGTGATTATATAGTAAAATAAACATGAAATAGTATCGAAGATTTCATCCACTGAAATGACCCGTCTAACAGTGTTTATTTCAATACATAACATGAATTAATATTGTAATTGTATATTACTTACGTTCAATACCTTCGTGTACATACACTTTTTGTTTAGAATTTAACTATTCTCTTAAACCAAACAAAATTACAAAACAGAAAATTGGCGCAAAAATTGACAGCTATAAAAACACAACGGTTACAACAATAGTGATGTTGGTATGGTATAGTAGGGATGTGAAAAAATAATCGATTATGGAAATAATCGATTAATAATCGATTTTTAGAAGTAAAAACCCGATTTTAATACGCGATTATATTTTTATAAATAATCGATTAATAATCGATTCTTTTTATAATCATTCAAACAATTATTATCAATTTTTTCATCTGCAACCCAGGGAGGTTGCAGACCAAATTTAATGTAGGGACATTAAGTTTTGTCTTTTGACCCGGAGCCCGGAACGCAAACTGTGACATATATTGTCTTTGAGTGAATTTATATTGTCAGTGTCGATATGAGTGTTACTTAATTATATACGTAATTTTTAGTTACTTAAAGCCAATATTCTTGTGGTAATTCTTTTCCTATGTATCAATTTTATTACCTAAAATAAAATGTCCGAAGAAAATTCTGCCGGCATCAGGTCCACTACTGGTTAGCTGCGCCTCTAAAAGGTTTAAAAGAAGAGCCTTTAGAATCTTGGAGAAGCTATAAGGGAGCTTATCTCCAACTCGCACAGTTGGCGTGTAAGCACCTATTGGTAACGGCTTCTTCAGCTTCAGCAGAGAGATTGTTTTCAGAAGCTGGCGCCGTATTAGAAAGACCAGGAGCCGAATATTATCCAAACGCTTACCTAAGCTATTATTCCTGAACTTGTTGCCTACGGATTTCTAATTTTATTTTAATTTGAATAATTAAATTGTTGATTATTGTGAAAAAAAAAAATTGACCCTTTTATAATTTGATTGTTCTTAAACCAAATTTTTGTTGATTATCACTACATAGTATAAAACAAAGTCGCTATCCGCCGTCTGTCTGTCCCTATGTATGCTTAGATCTTTAAAACTACGTAACGGATTTTGATGCCGTTTTTTTCAATAGATAGAGTGATTCTTAGGGAAGGTTTATATGTATAATACATGCATATTTACATATGCATTTATTATACATACATGCATATTTACATACCCGTGCGAAGCCGGGGCGAGTCGCTAGTGTATGTTTAAAAACTTACTATTTCTGTTTATTTTTATGGCGTTTATTTTGAAATTAATGGACAAATTAGGAAAAAAAATCGATTAATATAACAAAATCGATTATTTTCTAAGGAAAAATCGATTATTTATTAATCGATTTTACATGCTACAATTAAAAACCGATTAATTAAAAATCGATTATTTACGCACAATGTCACATCCCTATGGTATAGCGATGGGCGATTGTTAGTAAAAACAATCGGATTATTCGAACAATCTGTTTATTCGAATGCATTCGATTACAAGTCGTACTATTCGATAATAAATTGTCGATTGTTACCGCAGTCGCATCGAATCAATTTCTCTCTCGTACGCACGCAAGTCGATGACGATGACCAGGTCATCGACTTGCGTGCGTACGCTGAGTCTCCCAAATTGTTACACGCATCATCAAACGTATCGATTCATGTTCACAGATCTTTTTTCAACCGATAACAAAAAGCTTTCTTTTTGTTATCGGTTGAAAAAAGATCTGTTAACATGATCGACTGTTTGTTTTTTTGTTTGTACCTCATCATAACTGTTTATTGGGTGTACCGATTTTAAAGATTCTTTCGACCTTTGGAAGCTCGTGCTTGTCACTTGGTCCCACGAAGATAGATTAAAACTAAAATTTATGCTTCTTGCTTGGTCCCATTTACCCCAGGTCATCAGGTCCCAGACCAGATGTCAATCATATATTACGAGTGGTTTTTGAGTTATTCATAATAATGCCAATTTAGTTGATATCGATGGTATCTTAATCTTATCACTAGTGTGTCTAAAAGATATCGCGATAGTTTCCTGAAAATTATATACTTAAAACACTAAAAAACAAAAAATAAATTATTTTAAAATAAAGAAAACCGGCCTCCAAACTAAAAACGGGGAAATAAAAATTATGTTTATAAAAATCTAATTTTTTTTTGAGGTCGGTGCCAACCGACGATCCCAGGGAAACCAAGGGAACTCCTCAAATATTATAGACACGTGTAGTGTTTGAGCGGTTTACGTATTCATATGTTTATTGCGTATTGAATTCATCATCTCATGGTACTGAGCTGATGATGGAAAGCACGGAACTCCTTAACGGTTAGGAGTAGGTATGGAGTTTCTATTCTATTCTATTCTTAATTAATGGCGTCGCGTCGCATTAAGCGTACGCATTTTGCCAATGTCAAAATGCGTACGCTTAATGCGTTTTTAACCTTAATCAACCTTACCGTTAATCATAAAATTAAATTAAATAATTTATTTTATTTTATGAAACATATTTTTACAGAGAAAATACCCTAAATAGTTAAGTTTTGTAGTTTTTATGTTTCAATAGTTCATTATGTCGTTAATAGTCAATAATAATCAATTCTTAATCTGACATAAAGTTTTTCAAATAATTTAACGGAAAGCATTCGCACACAAAATTGTAAATTTGATATGCCATTACAATTTTGTTTACGATTTAGTAGGTATAACTTTTAATCAGGTGGCTGAACGTCCTGTAATTACGTTAATGTCAGATTTTTATGTTATAAGCGAGTTGATGAGGACAAACAAAAATAAAGAAAATCGGAAGGTGTCAAAGAGTCGCCAGTTAATATTTACATCGTGTAGTTTTCTGTTGTACGTCAAAGGCGTATAGCACACAGAGCCTTTAGACAACACGCATTTCGACAATCGCTCTCGCTATCGCTAAGTAAAAAAATGTATGGGATTGACATAAGCAATCGATCACTTTTCGATTGCTTATGTCAATCCCATACATTTTTTTACTTAGCGATAGCGAGAGCGATTGCCGAAATGCATGTTGTCTAAAGCCTCAGAATCACAATCGAGGTGAAGCCTGGGAGGCGCAACTCTTCTTACTTTTCTTTAAAATTGTACGAGTAAGCATGGAGTAGCTCTCAAGCTCTCACACACAGCACGCATCGAGGCGGAGGCGGTTGAGCGGCGACCAATTGAGGCGAGGGCGCGGGTGCTTAAAGGCAGTTGGGGGAAGTAGCAGCGTGCGTAGCACGTGCGCTACGCGTTTGTCGCCATTTTGTTGCGAACTGGTGACGTATTAACTTTGACAGCATCAAGTTATAGTAGTCAAAATATGCAAGAAGCTTAGACAACGAATCCTGTTGTCTAAGGCAAGAAGACATTGAAACGAACATAAACATTCAGGAGTGCGTGGAAACAGAGCACGAGCGTCTCATGACGTGTTGTGGTGAGCGCACCTCTTTTGCACCGAATCGCAGCCTCAATTCTGGCAGTGTATTATGTATAGGCAGCCACATCACATAGCCGAATATTTCTGTCGTGCGTCCACACTTTGTCCTAAAACAGTACGCATAGAGTGCATTTGTGCGGTACGGTATTAAGTACATACTAGTCTGTGCTGTCAACCTGAGGCTTTAGACAACATGCATTTCGACAATCGCTCTCGCTATCGCTAAGTAAAAAAATGTATGGGATTGACATAAGCAATCGAAAAGTGATCGATTGCTTATGTCAATCCCATACATTTTTTTACTTAGCGATAGCGAGAGCGATTGTCGAAATGCACGTTGTCTAAAGCCTCTGTGCGGACGTATCCTACTGTTTATAGCAAAATAGGCGCAACACCTTGCAACATGGATTCATCTTTGTGGCTTATCAAAACTTAAAATTTATTTAAGAATAGAAAATAACGAAAGTTAAGCTACCAAGTACGCGTTCGGTGGGTACTCGGATGGGTGAACGAAAATTTAGCAACTCGATTTCCGTGCTTCAGAAGGCAGGTTAAGCTAGTGGTCCACGCTGCAACCCAAGGAGGGTTGGTGTCAGTTCTTTGTTACAAATACGAAAGTTAAACTACCAAGTGAGGGGTCGTTACTCGGATGGGTGACCCTCCATGCTTCAGAAAGCACGTCAAGCTGGTTGTCCCAGCTGCTGTTGCGAGTTTAGCAGCAGTAGTCATTTCTTAAAAATAAAACTCACTGTAGTTGCCTTGACAGTTAATAGCGAAGTCATCACTTTCCTACCTTGCTCCCAATTTATTTTGGGTTTGGTGCAATATGCCTTCATATCGACAATACTGCTTAAGGATTTGGCATTATATTTTTACGACCGGCCGCCTGCTAGTAGGAGAGCTGGCACGTATTTTTGGGTAGGTATTTGAGGCAAGCTGAAAACTTGTCCTATACCTCTCCTATTATACCCCAACAGGGAACTGCAGACCTGGCTGGTGAGTAGCGGGGCTATATTAACCCCTAAATTTTTAAAAATATTATTTTTTTATTTTGAAAAATATATTTGAGGCAATATGCAATTTTTATATGTTGTAGTTTAATGTATAAAGAATAAGAAAAAAAATAAGCCAGACGATTTGGTCGGGATTTTATAATTGCCAGACGTGTGCAAAAATATTTTGCAAAAAAATATAAAAAATATATTTGAGGCAAATTGAAATTTTAATAGGACATTATTTATAACTAAAAAATAAGATCCTCAAAAAGACAGGTCATTTCTGTGGGACTTTCTACCTGCCAGGTGATTCAACAAGTTATGTATAGGTACGAGTGCGTAGCGCTATAGACAAGCTGTAGAGTGAGAGAGAGAGTTTATCGGCAGCTGTCTGCGTTCTTGCTTGCCCCGTTATTATTGGCTCTGGCGAGGTCACGTGACTTACAATAGCCATGAGGTTTTCAGTCGGAATTTCGGAGTCGTTATTCTCTGTCGTAGAATTTTAATATTGGTGTTACACGTTTTATAAGGTAAATAATTTTAAAATGTCTGGTAAAAAATTAGTTTGTGTCATTTGCAAAAAAAGTGACGATAAAGTGATTGCGTTTGTAGAGAAAACTCTCAAAAAAAGTCATGAAATATTAGAAATCCGTAAACATCATGGATTAAAATATAACAACGTGGTTTTGCCAGTGATTCCTAACCTTACAGACGGTTATCATACAAGTTGTTATAAAAACTTTTTAGCGTTGATGAAAAAATATTATGACAATGTTGTGATAGGATCTAATATTTCTACTCCCTCATCCGCTCACAAATAAAATGAAGCATTCATAATATTGAGTTTACCAATTTTCTTACTGACAATATTAAATATTCAGTATACTTTTATTATTATTGTATCTTTTACCTATCTAACTCAATACAATAGCTATAACATCTGTGCATTCACAAATACTACCTGCTCGAATTCTGAGGGTCACTCAGACACTGTTAGAAGTTATTACAACATAGAATTTTTAAACTTATTTATATTTCTATTTTATTTTTATTTAACTAAAATTACTTTTTGCTTAATTAAATGCAAAGGAGGACAACCAAAATGGGCTCGGCGCTAAACAGAGGCTTGGAAAAAAAATAAAACACATCAAAAAAAAATCTAATGATTTTTAATACGTTAGCCATTATTAATTTCAACATGAAAAAAATATTCAATTACTGTATAAATTTTAAATTTGAATACTGTCCAAAAAAAAAAAGTAATTTTTTTAATTTTAGATAGGTATCGTGGCGAAAATATGAATCCTATTAAAAAATTATTGAAACAAAAGTTTTTGGAAAATTAATTTTCTAAAGAAAATGTTTTTTATGATTTGTTGAAAAAACCTTTACATTTAGATTTATATTTAAATTGACTAGATAACAAATTTTATATGATAAAAAAATATAACAAAATAAATATATCCATTTAACACGCACAAATCAACACAATCATTTTTATATGAACCGTTTTTAGTAGAAATTCACAATTTTTTTATTTTTTACTCCGTAATTTTGAATTGGAACCTCGTGGCTATTGTAAGTCACGTGACCTCGCCAGAGCCAATAATAACGCGGCAAGCAAGAAGCTGCCGATAAACTCTCTCTCTCACTCTACAGCTTGTCTATAGCGCTACGCACTCGTACCTATATATAACTTGTTGGATCACCTGGCAGGTAGAAAGTCCCACAGAAATGACCTGTCTTTTTGAGGATCTTATTTTTTAGTTATAAATAATGTCCTATTAAAATTTCAAGTTGCCTCAAATATATTTTTTATATTTTTTTGCAAAATATTTTTGCACGCGTCTGGCAATTATAAAATCCCGACCAAATCGTCTGGCTTATTTTTTTTCTTATTCTTTATACATTAAACTACAACATATAAAAATTGCATATTGCCTCAAATATATTTTTCAAAATAAAAAAATAATATTTTAAAAAATTTAGGGGTTAATTTAGCCCCGCTACTCACCAGCCAGGTCTGCAGTTCCCTGTTGGGGTATAATAGGAGAGGTATAGGACAAGTTTTCAGCTTGCCTCAAATACCTACCCAAAAATTCGTGCCAGCTCTCGGACCTTTGTTGCAAGGCAGGCGACCTCCTTGGGAAGTATATTTACTATCCCATGGAGAGAATTAAATATCAAACTCACCCTCATGAACTTTGAAAAGTTTAGTAAGTTACCGAATGTTTTAGACGATTTTTATGTAATGAATACAAAAAAAGGAACAAAAATATACATCACTATTTGTTTTTTTTTAATTCATGAAAAGCAAGGGAATGTATTGTTTTTAGCTCCTGGTTATTAGTGTTTATGAATCTTTTTTTGTATGTGCTTGACAGTCAGTGAATCATTTTGCACTCAGACCAATATTTTGCATTAAATGCAAAATGTTTCACTGTTGGAAGGGTTGGAAAAAAGGAAGAATCCAATGAAGAATCATTCAATCATAGACAAAGAATCCTGCATTCTGCATTCAATGTTCAAATGTTCAATGAATCAATGACGTAGGAATTCTATGGACTCGGCCTATTTTATAATGCTCTAGTTATTTATTTATATATTTTGCGGCCAGGCAGCCATATTGTGTGACATACCTGTCACTTAGTTTTGGGTACTTCATTTGTCAACGCGATGTAAACATTAACAAAATTAACATTTATCTTTCTGTTTCTGGAGATCAATTCGTTTAAATTACACGAAGTTGTGAAAGAACATAGTGGAATAAGGTGTGGTTCAAGGAAAGAAAAAAATCAGCAAAGTTTAACGTTGCACCGGTAAGTCTTAAAATTTTCAAGTAAATAGTAAAGATTTTTAACATTTAAGGGCACTCTGAATTATTTCACAATTTTATTGATCCATATAATTCCACCCATGTAGATTTCAGTTCAAGATTATGCTTTAATTTGGATATTTTCAAGCTAAGAAAACTGTTGAATTTGACAACCAGTGTTGTTCTCAAATTATCGAAAGTAATTGACGATAATACTAATCATGACAATTTTATATTTGAGGGGGCTTAGGGGCAAATGGAGTAACTTTAAAATAGCATCTTAATATCGGATAATTATACTTATACGATACGATCCTTATACGATTTAAAAAGGAGGATTTATAAAAAAATACTGGTTCATAGTGTCCTTAAGGTTTTTTTACTTTTTAAACTTGGAAAGTGTTTAATTAATTTTTATTATTTATGTTTTAGAATTCTTTGAACCTTATCAATTATAATGGCTTCATGCAGCTAAAGATCATAAAAAAATTGTGTGCGTGTAACCTTTACGCGCGATTGAAGTAAAACTTCTTTGACGTAGATCACTGAAATAATTAAATTTTAACTGAAAAATAAACAAATACACTTGGAGATTTTTAAAAAACACAAGTGCAATTTAAAAGAACTTTTTTAAGACTGTTGAATTTTTATATACTTTGCTGTTCACAATGGATCTGTTCAATAATATTGGAAATAAATAATCCTAATTGATTATGATCTTTGCCACTAGCTGGCGTATAAGTCGAGAAGCACGGAGTATATGACAGATACTTACGACCAATCGAAATTACTATTTTTAAATAGCGGAAACTACACAGACTATAGAATACTGAGCGTTACTTCCGTTAGAAAAATCTGAGTTACCCCCTAGTCGCGCCTAAAGAAGTTTTACTTCCATAATAAATTAAAAAAAAATGCTAATACCAAACCAAAAATATTAAGATTTAAATTTTCATCTCGAATATATCTCATAGGTTTTTGTTTTTTTTAGGTTACCAAGAAGTGAATATAGTAAGAAAATCTGGATAGAAGCAATAGGAGTGGAAAATTTAAGACCATACTCAAAGCACATTTTTATATGCTCTCTACATTTTAATGAAACTGCATTCAACAGGACTCTTGATGTCGGTAGACTGCGAGATGGTGCTATACCGTTACTATGAAAACTGCAAAGGGAGGCTAAAACTTGCTGAGTTTCTTGCCGGTTCTTCTCAGAACAAGGCCTCCTGGTAGATTATTGAACCGATGGCATTAAACTTGACTTTCATAAGTCTACAAATTGTACTACTAAATTAATAAACAAATTTGAGTTTGAATTTGGTTATTTGGTCAAATTAATAATAAACATATTGATTTATGTCCTATTATTTTGTTTTATTATTTTAGCAAAATATCTTTGGTGTGTTTTATTTTAACCGTTGCTTTAGTTAGATATTGGCTCCCGCCAGCCAACCTTACAACTACCCACCAGCTTAACCTTCCGAAGCACACAGGGAGTTTCACCCGAGTTCTTGTTGCAATAAGGGAGATATTATAGAAAGCTCACCGGGCGCGCGCCGTGTAAATGTATGATGAGTGGGCGTGCGCCCGCGACGCAAAGTATCTTTCGTTCCTAGGCCGCCATTCATTTTATCTTCACTGCGGCCCGGCCGCGCGCCCGAGGCGCTTTCTCCCCCTACATCTGTTGTGAGACTGTATTATAATATTTTGTCATCGTTACGTAGAACTCACGAACGCGTCGCCATCGACCCCCTTCGTCCGAGTTGACATCGTTAATAGTGGTGTATAAGCCCCCTGAGTCATTAATACAATTTGAACTATCTAAGGGTGTCATGATAGCTTTATAATTACTGATGTTTATAGATTGGCAATGAATCGACTTAGCTGAGACCAAAAAATGCCCCAATTTGTGAGTAATGCGCATGTGTGCATGAAAAATTGTACTGCAGTCTCTGACAGTTGCTGTCTTTTCTACGTAAGTGACAGGCCGACCTAGGCCGCCTGCGTATACGTGAAATGATCTCGTCTGTCTCTGATTATAATATACGTGTTAGTATATTTTTATCGATTTTATCGATATAGCAAAATACTACCGAACAGCACTATACCAGCTGCCAGTCAGCCATTTTGTGTGCTTAACCGGCACGCTTTTTTAGTCGGTAGGGCACGTCCATAGAATTCCTACGTCATTGCAATGAATGGAAGAATTGTCAAATTTTGAAGAATGACGATTCTTCCATTCATTCATTCCATTCATCCATCCTCTTGCTTCATTCATTCTCATTCATTACATTGTCAAAACTCGTTGCTTGTTGAATGGCTGATAATTATTTATTTACATAATTTGTTTTTAATTCAGAATTATTACGCTGTGTACAATTCAATTTAAAATCAATTATATATAACTGAGCCTTGTACACATTTAAAAGGGTTATAATCAGTCAATATTTAGATAACTACTGCTTCGAAGTCATTGTCTGCGGTCTAATAAATACAATAAAGAAATTTGTTGCTTTTGTGTACTGTGTGTGAAACTTTATAAAATATTATAGCACGTGTGAAAAACTGACACTTCCATCTCACAGACAGTGGAGTTGTAAAAGACAATACATAGTGCGAGTGATATCAACACCGTATGTTCTAGACCGTTTCTGACAATGGGTGTTGTTTTCCGCGGTCATCCGGTGGCTTAGGAGTATGGAGAGACTTTCACATGACCTCAACCTGGCTCTTGAAGAGAGTAATTGCGGCCGGCAAGAGAGGCGGAAGCTAGGGCTCCGCAGACGGACTAGGTCCGCTGGCAACTTGCGTAAGTATTTTTTTTTCGTCTTACCATCTAGACAGGTCATGGGGATTACCAATTAAATAGGTACGCATTTTCATTTCAAAAGTGGTAAAGTTCTAAAAGTTGAATTATGATCCAATTGCTTGGATATTTTATACAAAGAGAATCTAACTTTCTGAAAAACTTTACAGGTCCCCTTATCCTTGGATTTTGTATAAGTACATAGGAAGTATCATTTATTTTTACCTGTCATGTCAATTACATACTTGGGGTGTGTTCCAAAACAATTTCAATTTACTCGGGGTAGACTGAATTTAAAGTCCAAAAGGATGACTATTGGTCGTTATTAAGAAGCGCTTTCACCATTGGTTAGTTATGTTAAACTATAGTTATTTTACACCAATTAGAAAAAAAACTGGCATTCTAATGCTATTTGGATTCACCTTGTTTTGGAACGCACCCCTAATAAGCTTTATAGATTTCAACATTTTCCCATTTTCATTTGTTTACTAACTAACCATTAAAGTGATCCAAGGTAAAAGTTGCACTTGGGGGCAATTGGGACATCTATTTACACTTACATTGACTAATTTGCTTCTACAAACTTCAATTGGCTTTATTGAAACAAAGCATACAAAATGGTTTTAACATGTCAGGCATTCTGTAAATACATATGTTGCTTTCTTTCTTGCTTCAAAAATGGTGGAGCCACTTTCATTTAGTTTTATTGGTAGCAAGTGATTTACAAATAAATAATAATAATAATAAAGCCTTTATTTCTCAGACCAGAGTTACGCCACACTCTCCTCCATCCCTTTGGCATATCATCCTCCCATCTCTTCAGTGGTCTGCCACTATTTCTTTTGTTATTGCGGGGATACCACTCTGTAAGGTCTTTATTCCATTTGTTCTTGGCAGATGACATGTGACCTGTCCACCTCCATTTTGAATGTTTTATTACTGTTCCAACATCATTGATTTTTGTGCGCTTTTTGATAGCTGTTAGTTTACATCTGTCTTTAAGTTTGATGCTGAGCATGCTTTTCTCCATATTATTTTGACAGTTTTTTATCTTTTCTCTTTGTTTCTTGGTATGAGACCATGTTTGGCAACCATATGTTAACACTGTGAGTATCAATTTTTTTTTATTATAGACTCTCTTTTTTTCTTTCATTGGGATGGATTTGTTTTTCATTATTTCTTTTCGTGACCAGTATTGTGGCCAACTATTAGAATGTCTTCTTTGTATTTCCTTTTCCATTTGCTGATTAGATGAAATTAATTGACCAAGGTATACCCAATATATTCCTCAACATAGTCTATTACTTGATTTTGCACCTCAATATTTTCCTTGATCCAATTTGTCATCACTTTTGTTTTAGATGTATTGATAGATAATCTAACTTTTCCGCTTTCATTAGTTAATTGTCATTAGTTGTAAAGTTGTTTGGATTATCTGCAAAGAGCACAAAGTCATCTGCAAATTTCAGGTGAGTCAGTCTGCAGCCATTGATGTTCAAAATTACAAATAGCCACTATAATCTGATGTCAATGCATTAAATGTTATGCACGTAAAACGAGCTATGACGTCTATGCATTAATCTCTGATTTACCGACACAGAGGGGATACACATAATATGTAAAGTTTTCAAATTTATTTATTATATTTCTTTATTATATGTAATTTATGGAGCAAACTGGACGGCATGTAATGGTGCCCTCGGTAAATAAGAGGTTAATATAATAATGCACAATGAAATGTTTGGTAATTTCATTATGATTCTTTGTTTGTGATTATTCCTATTGTAAGAAAATCTTATCCAATCTATATATCGAAATAAAAATATCTGATGTCTTGTGGTATGTAGTAAATTTTGCTTGGACACTGTTAAGTTACAATTGTCAGTATTGTCTTTAATAAAGATTATAAATATATTGATATTATATTACATTAGATAAGCTCGAGTAGTACATACTTAAGAGATGAGTAAGCATAAATAGAGATGTTTTAACTGATGTTTAAATTGCAGGGGTAATGTAATTTGAAGGATTTATTTTTAATGTTTCAATAACTTTAGAGACCTAAAGACTCAATCAATTAATTAGCATGCAGTCAATATATGTAATTATACCCTGTTCATTTGTGATTGTGAAGTCCTTTATGACTACGTAATGCACAAATGTAACTGAGATGCCTTCAAATGACGTGACCAAAAAATTTAAAAGTAGATATTGTAGATCATTGTATTTTTCAGCAAAACAAACACAATGTTATTTTGAGCATGGTAAATAACAGGTCATATCATGAATATTTTTTGACGTGACAATGTCTTATAATTCGATAGAGCCGGCTGAACGCACGAAAAAACATGACGTCATGCGGCGTTACCTCGCTCTGAATCTAATTCTCTAATTTGAATTTGGAATTATGTTCTTTAAAATTTAAACTTTCAATGATACCAAAACCAGCCAGATACAAATAGTATAGCCAAAGAGATTTTATTACAAGTTTATACATACTATAATGCGAAATCTATTAAACAAATGAAATTAAATTTTTCTTTTGAAAAATGCTACCATTCCATCAGTATTTTCTTAAGACGTTGTCACGTTCAACTATCGTCAGTAAACCGACTTTACAGACAACCAATTTTTTTATTCGCATAATATTTAAAGTTAAATGTAATTTTGTAATGCTCCGAAACTTCATTAAAACTTTTGCAAAGTACAATTGTATGAAATCATTGAGGTACATGCTAAGTCTATTTGACTGTTATTGTTCACAATTTTGAACATGAAAATCAATAAATGAGCGCATTAAATAATATTCAGCCACATCACTTTTTTGCATCTTCTGTAACATTTAGTTCACATGACTGTGGAATGTTTCAAGTTTACTATTCAATGATGTCACAGGTATGACTGGCTACAGCCAGGGCTCACCCGTGTGCGTGAGATAAAAATACTAGAAGTACCAATTCATGTAGAATCACATTAAATGGTTATACAGTGGAAACTCAATCTGGATCTTATTTATACGGATTCGCGATTATCCGGACTACCAACCATGATCAAATACATATGTGCATGGACTTGTCGGAACTAGCATTACCCACCTGCGGGCCAGTGGCCTGCGCTGTCTCTGACCCATATGTTTTATTATTATATTAATTTATTAGTACTCCACTGTTTTATGTCGCCGCACGATATCTGCCCCACGAGTCTCGTTATTTTTTGGGTACAAAAAGCATTTTTCTTTGTAGATTTGAGTACCCGTATTTTATGTATCTAATGTAATTCATATTTTCCTTTTTAGCGGCCGCTGTAGCTGTTAGTTTGGTGGAAGATGGCAGTTCCAGCAGCCCTCCACAGGCTCCACTTATAACACAACCTCTGTCAGATTCTGATGACCCCCATCTCAACATACACAAGTCCAGCAGCCTTAAAACACGCCAGTACTGTCAAATAGGCAATTTTGAATCGGATTCCTTCAATGAAAATTTTTCGCCAACCAGACATGCTAATGCTAGGAGGAAAAGGAAATACAAGAAGATGCCAGTAGAGTACTCTGATGGGAAACATTCTCCGCCTGTTGAGATTCTGAGCGTTACTACTGAGGTAATTATTGAATAGAAAAAATAAAATAGTTTTTCATTGTTATACATTCATACTGAGTAACGAAATTTTAAATAATTTTGTCCTGGGTCATATCTGAATACTTACATGTTTTTTTTTGCTGTCTGGGTGACTGCTCTAGCTACTCAAACCATGTTTATCCAAAAGATGTTTAAGTTTTGGGCTTGAAAAGGTAAAAGCCAGCACCTTTTTGCGTAGTGTTTACTGAAAATTTGCTGCGTTCTTATACAGGATGTTAGGTACATGGTGTATCAATCGAGCACCTACCCATGCTAATGTAGTCATTTAAATACTATTTTTAAGTACAATCAACAAAGTTTCCGGTATGCCAGGCGATAATCGCGTCACCGACGTGTGTGATTGGCAGGAGGCCGGCCCCCCAATACCGGTTAGCGCCAATAAGAGCGAACCATGTCGTTGGCCACGCTAGAGCGACTGCGCGGAGGAGAGGCAACCAGCGGAAGCGGAGTGAAGACGTTGAGCCTTATTGGCTGCGCCATTTTATGTTAATAATCTATTGGCCGGAGTAAAAAGTAGGTTGGTGCAGGGCAGCTGTTTCTAAATGGAACACTGGGAAAATTTACATAGAAACACTATATGTATGCTTTAGATGTAAATCATTTGTTTTATGGCAGGGTTACAAATCTACAAGCTGCTGCACGTTTCTATTTGCAATAAGTACCATTAATAGCTATTTATGAATTTTGAAATTTATTTTCCAGCCCAATGCTATACCAGCTGCAGTCATCCTGCAAACTCAGGGCTTGACATCAATTCCACATCTGACCAAACATAAACAAGAAAGGTATATATTATTCTTATTATTTCAACCTGACATAATTTGTTTATTGGTAACAGAAACAGTGAATACATTTTTTATTACAGAAATGCGTTTTGTGGCAAAAGAAAATGGTCACATAGGGATAAAAGCGATGTTTGCGAAATGCGAGAGAGGTCATTCAGTGGCGGCTGTTCATCTAAGTCGTCGTTTTTCAAAACTGATTTCAAATGCAAGAAATATGATAGTGAAAAGAAGAGAAAAGAAACGGTTCTACAGCCAGGGAAAATTGTTCTTAAATCACCAAATATAGAGAGTATAAAAACATCGCCATTCTCTAACACTCCTTCATTGCCTGGTAGTTCCAGTTTTAATTTTGTGTATAAAAACACGTCCAAAAATGGTACTCCTATTCTGTCGAAAATGACCGGATATAAAGTAACCACAGATTTGCCTCCAGCCTTTAACCCTACTACTAGCACTGGAAAATATCACAGGAAGTTTAAAATGTTGAATAAAACGCATCCACCAAACTCTTTACGGAATCCTTTAAACTTTGAAGATTCAAACAGTGGCATGGATTGCGCTGGTAATGAATCAAGTTCATTGAGCAGCAGTGATTCTGATGGCGTCGTTACAAACGACAGCGATAGAGAAGGAGACGACGAGTTGACTGATTGGCCAGGAATAGAAGAACTAAAGGTCTTCAATAAAAGCCTCACTTTTAAATCATCCAAATCTGTCAACAACAATAATAATTCTCCGAATTCTTTGAACATGCCCCCACCAAAAAGACTTAAAAAGGAAAAATTACTAGTCAAAAGTGGTTGGGCCAGCTGTAAGAACAGATTCAAAAAGAAACGCGCTAAAGTGGACTCGGGCAATGATGAGGATGCTATGATGTCCGATTCGAAGACTGTCGTGGATTTAGAAGATGAAATATTTTGTAAGGAGAACAGAGATATATTACAACCTCATTCGTCCTTTTCTAGCTTTAGTGATATAAAGAATGCTGGAGTGACAGGACAGAATGCGAACGAGTCATTTTTTCAATCATTCCAGGCGTTTCAGGAGAGCTCGGGTCACCAAGGTGAGATGTTCAGTCAAACTCCACGAACGAATTTTTCTTTACAAAAGACGTCGTCGAGCGACTTGAATGTGAGTGAAAAATCACCGCAAAGCGACCATTACTACAGTGAGCATTCCATGAATGCGGGTGTCACGGAAGTGAGAGAAATAAGGGCTGGATGTAGACGGATACGGGAGGAAAGACCCGGGTTTCTTATTCTTAGTGCAGCCAATGAGCAACTATCCAAGTTCCTGCAAGACTCGTGCCAGACTGAACTGAAGTTGCCAAGTTTCCATGACCCTGATGAGAAAGAGAAACTGGAGTCACTGGCCAAATTGTATTCACTGAAGTTGCAAGTTGAAATGGGCAGGCCTATTTTAAGAAAAACTAGGTAAGTGAATCTTATCATTTCTAATGTATATTGTATCGTTTGCTAATACCAAATTCTCAAGCTTTGAACACCCATAAAACAAACTACTTTTTGTCGGTGTTCGAAGCTTGAAAAATTCTTGTCTATCAACTTTTTATAGGACTCTACTTAATCTATATCTATTCTGTACATAGTATAAAATGAAGTAGCTCTTTTTGTATGTGCGCTTGGAACTTTTAAACTGCGCAACGGATTCCAATACGGTTTCCAGCACTAGATAGTGTTTCAAGAGGAATTTTAATATGTATACTTTATTAAGTACTCTATGTACCATCCGTGCGAAGCCAGGGCATGTCGCTAGTTTAAACTAATTCCAATACTATCTTTTCTATTCTTAATTAGTGGTTTCGCGACACATACAGATACGCATTTTGCTAATGTCAAGTAAAAATGTTTCTATATGATACAACAAGAACTTGGGTGAAGCTCCTCCAATCCCTTTGTTGCTGATTGCTGATATCCCAACTATGCGTGCATAACGATTCACCGACACTTTAAAGTGAAAATGTATCTTAAGTAACAATAAATTGTATCTACGGTATATTGATTTAAAAATGGAGTCTCTCAACACGTGTTATTACAACAAGAACTATTGAGAAACTCCTGCAATCCCTTTGTTTCTGATATCCCAACGCGTGTGCGCAGCGTACAAAATGACTGAAAAAACGGTGGCTTATTTGCTAGGAGCCTAAACTATAGATATGTTACGTTCATAGTAACTTGCGTTGAAATCTGTGCCACGCAATCTTCTTCTTCTTATAGCATAGTCTATAGAAGTTGATACAGTCGTTCGACGAGCCCGTCTAGACAGATAAATCGCGGGACGCTGGGCCCTAGTTAATAAATGTCTAGTGGTAGTAACAACTCTAATATATTATATGTTATACTATTACAGCAACACAATGCAAGCTGTTCGTGTCGAACATTCATACCATAACTTTCCCACGGATCACAAGCGACGTTGCTATGGCGACGACGCTGATTCAAGTCTCAGCTTGAGTGACAATTCTATTAACTCCATCAACGATCTCGAAGATCACGAAGAGATCAAACCAGGTACGAGTGACATGGCGCAGGAGCTCGTTGACACGTTCTCCCACACGCATGTCGATAAATCATTGCTGGACCCCGGAGATGTAGATTAAGGTATCTGTGTTAAAAACAACTTTATATTCATTGCGTTATGGTTGTAAATATGACATTAAGAAAAGTAATGTGAATTCTTAGGCTATTCTCTATAACTGTTAAATATTTGAATATAAATTTGATGGTTTTTTATTCTATTGATTGTTGTGACCTCACAAAGATATCCCGAAGATACTTAGTGTACAATGTCGATATAGATCAAGTAACATGCACTTTATTAGGTATTGGTATTATACCTACATTTTTATGTTCTGTAACACACATTTTTCGTCTACTGATAATGGTATTTATTCCAAGTAACATAATGCTATGTGTCATCGTCGGTAATTTCCCACGTTCCTTGTTCACGTCTGTTGGAAGGCGAGTGCTAAATTACTTATATCATTGAAACCGGATGAGAACTTCCAATTTAGGGAACTATAATAAAAGATGTTCATACAACCTTTGCTATTAACGTGCTTCGCAATAGAAAATTATAGAGAATTATGTTGGATGGTGGATGTGGCATACTATCACATTTAAATGGGCTATTCTCATATAACTTTTCTCAATGTTATATGAGAATAGCCCATTTAAATAGGCTTAAATATTTATAGTAGGGGACAACGCGAATGTACAGTCAACAGCACGTCGGGCTAAACAAAACTGTCAAATTTCTCCAAACGATTTTCAACCTAAGGCTATTCAATATAAAGTGCATAATCAATTGGGAAGATTTGACAATTTGTGGTAACCCAACGTGCTGTTGTCTGTACTATTGGAATAGAGACGAAAAATACCAGTGCTGCCAGCAGTAAAATGGTGCTTCCATGGTTTGGTTCGTCAGCTATTTTCGTTGTTTATTTTGGTGATCAGGGAGTTGGGGTGTGACCAATTAATTAAATGAAACGTTCAAAAATTTGATTTTATTTTTTTATTAATTTATTAGTAATTAACCCGGCGTCATTGTGGCCGGGTATCTAATACCCTACGGTTTTTAAAATTCTAATAACTTTAAAAAAATGTATGCATGTTATTTGCCGCTTTCAGTAGCTGGAGTCCTTGATCTTTTTGAGCAAATTAGCTGTTCTATTTAGTGTTACTGCAGGTATTGTGGAATTGGCACGTATATGAAGAGCGCGCGGTATTAGTTATACCAATGTTGCGTTGATTACGACAGCGATTAACTTACTATATATAAGTAATATTTTGGTTTTCTTTTACATGGTTCATAATTTAATGTTATCGTGTTGATATAAATTTGGTTTTTTTTATATCAATTGTTATTATTCTGTGCTTTTGAATATTTCTTGTAAGTTAAGTCCTAACAAATTGATATTACGAGAAAAAATGTTTACTTTTTTTCTATTTTGTTTCATGTTTATGAGTACATTGTATAATAAATAAGTTCTTAATTTTCATAAATAACGTATATTACTACATATTTCCCTAATATAGAAAACTAATATTGAAATAAAATTGATTTTGTGAAAAATAATGTACATGGGTATAATATACCCGCCCACAATGGCGGTGTACTGTTTAGTAGCCACAATGACGCCGGGTCAAATATTTATTTTTAATATTACTTAATATCAATATACTTATGTATAGTAGAGGATGTCCTTTTTATCTTATGCATGAAAGTATTTTCTATTAAAATCCATTCGGTAATTCTGTAGTTACATCAGTATTACTGTTAGGGCCCCTCGTATTATAAGTACACAGTGCCATTTACCTACCTAAAATAGATCGCCATGCCTGCCTAGCATGACCACCGAAACACGATATGATATAGCCATTTATCGCTTTGAACTGTCAAAAAACATTGGATATAACCGCCAACTTGAAATTTTATCGAAACTGCGAACATTTATAGGCTCGATAAAGTATCGATAAAATTACAAGATTGTGGTTATATCTAATGATTTTCGACAGTTCAAAGTGATAAATGGCTATATCATATCGTGTTTCGGTGGTCATGCTAGGCGAGCAGAGGAAACGAAATTATTTTCTTGTATTTTTTTTTCTTTATGGCAAAGAAAGAACTGTGAATAGGTTATATTGTTATATATTACTTGAAACATTAGCTAGACGATAGTAGAACAGACTGTCACATAATTCTAAGATTTTGATCTCAATTACTGTGGAATAAGGTGGAAAATTAATTGGAGAAATTGGACAGTTTTAGGTATCCTACTCTGCTGTCGTCTGTATTAGGGCTTGTTTCATTAAATTCTATTAAGGTACTAAATAGCTATTTCAGAAACCTACGCGTAAGATTTTGGTACAGAAATTCCTGGCTAGGCCGCACTGCGAATATTCCACATCTTCACGGCCGTCCTTCCGCCGCCGACTTCGTCCGAAACCGAATACATTTCACTTGGTTGTCATTAAATTATCACAAACGATTTTATCGCGATGAACTTTGCTTGCGTTTCGTTGCGATAGTAGTCTCAAAACCCAAGCGATGCGCTGGTGCTCTTGTCTCTTATAAAAAACTTACTTATACAACATGTAAACTAAATAACCAACACCCTGAATACAGGTGGTTTGGGATCGGCTTCTGAGTTGATTTCAATAATAAAAAAAAAAGTTATTTTTAGAAAAAAAAAAAGTGCCCAGAAAATGTTGTACAATATTTTCTAGGTACTTTTTTTTTTCATCAAAAAAAAAATCTTTTTAAAAAAAAATATTGAAATCAACTCAGAAGCCGATCCCAAACCACCTGTATTCAGGGTGTTGGTTATTTAGTTTACATGTTGTATGTCGGCCAGTATGTACCATTTAAGTATGTGCCATTTATTGTGTATATGAAAAGTAGGTTACATTGGCATTTATCACCAGGCGGGTTTATCTTTTTAACCACTAGAGCACGTGTCACGTGACCATCTAATGCGTCATACGTAAGTACGTCATCATATTATTTGTGGGTAGAGTTAAAAAGAGACTTAGGAAATGGAAACATTCAAAGGTTATTTGTGGGAAACAAAAAGAAGTTTCAAGGTCGCTTTCTTGTTCGAGTCGTGGCTTCCAGTTTTGCGTGTCCTCAGGAAACGGTGTGTAGCCAATCAGCGACGGTGAAGTCAGCGGTCCAGCCAGTCAATCAGCGACTAATAATAAGTTTATAGTGAACATTGCCTTATGAAAGGTTAAGCGACGTGCAACCATTTTTAACATTCTCATTCCTTTATTATTTGGTGTAAGGTTAATTTAATCTTATTATTAATAATCTATATTATTATTAATCTTATTTATATGAAACTCATATATTGTCTTGGTTTTAATGTTTTTTTATATAAAAATACACAATGATTTCTAATATAGGGACCAATATTTTTTTCGAATTATTCATGATATCTATGTTTTATTATGCATGATATATATTTCTTTATGGTAATTTTTATATAATATTACTATTCATAAGAATTAAAACCTCTACATTATTTTTTCTAAGTTGCACATGATTAGCATCGTCCTATTAATAATCTGATTTATTTCTTTTTATCTTATTCATTATTGTAAACTCATAATTACCTACAACCTTTATCGGTTATTTTGTGACTTCTACAATATATACGAAATTAAATAGAAAAGAAAAAAAAGAAAAACAATCTTGTGAAGGAAAACAATTTTTGTATCATTGACGACGTATTTTACGATATTTTTCGTAGCGTAAAGCCATCAGCTCGGTGTAGGAACGAAAAGTTTAATATGTATACGGGCCGGCTACGCAGGTTATGATTAGGAGATATCTGGCAGTTAAATTGACAGTTTTGTATGGACTATAGGGACATGTAACATTAATTCGGTTTCAATATGTCTAACAGATGATACATAGTTTTACGATTTTTTGTGAAGAAGCTGGCAGTTAAATTGACAGTTTTATATTGACTATAGGCACCTGTAACAGTCAACGGTGTCAAGATGTCTAACAGATGACACCCAGTTTTACGATATTTTGTGAAGCATGGCGTTGGCTCGATGTAGGAATGAAAAGTTTAATATAAGGGCCGGTTTCACGGGTTATGATTAAGATTGCCTATCTGGCAGTTAAATTGACAGTTTTGTATGGCTATAGGCACCTGTAAGATTAACACGTTGACTGTCCAGGCCAAATCGAATTAACTCTTAATGACGTCCATTAGTGCCTATTTTTTTTTATAATAATATCTTGTCGGATTATTTGATATTTATCAACCGACTTCAAAAAAGGAGGAGGTTCTCTATTCGACTGTATGTTTTTTTTTTTTTTACCATAATATCTAGATATCTAGCTTAGACGTCCTTGTGATATTTTTTAATGTAACTGAGACGTTCATGAAAATAAAAGACATTTATTTCGTATACCTTGCGTCACATGTGATGCATGATCGTGGGATTGGGTACATAGTTGTATCATATGTGATGCAGGGACAGTTAACGTGTTAATTCGGTGTTAAGATGTTTAACAGATGACACCCAATTTTGCGAGTTTTTTTGAAGCACAGCTTTGGGTCGGTGTAGGAATGAAAAGACAAAGTTAAATTGACAGTTTTGTATAAACTATAGGCACCTATAACATTCATTTGGCATTAAAATGTGCAATTTTACGATACTTTGCGTAGCATAATGCCGTAGCTCGGTGTAGGAATGAAATATTTAATATGTAGGTGAGGGCCGGTTTCACAGCTTATCATACTTATGATTAAAAGATATCTGGCAGTTAAATTGACAGTTTTGTATGAACTTTTTGTCAAATAAATGCTAACGGGAACTTACTTGAAACCTGTGGAGTCCCTAAATATACTAAACTACGTAACGCTAGCTTGCTACGCTCGTTCACAATCAGTCGCCGGTCAATAAGTGTGATATAAATGATGCCTAGTCTTTGTTTTCTTATAAATTTCATCTTACTGTGGTTTTATTCTATGCAAGTTTGATTTAAATATTTACGTGTGCAGTTATTGCTTGTCACTATATTTTTCTAATAGTATTTTATGACACTTAAGAATTTGCAATTACTTTTATTCTTTTACAACAAAGAGACTTGGTTTTCTCATATATACATTTTAAGATTTAGTAAAGACGATATTTATTTTTTGTAATTTCGTAATAACACTAATAACAAATTTTGATTAAGACTTTAGTTAGATACTGGTTTGAATTTAGTTTATATTCGTTTTTAATCATCAGACATAGCTCAACCCTACGTATGGAAGAACTTGGACTTTAAAGATTGAAATACTTTCGCTTTTAATATTTTCGCGTTAGGCTTTACATATCAATAATTTAGTTTCTTAAATAGGCATCATCGTACATTTAAAGAATAAAGAATTATAATTTTCGGTTTTGATAATGTTAAGCCGTAATAACGCGACAGTCGCGTTATTACGGCTTCTACGCTGCGCTAACGTTCATCAAACGCCGACTCTGGACAAACGATAGTGTGAAGGGGCTCTAAGATAACGTGGGAGCGAGACATGTTATTTTCTATTTTATAACTACCTACCTATCTATTGAAACAGTACGATCTGCTGCCGCTCTCAATATAGGTTTATTGATATAAACCATAAGTCTCTTTTTTAAATCTAGACACAGTCGACAGACAGGCAGTTAAACTAGTACCTACCTGTCAAATTATTATCGCCGTAACTAGGCCTTGTACAGGGAGCAGTAGCACGTCCGTAAAAACTATTAAATTTCCTCAATAGAGTATGAACTTTATTACAATGGAACAAGTTTGAGATTTTATTGAATTGAAGAAATTTTGCAGTTTTGGATAGTCTGGCATGTAACCATCTGTACTTGTTGTTGTAAAGCACATACGGTGAATGTAGGGATCTCAGAGGTAACTATCTCAGATGATATTGTTGTGCGTGCGAATCTAAGGTAACTATAATAATTAACATTTTTTTATGCGGTTACAACGAAAATGTATCATGTAAAAACTCATTACAACATTGTCAGTTGATATTTTGAGGCTCTAATAGTTATATGCTAGACAAAGTTCTTGGTTGTCTGTTTGTATATAAAGAAAGACTATATTATTATAAATAATTTGCGAATGTTTCTATATTATTGTGGATATTTATAGTTATTATGTGCATAAATCACAGGGACAGAAAAATATAGTGTTATTTGGATACACAAATATACTTTTGGATTTTCTATGCTTTGTTTTATTTTCTAACTTTGTTTATAGGACATAATTATTTTGATAGCAAGAAAAATGGAATAGCTAGTCACTTTACTAATGGGTAGGTATTATTAGTATAGTATTATATTATCTGTGGTATTATAAACATGAAAAATTAGATATGTGAAAACGAAAAAAGCGTCGGTGGCGTAGTAGTCTCCCACCCGGGAGGCACTGGTTCGATCCCCGCCACGTACCAATGTGTTTTCAAATTTTGAATTCATATGTACGTTTGATCGACGCTTTTACGGTGAAGGAAAACATCGTGAGGAAACCTGCACACACCTATGAAGAAATTCTTAGGTTGTGTGTGAAGTCGACCAACCCGCACTTGGCCAGCCTGGCCCTAAGGCCTAATCGTGGCCTCTACTGTGGGATAGGCCGAGCCCCTCGGTGGGGACATTATATGAGCTGTTGATGACACCGGCTCAACGGATTGAATGAAATGTAAGAAATGTTTGAATGAAAATTGACATAGCCTGCATTAATTTATTCGGGGTCGGTGCACGCACACCCTCCTAGACCTTTTTTTTGAGAGGTCAAATGCATGTTCCTACGTACCATACCTGCAGTAGATACGATGCAACTGCAGAGGTACCTATGTGGGAGTCAGAGGTAAAGGCGTCCACTACCCATCCTCTCCGGGCATCCTGCAGGCACACTACGACAGCGAACCGGGATCGCGAACTTTCGTCATTTTCATTGCTCATTTCACCGGAAAGCCATCTATGCCCGCCATTTCAGACGCAACCAGTGCATCGTTCAATCGATTCTGCTCTGT
Source organism: Elophila nymphaeata (assembly GCA_955850985.1). Lineage (NCBI taxonomy): Eukaryota > Metazoa > Arthropoda > Insecta > Lepidoptera > Crambidae > Elophila > Elophila nymphaeata. The sequence continues at coordinate 6,647,514 of OY039080.1, read as the reverse complement.
GGGGGCCTGTCCACCGCGCATAGGGCTCCGATGGCTCTGAAAAGGGCCTTTTTCTGGGTCCCTCAGAGTTATGCAACTCGGCTGAGACGAAAGGTGCACCGTGGGGAGGTCTCGTAGGTAGGTGCCATAAAAATAATCGGATGGAAACCAGTGAAAACTTGAGCAATATGGTTCGTAATTAACTAATCACTCGCGTAACTGAAGTAGGTATCCGTTCCACTTCAGTCAGCCGCCGTCGATGATTAATTCGAAGTATTTTGCTAGCGAATTAATTATGTTGTATATTGGTGATTAATTCGAAGTAAGTATTCTTGGCAAATCAATTATTTTGTCTTCTGCATAATATTTTTTTATAATTTTGCTAGCTTCAGGTCTTTAACCCAGTCCTATTTCTCATCCCGATCTTTATGCATATAGAAAGAAAAAAACTATGTCTGTATGTACTTTTTCCTTTTTAAAAATTCGATATACCACTACATTTAAAATTATTTAAAAAAAAGTTGAAAAAATCGGGAGTGGTCTACCCTTGAGTTTCTCGTAAGTATACCAGAAAAAACTCAAAAGTTAAAAGTGGATAGAAACCTTATATTTTAATGTTATACATGCATGTTTTTGGTTGCATTATGTTAAAGCATACTCGAGCGGATGGCCGATGGGGCCGAATATTCTCGAGTGGCGACTGCGTACCGGACGACGCAGTGACTGACAAGGTGGACTGACGAGGAGGCCTATGTTCAGCAGTGGACGTCATGTGGTTGAAATGATGATGATGATACTCGAGTTATCGTGCTAACGCACAGACACACACGCAGACAATGCAAAAACGGTATTTTTGGATTCAGGGAGGTCTAAAACGTGTAAATCCGTCAAAATATCGAGGTCGAATTTTTTGACGATTACAAGACTATAAACTACATACCTATACGAGAAAGTAAAAAGGAAAACGTACAGGCATAGTTTTTCAGTATTATTTTAAGTACGGGTGAACTGCTTAGATGATTTTGACTATAACATCTGTCCTAGACATTGGCTTTAGTTGGTTTATTTACTGAAGGATTGTTAATTTTTGGGTTTGGTGCCCCTTTTGTGCAGGCGACAGGCTGTGGCAACCTGTCAAATTTTGGGGTAACTACTGTATGACCCATACTGCCAGATGTGGCTTTGTGTGTAACCGAATGTTACCTAAAGATACAACTTTTTGTGAGCGTGATTATATGTAATGTATACACGTAAAATAAAAACATTCTAAAATAGATATAAAGATCGGCTAAGAATTAGGTGTATGTAGGAATACATTTAAACCTACTCCATTTATGTTATTTTGTATGAATGGTGCTCGCCGTAGTAAGATACCTATCCTCTGAGGCGAGTTCGACAGTGAAACGTGAACAAAATTACTGGGCAGTTACCCAATGCTTCAGATAGATACATTACAACTTCCATCAGTCGCTTCAACAGTTGTTGTGCACATAAGTCGCGTGCGTTAAAATGTCGGTGATAAATAATTACATACAATTTACAGTGAACGGCAGAAAATGCAAAGGTTAGTTCCAAAACAACTAAGGATAGGTAAGTATAATGTAAATAAATAAAAAAAGAGATACCTAAACGTCAGGAAATAACGAAAACAGCAGATAAATCGTAGAATTAGCTGTAATTAATTTATAGGCAGTTATCAATATAGGTAAGTATAGGTAAAGTCACCCTCCATGTTTCTGTCTCTACGATAAGCGATTTATAAAATATTTTTTTTATATAAAAAATGCTTTGTCCTGAATGACCGACTGACGGATAAACGCACAGCCTAAATCGCTTATCGTGAGACAGAAACGTAGAGGGTGTGTTCTTGGTACCTATGACGTAGGCATCCATTAAGAAAGAATTTCCAAAATTCTACCCCTAAAGGGGTGAAAAAGGGGGGCAAAGTTTGTATGGGACAATGTGATTCCTTGGTCCAATCTACTTAAAATTTTGCATAAAACTTTTTAAATAGAATTGTTGGAAGACATATTTCGTGTTTTATTACAATTCATCCCCTAACTGGGTTAAAAAGGGGTAGAAAGTTATATTGGCGGTGATTTGCTTCAAAGTAGATATTAATTATTTCTTTTGATTTAGACTATACTTACATTTTGTTTTGACACACTGTTTGAAAAGTAAATCAGATTTTATTCAAAAAAGGTTGAACTCACACTTATATGTGCTTATGTGTGTGTATTTGCTTATACAGATACCTACTACCTACCTATTTAAAATTGGAATCTCGAAGGTCTCTAAAGTCACCGTAAAAATTGGATTTCGAAAGTCAGAATCTACTTTTCTTTTTTTATACTGTTGTAGCTTAGAGGGGTTCGAATTCCAACTCGGTTATCTACTGATTACATTAGCAACAAGTGAGACGTATGTATAGTAGCTATATATACCTACCTACGTTTTAATTTTAATAGCAAAAGCTGTACTGATAATTTACTATAGAAAATTTAGTCAACCCTTAGGCCAATTTCCTATAGCCGCCCTCAGCCACACTTTGTGGATATTCGATGTAACTTATACTTAATTATGTTTTTTTTTTAATTTCTCACCAACACCATGTCTAGCCCATAATTAAGAACTTGTGTTATGGTTAAGTACTAGATAACGTACCTATACATGTAATAGTTAGGTACAAATAATACATAATAATGTGAATTTATATTTATAAGGCGTAAACAAATGTTCGTGGTCATCATACAACATTTGTCTCAAACCGGGTATCGATCCCGGTCCTCTTGTGTAGTAACTGCCCACTCCACCACAACGGTGTCAAAATATAGCTATCAAATACGTCGCTTCACCGTGGCCTTCGCTATGCCATTATTTTAACCATTACTTTTCATTACTTATGTCCTCCACATTACAAAAACCTTCTTCAGGTTTATGAGAAAATGATTGCTTTGATTATCCGTTGCGATAGCGGGCTGTAAGTATGCATACACCTACTTACCATAAACAGATAATCGTGACTATACCTATTATTAACGACGCAAAAACCATTTTTATATTCTAACGACTAAGTACGAAATGAAGTTATTAAATACTTTTTATGAAGAACACCGGTTTTAAACTAGGATCAGACTTACCTATGTAGGGTCGTCTGAGTAGGTTAGGTACCCCACCGCCTTTCCTATTTCAGCAGTAAAACAGTTTGCTGTGTTTCTCAAGGGAAAGGTAGCCAGTGTAATTAAGGAGTATGGATGGCATTTCTTCTTAGGCCTCAGGACGACAACTCACCTGCAATACCAAGTTTTTTTTTCTTTGTTGGTCATGTTGGTCGGTGTCCACTTATATACCTACCACCAGGGGGGCCGTCAGCTTGTTTGTCATCTAATTGTATAAAAAAACACTACCTTTTATTAAGTAAACAATAATTATGTAAGGTTCAGTCAGCTTCCCGGGTTCCCTCACAGGTGGTGCCAAGGGCGGCTTCGATGTAACTCAGCGCAGTTTAAGCCATGTGTCTAAACTAAACCGTCTGTTCCCCTACCTAAGGCCGCTGCTATCCGCAACACCGGCTGCCATTGAGGGAGCGGCTCAATGGGCCGGAGAAACGGATACCACCACCACAAACGAGCTGTTGTATCCATCGGTCATTCATGTTGTCAGGAGCGACCGAACACCCGGAAGCGGCCCAGAAGCTTATCTGCTGGGCAAACCACGAAACGAAGGTCCGCAGGCCCTGCCGTGTTATGAAGTCAGTAGTCTGGTTGATGAGTCAGGCTAACACACGGGGAATTCTCGGAACATAGCCCCCGTACGGTTAGACTAGTATCTATCAGATATTACCACACCATAAGAAGACTTAGAAATGACCTTTTAAAAACGTGAAGATTAGGTATTCCACATGGTATAAAATAACACATGGAAATATACGATTAAGTGAATGTTGTACAATATCTTGCAGTGGACCAGACAATAGGAGACACCACTCTAAATGCATACATCCGTTACGTTCTTGGCCTGCCTGGCACCAAGGCTATGTGCCGTGAGGGCGGCTGCGGCGCCTGCGTGGTAGCAGTACGTGCGCACAGGCTACCCAGTGATAAGGTGGAACTATTCTCCGTCAATTCTGTAAGTACCTTTTCTTAAGTTTATGAAGACAGATAAAGCACACAGCGAAATATTCCACTTTTTCTTGGTGTTGTGTTGTCAGCGAGCAAGGGTTCTAGTGGGCTACGTAGATAAGGTTGTAAACCTCTAACGGTCCAAGTAACCATTTAAGCAGGCGGTGTGCACGATTGTTTGCACTCTACTCGTAGTCCTTATCAGGGCTCGGTTCGAAACTAGACTACTAACACAACAACAGAAAATTTTAATTTCAAAGCACCCCCTCCCTAGGATTTAAAGTCCAGAGATTCGAAACTGAGTACTAACAAATTTTAATTGCTCATTTTTGCCGCCCTTAATTCTCAATTTTGAAGCCCAGCAAATCACTACATAGTATAAAACAAAGTCGCTTCCGCCGTCGGTCTGTCCCTATGTATGCTTAGATCTTTAAAACTACGCAACGGATTTTGATGCGGTTTTTTTTAATAGATAGAGTGATTCTTAAGGAAGGTTTATATGTATAATACATGCATATTTACATAAGCATTGCACCCGTGCGAAGCCGGGGCGGGTCGCTAGTGATACCGAATTCAAATATCGAGTCTACTCTTAATTATAGTTTAAACTTTCATTATCTCTTCTTCACAGTGCTTAGTGCTTGTGTTTTGCTGCCATGGCTGGGATATAACCACAATTGAGGGTATAGGAGACCGACTATGTGGTTACGACGACATTCAAACTAGGATAGCCGCTTTCAATGCCACTCAATGTGGTTATTGCACTCCTGGCTGGGCTATGCACTTATACAGGTGAGGACTACGGTTAATTTTCGATTATACGATTCATATAAATAAATAAATAAATATTCGCGAACTATTGGTTAGGATATAGATAGTTATAAGTGGAGATACCTCCACTAGTTATAATTGCAGGTGAGTTAGAAGGGTTTCATCGGTCCAATTTCGAGCAGCCAATCCGTTGTAATGCGGTGGACAGTGCTTTTTTAAATTCTCGCAATGGTTCTTTCCCTATGGTTAAAAGAAAGTCATGAAACTGCTGATGAGACACGTAGCTATTTGATTATAATACCGTGGTTATAATAACACTACCTCTTTGTAGTGTTGTGATTCTGCTCCACGGAGTAGTCGACAGGGTTAGAATTGACGGCGTGCTAAAAGATCTTGATATTGTAAGTGTCTATAGACCGTTATACAGCATTTTTTTTTCTACATAGCGTTGGCAAATAAAATTTTCAACAAAAAATATAATTATGGCCAGTAATAACTAATGTACCTTTATAAATAAATATGTATAATTAAATATTGTTTTAAAGCTTACGGGACAAGAACTTGTGCATGTCGGAAATGGAAAGAGCGTTTGGAAGCAATACATGTAGGTGTACAGGATTCAGACCTATCATGGACACTGTCAAGTCTTTCGCAGTAGATGCTAGTCCAGCTTTATGTCAGAAGGTTAGAGATATAGAGGAAGTTAGCATTTGTAAGAAAACCAATGCTCCTTGTGAGAGGAAGTGTTCTATTAAAAGCACTGAGAGCGACTGGAGTTTCGTTGATGAAGCAACGAAATTGCATAATGATGACATGATTGTGATGGCTTCTAAATCAAACAAGCTCTATAAGGTATACTATGAGGAAGAAATCTTTCAAATATTTAACCAGGAAGGTGTTGATTCTTACATGCTTATTGACGGTAATACAGGGAAAGGTGAGTTAACAATACTACAACTTGCATCTCACTTTAGGCCCATCAAACGTCTTAATATTTCTCCTTTGTTCTTCTACAGGATTGTACGAAAACTTCACCTACCCCCGTGTCCTAATAGACATTAGCAGCGTAAAATCATTAAAAACCTACGAATATGACCAAAACTTAATTCTCGGTGCTAATATTTCTATCGAAGATTCTATAAAAGTATTCGAAGATGCAGCGAATTCAAGATCCGAATTTGCTTATTTGAAGGAATTTGCAAAGCATTTAGACCTTGTTGCTCATATTCCAGTAAGAAAGGTGAGTAAGTGTTTAAATTAAATTGGAAATCCATCTATTCTTATTTTTTTGTAAAGCCAAACATGTTTTTTAAATGAGGATCTTCTCTAAAAACTATTTTGAGAATAATAAATTAGTCGTATGCGATTGCAGATTGGCTCAATAGCTGGCAATTTGATGTTGAAACACGCTATGCCAGACTATCCATCGGACATTTTTCTGTTGTTGGAAACGGTCGGGGCTGCTGTAACAATTCGTAAGTATAGACCACTTTATTATACTTAGTACCTACTTACACCAACAAAAAAGTAACTAAAATTAACGTAATGTTTAACAGTACAATGGGCTGCCTTACAGCAAAAAACGATCTTTGCTGTAAGGCAGCGAGACGTTGGGATGGGTTGTGGATAGGTCTGAATCGTGGGAATGTAGGAAGGCGTCCTGCGTGGGTTTTTCACAATATGAGAGGTCGTTAATTGGAGTCGAGGTTGATTGACCACACCTCCAGGATTGATGGGGATCTAGAATTTGGAGGAAAGGTTGAGTTGTGGTTTATTGGAACACAGGATTCAGGGGAGGTTATCGACCGCCATTGTGGGAGTGCAGTAGCAGTCTCAGCCCAACACGGCATTCCTACACTATTACTACAGTGTTCGTTGGCCATTGGTCGTTAATGACGTGGACGTGCGTGATCGGACTTGGCGGTAGGCGTTGCTGCCCATCATCGCACCCATGAGAAGCGTACATCTATAACCCGCACCCCCACCCAGGATTGTAACAAAGGAATGGTATACTGGCAGTGAATTCCATTTCTTGATGTCTGACATAGAAACGAGCTGCCAACTTTCTTAGTTCACGTTGGAATATTAATCCAGGGACAAAGAGTTTTTATACCATCTACGATACGTACCGAACATACATTTACCAATTCTAATCTTTCTAGGTACTAATAACATAGGAAATAGAGTTGTAATGAACATGCTTCAATTCCTCGCGTATGACATGACTGGGAAACTCTTGGTGACGGTGGAACTTCCACCGTTAAGTTCGTCTACTATCTTCAGAAGTTATAAAGTAAGTGTAATGACATTTATATAAAACCGCGGGATACTACTGGTATCGAACTACGAATATTATTTGGAGAAAGTGAAACCTTCAACTTCACTTTCATCTCACTTGGAGTTAAGTTGCGATATGGCCAAAGTCTTGAATCATCAACTTGTTATCTTACCCTTAATAACTATGTATGTTAACTTATCAGTTAGAACTTAGAATTATTATAATGGCAGCAGAATTTGGTAACAATGACATTAAGCAAAAATCGTACCGTATGCTCGCGATTTTTCTAAACACGTCACAAATTACTCGAATTACTAACTACCCTAGAATACGCGAGAACGCGTGAGTTTGCGTGCTAATGTGCGATTATGCGCCATCAATAATCAATATTATTTTAACGCTCGCAATGTCGATAATTATAGTTTGATTTGACAATGAAAAATACGTTGCGTTGCGCTTCGCCAAATTCGTGCAGCCCTTCACCTCAAGTTTTTGCTTAAATTTTTCAGTTTCATAATGACGGTATACGGTAGTTGCGCTATATAAACGACTCTGCTTAGTTACACATTCCTACATTTTCAGATCATGCCGCGGAATCAAAATGCCATAGCGATAGTCAACGCTGGTTTTCTACTGGATCTGAACTATTATGACAATACCGTCAAGAACATCTCCATTGTGTACGGCAATATTTCAGCCGATTTCATTCATGCGACCAGTACAGAGAATTATCTGATAGGCTGTAACATTAATAGGGATGAAACTATACAGACGGCGATTAGTATACTGAATAAAGAAATTGTACCCAAAGATAGACCACCGCAATTATCGCCGGAGTGTAGGAAGAAACTAGCCATTGGATTATTCTATAAGGTAACACAAAATATTACAAAATTCAGCATCATCATCACCATTTCAGGCGAGAGATGCCCACCGTTGGACATAGGCCCTCCAAGGATCTCCCCAACCCGATCGGTCTTATGCTGTCCGCATCCAGCGGCTTCCCGCGATTTTAACCAGATTGTCAGTCCACCTAGTGGGACGCTACTGTCTCCCGGTACGCGGTCGCCATTCAAGGACCTTTCCGCCCCAACGGCCATCAGTCCTCCTCGCACTGTGCCCTGCCCACCACACTTTACAAAATTAGTGTTAGATTTTTTGTTCATCTTTGTCAGGGAAGCTTTCGGCCTTCATTTTAGCTGTCGTGTAAGTGATGAAAAGGCGATGGAACAATAAAATGTTATTACTGCTGCTTTGGATGGTGATAGAACTTCAAATGTTGGAACGGATGTTCACTCTTTTACTTTCTTTTCATTAAGTTTTAGGTTACTTAGATGGGTTATTTTAAAACTAAACGCAATAATGAAAAGTGGTGGGTGATTCAATAAATGTGGACACGCATAGATTCTTCTAAATTGATTTTTATAAATTGATCTTGTTTGGTGGTTAAGGTCATTTGGATGTCTACAAAATTAATTGTGCGTTACTTAAGGCGTTAGCCACACTGGCGCGACGCGTTTTGCGTCCGCGGTCAGCAGGAAAAATAACAATACGAGATGAACAGGAGGTGTCATGTTGACGCGATCAGAGTGCGCGGCAAGCGACCGCGACTAGCGGAGGATATAATAGGTGGTTGCACGTCCTGCGTGTCTATCAAATCGTGTTGATTGCTCCGCGCTTTCCGTACGTCACACAGCCGCTTAAGCGTGGCATAGCCATCACTTCTCCGTCACCGCAGGTTGACCGCAGGTCGCTCTAGCGTGGCTAACGACTGACTCGTAATAATGTTAAATTCTTTCAGTTCATCTTGAACATACTTCCACCAAGTAATATAGCTCCATGTAAACGGTCAGGTGGATGTTTGATAACACGACCTGTTTCTAAAGGAACCCAGGACTACCAGACGAATAAGACATTATACCCTCTCAACAAGCCGGTGCCTAAGCTCGAGGGTTTGATACAAAGCACTGGGGAGGCACAGTATGTCAATGACATGCCAAGTTTCCCTAATCAAGTTTTTGGCGCATTCGCTTTGTCAACTGTTGCTAGTGGTAAGGTAGCTTGGATTAACGTTAAGAAGATCAAGGTAATTATTTAGGATCTTTATTTATTTGCAACGTATTTATTTATGTTTACGTGAATTGTGTCAAAAGCCGTGTGATGCCGGCAGAGTAGAATAGCATCACCCCATATCCTCCAACGGGTGTCGTAAAAGGCGACTAATGGATCAGCAAAGGGGTACTGATCAACGGAAAGATTAATCGTAAAGAATAAGACCACCTTAATCGTAAAGAATAAGTGCTAAATTCTTTGACTCCGTCCACCAATCCGCATTGGGCAAGCATGGTGGACTACTGCCGAAACCTCCTTCGATGACAAGGAGAGGCATTGTGTCCCAGCAGTGGGTCGAAATATAAAGGCCGTTAATACGTGACTTGTGTATGAGAGGAGGTCGATGGCGCTGCTGTGCGCACTTCGTAACGCTCACGAAATCTTAAGCTAAGTGTGCGGTCGGTAGTCGGATGGATGGCCGAAAAATTATCAACTCTATTACCCTCCGTGCTTTGGAAGGCACGTTAAGCCATAAAGTCCCGGCTGCTGTCGAAATATAGCAGTCATTACCGAAGAAAATTGGTGACGGGACTGTCAAACAGGCGGACGGCCGTAAAAATCGATTGCCAAACCCTATAGCAGTATTGCCGTAATCAAGACACACAACACCGACCGCAGATAAATTAGGAGCATGGTAGGTAAAACAAGTTAGCAAAAGAGGAAATTGCTCAAGGATAATTTTGGTGACACCTCGGTTTTGGTGTATTAAACAAAGATGAATACATTCGTGAACAAGTAGTAAACTTGATTTAATTTCCAGGAGACACCAGGCGTATTAGCCGTTTACACAGAGAAAGATATTCCAGGAGTAAATTCGTTTACTAAACCTGGTTTTCAACTTATAACTGAAGATGAGGAGATTCTTGCTACTAATATTAAATTCTATGGCCAACCGGTTGCCATTGTGGTAGCGACCACCGAGGAACTAGCAGCTAAGGCAGCTAAAGAGCTGGAAATAACTTATGAAAATGTCAGTTCCTCGCCTCCTGTACTTACTATTGATCAAGCTAAAAAAGATAGCAAACGATATGCTCCTTCGGATGCTGCGATTCAACCTAAGAACAGAGGAACTAATGTCGCAAAGGTGATAAAAGGAGTTTATGAGATTGAGGCGCAATATCATTATTACATGGAGCCAATAAGCGTGGTTGTTGTGCCAGTGGATAAAGGGTTCGAAGTTTACGACTCGACACAATGGATGGATTTGAGTCAAGCAGCCATTGCAAGATGTTTGGGGAGAAAAGAAAGCGAGTATGTAATTGATATATAAGTACAATTAACACGAATTAACAAGTTATTAAAATTGGAATCTTGATTCGAACATAAATTAGGTAGTACATTCTATTCTTCATCAAGATTCATTACTTAATCTTATCATGATTAAGTCATGAATCTTGTCCAATGAATCCATACATCTGAGTTTTATGTAGATAATAACGAATATTGTTAAATTGAATTATTTTGCTGACGTATTGATAATTTCTCTTTTTCGCCCTTTCCTAATGATGTGTGTGATAATAAATAATTTAAATTAAGGTTTGTTGACCTCTCAGAATACCTAGACAGGTACCTATATTGTATTTATGGTTTTCTGGCTTGCGGCTTACTTGATTAATGTGCTAAGTATATTGTATATTGTTACTTAAATTAGTATAAGTACTAATAAGTATTTATTTTATAGCGTGCTGATAAAGGTACGTCGTGTGGGTGGTGGCTTCGGTGGCAAGATTAGCCGGAATGTCCAAGCATCGACCGCATGTGCAATTGTTGCCTCCAAAATGAATGCTCCTTGTCGGTTTATAATGCCGCTGCAGACCAATCTTACTATTGCAGGCCGCAGGCTTCCATCTCAATGTGAATATGAAGTAAGTATACTTCTTCTTCTTTTTAATTAATGGCGTTCGCGAAAAGATTACTCATTTCGCCAATGTCAAGTGAAAATGTACTTATAGTAACGGACAGTCAGTTGTACGGTAGATTGAGTTAAAAATGGAGTCTCTCAACACGTGTTTTTACAACAAGAACTCGGGAGAAACTCCTAAGTATCAGCAATGGTCAATTCATCTTTCCTCTATCACTTATTGTATACTGCTCGTATAGACCACAAATCTTTTCTATCCTCCAAGTAAGTGGGTATAAGGAGATTACTAATATACTGAGTATGGACTCTTACAAGTTATTAGACAGATCTCAAATTGAAAACATTTTGTCCGAGAATAAAATATCTATTCTTGACAGGTCAAAACTCTTGAGAGATATTTTATCCGCAAATGTAACTTAAGAGTAGAATAAAGTGAAGTAGATATAAGTTTATAAATGTTATATCTAGTTGCAGAGAGCTTTTCAAAATGGGCAAAATACAATTTCAGGTGGGTGTAGATGAAAACGGCAAGATTCAATACCTAGATGCTACTATAGTTGAAGATGAAGGTTGCTCTCGTAACGAGAACATCCTTCTCTATACGGTAGGAGGCTTCCCGAATTGTTACAATGCCGACAACTTCAGTCTGAAAACTGGGTCTGTTCTCACGGACTTGCCGTCTAACACGTTCTGTCGAGCGCCAGGTAAAATTGTGTAAATAAATCAAACGTCGTCAATATAACAGATTCATATAAAAGTGAATATTCGGATATTTCAGGAACTGCCGAGGGTATTTCATCCATCGAGCATATTATGGAACACATTGCACATGCAGTGCACAGGGATCCAACAGACGTGCGTTTAAGCAACATGAGAACTGAGGATAATGACTTACCCAGTCTTATCGCTGAATATAAGAAAGAAACCAACTATGACCAACGCGCTCATGACGTTGAACAATTCAATAAAGTCAATCGTTGGATGAAGAAAGCTATCACTATTAGCGTGATGAATTTCCCTGTTATATATTATGGAAATTATAGTGCAATGGTTACTATTTACAGAGGTGATGCCACAGTTACCGTCACAACTGGGGGTATAGAAATGGGTCAAGGATGTAACACAAAAATTGCTCAAGTTTGCGCATATGAACTTGGCATTTCTTTAGACAAGGTGTCAGTTTTACCACACTTTACGTTTTCTGCAGCTAACAACGTTTTCTCTGGATCTAGTATTACAACAGAATCTGTAAGTTATGCGGTTATTAAAGCTTGCCAAATGTTGAAAAGTAGATTGGCGCCTATAAAAGCCACTATGACTGATCCGACGTGGAAGGAGTTGATTGCGAAAGCCGGTGAAGAGCAAGTGGATCTAACAGCTATCTATATGATGACTGATAAAGAACCGGACTTGTCTGGGTACAATGCGTATGCGGTCGCTATATTAGAAGTGCAGTTGGATGTTTTGACTGGTCGTTATGAGTTGTTAAGAGCTGATATACTGGAGGACGTAGGTCTAAGTGCTAATCCAGCTTTAGATGTTGGTCAGGTGAGTGTACGTAGATAAAGTCTTCATTTACAGTTTAATAACATTTACACGATAGCGATTGACACAAGTCTTAAATCTACAATACGTAAAGAAATTCTTAACCAGACGCAAATTTATACTATCTGTGTCAATATTTTGAACATCGAAATATTTCGAGAAAACGATTTTCATATTAATATTTCTTATCCGACCTTTATGAAATTTTTGAATATTTTTAACAAAAAGAAAAAAAAAACTATGTCTGTAGGCAAGAAGCTTATATTTTACCGTAGGTTTTCCTGTTTTCAAAATCTGACATATGTATGTACAATCACAGATAAATTATATGTATGTTGAGTTTTAAAAATAGGAAAACGTGCAGAGACAGACATTGTATTTTTACTATGTATAACAAACAGGTGGAAGGCGGCTACGTCCAGGGTTTAGGGTACTACACGTGTGAGAAGTTTATGTACTGCAAGAGCACCGGCAAGTTGCTGACGAACCGCTCCCTCAACTACCACGTGCCTCTCGCGCTCGACATCCCGGCGGAGTTCAACGTCAAGTTACGGTACAATTCCAAGAATACCAAAGGTGTGTTGGGATCAAAAGGTACGAAGAAGTTAGATTTGCTTATGAATATGATAACTGACCGATTTATGAGAAGCGGGAGCTCTTGAGCCAAATTCGTTTCATCACTCATACAAAAATGACAGTGGTTTGTTTAGGTACATTTATTTTTTATCAAACTTGGTTCGAGATAGGTGTGGTGTGTTGTGAATGCGCGAGTGTGCTGTATGGTTGATGTTGCGGGAAGGAAGAGGTGGAATTTGCGCATTAGCGCTAGTAATGGGATTGTTCTGGTTGGACGTTTCTAGGTCGGCGTTTGTGGCGGCCAGTATCCAAGATTATTAAGTGCCAGATGCAGTGCATTGCACGTAAAGTCTAGGAAATTTCGCAGCAAGCTAATATATCCTTACAGGCGCTTTTTTAAATGTGAAGTTCCGTCATTTTTTCTGCTGCTTCTGGAAGTTTCTGGTTTGAAGGCTAAAAGAAGCCGTCAAAGACAAAACAAAAATGTTATGTAGGTGACTTAGCTTCAGTCCCACCATTATTTATCATTCCAGCTGTCGGTGAAATGGGTATATGCACAGCTCACGGCGTCAACCACGCACTTAGGAGCTGTATACAAGAATCAAGAAAGGATTCCGGATATGCCAGAGAGTTTATTCACATCCGTAAGTACCTAATACTGTAGAATTAACATACCTACACCACACTGTTTGGGTGAGTCAATGCATCCGCGTTTCCATCTACCTACATTAGGATGGTTGTTATAATTTTTTTCCATAATTTTATATTTAGCTTATATATGTTTTAGCATAATGAAGATTGGAAACCCTTTTAAATTTGATATTAAAGGCATGTCTATTTGCAGCTGTCCCTTACGATACTGAAGTCATATTGAAGGCTCTGGATGTGAAGCTGGAAGAAATGATATTAAAATAATAATATTGGTATATAAATTGGACGCGAATTGATTTATCGAAACTATACGATATAATAGGTTGGGGAAAAAGTTTCTTCGCATTTTTTAAGAAAATTCAAAACATTTTTTAATATAGTTTATTTACATTTAACTAAAGTATGTAGGTACCATTTTGTTCGATAACTTTTTGCCATCTTGTAGGTAGGGACATGATCCCATTGCTAAAGAAATTTTGGGACTTCTGGTCAAAATACCGCGACAAGTGGTTTTGGCAGTCCTCTCGTGATGTTAACCTGACACTGCCTAAAGAATTCTGAAGAGACCGAAACAGGTGGAAATCTGAAGGTGCAAGGTCAGGACTATACGGCGGATGCATTAACACCTCCCAGCCAAACTCTCTTAATTTTTGCTGAGTGGCTAAAGATGTGTGAGGTCTAGCGTTATCATGATGAAAAACCACACCCCTTCTGTTGATTAATTCCGGCCGCTTTCTGTCAACTTCTTGCTTTAATCTCATCAGTTGTTCGCAGTAGAGTTCAGAATCGATGGTCCTGCCTGGTGGTAACAGCTCATAATGAATAATGCCCTTCCAATCTCACCACACACACAGCATCACCTTGTTGCGAGTTAACCCGGGTTACGCCACAGTCTGTGAAGCCTGACCGGCCTTTGACCACGACCTTTTTCGCACGTTCTTGTCGTACGTGATCCACTTTTCATCACCAGTTATAGCTTCTGCAAAAATGGTTCGGTTTCATTACGTCGTAATAAAGAATCACAAATGAGTACACGGTTCATTAGGTTTCTTTCAGTGAGCTCGTGAGGTACCCAAATGTCGAGCTTTTTTGTGTACCCAGTTTTTTTCAAATGCGCCAAAACTGTTTTGTGGTCAATTCCCAGTTCTTCAGCTACGTCGTAACTACTGACATGCCGATCTTGCTCCACTTTTTCAAAAATGGCATCCATTTTATCTGTAATAGGGCGACCAGAGCGACGTGCATCTTTGACATCAAAATTTCCGGATTGAAAACGCTTAAACCAAATTTGTGCTACTCTCACAGACACTGCACTAGGTCCATAAACATCGCAAATTTTTTTCGCGGCTTGCGTTGCATTTTTACCTTTTTTGTAGTAAAATTTTAAAATGTATCGAATTTCTTCATTAGATTCACTCATCTTGGCGGTACGAAAAAAAAATGAAAATCACACATTTTCCTAATTTGAATTTGGAATTATGTTCTTTAAAATTTAAACTTTCAATGATACCAAAACCAGCCAGATACAAATAGCATAGCCAAAGAGATTTTATTACAAGTTTATACATACTATAATGCGAAAAGACTTTTTCCCCAACCTAATATAAAGGGTATTGCATTGTATGACAACTGTGTAACGTACAGACGCCAGCAATGCAGATAAAGCCACCCAAAACTGGCATATTTCTTTTAATATTTTTTTAATTAAATTAATTAAAATTCAATTAATAAAGTTTATTAATTATTTTATAGAGGTATATTTAGAACACAATCTATATCGTTTCACAATCTATAAGGTTAGTAATGATAACGAGGTAGGCACTGCCTAATTACCTCTCTCGTGAAAAGAAACAAGCCTTGAAAAAGATAGCTATTTAAATTGCAACCAATTTTGATTTCTACTTATTTAAATATAAATGTCACTTTGCTAAAACGTTTGTACTGAAAAAAAAAGGATTTGTTTTTAAAGTTTTAATTACTTCTGTAGACATTTTGCTATCTGTTTATTTAAGAATAGCACATACCTGTATAAGTTAAGTGAATGAAGTTAATTTGTTAGTCAATTGTCTTATCTAAAAGCACATAATATGTTAATTGTGTTTTTATATCAGAAATAAAAGATTTTATTTTCATTATACATGTTTATTTTCGCATTGTCAAACAAATAATTTAGTAAATCATTGCAATTACATAAAAATACAAAAAAATTAGGCCAATCCCTTTATTAGTCACCTTAGGCCTCTAATAACAAAATAAAAAAATCGACACCGAATTTCCAATATACCTACTTTATACATAAAAAAAATCCCTAACAATGTTAAAAAATAAATTACTTCATAAATTATTTCACTTTAGAAATAAGAAATCATTAAAGCGGGAAATCATGAAACAAAGGATTCTCGAATCTAATGTAAAATATACATTATAATAGATAGTCTATACATAATTATATCAACAGTTGTGTAATGCAAAAAGTGCAATCCAAATGTCATTCTTATACACAATATTATATACTAAATAGCGGACTGTGCTTGTCTCGGACGCGCAGTTAAAAACCAATAAACAATATACAATCCTAATAAAAAAAAACTCAGAGTTGCCATATACAAAAATATAAATAAATGCGTAGAAAGTTCCCAATAAGTTATGATTAAGAAACTATTGTTAAAATAAAATTGTTGCTTAAAACTATACTCATTAGGTTTTTAATTGAGCGTCACAGGCTGCACGACGAATGGCCTTGGAAGCGAATTGGTCGAAATTATACAGTTACTGAGAGATGAGTTCCTAAGGACTATGTAAAACTACTTATTATCTACATCTATTCAGTTGCATTATCATTGTAGTAGCTCTTACAACTAGTCCGATCGTCGGTGTTGGTTCATTTTGCAATAAACAAGTTGTATTAACAGTCCATGATTACTATAAATAAAAATTACCAGTGAAAGGATCAATTCACCATGTAATTTGTTTATTACAAAATGAATTTTTTAAGCTGGTAACAATATCTTTGTAATACCGTATAAAATTGACAGTACGCTTCGCAGACTAGAAATATAAAGTGGGTCTGTACATTTGACATAATTTTTTTTTGGTTAAAAAAGAACATTTTAATAAAAATAAAGATATGAAGATAGTTGGACAGAAATAAGTATCGAGAACTATTTTAGGTACGTTTTTTTATCAAAAAATTATGTCAATTGAAATTACCTAGTCTCGAATATAATTCAATTTAACTAATTATAGTGTCCAGCTATTACCCTAAAATGGCAAAAATATACATAGTAACAAATCTATTAGAAAACGGTGTAAAAAATAATAAAAATATTTGGTTAATCAATATTCGTGAGATTGGTAACATATGTGCTTAGCTATAAAATATACGATTTTTTAATATAAATATTATGTAAAATTAGGACAAGATTAACAGTAGGTATAATTAAATATGAGAGAAAAGGTTTCACAAGATGAATACTGTTGATAGCAGAATTGAGATTTAAGAGTCAGATCTATACAATATATTAGTCGTACTCATAACCGCTCCAATACGACGAAAATATATTAAATGGCAATTTCATAGCCATAACCAGTTATGAAACATACAGTAAAGAACACTTAAACAAAAGTTATATATAAAGGGCGACCTTATCGCTAAAGCGATCTCTTCCAGGTAACCTTAGGATGGATAGGATTCATATAACATTATATAGAACAACGGAACCATAGTATACATACATACACAAATTAGATAATAGGTATTTATTTTAAATGCCAATTTTATAGTTAAGCACATAACATTACCATCGTTTTATAAGTTAGCAACCGACAGTTCGACACCGAAATATCTTAACAGTAAATGAGATTCGTTGAAGATCTTATTTAGAATATCATCAGTCAATTTCCTGTCCTTTACAACTAATTATGTTACAGTTGCGAGTAAAACTACGTTAACTACGTTTTTCTAGACCGTTCTGTGTCTTAACGTTTATAATTTAGACCTTGTTCAGAAGAGCGAATTCGAGGGGAATCACAACGCTCGTTGGCGAGGTACTGGGGCTCAATATATTGCGTCCACGAGCTTTTGAGCGAATTAGCTCTTCTGGACAAGGTCTTATGTAACAGTAGCTCCATCTACTGGATGTAGAATATTTATTATACAAGCCATTCGATTTACAACAAACCTCTTCAAAGTAAAATTAAAATTTTTAAAATCTATTTAGCACATCTATTGCAAAATTAAAGTGTGTAGTATATATATTTTTACTCGTAACTATAGAAAGACACATTTGATAGATTGTTCAAGACAGTAAAGTTGTAAGTTAATTTATACCCCCGAAATTTATACCCGTCCTTGTAGAAAAAAAATATATTAAATTTAAATAGTACTTTTTAAAACAACGTCCAAACTAGTGATGTATATCGAGAGCCAAGTATCGATAGCATCGATGACGTGATAGCCGGAAACCATCGAGCAATGCTGGAAACATTATTGGACACTGGCCTCTCCAATATGATATAATTTAAGATATATTTATACATGTTTAACGATAGTTTGTAAGACTTTGGTATTGGATACTTATAGAATCAATATCAATGTTAGTATCGATACTAATAGTAGGTACACCTACAGCACTAATAATTTTTTTTCATATTAATTTTTTTGAGATTCAGTGAAACAATAGTAACCGATTGCAAAGTGGCTTGTGCTGGGGGTACAACATGCCTTCGTGATAGTTATAAATCAAGATTTCACACTTTTTACACAATCTCACAAATACTCACACACTTGGTCACAAGTTCGTATTGTATATTTAGGTAAGTCGAGTAATGGTCGTTAATGGACAACTTTATAGCCTCCATTGAGACGCACTCTTTCCTATCCGTATCAAAAGATTAATAATTTCACCTAAAAGTAAATTTAGTTTGATGAATATTAATTTTCATTATGACGAGGTGAGTAGTTTTTCAATGGGATAGTAAGTGTAATAATGTAATATTTATGAGTATTACCTCCCTAAATAAAAGTATTTATTAATAAATTACAATAGAATGTTAGTTGTCACGCTTACCAAGTTATCACAAACGCTTAAATGTGATGTAACATTATAAAACTATTATTATGGTTGTCGGTAGCTCTATTAAGTCGTTGAGTTCTAACTATTATTTGGTTTGTAAATTATGCAACAATTATTTACAGAAAAAATTAAATAAGTACGTATTAATCTAAAATCAATTTAGCTCGCATCAGAATATTTTTATCTACGACCTTTTCAAATAAAGAATGTTCGGTTTCTTTTTTTATCAATTGGATAAATAAGTAGCAGACATATTTAAATTTTCATTCTTTCTCTCTGTATGGTATTTTTATGTCACTAATTACAATAATGATCACAAAATTGCAATGAATAGAAAATATTAATTTCATTGATTTTGAAAGGTAAACGTGAATCAGCATGTCGCTCACACAATACAATATTACAAAACTATGGAGCATCAGTGCAAGGAGTGAACGGAAATAATATCCGTAATTCCTTTCAATATTTCATTAGAGCAACACCGAAACACGATTTAAAAAATATTAACGTCAAATGTTGATCTTAACATCGCACGTTGCGTACCACAATTAAAATCCTAAAAAAAAACTGCACAGTCCTGCCACATCTACATTCTTTAATTGCAAAGGTAATAGAGTTGTAAATGATAGTTTAATCTTAACAACGCCGGTCTATCGTACCTACATAGCTTCCATTATACCCTGCACATATAGCTTTGCAAAATTGGCGATACAATTTCTACGTGGAACCTTGCACGGAGATATCTAAACTACCGACGAGCGATCGACGCCAAGAGGCAGCTACGCAATATGAGGTATTCGGAAACGGGCTCTTCACTACCCGCAAATAGAGTCCAAAATCGTGCACCAAACTGAAGACATCTACAGTTCGCGACTAATAACACGTGAGCCCTGAACAAAAGCCCTACTTCTTCGAATTTCTTAAAAACACCTTGTTTATAAATGTGGGTATCTGTAAAATTTGTTGATACTTGCAGCCTTCCTTATGTCAAGAAAAATGTCTTGCAGTGACAACTATAATTACACGGCCTGATTGTATCAGTTACATAAACTTTACTAAAACTTATACACCTACTGGTATAATTACACTGCCTTCATTGGCTTTTGCAGTTTATTCAGAGCGTCGTTAACGCGATAACAAAGTGTACATACTTGTAAATAAAGTCTAATGTCGGTTGAGTCATCACGCGACGCCGCTGTCTTGGGTGTGACTTCTCTTCTTGTCGCTTCTGTGATGGTCTGGGGTTGACTTCAGTATATCTGGCTGACCGTGGAACGTTGACGCGTGGGAACTGGAGTAAACGAACGAAAACACTTATTATTATTGCGCAATTTTATTTATAACCCCCGAAGCAAAAAGAGGGGTGTTATAAGTTTGACGTGTCTGTGTATCTCTATGACCGATTTTGATGCGGTTTTGTTCGAAAGCTGACGTAATAGGGATGGTTCTTAGCTACAATTCATGAAAATATGTTCAGGCGTTTGAAAGTCATCAGCTCTCTCTTGAATGATATTTAAGAAAAATGCAATTTTAAGCTATCTATCGGAATCAGGCTCTGCGAGTAATTTAATAAGAATGAAATAAAAATAAAATTGAAAATTATTAGCCTCCCACACAAAAAAAACTAAAAAGAAAAAAAGAACTCTCGGTCCAACTAACTTCATTAAAACAACCTATTAATATTTTTAAGATGAAAATTCATATAAAAAGAGTATTGATAATGCTAAAGTATGGATTAGCGGTCCCCGACTCTACGACGTTCATCTTAAAAATATTAATAGGTTCTTATAATAAAGTTAAAAGCCGAGAGAATTTTTTCTTTTTAGTTTTTTTGTGTTGCGAGGCTACTAAATTTTTTTATTTTTTATATTTAAGAGATTGAGCAGAGCTTTAAGTAACATTTGGTTACACATAAAGCCACATCTGGCAGTATGCGCCATACAGCTAATAATAGTGACAGAAAAGGGACAGCAAACCCAACAGCAACTGAATCTTCAGTGAACCAACTAAGAACATCCAAAAAACGGCCGGCCTATTAGCTAACTTATTTGTCAGAATTACAAATCCATGCTGTTTTACACGACACGCATTATGGCACTTATCGTATAAAAACAGCAATGGATATGTAGTTCACTCGGTGATTAAGATAGCGAATCACTGATATTTGCAGAACCGACGTAACTTAATTGCATTTTTTTAAAACCTCAGAGTTAGAGTGGTGTTCCTATCGGATCCTAGTAAGGGTCGACCGAGACAGGTTTTTCGTTCTCGGCCGAGAACGAGACCAAGACCGAGAATAAATTAAAATCTCGGCCGAGATCGAGAGTCGAGACCGAGAATAGGTAAATTGAGAAAAAAATAGCGCATTTTCATTTTATTCTTATAATTTTCATTATTCTTATTATTCTTACAGAACTAAGTTCTAAGGAAAACGAACATACAAATCAGCGACTCCATGTGTTCTGATGAATGAGGCCACTGAATCTAAAAAAAATTTTTTGGAAATTTTTTTGGAAAGTTGGCAAGTGTACGACTTGCCAACTTTCCAACATACGTAATGATTTTGATATTCACTTAACTAGTTTATGTAGTTATTCTGGCTAGTAACTTGAAATAACTTATTACATAACAGATAAAATAACATAATTTTCTATTACAAACAAAATTCAAAGAAACTTCCTTTAACTACAAATTGTTTGTTTACAAAAGTACCTAAGTAGTGAAATTAATGAATGAAGTATAACCCGCCAGCCATGAAGCTATAGAGAAAATCTCTATAGCTTCATGCCGCCAGCAGCCAGCCGACCAATCAGAATCGACAGCTCTCTCACGCACTCGTGACAAATATGGACGCGCGCGGTAGATGTGAATCCCATTAATATCCTACACCGTACCTACTTACAACAGTCTCGGTTACGGCCAAGAATCTCGGCGATTTCTCGCCGAGAACCGAGACAGAGTTCTCGGTAGAATTTGTAGCCGAGAATGCCGAGACCGAGATCTCGGTCGACCCTTAGATCCTAGAGTAATGGTGGTAGCAAGGGAATTGATAGTGTTATGTGGATGATACGCGTTGGGCCACGTGTAGAGGACTCATCGTTGGTAGAACCGCCCTAATAAACGATGGTCCAAACTACCAAGAGTCATGGTGGTCGCATGGGAGTCGATGGTCTTAAGTGGATGAGGCGCGTGGGCCACGTGTGGAGGACTCATGGCTGGTAGAACCGCCCTAATGAACGATGGTCCCAACTACTTTCTTACCTCAGAGTTAGCGTGGCGTTCCTATCGGATCCAAGAGTCATGGTGGTAGCAAGGGAATTGATAGTGTTATGTGGATGATACGCGTTGGGCCACGTGTGGAGGACTCATCGCTGGTAGAACCGCCCTAATAAACGGTGGTCCCAACTACTTTCTTACCTCAGAGTTAGCGTGGCGTTCCTATCGGATCCCAGAGTCATGGTGGTCGCATGGGAGTTGATGGTGTTGTGTGGATGAGGCGCGTGGGCCACGTGTGGAGGACCCATCGCTGGAGGAGCCGCCCTAATGAACGATGGTCCCATCTATTTACTTCCCTACGTTCTTACCTCAGAGTTAGCGTGGCGTTCCTATCGGATCCCAGTCATGGTAGTCGCATGAGAGTTGATGGTGTTGTGTGGATGAGGCGCGTGGGCCACGTGTGGAGGATCCATCGCTAGTGGCGCCATCCTAATGAACCATGGTCCCATCCATACTTCCCTACGTTCTTACTTTAGAATTAGCGTGGCGTTCCTATCAGATCCCAGAGTCATGGTGGTCGCATGGGAGTTGATGGTGTTGTGTAGAAGAGGCGCGTGGGCCACGTGTGGAGGATCCATCGCTGGAGGAGCCGCCCTAATGAACGATGGTCCCAACTACTTTCTTACCTCAGAGTTAGCGTGGCGTTCCTATCGGATCCCAGAGTCATGGTGGTCGCATGGGAGTTGATGGTGTTGTGTGGATGAGGCGCGTGGGCCACGTGTGGAGGACCCATCGCTGGAGGAGCCGCCCTAATGAACGATGGTCCCAACTACTTTCTTACCTCAGAGTTAGCGTGGCGTTCCTATCGGATCCCAGAGTCATGGTGGTCGCATGGGAGTTGATGGTGTTGTGTGGATGAGGCGCGTGGGCCACGTGTGGAGGACCCATCGCTGGTGGCGGCCGCCGTAACGAGCGATGGGAGCCGTGCCTCGTCAGGGAGTTCATCTGAGGAGTGCCCCCACAGTTCCTTTGCACCCCGTTCTTGTAGTCGGCTATTAAATGTGTCAGCTCCGCCATCTATAACAATATTATGATGAATTAGAGAGTATCAAAAACAGAACCAATGTTAAAGAAAGAAGGGATATAATTTCTTTGCGGAAATAGGTGTTTAATTCATTAAAATTGCGTTCATTTCATGGTTCCGATTAATACATAGTGTAATTTGAAGTTAATATTTCTGTAGCTTTTTCGGTACTTATATATTGCATTCGATTTTAAAATGAAAAGAGTGTTCCAAACTTACTTTTGGCTTATTGAGACTAATCAACATCTTGTGCACTGGACTTGCAGCGTCTTCCGCGTCTATTAGCATCATTAAATCATCCTGAAACAGAAATAGTACATTATTGCAAAGGCCGCGAAATAGGCAATTGCAGGTCGAGTATGAGTCACTAATACGAGACAGGCAATTGCCATTTCGGCCGAGGCATATATAGTGCTTTTCTCAAAAGAATGCAGGGAAATTAAACATACTTTTCCTTTGCCGCTAAATATGTAACATCTGGGGCTTTAATTAAAAATTGCCTTTGAATCCGGTCGATTGTCGTTTAAATCTGGTGGAGAACAATCAATCTCCATTTCACTCTCTGAACCGTCGAAACTCATTTTAATTATTAAATTTATAAATATATTATGTATGTAAATAACAAAATCAAGACGAATTTTCAGCTTTGCCGCCAATTTTCTTTTTATCACCCAGGCAAATGCTTTAGTATGTCAAGATTGATAAAAGAGGTCCAATCAAAGAGTATTTAATAACTCCAGCACGCCGTTTCATACAACATGGCTGGAGCGTTGTAATGTTCCAAATTAAAAAAACGCTCCAGCAATGGATTTGGTTTTCTTTGTCCGTAAATTCGATACTTCGCGTGTTCTTTTTTTGAAAATAATGAAAATATTTCCATGCATGTTTGAGAAAATTAATATATTACATACCATACACACATACAATTATGCTCATAATGCCAAAAGAGGTCGAGCGGAGTCTTAGGCAACATTCTACACAAAGTCACATCGGGCAGTATGGGTTAAGTGTCTATCAAAATTTATTTTAACAAGAGAAAACCAATTGAAAACATGTTGTCACTCATCGAAGTATCGACTATTTGCTTAACTTTTGCGATCGTAGAACTCGCGCTAGCTTACTATTGAGGTACAACCGACAAAGTTTCTGGTGTATCACTTGTAGGCGATAATCGCATGGCAGCGACGTGTCTCATTGGCAGGCGACCCGCCCCCAATACCGGTTTGAGCCAATGAGAGCGGACTATGTCATAGGCCACGCTACAGTGACTGCGCGGAGGGAAGGCGACCAGCGGAAGCGGAGTGAAGACGCTGCGCCTTATTGGCTGCGCCGTATTACGTTAATATTCTATTGGCCAGAGTAAAAAGTAGGCCGAGAATCCTTTAAACAGCTGCCCTGGATCAATCCATGGCAGTCACTTAAAGATTGTTTGCTAAATGCAATACCGGTAAATTTGTCATAACCTCACTCAAATTATTCGTTACTAGTGGTCGCACGCGGCTTCGCTGTTATTATGTAGCCTATAGCCTTCCTCAATAAATGGACTATCCAACACAAAAAGAATTTTTCAATTAGAACCAGTAATTCCAGAGATTAGCGCGTTCAAACAAACAAACAAACTTTTCAGCTTTATAATATCAGTATGATAGATTTCAAGAGAATTTGGGAGCGAAACAGATAGTATTGTCTTTACTTACTGAAAGAGTGTCTGTCTTTTACCACTTCCTATTTGGCGTGCGCACTTAAGTGAGCGTTATTAATACTGCCATAAGAACACGTTTAATTAATAACTTACTTGTAATCCACCAAAGAGGCCAATGGAATTGAGTGCGTATCTGCCTATAACAGCCATGGAAGCCAACTCTAACACAGTCACGCCTTCTTCGGATACCGCCAACCACACCATTGATAGATCCGGCTGTTTTATCTGCGTCGACAAAAAAAATGTCAAAATTTGAACACGTCAGGTTTTCTACAAAATGTCAAATAAGCTCAGTCGAATTTGTACTTTATATCACAGCAGTTTAGGTTGAAAATAATCTGGAAAAATTGACAACTTTGAATAACCTAAAATATGCTAGATATATGATAGGAAAACTTGACATTTTATAGTT
This sequence comes from Elophila nymphaeata, assembly GCA_955850985.1. Lineage (NCBI taxonomy): Eukaryota > Metazoa > Arthropoda > Insecta > Lepidoptera > Crambidae > Elophila > Elophila nymphaeata. The sequence continues at coordinate 6,622,131 of OY039080.1, read as the reverse complement.
TATTAGCTGACCCGCTACACGTTGTTTGGATGATTTGGAAAAAAATGAGAACTACTTGTAAAGGTAATTCCGTCGGAATAAAAACTATCCTATTTCTCAAGTTGAAACAAAACACGTATTTAAAAAAAAGTTATAATCAGTTTGATAGTTTCGGAGTTTATCCCAGACAAACATCGTGACGCGGGAACTACTTATAAAATTAAATAATAGATGAGAAAGTGGTTTATTATAAAGTGGTTTTCTTAAGCATAATTCATATTACTATTATGGAATAATTTTATTTTTGCGTTTACAAACGCGTAAATATTAATACTAGAATAGTATTATATTATCTGTGATATTACTATTATTACAATCAAAGTTGAAAATTTGAAGAAAATTTACATACATTTTTTAGTTTATATAAAAATCCAACTTAAATTACTTTGTTTCGGCCACACACAAAACAAATGAACGAAGAAAATAATGAATAAGTGACAGTTCAAAAACGAAAACCCGACGAGGTGGGGAATCCCCGCTATTGACTTTAAGTGGCGCGTTCCGATACACGTAGTCATTGAATGCGACAAATAACAAGTGGCAAATATTTTCGATTATACTTATCAAGATAATTATCAACCTATATTTATCTTTATAATTATCTGGATAATTATCAAAGATAATTATCACTTCAAAACCTGCTAAATAATCACCGTGTATAAATGGAAATTTATATAATGTAAGAGAGAGGTAGGGCGCAGCTTATTTTGCTAAATTTGTATAAGTATACCCACTAGAACTTTTGTGATTTTCTAGTGGATGCATCAGACGATCATCAGTAATAGTAGGGGAGCCCAGAGTGCTAAATTTGTAGTGTCTCCAGCGGTTAGAAGATCTATTGGATTGCAAAGATTAGATGCTAAATAATAAAAAAGCTCCTATGAAGTTAACCATTTTAGTGGTGGGGAGAGCGTGTATGAATTTTCAAAAATGTAAAAAAAAGTGATGAATAAAAAATGTTCGAGCGCGTCAGATTTTGGAAGTGTAGATAGCCCACAAACTTGTGTCCACGGAGGAATATTAATCTGCCGGATCGCTCGTAACAAATAGCGATATAAGCAGAAAAACAAAATAAAAAAAATGTATTTTCTCCAGCGTGTCCGTAATTATAGGGACTTATTATTTAAGCCGTCACAAGTGTCCTCTTACTTAATCTGACGATTTGGACGTGACTAAAAGTCCCTAATAAATTTTTGCAAATGCAAAAAAAAATTGTGACTTTGCAATACTCGCGCGTGTCAGATTTTCATACAGATGGTTCAACTCGACAAACTAGTAGTACCCAGCCTTAATCTGACTATTTTGTGGAGGGATTTGTTAAATCTGACAATTTGAAAGAATTAAAAAAAAGTTCATAGCACAGGCCATTGCTGTAATTTTCTGCAAATTCCGAACGCTCTAAATTTTGCTTATTACACTATTATTGAGCTTTTTTAAGCTCAAAAAGAAAGCTAGTCTATACTTATGAGTTTATTGAGCAAAAAAGCTCAATACAAGTTGGATAAAACACAATTTATTGAAATTTTAAACTGTCATAACTTTTGAATAAATCAACAGATTTTCACGCAGTTGACGGTAATTGATGTTTTTTGAGTTATATAGAGCATATTGAGAATACTATGTGATCAGATTCAAAATTTCATACAAATTTTCAATAAAATTTTAGGTCTTTTTTATTTTTATAATTAGTTTCTTTATTTATTCAAATTACAAACAGTGAAAAAAAAAATAGTTATAAAAGAATATTAAAATTTATTCGTCTTCGTCAGAGGATTCCTCTTCGACCTGTAAATTCAAGTCCGACACATCGTTTTCATCAAAATTTTGGGAATCTGCGGCTGGAAACAATAATGATATTTAATAACAATTTTTATTTATTTCCTGCCGTTTGTACAGCAATAAAAACATACCTGAATCTGAAATTTCTCCAAAAAGGCATCATGGCGGCCGAGAGTAGTGTATAGAATAGACAACACTTTATTTATTATTTTAGATGTTTTGGCTTGTCGAAATCGTCAGATTATAATATTTTTATAATTTTTAAGTAATTTCCTTTGAAAGAAAAAAAAAGAACCGCGCTCGAACATTTCAAGGTTACGATTTTTTTTTGCAACTTTGAAATTCTCTCGATCACTTCCGTCACGGTCAAATCGTCAGATTTTTATAATAATATCATTTTCTGTATATTATAAACCTAAATTGTTTTAATCTGACGCGCTCGAGCAGTTCTGAGGTTCGATTTTTTTTTACTAATCTGATCAATGGCTCAGAACATACGACACTATATTGAGGGCTCATACCTGCTGAAAGTACCTAACAAGGTACAAGGATTCTCCCTTACTATTAAACTGCCACGCTTGAACCAATCCCAAAATCCCCTCTTGGGCCCCCCTACTATAAAGATAAACGTGTAAAATAAACAAACTCCACCTAAAGCCGGGTCCGTAATGTAATTGATCCTGACATTACACACGTCTGGTCCCGGCTTAAAGGAGTGGACATTCCAAACGGATAATGTGTTGTCACTCACCCTAGCTTGGAAAAGCGTGGCTCCGAAGAAAGGCCACTTCCTCGTACAGTTGAGATATATCCGCACGCAGTCCGCTGTACTCCGGCCTTTTAACGCGATCCATTTTGAACGGAGCTTCTCTTCTACGTCCCTGTGAGTTAAAATGTTACGCTATTAATAAAAGTCCTGACCTGACTGACTGATAGATCAACGCCCAGCGTAAACCCGTGGACCTAGATAGCTGACATTTCGTACAGAGGTTCCTTTTATTTTTAAAGGCAGTGGTAGATATATTCCTACCATATTTCGAACAAGAATTGAAAACCAATGAATTATTTAAACTATTTCTGACTTATAAGACCTGGTAAAAGACTTGAAAATGTCAATTATGACTCTTTCCAAATCAATACTACGAAAACCGTAAAAAGAGGATAAAAATTGCTTAGTTTCTTGCCGGTTCTTCTCAGAACAAGGTCTAGGTAGATTCTTGAACCGATGGCATCGAAATTGACTTTCATAAGTGTGAAAATTGTACCTAAATGAATAAAGAAATTTTCGTTTTTGACTAAAGGGTTAAATCAATACCTGAGTTCGTCGTTGGTGAGGCCAGCCCGGTAGCGGTAAGGATAGAACCTATGTGCCAAAGGCTGGTTGTGCTGCGAGTTGCCTGAACAATAATCGCCCATATCCAACTGGGCCATTAACGCCCCAAGTTCTGCTGCCAACTCCCGGGTCACAGGGAAACGACCTGCCACCACTAGAAATGCAAAATAAAGTAAAATTTTGACATCATAAAAATACTCAAAAAAGAATTATTTAAAGAGAAATTATTTTAACTATCTCATCAACAGCTCATATAATGTCCCCACCGAAGGGCTCGAGCCTACTCCACATTAGGGGCGATTAGGCTTTAGTCAACCACTCTGGCTAAGTGCGGTTTGGTCAACGGTGCGAGTTGGTCGACGAAACGTAGAATAGTTGAATTTTGGAATTTACGTGCTTAATTAATTAAAATTTTATTTGTAAATAGATTTTCTGTGTCTAGTTTTAGTTACAAATCCCTTAGTTTTGGACATGATTTTATTATAAAAACACCGATTTTTAGTACAAGTAAAGTAGAAACAAGCAAAAATGTAAAACACACAATAAAAGGAAGTAATGAAATCGGTTAAAATCGGGGTATAAAAGGTAAAATCGACTCCTCCTATTGTTAAAGTCGGTTAAAATGTAGTCTATGTTACCCGGACTATAATATCGAATCGATTGACACCTTATTCATCAAAATCGGATGAATATTTCAGACTCTATGGAGGAACATACGCGAATACAAACAACATACATAAAGACTGCTAAAATCGTAACCCTTCCTTGGCTTCGCGTAGCGGGGAAAAAGCGCATGCAATAATTAAAAGAGATTTAAATAATTCTTCACACCTTGTTGGTTGACTTGATAGCAGAGTAGCAGTCTCTCTTTGTCAGTTTCAGTTCTTACAGAATTCTTAAAGTATAGCCTATTCCTGTACGTCAGCCTGATCACTCGGGAGTTCTCGAACTTGCCTGAGCCCTTCTCTCTTAACGCTGTTTCCCATTTCGATATTACATCACAAAGCTGAAACAGTACTTTTTTTAGTCCATAGGTTCTCAAAGTGGGCGGTAACGCCCCCGTGGGCGTTGGAGACTTTCAGGGGGCATTGAGATGGCACATGATCGTGGTAATAGCTGTTTTAAATTTGTGACAGTTGATTAGTAAAATTACGCTCACGGCTCATAATTTCCGGCCGGCCTATTCGTTAACGTTTAACTTTGTTTTAATTAATAACGTAATTCACTCGGTGATCATCACTTTCATATGTCATGAAAGTGATGATCACTGAGTGAATTACGTATCCACTGCTGTTTTACACGACAAGTGACATAATAGCGTTAAAGTAAAGATCAGTAAATAGTTCGGTGATAATCACTTTTATCTGTCAAAAAAGTTAGTTGGTTTATTAAATACAATATTTGGCAATGACTGTGCAAATAAATCATAATATGACAATTATTTTTTTCCCTTAAAAGAATATTTCCCGTTTGGAGAAATGTTAAACGAATTCTCATTGTGCTTTTAAAGAACTATAAAATATTTAAAATTCTTTTCATTTCAAAGCATATTTACGCATTTGTAGATATATATAGAATAAGCTTCAATAGAAGCAAAGACGGGCGGAAGGGAATTTTTTCGTCAAACTAAAATTAACAGTATATGGTTTGAGATTAAACGCCTTTTAGCGTAAGTTATAATATAGCTTCTTTCCTCTACGGTTTTTTCTACCATTCCAAAAATATTCGAAAAACAAAAGTAAAAAGAGTCATTTATCTTCTTAGAAGCGCTCCAAATATCGTGTTTTCACTTACTTTCTTGTCAGGCTTTATGTGGTGTTCCAAGTCTTTCTCGATAGGATCATCGCTGAACAGTGCAAACCCTGACACTGCGGATTCTCGACAGCCCAGTTCTGTACTAAGAGTCGATAGGAACTCTTCCACCGTTGTCGATCCATCGAAACTAATCACCTAAAATAGAATGATTAAAAGATTGATATTAAAAAGGGTAGTAGATCATCAGTTTAGTAAAAACCTCTTGAAACTCATGAAATATTCTTATGAACTACAACTAATTACTAAGAAGTTATTTTGGCATATTTATTGTCCAAATAAGAATGATGCCAGACAGCATCACCGCAGAATTAAAAAAAAGCGAGACGTGTTTGAGCACGCAAAAACGATTTTTACTCGATCGAGTGGTAAATCTACTCGAGTCTAGTATTGTATATCCCAGACTATCCCAGAGTATTTTTGTGTCAAGGACGCGGGTGTAACAAAGTCCCTATACTTATATTCATGATAGGGTTCTACATCCTTTAACTGTTCATGTTTTTTTTTGTATCATCAATATCTAAAACCACTAAAGCATTTCAGTAATATCACCTTACCTGGTAAGTATTGTTGAGCATATGTACAGGAATGGCGTGTGGCAAGCAATGGTGGTAGGGGTTCTTGAGCAGTATCGACAGGACTTCCATACGAGAAGGTTTGTCTTCCCTGCCCCCGTTGCGAATAGTCCTCTCGAGCGCCCGGGAACAATACGCCGCGTACTTCCCGCATTCCGTCCTGTCAGATCATTATAATAAATATACCGACAGGGTCACAACAAGGTCAAAACTTTTAATCTGTTGCGTCTTCATAGAGTAGAAACACTTGAAGAGTATAGGACCGAATGACCCAAAGTGGATTGGTAGGAACAATTGCAGTGTCAACAGGGACCAAGAACTAAACGTCCCTTTCAAAAAGATAAGATCATGTAGACTCTACTCTCTCCCTCTACCTTTTTCTTCTCTCTATATATAAATATAAAAATAACACTCCACCATAATCCTTGGAAAAGCAGAGTTAGATCTTGAGATAAAAAATACTCTAAGCAGATTCTAGGTCATATGTAATGTGACTTGAGCATGGATCCACATTCGATAAATTTAACAAATCAATAGAATTTTATTTGTCGATTCTTATCAAAAGACAAGAGCATATAACTATGATTACTTTAGATTGAGATAGACTTCTTATAGATTTCTTTAGGAATTAGGAAAAATTTAAGATAAGTTACCGTTTAAACGAATTTGAATGTGAAATTATCTACAAGAGATCCGTGATTTTTTAAGGTACTGCTTTGTAATTTTATGCAGCTTGTAGCTAATGTTTAATTATACTTAAAGTTTTAAAATCTATTTTGATAATTATTTATAAGTTTGATGGTACTCACTTTGTGTCTGCGTGCCTACTAAGATGCAGTTTTAAGTACCACAGTAGCCTGTTATTCCTTGGCACGAACAGACTGACAGCCAGTGCCAATAACTGCCAGCCCTGAACGAAGCTGTAAGTAGGCGGGTTACTCTTGCAGTCCACGGACAGTAGGGGTGCCTGCAATATTCCATCATGTGTAGTAAAGAGTTTAAGGTATATAAAAATGGTGTAACACTTCATTGCCTGATGAGATCTCCAGTCAACAATTACAACGTAGAAATTCTTGGAGATCAGTCGGTACAATTGGATAATAGGCAACGACTAAATGATTGAAAAAAATGAAAAAGTAAAAAAATCATTTTTTTTTTGTTCCTCACTGATTCGCCATTTATAAACTAAACGGAAAAGACGGAAATTTTCCCTATTTCTCTGTAAAAGAAAGATAATTGAAATGTTAACATGGCTTTTAAAACTTTGTTAAAATTTTTGTACAGAAGAGTAATAATACTTTACCTTCTTCCTGCTTTTCTCATACGTAAAAATAACGCGTTGCTTAACTAATGTGACATTTTATTGGCTTCAAAATGTCTTAAAAACTTTATTCTAAATAAATACATATTTTTTTCATATTACAATTGGTTTAAAATAAAACAAATATGGGAAAAAAAGTTACAAATTAAAAGGTACTTAAATTGGATTAGAATCGTTAATGTAAACTTATAATTTTGATGAATGGAATATAGGTAACAATAACTTAAATAATACTTATAATAATAAAAAAAAACATTTTTTTTTACTTATGTACGTAACAGACATACATCAGCTCTATCACTCTCCATATCAATTGAATTTTGTTAACTGAATAAGACTAAAGATTGATTTGGTTTCTACTGAAGATACTTGTAATTTCACAAGTGTTTTGCAGTAAGTAACTTTTGCTTATGACCTACATGGTAATTTCAATAGTGACTATTTCCTATTGGTCGACGTTTACCAACGGGACAGCCCGGTACGACAAAGAAAAGTACCTATAGGTACAGACGACGATAGATCACCACTAACTGTCAAATTTCTTCAATAGACTTTGAACTCTATAATTATGGAATAAGATTGAAAATTCATTGAAGAAATTTGACAGTTTTGGGTAGTCTGACAAGCTGTCTTCTGTACAATGTAATACCTGAGATGCTTAAAGAAAGTTCTGTATCTCAAAAAATCCGTGGCATACCGGAGATTTCTGTAGCATACCGAAGCTTAAGTACTTTTGTGGGGATATCTATGAAATATAAGTGTATAACAACAGGTAAGGTTAAAAATATTGCTACATAAAAAGTTCCGTTACCATGCCATCCCATTGGCAAGCTCCAACCAGAGGCACTACTCTGTAAGAACAGGTTCGTATTGTAGGATCTATCCGTCTCTTTCAATCATTTAATTTTAGTGAGTGAGGGGTATAGATTCACAGAGTAGGCCTCATACATATCTTCTGAGTGACGTACTTCGTCTGTAATTTACCTGTATCGAGCTGGGCGAACCCGCGGCGTTAGGTTGTAAGTCCCCGCTCTTGTTGTCGCCACCCACCGACGAAGCGCCCGTGTCACAAGTGAACAGCGACTGAGTCGCGCACAGTAGCAGTTGCTGTACAAATGAAATGTTGGTGTTCCACGGAACTGCTGGGGACTTTATTTATACTTAGCTGTTGCTAGTGATCTTGATAGGAACATTTGCTGTCGTGGGATAACTGTATGAATTTTTAATATAGTTTGTACGTGTGAAGACTTCCAGTTGCAGACATGGTTTCCTTCGAACTAATTCGATATAGAATTTAATAACGTTTTTGAAATTTTTAGATTTCACAAAGGTTCTTACTTAGGTAAATTTGTTTTTAGCTACCGTTTCAAAAAGAGTGGTGTTGTAAGTTTAAATATGAGTGATGATGATGATCCGATTTTAATTTACTAGATATCTTTTGTGTGGAAGGTATTTTGTTAAGGAGTGTTCTTAGCTAAAATACAAGAATATCTCTTAAGCCGTTTGAAGATCAACAGCTCTTATATGTATAGTTGATGAAGGGGTCTGAGTAAACTTCCACAAGTCTGATTGGATCAAAATTTGGTATGGTAACTTTAATGAGACTGCCGACGCTGCAGCATCACCTGGAATGTGTAGTTAACCCAACACCTCGAAAAATTGTAGGAGAGTTATCGGTTTGGGCTTCTTTGATTGGTCTGAATTGGTTTATGGATTGATAGATAGTGGATCAGAGCCTTGAGAATGAGTTTGCCAGTGGCCGCCACCGGCCACACGTGTGCACATTGCTAAACAAAATACATTCAGTCAAAAAAGTATCGGGAATGGATGATTTGTGTCTGGTTCCAAATACAATTTTTTGTTTTTTTTTATGGTTGTTGTTAGATTGGCACAACGTGTGTATTGAGATTTCATAATGGACAAAAATATCGAATAAAGAGTTTGTATTAGAATTTGCATCTCGTGTTCGGAGTCACTAAAAATGTTACAGAAGGCTTACGGTGAATCGACTTTATCAAAACACGTGCTTATGAGTGGTACAAAGCGTTCAAAAGCGGTTGAAATGTGATGGAAGATTTGATTTCACATCAATGTCTGCAGCTGAAGTTAACATCGCAAACGTGAAGGAAATAGTGACTGAAAATCCTCATTCAACTTTGAGAGAGATAGCCGCCGAAGGTTCTGTATCTCACGAATCGATCCGTACAATTTTAAATAATCACTTGGGTATGAAACATGTTGCCGCTCTAGTCCTAAAAGACCTGAATTTTCTCTAAAAACTCAAACGCATGAGAGTCCCTGAGGACATGCTAGAACGAGTCAATTCCGACCCAACATTTATAAAACGCTTTGTTTGACATGCAAACTAGTCAACAAGCTTCGGAGTGGCGCCTTCCAACTGAACCAAAACCGAAAAATCCACGCCAAAGTCGATCAAAAATCAAAGTCATGTGTAGGTACTGTTTTCTTTGACTCTCGCGGTGTTGTGCACTTGCAATTCTTGCCGGATGGTCAAACGGTAAATATAGAATATTATTTGAGCGTTATGCGGCGTTTAAGAGAGCAAATTGAAACGGGCCAGATTTATAGAAAGAATATTCATGGATTTTGCACCACGATAATACGCCTTCGCACAAGGCCATCATAATGAACGATTTTGTGACCAAACACTAAACAAATACCATTGAGCAACCACTATAAACACTAGATATGGCTCCAGCCGACTTCTTTTTTCCTAAACTCAAATTACCACTTCGTGGCATCCGTTTTCAATCGGTAGAAGACATAAAAGAGAATTTGCGGCAAGAACTGAACTCAATTCCGGAAACAGCGTTTAAAAATATTTTGATGATTGTGTTATTCGTTGGCGTAATTGTTCGTTTCTGAAGGAGCATACTTTGAAGGTGATAAAATAAATTTGCATGAATAACTTACATTTTGTGTTTTATTGATTTTTTCCCGGTACTTTCTTGACAGAGTAGTATATGAAAAAACGTGTACACTGCTTGTGTCACATCTATTAGTAGTTTTTGAGAGAGATTTACAGACAACAGCACGTCAGGCTATACAAAACAGTATAATTTCCCTAGTCGATTTCAACCATAAATACTTAGACATAAAACGCAAAATTTATTGAGAAAATTTGAGTTTGTGGTACTGTACCTATAGGATCCTAAAATTAGCTTTTCAGGGCTCTTGACTTCGCTTTTTATGATTACTAATAGCCTAACGTGTTTTCCAAAACACATTAGATCAATAGCTTAATAATAAACTTTAGCAATCATTACATTCGTTCATCTCTTGCGGGACCGGTATGACGGATGGCAACGGCTTTAGGTAGGGGGACAGATGGCGTAGACTTCGGGCTTAAACTGCGCTGAGTTTTGACCCAAGCCACCTTTAGCACCACTATGGGGCACGCGGGAAAATGGTGCCCCATAGTGGTGCTAAAGGTTTTCAGGGATGGTGGAGCCTTGTACTCAGTGGCGGCCGGTCTGCAAAACTAGCGGTCTGTTGTCACCAGACAGCGGACATGATTATACGGTGCACCGGTTGGGCCCGAAAGAGTGGGCACAGATGGCTTCCCGGTGAAAGCGAACTGTCGCGATCCCGGGGCGCTGACGTAGTGTGCCTTGGCAATAATATGCCCGGAGAGGACGTTTAGTGGGTAGATGGAGGGAAACGCCTCTATCTCGAGTCCCACATACCCCTGCTATATTATTAACACCGTTCTAGATGAGAAATGATTAACGAATCATATTTGTTTTTCTTACCTATTAACTTTCAGATTTATTTTACTTATCAATAGATAAAATTAAATGAATAATTTATTCCTGTTAGTGCTGGTGCAATAATGCTGTTCAGTGTTGATATTAACCCCCATATAAATAAATATACTTAGCCCGAAGGAAAATCCATTTAGCAACCTTCCATTTATATATTTACAGTAGACGTGTGTTCTTGAAGAAGTGCAGTGTGTATTCTTAATTACTCCAGTTAGTAGAACTGCATTTTATGTTTGGTGCATAAGGTATATTTTCCTATAAGTGATAAAATAAAATTAAGTAATAAAATTAAATAAGGGTAATTTTTGTGAAAGGAGACTAGAAGAAATACATGCGAAAGGAAAATTAAGAATTATACAATCGACAGAGAAGGAGCGATGGTGAATTTTTAAATTACTAGAGGCTGATTTTGGCTTAGCCTAGGTATTATTTGTTTTGCTCAACTCTGTATGCTATTTATATTATGGCAATTTTTTTGTTGCATTTCAATTGTTTCTAGAGAAACGAAAAACATAACAGTGAAAATCGTGTAATGCTTCTCGAAATTAGAACGTCATACTGATGAACTGGCAATCGCCAACTCCCTTTTAGGGCCGTTTTAGATCAGGCGTGATCACTCTAAAAGGGTGCATAATATTAATACTAAGGTATTGATAAGGGATTCGAGTCCACAGGGAGGTTGAAATATAACCCTGCAGGTAGGCTTAGCTTATTATAGTGGGGATGGTATATTCATAAGTCAAGATTTACTCGTGGCCTCGAGAGTAGAATGTAACTTGAAGTCTTTAGTTATTTGATACATTTATGTCGATGTCAAACTAATGCCGAGCTGGTTCTCATTAAAATGTAAATATTACAGTGAAGGGTATAAAAATGGGTAGATATTAGTATGATTGCAATGAAGGAAGAAAAAAATATACACAGAAGAGGTTTTTCTATTACATACATACTTTGCAGTTCTACTGAACACCGCCTTAATCTATTTACACATACACTTACCTTCACAAGTGTTTGCATATTTATAGTATTTTATATATGAACAGCTAAAACTAGCAACATCAACCTTTCATAACAAGGGGGTATGAACAGTGCCAAGAACACTAACTATGAGAGTATATGATTGGTATAACAACAAAAAGTTCATTCCCTAAAACTATGGGAGTTGAGGGTACACATTCTTGGAAGATCATTCGGAAGAAAAAATAAAAATTGGGGAAAATTTACACCAACATTCCATTTGATATATAACAATAAAGCAAACTGCTTTCTTCGTTATGGCAACATTTTAACAGATCAACCTCTTGACATCAACATTTAACTGCATACATACTGATATATTTTACATTCAGCTTTTTATAAAAAATAGCTATTATATTTTTTGCTATATTGAATATGTCGAAAAACATAACAAAATATTTTTTTATTAACATACACCTTCTATTTTATCTGTACACACGTTTTTTGTTGCCATAACCAGGAGATCAAATTGGAATACAATTTTCACAACAAGATTACAGTATAACCAATTATAACATTAATTTCGTATCACATTACGTATGTTGCATGGTTCGCAACATACTGAATGCCAAAACAATTGAAGCCAATAAAATATTTCCACATACACAATTCCAAATTGATCGGCCACAAGACTATGAATTAAGCATCTTAATTTCTTTACGAGCCACACAGAAAGCTTACATTTAGTACAATTATGGTTTGTTAGTGTATATTTACAGATTTAACGCAAATCAATATTAGTAGTGAAAGCTGATGGTCTACAGAGTAAAGTAGTCGGAAAGTATAATAATTGGTATTTATTTTCTAATGAACGTGCCAGGTACCAAATCTCAAAATCATAGCGATAAGGCAACATGGTGATATATTGATCAGAGTTCGGTTTTAGGTAATGAGATTAGTGTACTTGTAATGAAATTATAGGGCGAAAGAATAATGTGCATATTCCTCAAATCTCATTATTCTAGTTTACAATTGGGAAGCCTATTTATTATATTATGCTTTCCGCTGACACTTTACATTGTCTATATACAAATGTACAAGTCACATAAAAATATTACTGACCAACTAACGCCAAATTTATACATATTTATTTAGTCTTATAACATTTTTATGTGACTAATGGTGATAAATATGTAGATGAATGAAAACGTTAAAATGATTGCATAATCAATAATTCGACAATAGAGCCCTGTCTACTCTATGTGCATTAAGATTACATTAGATACCATTAAAACCAATGTCTCGATTAAGACATATGAGAAAAGCGTAGAAGCGTTTCGCTTAGCTAAAGCTTTTGCGAATATTAAGCGTATTTGTACAAGTATTCATTAAATTTCCTCTTATTTATAAATATTTATCTTAGAATAATTTTTATAGGCAATAATTAATATTTCTTGTAGTAATAATTAAATTATCGTACTACGTAAACATCAAAAGCCATGCGTAGATGAAATAATTTATATTGTTAGTTCAATATAAACTATTTAGAGTTTTAAGACGCCAATTAAATTGTATTGAGGTTTCAATCGATTACTGGTGCTTTGAAGTAAAAGTTTTGATTGAAAAAAAAACCTTGGAGTTTTGCCGTTTAATAAAGAAATTAAATACGCTTCACGTTCATACCATACTACATAACATCCAAATTGTTTAAAATGTATATTCTAATCAAGGTAGTTGATTAATAGCATGATATGAAGCGTCCTTTGTGGAAAAACTCAAAACACCAGGAATAAAACTAGCTTAAATTACGGGAAATGCCGTCGAAATGTTCTTATTATTGTGAAAGTGGATGTCGTTTAATTGTCAAGTTAGACTTGTAGATGTTAGTAAAATCATTCCATGTTTAAGCTAAACAATGTTTTATTGTTAAGTGTATAAAACTTTAATTTCGATGACGGCAATTCCTTAAGGCTTATCTCATAGAATAATATACAGTGGAGCGAGACAAGCCTTGCTAGGAACCAAGAAATCAGCAGCAACCACTAGAAGTAATGATCAAAGTCACTTCTTTCACTATTAGTTCAACAGTGGAAGAGGAACTTTAACAAACGCAGTTTATAATTAAAATACATTATTAATTAAAGACATATTATTGTCTCCACTATTTTCAAAAATATTACGAGTTACAGCTTAAGTTCAGACACGACGATCATTGCGAGTTTTCCAAATAGCGCGCGCGTGTGTGTATTTGTGGAGTACTTTAGTTAAACACTAGTTATTCAAATCCTAAATACTAAATGCGCTTAAAAAAAGTAGTTCCAACAATGCTGTACTTGTAATTAAGTATTTGTAATATAAATATTTTGTATTTAAATAATATCACAACCAGTTTTGATACTCGATCCCATGTTAAAGCAGTAGGTTTTAAATTTGGACGAATGCTCACGCTTTGATGAAATGCTGACGCGTGATTGGAGCATTAGTTCTAAGCTGTAATGGTTGAATACGCCCGAAGAGACATGTGGGAACTATGCAATTGGGCGTTACTCGGAAACCGCGTGATCGTCGTGTGTAAACTTAGGCTTGGGGTAATAATATAAAGAAACAGGATTCTTGAGTCGGAATTGAACGGTGCAGGTAAAGTAGCCCCACGTAGGTGAATACGTTAGACGCTTCTGCCGCGAACGCCCTAGAGTTTCAAATCGGTAGGACTATGCTTGCCAACTAGAAATCCTCTATACCGAGAGGTTCGTCTTACAGACTAGAGCAGGGTTTCCCAAACTGTGCGTCGGGAAGCGATCCGCATAGGAAAATAATGTAGAGAAAGGGATGAGAGTGGCGATTTCCAAACGTGAGCCCCGTTTTGAGAAGCTAAAGTACATATACTTACTTATTTCCTATAATTATAAATGCTACCTATTTGGATTTTAGATGGGGGGATGAGGGAGTCGCAAAAACTTACAAAAAAAATCTAAGGGCGTCACAGTAAAAATAAGTTTGGGAAGCCCTAGCTAGAAGATACACCAAGGTCCTCGCCCTCAGTCGGCAAAAAACATAAAAAACACTTGAGATATTATGGACTCACTAGTAATGATAGGTTTAAACTTGCAGGTAAGCCTGCTGGTCTGCCGGTTCAAGGTTTATTTGTAAAAAATAATGTCAATAATGAAATCTTCATTGGTTTTGGTGTTTAAGAAGATTCGAATACAAATTCGATAAACCAGCTTTGTGGTAAGAGTAAGCTCCATAGCAACAGAAATAACACTGATTGCAGATGGGCACTTTAGATTAATCCGTTTCTACTTCGGTTACTAGCACCAATCAGTACGGATCAGTAAGGGTACATGTTTCTTTATGTTATCATTCTGAACTCGAGCGAGACACTTGCTGAAAGTATGTCGCCGACGCAGCGCCTCGTATATACAAACGGTCGTGAAACGTGCGAATAATCTTGTATATTTCACACGTTTTGCCAAATAAATCTTCATCCTTGAAGTTAGCATTAAAATATCAATGTTCTACGTTTTCATATACAGGGTGTAAAAAGACCTTTGACAAAGCCGAAGCCTACACATTCTATACATCAAAACAAGAGACATATAAAAAAATTAACGCTGGGAAACGATTTTTATTTATTGGTGTTAAAAAAACTCCCCAAAATATCGCGCAATGTATACAGCGCGCAAGTCGCATGCAAGGGCGTTCGGTCAACTGAGTTGAATGGCCCTGTTTGTATCGAGTGGTTACATTGAGCGCTAATGTTTTAAAGCCATTTTTGTTATGAAATCCTTAAAATTTTGAAAATGTTTCTTTGGACAATAATTATGAAATAAAATTAGATTTCATAGAAATCTTGAAATAAAAGTTTGTAACTTTGACCTTCAATACCTTCATAACTATTATTTTTCCAGGTATAGTCCAGAAGAATAAAATGGTCCTAAAGATGAGCAGAATACGTAGTTCTCGGCTTTGACATAGGTCTTTTTACACTCATTATCTAGGAAGTCAGGTAAACACTTGACTGATTACTTAAGCACTGCGGCTGCGGGCGCATTCAGATATTTCGGCAGGTGTGTCACTGAAGGTTTCTCCGAATAGTAGCCGCGGCGGCGCTATTCGAGGAAACCTTAGGCTCAATTTACATTGACGCAGGTCGAAGTAAAGGGACGCTTACATTACGTAAAATGTTAAGGGCTTGTTTCACAGTTTTCAAGGTAGTTCCAATTAGCCTTTATCGCCAGATATCGCCCATAAAAAACAACCAATTGAACTGCCAGATATCTCCTGAACTTGTGAAACTAGCCCTAAATGTGGTAATATTTCTTCAACACACTTGCTCATAAATTTTATTTATTTGCATCCTTAGTGCATTAATGGACATTGCCGCACTAGTGTCTTTACAGATTTTATAGAAATTATGGCTATGGAGTAAGTTATTAATTTTTGAAAAAATAAACCCAACGTGTTTGTTAGTAAGATATCTAAACTATTAGATTCGATTAAACATCAATTTTTTATTATATTTTGACCGAAATATTAATTACAGCATTTGTTTTGTTGCATGGCCGTCTGTCGTTGTTTTACCAGGGACGCCAAAATTTAAAATGAAACTACTGCACTAATAAAAATAAGTTTAATTTACTGTCCTTCAAGTGTGTTGAAAACAGTCGTATGACACTCGTGAGCTCTGCTCGATACACACTGGCTGAGTTACACCCTCCTACACTGCAGTCTAGCTCACTTGTATCATAACGTAACTACTATTATTTGAAATATTTTTCGCGCCAAAGACTAGGCGTCGCTTCGCTTCGACTCTGCGTGGCGCGAACGGAGCCTGTGGCCCGAGCACGAATATTAACGTAATAGTAACGCAATCGTAACGTAACGTATAATAACTACAAAAAATAAATTCTAAATTTAAATCAGGATTCTATTAAAATTTTCTTTGGGAGTTATATTAAATTAATATTAACATTATAAACACATATGTAAGAAACGTAACGTTGGCGATGAAAATAAAGAAATATTTCTTGCTTTATGAAATTATTATTGGATTATAAACGCTTCCCGTGACCTTCTTGATTTTGACAATGACAGTTTCGAAAAATTTAAAGTATTTATTTAATTTCGACACATATTAAAGTTGTTTTTTGCTTAAATTTAAATTTAATACACATAAGTAAGCCGTTTATAATTTATTATTCATCATCATAACAGCCTTTATAATTCGACCCACTGCTGGGACACATGACCTCTCCTTGTCATCGAAGGAGGTTTAGGCAGTATTCCACCACGCTTGCCCAATGTCGATTGGAGGACGGAGTATAAGGTGATCAATACCCCTTAGTCGCCTTCTACGACACTCATTGGAGAATAATGGGTGAGGCTATTCTACTCTGCCGGCATCACATGGCTAAATTTAGTAGTACTTTAATACAATTAATTTCCCAAGAAATGTACAAAAACACTGATTTAGATTTAATTTTTTGTTGCTACAGTACCCTTAGTATGAGTTTTGAGAGTTTGAGTTTTCGAGCCCGATCAAACGCATCGTCTTTTTTCATACATCGCCCACTGTTTCTGATAGTTTACGCTAGAGGCGCTAGTGAGCAATGCATGAAAAGAGACGATACGTTTGATCGAGTTTGAAAACTAACTACTAGGGGTACACATGGCTTAATTCATTATTAATTTAATACAATTATTAATTTACCATGAAATGTTAAAAAAACACTGATTTAGATTTTATTTTTTGTAGTTGAACGTTTCCCGATACGATAACGCTACAACCGCAAACATTCGCGCTGAGGCCTGTGAAAGTGTTGTGAGTGGGTGGGCGACTTACATTCTTAAGCTTGTTAGCGTGCAGGCGGGGTCTGTGGCGCGGGGTTACCTGCACGCCGTGCTTGGAGTGCGTGTGGGGCGTGGTCTGCTTGGCGAGCGCGGACGCCAGCTCGTCCTGCAGCTCGCCCACCTCGAGGCACTGCTGCAGCGCGTTCTGGGCCAGCACCACGTGGTAGTCGATGCCGGCGTGCTCGACCGCCACCGACATGAATAGTTGCACGCACTGCGCACGACCGATTGGTTGCATTAACCTCTTAAGTACCGAGGGCACCTTTTGATGCCGTCCAGTTTCCCCATTTAATACAGGATGTAAAAGACATGAACAGTCAAACGAGAACCATGTATTCTGCTCACCATCATAAAATTTTTCTTCCTTCAGACTACACCTGGGAAATTGATAGTTACGATTTTATTGAAGGTCAAAGTCATAATTTTTTTTTACATTTTTTTATGAAAACGTATTCTATACGTTATTTCTTAATTATTGTCCAAAGAAACATTATCACTTTTTTTAGTATTTCATAACAAAAAATGGCTTCAAAACGTTAGCGTTCAATGTAGCTCACTCGATGCGCACGGACACTAACGAACGGGGCCGCCATCTGGCAAAATTATCGCGGTTTTGCGAGTTGCGAGCGAGTTGAGCCCTTTACATTGCGCGGTACAATTGGCAATTTTTTTTAACACCAAAAAATAAAAATCATTTCCCAGCAATATTTTTTTTGAAATATGTCTTGTTTTGATGTATAGAATACGTGGTTCTCGTTTGACTGTTCATGTCTTTTACACCCAGTATGTAAATAATTTTGAAAACTTTTCATACATCCCCTATGTCTCGGTAAATATTTTTATTTATTTTGTACTTTCTCGTATACGTAGTATAGAGGAAGTCTTGTAATCGTCAAAAAATCCGACCTCGAGATTTTGACAGATTTACACGTTTTGGACCTCCCTGAGTCCAAAAATATTTTTTTTGGAATTTTTCTGTTTGTGCGTTAACACGATAACTTGAGCATGCTATAACTTATTGCAACCAAATTTAACATGCATGTATGACATCAAAATATAAGGTTTCTATCAACTTTTGAGCCGTCGATCACGAAAGTTAAGCAACCAAGTGCGCGGTCAGTACTAGGATGGGTGAACAAAATTTAACATGCATGTATGACATCAAAATATAAGATTTCTATCAACCTTTGAGTCGTTTCTGGAATACGAGAATGTCAAGGGGAGATCACTCCAGATTTTTTTGTGGATGACTGCGTGTTTCCCGTCACAAACATGACCACCTGCATGCACGTCTCTTTTACTCTCTTTGGGATCGAACCAAGATCGAATCTAATTTCGGTAGGCGAATAACTAGACCACGAGGGTCTAATTTCAGACGCGAATCACAGAGCTTTGCTACCGAGCGCGGTTTTAGTGTGTAAACGCCTCAAATTACCTTAGCCTATGAGAATTAACCACGTACCTTAAACAACTTTAACGCTTCTGCTTGTAATGCTTCAGAGTTAAGAGACGTTAACGGCGACGTGATGTTTTCTTTGGAGTACAATAACGTTGGATGCCTCCAGAGTACACAATCTGAAATTATGAAACATAAACAAGATTACTACTGATTTCTTTGCCCAAAACTGTGTACACATTATACACGTATATATTTTTTCACTGATATTATGCGTTCAGGCCAGAATAGAACTAACTGTCAAACTACTTCTATCAATTTTTCACCTTACTACTCAACTCTCAAAACAATACAGGGTGATGGAATAATTTTTGCGTTAACAAACACGTAAATATTTTTTTCTAGTTTTAAAATGAATTTTTCAAGTAGACCTTTAGGGCCAAATCCTAAACATTGAGCAATATCGAAAAATGCTCAAAGGAGTCGCGAGCCTGATTTTGATGAAAACAAAAATTGCATTATTGAATTGATTGATAAAATAATGATCATCGCTTTGATTATCGCTTCAACCAAGGTGGAACAAGAAATATTTTATTAAAATTTAACATTTTCCTTTAGTTTCCCGTATATCTTTACTTCCCAGAAATCGATCCTTATTAACAACACTATCAAATGTTGTAATAATACAGGCTGTGTTTTTTTTTCAAAATCATTGGGTTCTGATTATTGATTTTTCAAAAATCCAATGATGCAGTTTTTGTTTTCGTCAAAATCGGGCTTGCGAATCCTTAGAGCATCTTTGATATTCCTTATAGTTTAGGATTTGGCCCTGAAGGCCCACTTGAAAAATTCATCGTAATTTGAATAATCGACTTACTGGGGTCTCCATCAGTCTCCATCAGTTTTTGTACGAGCTGTTCGTAGTGTGTTCCTTGGCTGAGTCCGCCGCCGCTCACTACAGTCAGCTGGTACAGCCAAGAATCTTTGTCTGCTTTGCTCTCGAACAGCAAATACGTTGGACCCTGTCATATACAGATTATTTAGTGTTTCGAAAGTATCCAAATGAGTATATCATCAATAAAAGACGACAAGATCAGTGTCTTATCAAGGTAGGTGCGAGCGGTGCCTAAACATAGCGCAGATCACAGAGCGCAGAAAAGACCAGATCAGGGCAAGTTTTGGGTCACGCTTGCATTGATATAGAATTGTCTGTGTTTTGGTCGCAGAGAGAAAAAGTGTCGCTTTTTGAATCATTAGAATTCCAAATCGTGTATGAAATCGCAAGATTCGTATGCGAATCCCTAAAATCACTAGTACTCATATCCTAATCGTGAATTTTGCAACGAGTGCGTTTCCGATATTCGACCAGTAGAAAATCAAATGACTGACAGTGACATTATAACTTTATAATTTACGTTCCGTTCTTCCGTAATGCATTACTGGTTTTTAAAATCAACGAGTTTTTGCTTACCGGTTTTTATTTTTCTGCTTGAAATGGAAAATGTATAAGATTCGAGTTTTAGGGCAACATTCATTTCTAATATTTCAAAAATAAGTAAAATTGGGAGCAATCGAAATTAATTTCGTATACGTATAACTTTCGTGCATGAATTTAAGATTCATTTCGAATGATTTAAAAATGCGTCTCCAAGTCGCCGGCAACTATTCAACAGTGCGTAATGGCACTAAAAGACACTGGACAAGATTAAGGTGCAAAGATTGAAATTATCCCACTATCTTACTCATATAATAAATGTGAGTTACATGTTCGGGAGTAACTTTCACATAATGACGTCAAGAAGTATAATACAAATATTATTGCACACTTATGAAAACATGTTATAAAATAAATGTACACACAGAACAGTACAATAGGCGGCCTTAATGTTAAGCAGCAATGTCCTCCAGGCAATCTGGAGTACCTGAAGTAACCTGCGGTTATAGATTCTTTGTGTATATTTGGCGAAAGTTATAATATTAAGTTTTAAAGAATGTCATGTTTTCGAAGGATCAAGTACTTGATGATCGAATGACTTTTCTCGTCAGAAGACACGACACGAAGGTTTTTACTACACAGTGAACAGTATAGATATGTTTTTCCTGCTTCTATTAGATTCTACAGGGATAGGGTCATATCTATTTTTTTTATAAAAAGGTCGAGCTACTGACTCCATTCGACCTGATGGTAAGCAGAAGTGGAGTCCAAATGCGAAGATAGCTTGTGCAAGAGAAAAACCGCTGCGCTAGTCACCCTCTCCTTACCGACCTACAAGGTGCTTCTTCACGCCTCCTTTGAATGACCCAGGATTGTAGGAAGGCGGGAACACATCACTGCAATTAGCAGTTTTATTGTGCTAACTATTCGCTACTTTTGTGAGTGCAATAATGTATTGGAAACTAACAATCTGAGTGTTTGGCGGAAAAACCAGGCAGCGGCAGCGTACGATTTTTGTTTCGATTGTAGTATGATATTCTAAACCTACACGTGTTGTCGGAAACGTAATTAAGTCATGTCACTTTACAATGTTCTTCTTAATTATATAATAAAACAACACAAGCACACACAAAACAACACTATTTTACAAGTAACTACAAATTCTTGTTGCGACGTGACCCAATTACGTTTCCGACAACACGTGTAGGTTTAGAATATCACACGATAGTTCAAAATCGTTCGGAGTGGATTTTGTGCAGTGAAAGTGGTGTTATTTTGATGCACAAGCGCCGTGTTGACGAGCAGTCAAGAGAAATAATTGAAATAAAGGTTTTGTGATGTGTATGGCGTTGACATTTTTATAGTGGGATTTCTACCTCATCAGTCGCCATCATTGCGTCTGTTGCCATGCATTGCTCGCCAAGCACTCCCGAGATGCCTTAAAATGTGTGACAACCACATTTTAATGCGAAAATCAAGAAAGAAGATAGAAAATTGAAGACATAGCTGTATGGGCTAGATCCCTTTGCCGTCCCGTAATAGGGAACATTAAAAAAGAAATAAAAATCTGTAAATAAAATGAAAACTACTTTTACGACTGTCACTGACTAAACATTTAAGCCACTAAGGTTTGAAACCCGACCGCTTGATATGTTGCTAGCGTTACTGACCATTCCACTGCGTCAAAATTAGATTATTATATTATAACTTTGCCGCTGATCATTTTGTTATAAGTCGTCTTATCTAACAATATTCATTACTCATGCCAGAACACAAACAGTAACTTCTATACCACTATGTTCATATTAGTTCTCTGACGTCATAAACTTTCTTTGAACATCGACTAATCATCCAAGTCAACGACACTCAGGTACAAAGTGTATAAGTGTACACTTATTAACGTCAATGTTAACAAACCTATAAAAAATATTCCAAAAAATCTGTTTACTTACAGAACATTTCTTTTAAACAAACAGCAATCTTATTACTTGCATACAGTTATCTACATCAAACAACTACTATAATACCTACCTACATTTAAACCAAACATTCCAGGGGCTTTTACGCGCTGTTTATTGCGTGTTACGCTTCCGTTTTCATGACAATTGACAACAGCTTGACAGCCGCCATGTGATGCCGGCAGAGTAGAATAGTATCACTCCATAACCACCCATGGGTGTCGTAGAAGGCGACTAATGGATCAGCAAAGGGGTACTGATCACCTTATATTCCTTCCACCAATCCGCATTGGGTAAGCGTGGTGGACTACTGCATAAACATCTTTCGAAGACAAGGAGAGACCTTGCGTCCCAACAGTGAATCAAATTATGGATGTTATGATGACAGCTGTCAGATGCCAAAACATATGGAAACGTCAACGATTAGGTTTTGGTGTGGATGGAGTTTCTCCCGAGTTCTTGCTGTAAAAACACGCGTTGAGAGACTTCATTTTTAACCCAAAACAACCGTACAATTTTTGTTACTTTAGTTGAATTTTCACTTGACATTGGCAAAATGCGTACGTTTAATGCGTCGCGACGCCATTAATTAAGAATAGAATAGGTCTTGGTGTCCATTTCGGCGTAAATATAGCGATAAGGCAGACCCGTTGGCTTCCCTCAACCATATTTTAGGGTACGTAACGAGTGTACACAAGACGATTCAGCCACAATAGCTTTTTAAAGAGAATGATATACACGTGCTTCTCAATCAAATTATCATATCGAACCTAGTGTCCTGTTCTACCGTCATACATGCTATTACCATTCTCTAAAGTGCATCTATGTACATCACAGCACAGTATTAGTATAATGTTTTCTTCACTGACCCCAGTTACCTGGTGCTGCGGGTAGATAGCCACAGTTAGGTGATTGCGGGCATCGTCATTCTTCTCCTCAGAATCTGAGTCAGAGACATGTTCCACGTCCTCCACTCGGGCGTCTCGCATGTTGATTTGGCCGATCGGATTCTGGAAAACAATGGAATTTTATTATTTTTTCCACCTCTCCAGCACCAAAAGACCTCTTTTGCTGCGTGAAATCTCGAAGCAAAAGCTTTTTGCTGCGAGCTCCGAACAGACTGTAGCGTTCAATTTAAATAATTTCAGTTATTTTATTTTTAATTTTTAGTCACAATTTTTAGCGTTATAAGCGTGTCTTTAAATGTTGTCTTAATAACGATTATAGTTAGGATTTTAAAAGAAGATATAATGACTAGAATTACAGTGCCACAAACTTATCTGACTCGGCGGCAAAAATTAGAACTACAATTTACCCATAGACATTTCGACATTTCTAGGAGACTCTTTGTTCACCAACGAGCCAGATAAAATACGAAATTTCGCACATCCTTTCTAAATAACCGAACAATTTAAGCATCCCTTTATGCTCAAACTAGCTTCTGCCTTCTTCGTCTGCGTACAATTAGTTTAATAAATTATAGCCTATATGTAGTTCTGATGTATGAGCTATATTATTGTACAGTTTCATTAAAATCCTTTCTGTAGTTTTTGCGTGAAAGAGTAATAATCACACATCCATACAAACTTTCATTTTTAAAATATTAGCAGGATGTTCCGCTCGTGTAGAAAGGATGTGTAAAAAGTAGACGAAAAGGATATATGAATCGGAAGTGAACAGAGATACTTTTTTCTTCTCACTTTTTCCAAGCTAACGCTAATATCTTTTGATGTGTGTTTACGTGTGACTTTTGTTTGTTGCTAAAACTGGGTAAGTAAATTGAAATAGAATTTTGAAATAGAACAATCAATTATTAAAAATATTTACCTAAATGAGATATTTAGTTGTTCAAAATATTTTTTAAAAGATATATATTTAAAAATGGCTTTGTATTCTTAAAATTGAGTTATATGCGATCAAAGTTTTGAATTTCATATTTTCCACGTCACATTCTGTAAAAATGCAGTCCATGAAAAATCATGGACTGCATTTCTGAGGACTATAAAGAGTCCTTTGTATGGTGAAAATTACAAGACAAAATAATTAGCACCCACCTGATCTCCCGGCGATTTGAAATAGAGGAACATCTTTCCTATTAGTACACACCAACTCTTCTTAGCGTGACCGTTCTTAACTTTCGTGAGCCAACCTTGTATCGTCGGCTTGTTGTCTTCTTTGCTCAGAAGCAACTTAGTGGCATTCCGCCTCTGGACGTTCTGGAAAAGAGATATCATTTATTACAACGTTTTAAGGATACACTATTAAATGTGTGCAGTTTTTAAAAAAAACGTGTTTATCTTTTTAAAAATCTTTATATAGCAAATCCGCAATTTTGTATGAACTACGCCAATGATTGGTAGTAAAGTTTTCTGAACTGTGAATTCAGTTCATTCGTTCAGAATATCGAAAAAAAATATCTTACAAATGTTGTACGTTATATTATAAATATTCTTTAATACAATAAATAACTACAGTAAATTACATAATATTTTATGTATGTTAAAGAATCCAACTTTCTCATATTATTTTTTTGCAATGAATTTTATTTGAATATGTTTTCTAATGAAAAGGGTCGTATCACACTTATCAACTCACATATTACGGTTACGTTCCCTTTCCGATTTGATAAGTGTGCTTACGACGTGCGACATTAAAACGGTAATACGATTTAAAAGTACTTAGCTAAGTCCATTTAAATAAAGAGCTTTTTCATTTTCATTTTCAATAAAAAATCGGGAGTGGTCTCCCCTTGACTTTCTCGTATACCGGAAACGACTCAAAGGTTGATAGAAACCTTATATTTTGATGTCATACATGTATGTTAAATTTTGGTCACCCATCCGACTACCGACCGCGCACTTGGTTGCTTAAGATCCGTGATCGACGGCTCAAAATTTGATAGAAACCTTATATTTTGATATCATACACGTATGTTAAATTTGGTAGCAATAAGTTAAAACATGCTCGAGTTATTGTGCTAACGCACAGACACACACAGACATAATTCCAAAAACGGTATTTTTGGACTCAGGAGGTCCAAAACGTGTAAATCCGTCAAAATTTCGAGGTCGAATTTTTTGACCATTACAAGACTTCCTCTAAACTACGTATACGAGAAAGTAAAAATGTAAATTATTACAACTTACTTGTAGCACCCTAATCCAATCCTCCATAGTGGCGATACTATCAGCTGTGAGGTAGTAGGTTCGACTGCCGGTGAAGATCTCGAAAGTGGCAGCACCTTCATTCCTTGATATCTTGCAAGCTTCGCCGAGACCGATTTGACCTTGGGGTTTTCTGGTCATCTCTGATTGTGACTTCCAGTAAGAGAGAGTTCCATTTTTGAGGACAAACCTGGGGGTATGCACTTATTTATTACAGATTATAGGAGAGTAATTCACGCAAACGTAATTTCCATTAGCGTTTATTTGACAGAGACCTACAGCATACAAAACAGTAAATTTAACTCCCAGATATTTCCTAACTATACCCTGTGAAACAGGAGCAAAAATAAGCACTTGTGTCATGGATTGATAATGAGTGAATAAACATGATTCAATAATCCATACTAACAATATTAATGATTCTATCTGTTAATTTTTGAGGCCAAAATCAATGAACAGAGTTAGATGAACTTTGACAAGGAAATGGAGTTCATCCTGTGTCAATAAGGGGAACACGGTAATTCTTATGCCTGTCACTTTAAAGTGGTCACACTCGAGGCATCAGCACACTCCAAATGAAATGTTTAGGTGACGGAACTTCATGAAGTATTTTTAAAATACCCTATTAGGTTTGATCAGCTATACTCAACCGAACCTTTGTGATTGGCCACCTTATGTACAATATTTTAAATTTCGCGCCATGATCTTGGCAAACTTTTGAAACGTTTTTCTGTACCTAAATATTTTTTCCTTGCGGCCCACGACACTACGACTGAAACGTGTTTGTGACCCCTATAAATAAATGGTTGAGTATGGCTGGCTTAGACTAATGTGCTGCTCGGGACGAATGATGTGGAGTTTTATGGACCGAACTTCGTACAAATCTCTCTATACTAAGGTAACTCGACATCAAGCAGCGCCTGTCTCTCTCGTGCAAACACGCCTACTGAAGTTCTTCGGCCACGGTCAATGGGACTAGGCCGAGACGAAAATCATCCATGTGATGACTCCAACAGATATAAGCTGCCCTGGGCGGTCCATTCCATGAATGCACAAGTGCTACAACCAATAACGCTTTAGAAAGTGCCTCTAGATGACGCTGATGTTGACATTCAGTATGACGGAAAGCGAACGCGGATTCTATTTTGTTTGGTGGTGAAAATAATCACAATGTAAGGAGTTTCTTGTAAAGCGAATTTGGAATGTCTATTAGAACTATTATATGACACAAATATTGATAAAAACGCATTCTAAAGATTTTGTCAAAACAATTAAAATGAAGTTTGCATAATCTATTGGGTAAGATGACATACCACATTTTCCTTGCGAACTATTCTCGTAAGATTCATCATCATCATCATCATCTCATATAATGTCCCCACTGAGGGGCTTGAGCCTACCCCAGATTAGGGGCGATTAGGCCTTAGTCAACCACGCTGGCCAAGGGCGGGTTGGTCGACTTCACACACAACCTAAGAATTTCTTCATAGGTGTGTGCAGGTTTCCTCACAATGTTTTCCTTCACCGTAGAAGCGTCGATTAAACGTACATATGAATTCAAAATTTGAAAACACATTGGTACGTGGCGGGGATCGAACCAGTGCCTCCCGGGTGGGAGACGACGCTCTTACGCACTACGCCACCGACGCTTTCTCGTAAGATTAACAGTATATAAAAAGACAAACCTTTAAAGTCTAAAATGACATACTATGTCATTATACCCTATAGTTATGTCTTACACACGTCGTTTTTAATTTTATGCTACGTTGAGTGTTCTAAAACTTTATTAATTTGGTTGATTATGATACATATAAGAATATACACAAGAAGCTGGTCTCACATGACTTAAATTATTTCAAATATTTGTCTTGAAAGAAAAAGTATGTCATCATAAGCATAGCATTGTTTTTTACTTAAATAAGTATAGTTTGTGAATACGGGCGTAAGATTAGCTTACCATCTCTTCCTCCAAGTCTTGAGCTTCCCCCCAAGCTTCGCTAGATGTCCGCTCTTCTCCAAGGCGTCGTGTCGTCGCGGCGACTCGGTGGCGGGCGGCGCGCGACACAGCGACGCCAGCGACGGCGACGCCATACTGTCGCACGACACCGCGTCCGGAGGTATCGCGTAGTCGTCCGACATGCCAGACTCGAATGACGTGTCTACGGAGGAAAACCGTACGATTGACAACATTAAAAAAAAACAAGTTATGATCGTTGGTCATCTAGAATACTAAGTATATATTTTTTTCAGAATTTATTACTTGCTAAATTAAGAGATATTTAAAAAAAAACAAACTTAATGTAAGTACCTAAAAATGAGTAAGTATGTCTTTGCCATCCTTTTTTTTATTTATGGCCAATATTGACGAATTTACACGTTTTGGACCTTCCTGAGTGCAAAAAACCCGTTTTTGGAATTATGTCTGTGCGTTAGCACGATAATTCGAGTATGCTTTAACTTATTGCAACCATATTTAACATGCATGTACAACATCAAAATATAAGATTTCTATCAACTTTTGAGTTGTCGATAGCGAAAGTTAAGCAAGTGCGCGGTCTTTACTCGGATGGGTGACCAAAATTTGACATGCATGTATGACATCAAAATATAAGGTTTCTATCAACTTTCGAGTCGTTTTCGGTATAGTGTTAAAAAAATCTTGAAAATATGTCTTACAAAATAAAAAATTGAAATCACTCGGAAAGTGCTCGAGCTATTTTCAACAGACTTTATTCATCTTGTAGATAATTAATATAGAAAAGTAGCATCTTGTTAAGAAAAATCAACAGTTTAAGTCTTTTGCGTTTTCTGAGTGTTTTACGCACGCGCGGGACGCTGTATTTAGTATGGCCAAGGACGCCCCCTTAAATAGACACTGATGGATTAGATCCAGTTAGTCTGTCCATCATATTAATATTCTTTTGTTTGTTGCCAATAACTATACGATTATGATTTTATGTACGATCTAGCAAATGGACTCATTACCTATGCTAGAACCTATCTTAATCAAACTGATTTTTATTAAGTCGACAAAGACAACAACGTCATTTTTTTACTGTGATAAGGTTTTACTTCATCTATTTGATGGCGGTACTCAAGTGTCCAGTAAAAAAAGGCTTGTTACTACTGACACTTGGGAGTCCTGGATTAAAAATAATAGTTTTATTAGAATTTATTCATAGTCGAAACTAAAGCGTTTAAGTAACATACCTCTAGTCTTACTCTGTTTGCTAGGCGACCCACTGCTGGACCTCTTAGCGGGACTTAAGCTGGAACTGGTCTTGACACTTTTACTGGGACTACTGGCACTGAGACTGGTGTCAGACGAACTGCATTGCCCGTTCGCACTGTTCGTCAGTATCAGAGCGTGGTTCGATGTTTGTTGGATAGACGGGGGCAGTACATTCGTCAGGTTCACGTTATTGATTGGCATGTTCATCTGGTTGGACGTTTGTGCACCTGGTGAAGGATACAGGTTATTAGAATCTTCCCCTTTCTCCTATCCTCATTATAACAGTCTTTATAATTCAACCCACTGCTGGCACCACAGAAATAATAATAAAGAGGAAACAATTGCTTTGGTTCGCATTTACTACCGGA
Organism: Elophila nymphaeata; assembly: GCA_955850985.1. Taxonomy (NCBI): domain Eukaryota; kingdom Metazoa; phylum Arthropoda; class Insecta; order Lepidoptera; family Crambidae; genus Elophila; species Elophila nymphaeata. The sequence goes on along the minus strand of OY039080.1, from coordinate 6,593,124 downwards.
ACCAGTGTCGCCGCTTTATCCCCTCTACTAACTATTAATGCACGCACTCAAAAGAACAAAACCGTACTACGCAATCACGCCCACAATTTACAATTAAGAACGTAACGTTTAAGAGACAGCGTCGAGTAACACTCACCATAAGTCACACTCACACTTACACAACGTCGCTCTTCATTGGTCGCGTCGGCATTATGGCTGTTATCATGTCCGTCCGTATCGTGTCTGTACCAAGAACTTTTACTTATTGCTAGAGAGAAGGGATATCGAAAAACACAATACTTTGCTGCGTATACTTTAAAACGCTCTGCGTTTTTAAAGGCATCATCATCAACAGCTCATATAATGTCCCCACTGAGGGGTTCGAGCCTACCCCACATTAGGGGCGATTAGGCTTTAGTCAACCACGCTGGCCAAGTGCGGGTTGGTCGACTTCACACACAACCCAAGAATTTCTTCATAGATGTGTGCAGGTTTCCCCACGATGTTTTCCTTCACCGTAAAAGCGTCGATTAAACGTACATAATTCAAAATTTAAAAACACATTGGTACGTGGCGGGGATCGAACCGGTACCTCCGGGGAGGAAGACAGCGTCCTTACGCCACTGACGCTTGGACCGGAGTAGAGCGATATAAAGGGGCTACGAGTATATACTTACTATAAACAGGATTGTGATGTGGCGTGTTATGCACCGTCACGCCCATAGACTCTTCGCCGTCTGAGGAGTCGTCTGACGAATCGCCCGTAAAAGGCATGGCCCTAATTTGACTAGCGCGCTGAAACAATAATATAGAATAATAATAATAATAAAATTTTATTTCGATAACGGACAAATGCCGCGAATCGTGACGCAAATACGAATAGACCAGTGAAGTACCGCTATTAGAAGCATTGTGTTTATTTGGAATTCAATACAACTTTCATCTTGTTTGGTCTGGGAGTGAGCAACAAAAATTGATATTCATTCTTTGTTTTTAGACGGGAAAGCTGTTGGCCTTCATCTCAGCTGGTGATAAGGCAAGGTTGAAGAGAACTTTACTCAGAAACTGAGTGACTATAATCCACTTTTACAATATACGGTACAAAATCTTGAAGTCAAGATTACTTTTAAACAAACTAATAAGTTGACCAATATATACAAACCCCTTTGACAGTAGCATAGACAGGGACGGAGATGTCTTGGTAGCTGGTGGATTCGTGCATCGGCCGAGGGCAAGGAGGGGGACTTAGTTCTCCTTCTACCGATTGCTGAAGACCATCGTCAGCCACCTGTGAAAATGAAATAAAATAAAATTTATATTATGTAAAATATTATTATTTGCTTTAAGACTTTTTAAAGACTCATCCCAACTTATGTCAGGTACTAAAATCTTCGTGAAGCTTCACTTGGAAAGCTTTCTATCATTGGAGAAAAGGCTAGATTATTATAGATTGGCTAGTTTTGGAACACAACTATACTCTTACCAATTAAATCGAGCACATATTTGTACCACCATAATTGTGGTAAAACTTAATGTTTCAGTATTGAATGTTAACATTTTGAAAAAAAAACTATGTACAAAAAACGGCAAATCAGACAAACAAAAATTGTCATACATCTTCAACTCTATTATGGTGGAATAAGGTTAAATATTTATTTATTGATGAAATTCGACAGATTTGGTGGTGGGTAAGTTCTGAAAATCTCATTCGCCATAACAGCCTTTATAATTCGACCCACTGCTGGAACAAGGCTTCCTCTTCTCAAAGGAGTTTTAGGCAGTAGTCCACTACCCTTAAATCTCATCCACCATAACAGTTCCATTAGTCGCCTTCTACGACACCTATTGGAGGATATGGGGTGATGCTTTTCTATTCTGCATTATTGCTTATTTATTCCTCTAAGTGAGTTCTAGATTACTTTCAGATAGTATGTTAGAAATCTATAAATATGTTACTATCACAGAAAGATCAAATTTGCGCTGAAGATTAATCTTACCTGATATATCTTTGCTTCCCAACTGGGGAACCTGTGTAGGGGAGGTGTGGGTGGCCTTGGTTGTTCTGATGTAGAACTATCTCCAGTGGACGAACCACCTCGACTGGTAGTACCTTGGACTACCACGTTCACTGTGCCTTGCCATGCTGGGGTGCGTTCTGGAATAAGACATTAAATAAGTTTAGCATCAAGTGACGAGTTCCACTTCGCACGTGGAACCCTTGATGTTAAGTGGAAATTTTGAACGAAATGCCAGACCGGTAGTGTAGCTGAAATTATGCACAACTGCTTTTAGCTTGCAGGCTCACAATTTGATTTTGCATTTGCTTGAGACAATAGTTATATGTTCAACAAGTGAGCTAAGTTATTTTTTGCAGCGAGTGCAGACTTTAAATCACGAACCAGCGAAGTAGCCTACAATTGAATCACGAGAGTAGCGAGTGATTCATAAATAGACTACTGAGCGCGGTGAGTAATAAAAGGCACGATATAAAAAAAAGTTGGTCTCGTGAGAAACATACAACTTTTCACCTCTCCAGCGAGAAAATTGTTATACGGGAGAAAAATAAGTTTATTACGCTAGTATTAAAGATTAAAAGTAAAATTTCTGCCATTGTGAAGATTAATAGTGCTTGTTCGGAGTTCGCAACAAAAACCGTTTTAGCTTCGATTAAGATACAAAGCAGAAAAGCTCTTTTGGCCATTGAATACACAAAGGAGATGGATTAAAACCTGAAACAATACCCTAGGATCTAATCCCTAATCTCATCACTGGATACTATAAATTCCAAAACGGTCTTATATATTTTCTTTTATTTCGTGAGACAACGAAAAAACTCACAGCTTTTTTAAATCTGTAACGAATTATTAACTAAACATTGGTTTTTCATTGAATTATTAAGTATTGGTAACTCACCTCTACTTGGTGTGTAAATTTCTGCATAGTCATGTGTGGTGTCCCCATCTGTTGAGGTGTTGGGAGTAGTTGGCAAGACCACTAGATTCTCCACAGCCGTCTACGAGAATTAGATTCAATTATTAGTATTCAAAGATTATTGTTAGGAGTCATTTGCTTAACGTTACACAGAGTTACAACCTTTTTATGTAAAAAAGCGTATTCAAATGTGTATCACTATTTGTATGAGTACATTCCTTAAGTCTTTTTATAGCTCTAATTAAACTTTACATATCAATATCAATAATAAATCTTACAGCTAGGTCGTCGGCCAGAAGGCTGGCAGTGGTCCTCTCGTCCATCGTCCTATTCATCGTGTTGAGGGTAGACTGGGCGGAAGTGGCCAGATTCGTTGTTCCGATAGAAAGGTTCCGCCTGTGTCGTACTGGAGTACTATAATGGGGTTCCGAGGTAGTTATTGGCAGCTGTGAATTATAATGTATAAAAAATATTAATGTAAATTAAATGAGCAGTTATAAAGAACTGAGACTATACTATGATGGAAAATTAATTCACTACAATTATTATTGACGCTAGATTGTCTTCTGCTGTAGTAAAATGACTTTAGGTATGTCTATGGTATTAGCACAGTATACCAAGAACAGTAATACGTCTTCATACAAACTGGCCGCTATCCATTGGAATGTGTGCGTGCCTACTCGGCGCTGTGTACGCACGCACTATGACGCACACATTGACATAAAATATGGGGGCATAAGGTGGCAGCAGTGCGGGCCGCGCCGTCTCGGTGTGATAGCGCGTTTTTATGTCATTGCACATTCGTTCGTTCTGTTCTTGGTATACTGTGGTATTAAGCATAAACAATGTTACTTGCCTATGTTGATACACAGAAACCTTTAATTTATCCAGCTTTTGCCGAAAATATATAATTGATAGACATTTTTTTTAATTTTTAATCATTTTGTGCCCTATTAATCAAAGTGGAGGAAATTGTTCAAAATCATTATTTCCTTATAATTTTAATTAACATAATTTAATGCGTAAATAGTTACACTAAGTATCTAATGTAGCACAGGCTCTAACAAAACCATATAAATATAACAAGATTGACAAAAAAAAATACTTTTAGAAAGATAGATTAAGAATGGTTAAGAGTTTAAATTAAATTTTAAGAATGGTTAAGAGTACAGAAAATATAAACATTGTTAAGTGCAAAATTGTAATTTGCTACAAATTTATAAGCAACTTATAAAGTTGTAGCAAATATTCGTTTTCTAAATTAATAAACAAAACCCCAGTAAGAAATAAATGAAAGTAAGAATTGATAATGCAAAAATGTTTTAGTTTCAAAAATTTAAAGTACAAGGCCAAGATGACATATCATATCACAGTTTGAAGTGAAAAGAAACTACACAAGTGCAATCTAAGATTGAGCAAATAAAACATTAGCCTACAACATTGAAGTCTACCTGTGGCCCTTCGAGGCTTTCAGACCGCCTTCGGTTTGAGGCCAAGAGGCTGGTTGCTGTACGAGAGGAGCCTTCCTCGGTTCTCACTTCGAGAGAGAGGCTTGCTCGTGTTGGTAGGAACTGGGGATAATGAGTGACTCAGTGGAGGAAGTTTATTCCATAATTCATAACATTTAAGTAAATTGGAATTTATTAAGTTAATTTTTCATTGAGATATAATTTGAACAAATATAGATAAGCTCCGTATTTATATAGCTCACTTAAATCACCATCACCATCTTAACAGTGAAAAGAGCAAGTCAGATACTGTTTCAGTCAGTCATATTAATTAATATCTGTCTCGCATCCACATCATCTTGAGATAGAGAGTGCTTAAAGTAATGTTACAAATACGGACCTATTCTAAATAATTTAAAATTTATTTCAACAGATTTAAATCAAACTGCTTTGTCACATCAACTATAATTCAATATAATTTACATTTACTAGATCCAAATTTAAAAATTCATCAATACTTACTGCACAATTTCTACTGCCTTGTGCAGCTATGTGGTTCCTGAGCAACTCTAACTGTTGATTACAGCGGTCGTTCTGTTCCCGGAGTAGTTGGTTTTGCTGTTCCAACTCCCTGAGTTTATTTGTCACCCACTCTTTAATTCGGGCCGCCTTCGCTTCCACCTGCTTCGCGTCCTGGAGTCTTAGCTGTTTCTATAAGAAAAAGTTTAGTAATTAAGTATTAAGTAATTTTAAAATTATTTAGGTATATTGAGAAATTATTTAAATAATAGAAGTTTTTACTGGAGGCTAATTAAACTAAATTATTTAAAAGGAATCTGAACAAATTAATAAGGTTCTAAATAAATAAAAACACACATTAGAAGTAAATATTTTAAAACATAAATCTAAACAATTTTAAGTTTACCTCCATTCCTACAGTGTTCTTAGTACAGTCGATTTTCCATTATCATAAATGAAATAACATTGTTTGGTTCCAAATTAATAGGAAAATCATTTTAAGTAATTGCTAATAACGTATTTTTAAATGATTCATTCACAAAATATGAGTTTTAATAATATAAACATTATGAACAGAACAATAGAACCACCAAATAAATAATACGAACTATTAACTGTCACTGTCAGTCAGTGTCAAATTGTCAATGTCAGGCCCGGTCCAAATTGTACAATATGCTGCTTTTTACACCGCGGTCTAAATTGCGCTTATGTGCGTTATCGGCAGCGATAGCGCGCACACAGAGTGAATCAAATTGAACGTATTCGCACCAACGACAATAATGTGACGTCATGAGTAATTAAGCAGTGCTAACGGTGCACACGAAAAAGAGGTAGTGCAGTGTGTGCAAATGTCAAACACAAAATTTGACGTTTAAGTCTCTGAATTATTAGAGTAAACATTTGAGTTTTGAATCGAATTGAATCTGAAGAAAGACTCGTTATAGCTACTTAATTTACCTACTATATTATTTCTCTATATAGTATTCAATTCGGTCCAAGGCGTTTACACTGTTGGTAACGTTCGTAGTGTTTTCGCATTTCGGACCGCAGTGGAATTGATTGCACGCAAGAAGCTTTTACAAGCTTCTTGATCGACGCAAACAGTGCTAATAGCACCGTATTCAATTCGGTCAAAGGCAAACCACAGTTGATAACGTTCGTAGTGATTTCGCAATTCGGACCTCAGGGTCAGTTAATATGTCATAACCGTAAAGCTGCGTTCGTAGAAATATAAATTCTAAAGCGATAAGTTATCGTGTTATCAAAGACAATTGCTTAGGTTTAAAAACACAAATTAGGTGATTATTATTCATATACGAAAGAAAACAGTTACTGTTTTGTAAAATTTGAATGCTCTTTGCTTGCTTGTCTTGTAATATCCGCCTTTTAGAACAATTATGTTTTCATTCCCAAAAAATATTCTAGCTATTTAATTAAGTAGGTATACACAAAGCATTCCCTATAGTATTAGAGAGTTCCTACGTTAAATTAAAAAAATTGGTTGTCTGTAAAGTCGGTTTACTGACGATAGCTGAACGTGACAACGTCTTAAGAAAATACTGATGGAATGGTAGCATTTTTCAAAGGAAAATTTTAATTTCATTTGTTTAATAGATTTCGCATTATAGTATGAATAAACTTGTAATAAAATCTCTTTGGCTATACTATTTGTATCTGGCTGGTTTTGGTATCATTGAAAGTTTAAATTTTAAAGAACATAATTCCAAATTCAAATTAGAGAATTAGATTCAGAGCGAGGTAACGCCGCATGACGTCATGTTTTTTCGTGCGTGCAGCCGGCTCTATCGAATTATAAGACTTTGTCACGTCAAAAAATCTTACCTGTTCTTCAATCTGGCCCTCTAGTCGCGTGATAGCTCTGGGCGCGCCCTCAGCGCCCGCCGGCCACTCGCACAGCCGCTGCTCCATGGCGCGGACCTGAAGCAAACAAGATTTCAAATTATTAATCAGCAAGTCTTGCACTTAGATAATTATCTACAAATATTGAGCATATATTGAATTATGTATGACGACAGATAGTCTAACAAATAACACCCGCATAGCATATTTTTACACTTAGGTAGAAAAGCCACAACTGTTGATGAATTTACAGAAAATAATTATCATAATAGTTATTATTCAAGAGTGTTACTTATATTCTTAGATAGAGCTATGGCTATATAGTCAAGATTTATTTTATTTTATTGAGCACTGACCTAAATAATTAACTCTTCTAATAGGGATTGAATTAAAATGGCTCATGTGAAATGGAAGGAACAAACATGTGTTGTAATAAAACCACCGCAACGTTGTGTAATAATGTAACACAACGACCACAAAACCACTAGGGCTCGAATCCCACTCTACATGTTGCAATACTCCCGTTTGTATCTAACACTAGAGTGACAGACAATATTGACGCTCCATTGACCGCACTGTATAGTGCCGGTATTCAGTTACGCTAAAACTATCTTGTGGTCGTTCAGAATGAGTTTAATGAGCGTAACTAATATCGTAGGTAGGTGCTATATTTACATTGGTGCCTTCTTTATTTTTGTTATGTCCTACCCTACATCTAGATTGCAGTCAATAAATACTTACACAGCCGTCATGAAGCAGTTGTTAGTTTAGTTACCGTTCTCAATATAAGTATGAAATATACACAGATACTTTCAACCATGTTAAATTGTTCATTTTAGTACTTTCATATAAAATACAAATGTTCATAAAGAGAGATTCATTCACATTCCGTTTCCGCTTTTAAGTAGGAATTATTGTTATAAAGTTATGTCCTAAAATCCTTCAAACATTTACAAGCCTAACCTTACTCCTAGAGGATAGAGGCTATATCCACCTCTCCATTATATAATGCAACAGCAGAACTTTATATTAATTAATTAATGAAGCACTTTAATTAAAATTCCCCACGCTGATCGAGCTCCGAATATCAATTTGTAATGCACAAAACTGAACCTATTTACAAATATGTGTTGTTCGGTTGTGTTCGGGGATTAAGGGGCTAGGCCAATCAGATATATGGGGATTTGGAATTGAAACGAGCGTGATTGGATGCGATAGGGATTACGATTGTGGAGGTATCAGTTGCAAACTGGGGTTTAATTCCATTTACATCGATTTTGTCAAACACAAACAAAAGTGCGCAGAATAAATTTCATTTGATATTAGAAAATCTAATCTCGAGATTACTGTTAGATAAATACTTATACATATTTATCCAATTAACGAGTAGGTAAGTAATTCAGGCATAAAAATAGCATTAACTTAACTTATTCTAAGACAATTGAATAACCCTAAATTTACTAAAGGAACATTTTCATAAAAATAAATGAAAAATAATAAATTTTTAACTTGGATCAAGTGGCGTTGCAAAACTAATCGCTCGGATAGCAGAGGTTTAATTTCTGTCCCGAATAGAAATTATTTCTTGTTTTTCGTTTCATATAGTCCAATCATGGGTAGTATACAAACGTTTTATATTAAGTTATGTATAAAAAATCTGAAGAAGCGAAACTGCACCTTGTTCATTCTTTATTATGACTACCTATATTGTTATGAACCTATTTTCTTATCCATGATAGCACATTATGACATCAATACTGAAGGGATGAAAAGGCTAAAGGTATCTAATTTAATTCGATTATACTCACTTCTGTCCGCATATACATTTCTGAGCAGCATTCCGATGGCTTCACGTCTCAGCATTTCGACGGTGAATCATCGACGCTAGTTCAGTTTACAGTCCATAATCCGTATTATAAGCAGATAGATATGTATCCGGTGCCATAAATCGTATTATAGGTACCTTTCACAATTAGAGTTCATCGAACGATTATCACATAAGTGTTAAATCACGATCACACTATTTCTAGAATGCAACATACATTTATTGTATTTCCGGATTTCAGTGACCGGTATTTCACCGACGGTGACATACATTCATATTCAAAGTTCCATATCATTTGTCTAATATTGTAGTAGTCTGACTGAATATACCTCTATATCTAGCTAGATTAAGATAAAAACGTATTGTTGTGTTATAATATTATAGAAACATTTACTAATAAATATGAAAGATGTTTTTGAATGGTTTAATGAATTTACATCTATATTACTGCTATTAATATTAAGAAAAACTTCCCTAACACAAAAATGTAGAGCATAAATTTATGAGGGTCTAATAGGTTTTTCCGATTTCTATCACGAGACAGGTGGTTTTCGTGTGAACACACAGCCGGTTAGTTTACAAGCTTTTCAGAACAAAGGGAGTGAAGCAACGTGTGAAGGATCCAGCCAGGAATAGCTCGCATTAATCACAAGCGCCGTTATTTGCCTGACTCACGACAAGAGGGGACGGGAGCGTAGTTTCTAATTCTGGTAACACTTTGAACTGGCGAGGGAAAATAGGCGAATGTCATCAATTGGTCATCTGAATGGTTGATTCAAGTATAGATATATTTATAATACTACACTTATACTTCAGTGTTTAGAAATGATCCTGAACCCCTTTAGTGACAATTTTTCTGATTTATGCGATAAATTACTGTCAAATTTTTTATAATAACAGGTGTAACAGGGGTGTTTTCTTTGTATAAATTACAACAATGGCCACAAACGCACTCGGTATCTGACGATAAACAAACAGTCAACCGTAGTCACTCGCTCGCTGTGATTGACACGTTGCTGTTGCAAGCTCCACGCAGTATTCCTTATTCCACCAATGATAACAACAGTTAGAAAACGTCGTAACTGCGGTTTTCTGTAAGCTGGTGACTCTCCGATAGTTGCAAATACCGCAGTTATTATTTATTTTATACACTGTAAGAAGTTTTTCGGTCGATGAACTAAGTGTGTTATACACTTCTTCCATCATGAATTCCGTTTATGAAGGCTAGTTTGACTCAGACTCGTCAGAATTATTATTAATTGCTATAACTTTTGACCGGAAAAGATATACTAAACGATTTCTATTTAATAAAGGTACGATCAAATAATAAACAACAAACAAAAATAATAAACATACGATCTATCTGATGGTAAGACCCATGTCTACTTCATGGAGCTGTAGTTTCCTTTAATATGCAGTGTTTCAGAATAGTTAACAGCGAATGTTAACAACATGTTAAACGTTTATACGACTCTGTTGATTGCTGCTTTTTCTTTAATGAAGCCGTTTTGACGGTAGTGAATTCTTGGCTAACAAGTTTCCTTGTTATGGATTATCTACCTACCAGTTAGCATGAGTTAAATTAATGCCAGTGTTAAATTCTCTTGGATGCAACAGGTTTTTGTGTAGATAAATGGCAAGTACTAAACTTGTGTTGCCAGACAAATTTTAAAATTCATCTTCACACATGAAAATGATTAATGGCTGAAAATGTAGCGTCTCTGAACGCATCGGTAAGCGCCACCGGATGAAGACGGCGGCTGATGGCGAAGATCATTTTATTCCTTTCACAATTTCCTGCGAATTTCATCATAAATAGAAAATAGAACAAATTTATTGGAAGTGATTAGTTATTTTTTTTATAACAATTATCATTTTAAATCTGTTACAATACATATTAGGATTTGTATTCGGTATTTCATGTATCTCTTATTATGCATATCGTATTACATATTTATGTTTATGTGGTTTTAAAATAGGATAGAAGCTATCTTATGTTTTCATATTTGTTCGTACAATGGGCGGTATTACTGGTATATTATGCTTATGCCAATGATATAAACTATATGTTACGTTCATAGTAATTTGCGTTTAAATCTTTGCCGTGTAATCTAAACCTATCAAATATTTTCTTGACGGTTTGACATAGACCTCACACCTCATGGTCTGAGCCTCACACACAATCCTCATCTTTGAGTGGCTATGGCTATAGTATTGCTTTTATGGGACCTACGGCTATCTGACCAATCTGAGGAAAGCCTGCGCCAGAGCGTCATCCGTTAATTAGCAGGGTGCACTGCGTGCAGATGATTTTGGATTCCAAGGATCTTAGATGAACATACACCCGGTCGGTGCTATCAATATTGGTCAGCAGAATGGAGATAATATGCAATATATATGTTGTTGGTAGGTTCTTGTTATTCATTCTATATCTAAGCTTTTTACAGAAAACCTCAGCAGTTTCTATTTGTATTATTTGCGAAATTAGTAGTAGAAAAATAAATGCTGCCCAGAGTAGCTATTCCACGCGGACGAAGTCACGGGCAAAAGCTAATGTGCGAGGAAAAATTATATTCAGAGAAGCGACACTTCAAACGCGAAATACGATTGAAATATCGCTTTTCGGAATATAATTTTTAGAGAGGTAACCTCTCAATGATTATTTGCATTGTTCAATCAATTCGAGTGTTTATAATGTCGTTCCAGATATAGATCAAAGTCGTTACGATCTGGAATCACGTTGAAAAGTGTCTCTGACGCGAGACATCCGGGGTTCCGAGTAATTTGGTTAGGGTTGTCTTCTCTTTCTGGAGGTAGAGGTGGCGACAAATGGCCAACTTTAAATGCCTTTCGTCTAAGATTGTCAAATGTGTATAATTACATCAAGATGTTGTAACACATAGCCCGTTCTAGTCTATACCACGGCGAATGTTTCCAAGAGCTTTTGCCCTAATTCGATAGCGCCATAGTCGTGCATTATTTAAATAACGATCGCAGAAATTAAGCTACTAAGTGCGCGGTTGCTACTCGGATGGGGTGATAAAAAAAATCGTGCTTCGGAAGGCACATTGAGCTGGTGGTCCAGCTATTGTCAAAAGATAACAAGAAACTATCCACGGGAAATTCTTCGCCCTTACGTTTAGAGGAACATTCAAGGTTCTCGCCTTTTTAAAAACTCTCCGGCGATTCTGTATATATCATCAACAGCTAACAATAATGCTCATTAAAAAAATCAGTAGAATTAATTCGAAGCATCAGATACCTCCTGACTCCTGACAAGTAGGTGGATTATGGATTATGTACTAACATTATCCAAAATAACAGTTAACAGCAGTACCCAGTATTTTCAATATGTAAAATATGTCGACAGCCCTAATTTACGCCGAAAAGCTCTGTGGAAATGCTACTATGGCACACAAGTGTGAGGTTGAATAGTACAGACAGCATAGAAAGTATCTGATACTGATTTTGCAAATAATTTAGGATTAAATTCAAACTTGAATATTTTTCTATGGTTTCTTGAAGTAATGTGTCTATCTCTTTACACAAATACTATCTGCTGCTCCACCACGTATTTCTGATCATTATATAGCTATTAACCATTCATTATGACTAATAACTTATCATTATCTTCACAGATCAAGCGAAAAGCTCGTAACATGCCATAGAACAATGTTTGTATTCAGTTTTTTTGCTAACTGTACAAGAGCCACTAAGTGAAAACTGTGTATTTTGACACTTGAGCTCCTGTTTACAATACGACACGTTTGAAGTGTCAGTCAATAGGTTCGCCTGTCCGTCCTGTTCTTTTTATGGCATACCATGATGAGATAGCACTCTTCATACTTATTGACTTATGTTCAGTTATATTTTATAGAGAAAAGCGGAAAGGAATAAATAACTTGTTTTCATCGCAGAAATTATTGTAATATTAACTTTGTTTTTTTGAAAAGAGCTCTAGTAGTTTGTTTTGGAAGTTTATAAGTAGGTACCTACGCATGACAAATTTTATTTGGTCTAAGGACAAAGGGTGAACAATCAACATTGAGCTATACCTACTACGTTGTGCTGTGATATACTTACTTAGTCAAATCGCTCTTCTTAGATTTATTTATTTAGTATAAAAACTTGGACTTAATTAAACAAACAAAACTTACAGCTCTGTGCTTTATGCGGCTGCGCTTTGTTTCGACATAAAAATTTTACAGTAAGCATAGCGAGACCTTTCCCGTCAAATAAATATATAGTAGAAGATCCGAACCTAGATCGACCTTCACCGAGCTGATAATAGAATGAAACATATTTTATTATTAATTTAGTATATTAGAAAATATATTAAAAATGGGTTGTCTAAAAAAATCCTGGACAGACTATTTTTTTTTATTTTTTGAAAAATGATTTTTAAAAAAAAATGAATAAAATATTGCAACATCAAGATAATAAGAAAATTTTGTCCTGACTGATAGTAGAAACCGTATAGAATGTGCAGGCATTGGGTTGTCTATTATTTACCTGCGCGAACTACTGGGTTGTCAGGTATGAACAGGTATGTCGATATCAGTTACTTTCACTCGATTGGATAATAGAAAAAATTTTATATCATCATAAGCGCGCGACAAAATTTTCTTATTATCTTGATGTTGCAATATTTTATTAAAAATAATTTTTCAAAAAATAATTAAAAATAGTCTGTCCAGGATTTTTTTAGACAACCCATTTTTAATATATTTTCTAATATACTAAATTAATAATAAAATATGTTTCATTCTATTATCAGCTCGGTGAAGGTCGATCTAGGTTCGGATCTTAGACTAATAGGACATTTCCATTCGAACTTCTAACCAAGCGAAGCTCTATAAATGTGGTGCTTTTGTTATTTGTTTCGATGGACCATTGCTCTGCGAAATAAGGTAGGTACCCATTTTAAGAAATTAAATCCGTGATTAAATAGGTACACGACCAATAAATATGCTAAATTAAAAATAAATATGACGGATAAAAAAATAAAATTTCTCTTCCATTTCCATAAGGCACGCCAAGATACATCCCCGGAAATACTTTCATTAATCTTGGGGATAATTGGTAAAATATTATTTTAAACAGAAATCTTGATTTTGAAATGCCTTCGGATATTTTTATATACTGACATACGACGATGCAATTTAATTATAACAGAGTTAACTGAAAGTATAAAAAACAATTAAAAGTCTTCTATATTTTGGTAGAAAGATTTCGGGAACTGACAACACATCGAATCGAAACCATTAATCATTGTAAACTCATACTAAGTAGGTGCATTGTAAATCTGTGTTTTTACTATACATACTAAAACAAAACTTAACGTGCATTATGCCAGAGAGCACTCATCGCATGACTCTACGTTCATATTGAAAGCTTCCATTACATAACTATTCTTATACACCGTACCATAGAGTACTATTTGCAATGCATCTTCTCATGATGTATTATTGTACCTTATCACAATGCCGAAATAGTCTAAGATCCGAACCTATATCGACCTTCACCGAGCTGATAATAGAATGAAACATATTTTATTATTAATTTAGTATATTAGAAAATATATTAAAAATGGGTTGTCTAAAAAAATCCTGGACAGACTATTTTTAATTATTTTTTGAAAAATGATTTTTAATAAAATATTGCAACATCAAGATAATAAGAAAATTTTGTCGCGCGCTTATGATGATATAAATTTTTTTCTATTATCCAATCGAGTGAAAGTAACTGATATCGACATACCGGTTCATACCTGACAACCCAGTAGTTCGCGCAGGTAAATAATAGATAACCCAATGCCTGCACATTCTATACGGTTTCTACTATCAGTCAGGACAAAATTTTCTTATTATCTTGATGTTGCAATATTTTATTCATTTTTTTTTAAAAACCATTTTTCAAAAAATAATTAAAAATAGTCTGTCCAGGATTTTTTTAGACAACCCATTTTTAATATATTTTCTAATATACTAAATTAATAATAAAATATGTTTCATTCTATTATCAGCTCGGTGAAGGTCGATATAGGTTCGGATCTTCTACTAAAAATGCAAAGTGCTGCGTCACCAAGACCGTGGATCTAATAAATGGTCTGCAGTACGCCGCAGCATCCATTTACCTACTTAAGAGCTGTTTAATAGGACTTGGGAGAGAAACAAGAACACTTGGAATAGCCCGAGATTGCAGTACAAAACTTGGTTTACAGCTAAGTAGTATAAGTTTTGTGGTAGATTAGATAGGCACTACGCAAGTAAGGAAACTTTTAACTGGTTTATTTTATTAAGTAAGGACAGGTACAGTAAGAAGTTTTAAAATAAATTCAAGTACTGCGTTTGACGGCAGCCATTATACGTTTAATAACTAAAAATTCGCGAGTGTTATTGCGAAAAACGGTTAAATATGCTCGTAAACAGGAGATAAGGGGATACGGTTGTCATGTGAACGACAAGGAGAGGTCTTGCGTCCCAGCAGTGTATCGAATAACTTATAAGGGCTGTTGTGATTGAATGTGTGTGAATTTTTTTTTTCTGTTAAATAGGCTGGGCGTTTGTCCACAATCTCGCCTGATGAAAAGCGATGATGAGGCCTATGGTGGTACACGCTCGCCTAGAAGATGCTTGTTCACTCTGGCCTTAAATATGTCCAGATTATACTGATCCGGGAAAGCAGACCTCGGCAAGGAGTTCCACTCCTTAGCAGTTCGCATAATCAAAGCTGAAGCAAATCGCTTCGTGCGAATTGGAGGAATGTCGACAACATAAGGGTGAAAGCCCTCGCCGCGCCTGGTCGTCCGGTGGTGGAAAGGGGCAGGGGGGATCAAATTATGTAAAAAATCCGCACACTCTCCGAAATGTAACCGGTAAAAGACCGAGAGGCTAGCCACACGCCTTTGATGGTCAAGGCTCTGGAGATTTTCTTCAACGAGTGCGTCATTACTGATGAGTCTTTTCGCACGGTGCTCCACCGAGTCTAATGCATCTAACTGATATCGAGCAGATCCGTCCCAAAGGTGACAACAGTACTCTAAGCAGGAGCGAACTTGCGCTCGATATAGGCTTAGGAGCTGCTCAGATGTGAAATATCGTCTGACCTTAAAAAGTATGCCAAGTTTTTTGGCAGCGGTTTTAGCAATGGACTCGATTTAGGTTGGCGGAAATATCTATACCCAAAAGCTCGAGATGGTCGTTAATCGGCACGGAAACATTTCGGAAAGTCGGAGTCAGATGGAGTGAATTGAAGTTTCTGAGTGAAGCTCGCTTCATCTTTCGTAATGGTATGATTATTATTTTGGAATATTTTTGCTGCTGAAAGCTGAAGGTGCTGGGTTCGATTCCCGCCCTGCACAGTCGATGTTTTCAGTGTATTTTCTAATCGTATGATATTATAATTCATAATAGCTGTAGCGCTGTAGCGCATCGCAGATGTTTGCAGACGCACGCACAGACGGGTTTAGTGCGAATATGCGAAAGAAAGTCGCGTCTTTGCTGCAACGCTTACGTAGCAGCGACAGCAGCATCCTGAAGACGATTGCTGCCAGAACAGACTGTCTTATACAAAGACATTGGATTGAAATAGCCATGGGGCTCAAATAAATTTATTTTTATTAAAAATCTAAGTTATACACTAATAATACTAATATAGAATTTAAGTATAATTGTTACTAACCGTTCGATACTAATAATTTATGGATTTTTTACGAAGTCTGAAATAAAGTTAATTCTATTCTATTCTATTGTCCGATGATGTTAACACTATTGCCTAGCTATCTAGGCAGACTTATGATGAGAGGGCATGCTGCCCTCTCATCGACCAAATCAAACACAATTCGTAATCTCTCGGTGAGCCCAGTATATCTGGATCTTAGACCGATGGGCAAACCAGATCAGTGGCAGTAAAATAAATGAGTTTATAGTATTTTTAGTTTTGGTGTAGTATGCCTTAAAATCCTTTGTATCTTACCGAAACTTTAATTAGAATTTGGGATGCAAGCAGTAGAGGATTATCCTCTACAAATTTATCTCAAGTAAAACCGTAGCAGTTGCAGGTGCAAATTAGGCGGAGGTGTTTTGTTGCTTGCATTTCTACTTGTTACTTTACAAATTGCAGCTCTATACACTACTTCCGAAAGAATACTTTTCATTGTACTCTAATAAGTGTTGTCCGTGGAACCGAGATAGCGTAGATACTTTAATTTTCATACTGCTAATAAGTAGTTTATTTATATGATTACTACATAATATATTGATAACTTCCACGAGTAAGTAAATAAAAGTAAAGTCTTTATTCAGGTGAGAACTGTGTCATCAAAGAGTGTAGCCTATTATTAAGTGTTAGCATTGTGGTGTCCTGACAGCGATAAAATGGCCTGATCCTCATTGGTAGAGGACCCTCGGTCAAGCTTACTTCCACTTTCATTATCATCACTTTCCATCAGGTAAAATGTAACGAGAACTTCCCCAATGAAGATTAATTCAAATTCAATGCAACTAATCAACTGTGCCATGGTCTTCTTAAAATGAAAAATATTTCTATTTAAAGACCAAACTCCCATAAGAATATTTACACTTTCCATTGCAAGGAAGGCATTTCATCTTAATCTTAGGCCTCAGGATGACAATGCCAAGTGTTTTTTTCTTGTTATTACATACATTAGACTGTCAGTATTCATTTTTATATACATAAGATTATTACATACATACATTAATCAAGCCTTTTTCCCAGATAGGCAGAGATCACTTGTTTCCACTTGCTACGATCCATACATGCTTCTTTCGACTCATCTACTTTCATTACAGTCCTCATACATGCTCGACGGTTTCGAGTACTTGTGACCTGGCCCTTTAAGACGTCTCTGATTTGATCTATAAACGTTCGCCTAGGTCTTCCTCGTCCAGCATCTACATTCACTTCTGATTCATATATCCTTTTCGTCACTCTACTTTCACACGTCCTTTCTACGTGACCGAACCATTTAAGCATCCCTTTTTCAATTCTTGTCACTATATCTTCTTTTAAACCACATCTCTCTCTTATCACGGTATTGTATAACCCACAGAACAAATAAAAGAGGTTAGGAGTCGTAAGTGGGCGGTTATGAGTAAACACTCGTATTCGATCCTTTTCGAAGAGGAAAAATATTTAAAAAATAAATCTAATACACCGTCTTGTGCTATTTTAACTGGCAGGAAGCAAAGTAAGACTCATAATCTTACTAATGGGCACATTTCTTTTCACCGGTAAGTACAAATATACTGTTAAATATAGTATAGATTGAAAAAAAATTATGTCGCGTTTGGCGAAGTCTGAGGTATAACCCGTCACTCAATTTTACACCAGCCATACTTCTCAAGGCTCTCATTTCAACCGCATATCTGCTTCCTTGTTATTGCAGGTGTTTATAGGCGACGGTTTCCACTTACCACCAGGTGGGCCGTCAGCTTGTTTGTTATCTAGTAGTGTAAAAAAGAACTTTCCGTTTTCCCGCAGAAAACTTGCTTGATTTCAGATCTATTAGAACAAAATGACAATGTGAATACATTGTTAGAAACGTGCCGATTAAACACATTCAGATCTACTCCTATACTTTATTCTATCCTGCTCCCATTATAATTGGGCTCGTTGCTAAATGTTACCGACAATAATATAATAATATATTTTCACGCTCACACCAATTATCTAGGCCGAAGTAAGTTTTTTTAATATACATAAAAATTTTAGATATTTTTATAAGTAAACTTAAATAAATACATTAATAACCATGACTCGCTAACAAATATTCGTGTTCGTCACACAAATATTTGCCGCTACCAGGATTCGAACCCGGACCGCTTGATGTGTAGGCAGCTATACTGACCACTCCACCACGACGGCGTCAATACTGCTATTATAGATTTTGGCATTAGATTTTACGGGCGGCCGCCCGCCTGCCTGACACCAACCCTCATTGAGGATCAGACTAGACCTCCTATTCTTGTTTTTTTTTTTAAAAAAGATATGAATAATTCAAATAATTAAATTATTTGAATTATTCATATCTCCTAAACTGAAATTGTTTTGGGTTTACCTGTAGACGCTTATTCATAATTCCTATCGATTACTATTAATACTTATTTTTGATAAAAATGACAAATAATCAGTTTGCCTAACTGGGATTCAAAAGTGGGATCCAACGATTAAGTACACGTTTGGTAACCATACTTACCTAAAAGAAATTCTATTCGAGTTTCTTAAAAGCCGCGCAAGGCTGAAGCTGAAATGATATCTGTTGACAAAGATTTTTTACAGAGCAGTTTTGAAGTCCATTATTTAAAGACACCATTGCGTGATTTTCTGATTTACCAATTGCATACTAATTACCTACATTGATATTTTTTCCAGTGTTTAGTAGATGGATATTATTTTGGGACGGACGATAGTAATGGAATTGTAGCTACTTACTTATATTAAAGTCAAGACCATCAAAGTCAATTACTATAGCCTCAGAACGATACCAATGTCAGCATTACCAACCTTATACCTAAATATTAATGGCTACATTACCTCATAAGACCGCCCATTGTACATTACATTTTATGTCTGTATTTCTCTTGTAGCTCAGTTAGAAGAGAGAAAAGTCGCTTGATAGCAATTTCCTAATAATGTAAATTGTAAATAATTCAAGTCACCAACATCATCTTTTACGACTCGATTGTTTACTAGCTTTTTTTCGTTTTTAAATGTAAAATAATATATTTGGCACATTATCAATATTAGTATTACTTACATGACAATGAATTTCTTGATTTCTATTCTATAAAATTGCGCTGGCTATTAGTGCAATGCTCTTCAAACAGGGAAGAATTTTCCGATCGAAAAACTAAAGGAGGTCAACCTTAAGAAATGAATTAACATAAATACCAATTCACAATAACGGCTGAAAACCCGACCATCCGTCATATAAAAAAAAACGAATGAAATTTATGTCAAGTGAACTTTTCAAGAAGTAATTTATTATGTACGCCGAGATTCGTTTACTTAGGTAAGTTAATTAGAACTTGAGATGTAATAACAGAGTTTCCTTTGCGAATAAAGCTGCGTACACAAGAGATTGGAATCTGCTCGTGTACAAAAGTAGAAAACTTGTTTAGAAAATATTGTTCTTATTTTGTTGGATAAGCTGTAATGGGGGTACGTATAAAACTTTTCATTCCATTGTCTTGAGTATGAAGGTTGGCGTTGTTTTTCCTTGGGTTTTGGATTTACTTTTCGCTCAACTACGTATGGATGGGAAAGGGTTGGCTCGACTCTATGTTAGTAATCATCATTGGTGTATCCTTATTGGCGATTTAATCTAGGATAGGCGGAATATGTTGTTCTATTCTTTCTTCCTTGTTAACATAATTGCAAGGGTTGGATATTTCAAGGGCGGACTAGTATATTGGGAACAATATCGATGGGTAGCCTTGACCGATAGATATCGTCCAAGGTAGGGCTACTGCCATCACTTTTTACGATATCATTAGATTGAAAGTGATAGTGTTAGTATTGGGACGTTAAGTCGAGCTTTTTATTTTAACTTTACTAATAGGATATTAATGTAGGTTATAGAAGTGACAATTGCTTTCTGCATAAGATTGATTGGAACTTAAAGGTCACACGACAAAGTCGTAATCGTATGTTTAACTGACGGGTAATTTCCAGGTTTTCTAGATTAAAATCGAAATATATGAATAAGTAGTAAGAAAAAGACAATACATTTTTAGTGACAAGGTATCTTCTCTTAGGACGTCCATAATAGAGCAAAAACTATATTCCCGAACAGCTGAAAAGTATTAATAGAAAATAGTAAAAACTGATTATTTTTTAAATCAGTTTTAGTAATTCATAAATTACGAAAAGTTTTGAAAGTTAGAATTTTTGAAAATTAGTGCAAAATAGGAACGTTTTAATTACTTATATGTATACTTAAGAATAGAATAATCTTTAACTATTAAAATCTTTAACCTTAACAAAGAAACAACAGTAAAAAAATATTAACTATGTTTTTAAGATTTTTATAACGATATAGATTTAAAGATGAAAAAAAGGCGAAAGAATAATAGCCGTAATTATGTAGCGACAAATTGTAATTGCGACACTAAAAATATGTAAATATTATGAATGATACGACAAACACTGTAAACGTTTTTCTATATAAATCTGTCAAACTGAAATTACTCGGATGGATCCTTCACACGAACGCAAATTTAGTTAAAGATTCTAAAACTTTTCTGGAAACTTTATACGGCAATACACTCTTGTCTTTTAAAATATATAAACCTAATTCAGATTTACTTTCATATTATGCGTGTAACGTTAGCAACTTTATAAATTGAACACCACAAACTTAGTAATTTCCATAAACTACCGAATCGAATTCCATTAAAACACTGGCCATAAAACAACCGTAAACATTGCACGCCAAAAATAGTTCATTTTTAAAAACTGTCCATAAAGCCAAGTTTACACTGGCAATAAAACGGTAGCGATCCCCGCGGCACGGTTCATTTGCTGGACCGTTTATTTTATAATTGGTATCGCAGCGCGACGTGCACGCTCTCTGTGGCGCGGAAGCGAACTAACCCACCCGAGGATATCCTACAGGACGTGGCGCGTTTACTTATGAGGATCGATATTTACATAGTGCTTTTAATATGCAACTGTTTTGTCGCTAAAAACTATTTTAATATAAAACGTGAGTAGATTACCGCTTTGAATGGCCACATCTTTGATACTTATATCGAATTTGAAAATGTACTAAGTGACAAAACTTTATTGATTTCACGATTTTAATATTGTATACATTTATAATTGATCCCTACAGCGATAGAGTACATAAATTATTTATATATAGAAAACGAAACAAATAATAAACTTGTTCTAAATTACTTTAATCCAAGAGACCGGAACATGAACTCACTATAATTTATGCCCGTTTTGATTATAATTATTTTCTAATTTTCTATCGACCTTCTACTGATTGGTGGGCAAGAGCGCTTCATTTCAATCTTTTTAATAAATAAAAGTATATAGGTCCAAAAAAAATATAAATAGCCTCATCTTTTATTATTAATTAAAACGGCCTGAACCTCGACTTTAATAACGATTAATGAGTATTTTCTTCACTTTTATATCAAGTCGAAAATGTAGTAATTACTTACAGAAGAAAAAATTAATATATATATTTCGTTTTTCTTTTACCTTTTAATTATTGTACCCCGTGAAACAGGATAATAAAACAGCTAAATTAGGATCTTCAATCAGCAGACCATAAGCTCATGTCAAATGTTTCCGTTGTACGGTCATAAACTCATCCCTATCAGACTGTCCTTCGTCTAAATTTACTAATTTTATAAATATCTGAGACTGAATTAAGCCGGTGGGCGTCGCAGTGGCACGTCTGAATGAAATACTTGAAATTAACACTCGGAAAAGACTCGGAAGAGTATTGTCAAGTGGTTGAATGTTGATATTTTTGGAAGTGTTCGGAAAATGCAGTAGATACTTTTTTTTCTTGGTAGACGTAATTGGTAATTGTGGTTATAACATAATAATAAGCTCATTCTTATCGCGCTTTCGATTTAAGTTTTAGGTACGTAATTTAACAAAATTGGATCGTATTGTTACGAATTCGTAAATTGCCATAGAAATCACGAGAAAGCAGTAGAATGTTCGAGAAAGTAATCGAAGCTTCCAGAAGGACCTATACGAATTACGCGAGAAACTTCTAAGAACGATGGAACGTTCGAGCAATAATGAACCTACAGTCCTATAACATAAGGCTTATATTCGTCACATGAACTTAGTGGTTTGTTCAAGATAATAGTCGAACATTCTAGTAATTGCGCGATTTCGTTTTGCGTAGTATAAAAGGACTGTTGATTGCAGTGTATGGACATTCTAAGTTTAGAAGCGAACAAGTGCGAATCAAAGCGATACTCTCTAAGTGATCTAGTGTGAAATACCGACTAAGGCGAATACTACGGATTAAGTTAGCATTGTGATTGGACTTTGTTGCTTGGTTACTGTAAATTCTAGAGTGGTGTACGGAATAAAGTGTCATCAGTGTCACCAGGTGTTTTAATCCAAATTTACGAACCCCTAGCTCGTAACATTTGGTGTCAGAAGTGGGATTTGGATCATTATGCCATTGACTCCGAGAGACGAAGACGTCACCAGCGAGGGTGTCAAGACGCGGGCTCAGCGTGCCGCTGAAGCTTCACCGACTGGTTCTTCGCACCAGGCCACGCCCCCCGTGGCCCCGCCTACTATAAGCACTGGCACCGGTCACCAGGCTACGCCCACCATCGATTTGTCTACCCTCTTAGCCGCTATTCACAGCTCAGGAGCAGAGTTAAGAGCAGAGCTAACCGCGGCTCAAAAAGAGCAAACCGCTGCTCAGAAAGAGCTAAGTGCAAAGTTAACCACAGAGCTAAGTGCAAAGTTAACCGCTGCTCAGAAAGAGCTTAGAGCAGAGCTAAAGGGCGACCAACAGCAGGTCTTGTCGGCGGTCAGCGAGATAAGTGGGGTAGTTGCAAAACTCAAGAAAGACGTCAGCGCAGTAGAAGAAAAGTTTTGCATCCTGGAAGAAAAGGTAATGCGTCTGGAAACCAAGGGAGTAGCAGTCACATCGGGTGGTTCCGCAGGTGTAGTCCATGGGCCCAACGTTAAGTTGCCTCCGTATGACGGTACGTCGTCATGGGCTGCATACCGTAAACAGTTTCAGATAATCGCCGCTACGAATGGATGGACAGATGGACAGTGCCTAACCGCCCTCACAGTTGCACTCCGAGGACAGGCTCTTAGCGTGTTGGAGGTACTACCTGATTCTGGAAGTGGCCTCAAAGACCTGCTAGAGGCATTGGAATCGAGATACGGAGAACGACACCTGGAGCATGTCTTCCGTGCTCAGTTGCGCGACAGAGTCCAGCGTTCGGGGGAAGGGCTACAGCAATGGGCTTTGGAGATCGAGAAGCTTGTCCGGAAGGCCTACCCAGCAGCCGGCATGAACATGGTGGAATCAAACACCGTGCAAGCCTTCATTGACGGTATCATGGACTTTGAGGTTAGAGCTGCGGTGAGGCTCCGGCATCACGCCTCACTTAAGGAAGCATTAGCGCACGCCTTGGAGGTCGAAGCTGTAAGGCATGAAATCCGGCACGGCCATAAGGTTCGAGAAGTTAGGAAGGAGGTGAAAGAGGTAAAAGCTCCATACAAGAAAGGATCCCGTGCCATGTGCTACAAGTGTGGAGAAAGAGGGCACCTCCAGTTCAATTGCCCACAGAAGGAGCGTATCGAGGAGCTGACGAAGAAATACGAATCTTCGAAGCGAGTAACAGCCAGGACTAACTGGCGAGTACTGGCTGACGGCGCGGAAAAAGTCCCGACAACCATCATATCACATGCAGATAATGGTAAGAGCATTGCAATAGCCGGAAAGATAAATGGTAATGTTTGTAAAATAACGATTGACACAGGAGCCTCAAGAACAATAATTCGACCGGATTTAGTCAAGTCCGAGAAGAGAAGCAAGAGGAAAGTCACCTGTCGGCTTCTTTCCGCCTCCGGAAAGCCCATACCCGTCTTTGGAGAAATGTCAGTTATCATTCACATGGGAGAAGTGGCGTACCATCATGACGTCATTATAGCTGACATCATGGATGATTGCATATTGGGATTGGACTTCATCAAGAAATACAACTGCAAAATAGATGTTGCTGATGGAATATTCGAGTGTGGTAAAGAAGAAATCTTCATACTTGGTGGGGTACACGGGAAAGTAACCAGTCTGAGAAACATTGTAATACCTGGACGTGCAGAAGCTCAAGCCTACAGAACTTTAGTTAAAGGAGGACATACAGCAGTCGCTAATGCGCTGAATCAGGATGATCACGAGGTCCACTTAAGAAAAGGCGCGGCCATCGGAGAATGTAAGGATGTTGTGTGGAAGAAGAAACGGAGTTCAACGCTAAGCTCAGAGAATTGCATGCATTCCGTTAAACAGCCCGAAGAGCAAACTCTGAAGCTCACTCGGACAACTCCTTTGGAATCCAGGGAAGAGGATGCTTTTAGAAAGGCTCAAGAAAATGATAAGGACCTTCGTCACATTGTCATGTGGAAGAAACGAGGAGAGGCGAAACCAACATGGAGCGAGGTGGCACCTAGGAGTGCTATAACTAAAGTGTACTGGGCGCAATGGGACAGCATTAGTCTCCAAAATGGAATACTTTACCGGAAATGGGAAAAGACTAACGGCAGAGGGTTCCACCTGCAGGTAGTTGTTCCAAAAATCAAAGTTCCAGAGGTTCTCCGTATGGTACACGATGGTGTTTCGGGAGGTCATCTCGGCTTTAGGAGGACACTAATCAAAGTACGAGAGAGGTTTTATTGGCTCCACTGTCGTGAAGATGTGCGGATTTGGTGCCGCACGTGCACTACATGCGCTGCAGTAAAAGGGCCGCATACACGAGGAAACTTGAAACTGTACAACGTTGGGTGCACCCTGGGAATGCATTGCAGTAGATGTCGCCGGGCCATTTGGGGCAGTTGGGGAACGAGCAATGATGATGCTCGAGACGAGCATCTCTAAGAAGGGGACAGTGTTACGAATTCGTAAATTGCCGTAGAAATCACGAGAAAGCAGTAGAATGTTCGAGAAAGTAATCGAAGCTTCCAGAAGGACCTATACGAATTACGCGAGAAACTTCTAAGAATGATGGAACGTTCGAGCAATAATGAACCTACAGTCCTATAACATAAGGCTTATATTCGTCACATGAACTTAGTGGTTTGTTCAAGATAATAGTCGAACATTCTAGTAATTGCGCGATTTCGTTTTGCGTAGTATAAAAGGACTGTTGATTGCAGTGTATGGACATTCTAAGTTTAGAAGCGAACAAGTGCGAATCAAAGCGATACTCTCTAAGTGATCTAGTGTGAAATACCGACTAAGGCGAATACTACGGATTAAGTTAGCATTGTGATTGGACTTTGTTGCTTGGTTACTGTAAATTCTAGAGTGGTGTACGGAATAAAGTCTCATCAGTGTCACCAGGTGTTTTAATCCAAATTTACGAACCCCTAGCTCGTAACAGTATTGATGTTACCCAAATCAGTACCTATTATGATGAAAGCGATAAAAGTGATTTTTTGTGATTAACAAGTCTGCTTTTTAAATAGGTTTGCACCAATTACAAAGGTACGTTATATCGGTAACATGATCCTTTGATATTCGGCGCGCTTTCTTAAATATGATTACAATTTATTTTAATTATTAAAAACTTTCTTGTGTTAATAATCAACAATGAGGAATCATTAAAATGGACGTCCAAACCTGCTTGAGGAGAGCACAAGATAGACCTGGAAGATACTAGTGAGGAATGTTCTTGTTATCTATTTTAAGAGTTAATATCTATGCTAATCTATTGTCATGAGAAAATAAATTATTATACTATTATTAATAGCTGTGGTGATCACGTACCTTGGTAATGAGGTGTAGATTAAGGAGAGAGAAAAATAAAAAGGAATATAAACTTTAAAATACTATAGAAAAACGAAAAATACTATAAACTTTTCAACATCAAACGATGTTGAACATTTTATACTTATAGTATTTTTTGCCACCTCAAGAATGAGTTGTCGAAAACTTGAAGAGAAACGAATAATATCGACTGAACATGATAAAATGAAAAGACTAGTCGCCGATTCAAACATAATTATTTTACTGCACTTTTTCTCTTTTGTATAACACAATAATTATGCCAAATCACACACTCCTTTCGCGCAATAATACTCGTAATAATGCTTAAAAACGGGTACAAAGTATTTTTATTTAAAAAAACAAATTAATCCCATTCCTCATAAAGTCCGGCACGGTATGGTCCAAACAAAGAATTCCCGCGCCAATTGCGAGTGTTGCATACCGATAAAGAGTGGAAGCTGTAATTCATTCTTTGTGCATTGTTAATAAGTTTGTAGGAAACTCTGCGTTATAATTCTCTTTATATTATTACTTCGGTACTTAGCTAGTATGTTTCTCCACGTATTGAAAGTTTCAAGTAGATTTTTGGTAGCCACTAAAAATTTGTATTTTAATTACATTTGTTTTTGTAATTTCTTATTATTGGTATAATGAATTTAATATTTTAAAATATGTTCATTTAATTTTAAAAGAACGGTCGTGAATGGTCATAATAGTTGTATTTAGGCTACGAGCGACGGGCTCACGAATTACTTGAATTACGTTAGCATTATCTTCTTCTTCATCTTAGAGATATTTTTATTGTTTTCATTTACACATTGTTACACAGGCACAGACGACTTTATTTGATATAACTAAGTATTGACCGTAGCCGTGGTTTCGATCGCGTAGATTTCTTAAAACTTGTAAAAAAGATTGTGCAAAGAAATAAATTCATTTTCGCACTCTTAATGGTAGTTAGTTCGGACTTCAACCTACCATAAATATTATATATTTATTTATTAATTATTATTATGATATATTTTTATACATATGATTGTTATAGTACCTATAGCACAACCGCTGCTCTCTTTAATCCATATTTCACACTACATACAAAAGCAAGTTTCATATATGGGTACAATATTATTCTCAGTAACATACGTAAAGTCGTAACGAACGTAAGGTCTGCTTGCCTTTTATGCAAATTCCTCATCATAATATATGTAAACAACATTGCTGAAATATTAATGAACTTATTTCGAGACTGTATACATAATTTGAGCTTAATTTTAAGGATTTGTGAGGCTTGTTTACCTGAATGAATATGACTTGACTCCGTTTTTGCAGGTAAATATTCCATCTAAAGAAGGCGACGAATAATGTTGAAGGATATAGGGACAAACAGACTGAAGAAATGACGGATAGCGTCAAAAAGTGTTTTGAGATGACAGTTGATAAATATACGTGGAACATATTATTATGCTGAACGAAATAAAAATGGGCAGATTATCCTGTTGTACTTTAGGAACACGATATCTTAAATACACGAGCTTTTATGTTGAACTAATCATGCGACGATAAAGCATTGTATATTAAATCATCGTACGAGCATTTGATTCCGAGCACAGTGAAGTATTTAAAATAGTTAAAAACTTAAATCTAGGTGTGTAAATGTCGCAGGCGGATCGTACAACACGACGTATTACAAAACGGCGCGGCGGTAGTGTGTAAGGATTGTTAACCAAATAAAACCGTTGAAAAGTCCGTAGTAAATTCTATCAATATTAGTCTGTAATTCTGTATAATCGAATGGAGATCGCCTATTATTGGTACGTTGCGGTTATATTTTTTTATGACCAAGTGAAGTGGAATTATTGTCCCTAATCACTTTCACTCACTACAATCCGTAGCGACGTTTTGTGATAAAATTAAAATGCACTTTATTTAAACGGTAAGTACTTTTAAATCGTCAAAACCTACCACCATTTCGGGACGAAATAATTATTTTACTTAAATAATTATTATGATGGAGAAGAAATGGCAAAAGAAACTCCACAGCTTACAATTTCGTAATGATTTCAAAACATCATTACAGGTCAATAATTAAAATTACACTTTTACATGCGTAAATTTTGGGCAGTTATTTCTTCCACGCATTTCGATCATTTATATAATAATTTATCTTGTAAAAGCTTTTTTATATAATTCAATTAATCAAATTAATGAACTAAGTCATTTAACTTTTGATACCCACCACCATTTTGCGTTAATGACAGATAGATTCCTTTCAATTTAGGTGCTAAGCATGCATTTATATTCCGCTGGTTAACAAATATAAGAATACAATGTGTGGTATACCAAAAATAAGTCATATATTACATTAGTTATTTACACAAACAAAATTGTCCTATTATTTGCATGTGTCATGTTTTATACGATCCGCCTGCGACATAATCATTAGAAGGCTATGGCTACATCACATTCTTTTTATCGTTGTCAAGGAAGCTCATCTCATATCAACGATTAAGCCAGAAGGTT
This sequence comes from Elophila nymphaeata, assembly GCA_955850985.1. NCBI lineage: Eukaryota > Metazoa > Arthropoda > Insecta > Lepidoptera > Crambidae > Elophila > Elophila nymphaeata. Next base: position 6,564,527 of record OY039080.1, on the reverse strand, counting down.
GGAGCAAGCTAAACTGAGGGACTGGGTAATTGGGTAAATTACGAGTATCATTAAATGTACGAACTCAATAATGCTGTTGTTAAATACTATTGTTATGGCGACAGTGTTTGATAAAATGGTCCTAGCTAGGCGGACTTAAATGAAGTCCTAACACCAACTGTAGATCGAACTCTGCACCTCCGGATAAAATTCCTGTGGGCAGATCATGTAGGTTATCTTTAAGGTTTATTTTTCCCAAAGTATTATTATCCTTCACACACGGTATTATGCTGAAAGACAGTATACCTAACAAAGAAATACGAAGAAGGACCGCTGTGACACAGAGAACAGAATATTTACTATTTCCGAAATCTGTGGATGTCACAAATGTAGCTCGGTCCGTGGGGCAGCGAAAATGGCAGTGGGCAGGACACATATGCCGTCGAACGACGAAAGGTAGAGTCGAAAAACGTTAAACAGCCAGCAAGATGGACTGACGATATCACCAAGACTGGGTCGGTAGTGGATACGAGTGGCAGAAGATCGGGCATTCTGGAAGGATCATGATAGTACGAGAGCCCACGACCAAAATTTTTGTCTCATAGCAATACGGCCAAAACCGCATCAAATCTATAGATACGATTATCCTGAACTCGAAAATACCAATATCAGACATTTTCCGCGTAGCGTTTGATCTGACCGAATTTTCAAAATTGTCAAAGAATTTTACCGAACTGCATCATAGCAATATGTCTGATTTGCAGACTGTAGTTGAATGATAGTTCTGAGCTACCGGAAACATATTTTTCAGACGTTAGTGGTGTAGCGCAAACCCGTAAAATCACTTAAAAAAATTAAAAATGAGACAAAAAAAATGTCTCATAGCAATACGTCTGAAAATCTTTTTATTAGTAAATTTTGGTTATTTGATGCGAACAAAACAATTTTCAGACGGAAATGTGAACACATTAAATTTTGAGACGCTTTTGAAAATGTTAACAAATTTTACCGATCGGTATCATAGCAATATGTCTGAAAATTGTTGGACATGACAAAATAAGTTGTCCACATGTGCAAAAAATTTATATCAGACAAATTAAGTGTAGCACCTTCTCTATCAGACAACTTTTCGATACTCAGATATCATTTAAAAATCATATTGAGGCATCTCGAATTTTCTGTTACAAACCAATGAATACGTTGCGACCCTGAATTTATTAGATGATAATTAACAAAGAATTTACCCGAAACCGTAACATTGAAGTTGAAGGACTGAAATAAATCGCACAAAAGGAAACTGGGATGAAGTAGGGTTTTGGGAGTATATGCTACACTTAAAGTGTCTGAAAACAGGTTTTTGGTAATCATGGCAGCAATACGAAAAGTTGAAATTTTTTTTTATCCGTATTGCTATGATAGTACGAGAGCCCACGACCAAAACCATGTCTCATAGCAATACGGCAAAAACCCTATAAAATCGTTAGATTGTATGATTCTGAACCCGACTAGGTGTGTAGTAACGGTCGAAAGTGTAGCAACTGCGTGGGAGGCCATTTCTGCTGTGTCAAAAAAAAAAGACAGTCGGTATTATAGCAATACGTCTGATAGTGAAAATGTACATAGATTTTACAATTGTATTACGAAAAAGTTTGTTTTCAGACATTTTGCGCGTAGCATATAGCCTGAGCGCATTTTTGAAAATGTCAACAAATTTAGCCGACCTGTATAATAGCAATACGGATAATTTTTTTTTCAACTTTTCGTATTGCTGCCATGATTACCAAAAACCTGTTTTCAGACACTTTAAGTGTAGCATATACTCCCAAAAACGAAAATAACGTTTCGGAGTTGCCTGGCGATTCCGAATCCGACAGCGATTGAATACGAGAATATTTTGTAACTTTGAATAAACCGTTTTTTTTCAACTTCATCCCAGTTTCCTTTTGTGCGATTTATTTCAGTCCTTCAACTTCAATGTTACGGTTTCACTCCCAAAAACGAAAATAACGTTTCGGAGTTGCCTGGCGATTCCGAATCCGACAGCGATTGAATACGAGAATATTTTGTAACTTTGAATAAACCGTTTTTTTTCAACTTCATCCCAGTTTCCTTTTGTGCGATTTATTTCAGTCCTTCAACTTCAATGTTACGGTTTCGGGTAAATTCTTTGTTAATTATCATCTAATAAATTCAGGGTCGCAACGTATTCATTGGTTTGTAACAGAAAATTCAAGATGCCTCAATACGATTTTTAAATGATATCTGAGTATCGAAAAGTTGTCTGATAGAGAAGGTGCTACACTTAATTTGTCTGATATAAATTTTTTGCACATGTGGACAACTTATTTTATCATGTGCAACAATTTTCAGACATATTGCTATGATACCGATCGGTAAAATTTGTTAACATTTTCAAAACGGTCTCAAAATTTAATGCGTTCACATTTCCGTCTGAAAATTGTTTTGTTCGCATCAAATAACCAAAATTTACTAATAAAAAAGATTTTCAGACGTATTGCTATGAGACATTTTTTTTGTCTCATTTTTAATTTTTTTAAGTGATTTTACGGGTTTGCGCTACACCACTAACGTCTGAAAAATATGTTTCCGGTATCTCAGAACTATCATTCAACTACAGTCTGCAAATCAGACATATTGCTATGATGCATTTCGGTAAAATTCTTTGACAATTTTGAAAATTCGGTCAGATCAAACGCTACGCGGAAAATGTCTGATATTGGTATTTTCGAGTTCAGGATAATCGTATCTATCGATTTGATGCGGTTTTGGCCGTATTGCTATGAGACAAAAATTTTGGTCGTGGGCTCTCGTACTATGATACAGGTCGGCTAAATTTGTTGACATTTTCAAAAATGCGCTCAGGCTATATGCTACGCGCAAAATGTCTAAAAACAAACTTTTTCTTAATACAATTATAAAATCTATGTACATTTTCACTATCAGACGTATTGCTATAATACCGACTGTCTTTATTTTTTGACACAGCAGAAATGGCCTCCCACGCAGTTGCTACACTTTCGACTGTTACTACACACCTAGTCGGGTTCAGAATCATACAATCTAACGATTTTATAGGGTTTTTGCCGTATTGCTATGAGACATGGTTTTGGTCGTGGGCTCTCGTACTATGAGGAGTCCTATACCCACCAGCAGTGGGTAAAACAGGGTTAAATAGAAGAAGATAATAATCCTTATTGTAAATTATACGTTTTTCTTAAACATGGCTTTTCAATATATTGCAGTAATTAATAGTATTTATTACGATTTCAAATAGTCAATAATTATAATGTATTGGTGTAGAAATGAAATTAGATGAGATGAGAGAGATAGAGAGAATTATTTACCTGTAGCTAAATAGTTGTGAAGTAATTGTTTGTATAGCAAAACTAGAATTGCTCTTATTAAAAAAAAGGTGGCATCTGCATATTTTGTACTTTTCATTTCTCAATGTTACGAAAAGGTAGTTGCTAATTGACTATACGGTGTTCAGTAACGTAGCGAATATTTTTCTTACTATTTTTACCAGAGGTGTAAGTAACTACTTCGACATTCAACACGAAAATCATAAAACATATAATTCGTATTTTGCAAGTTCATGCCGTATTTTATGCTTGGATGAAGTCCAGACGCCCGAGGACATCATGTGCCAAGGCTAACGTTGCCTTGAAAATAATCTTAATCCAAAGAGGTTTTATGCCAAAACATTGCGGTTGTTTTTTTTCTTTTTGGCTACAGCGCTGTCTATTTTAGCCAAGAAAGGGAAATGTGTTGTTGCTGGCTGTATTTGCTCAAACAGTCTAAGTAGTTATTATTTTCCGAAGATTATTCGAAAACTTACGAGGTGTTCGTTTAATTACGCAATCTTTCGACGTTGCGACTTAGTAGGACGAATATAAAAATAATACAATAAAAAAAAGAATAATAAATAATTAGACAACTAAAAGTTAGTACTTTCAGGGTTTCTGTTATTTCGATTACAGGGTGTAAAAGACATGAACAGTCAAACGAAAACCATGTATTCTGCTCACCATCATAACATTTTTTCCCTTTAGACTATACCTGGGAAATTGATAGTTACGATTTTATTGAAGGTCAAAGTCATAATTTTTATTTAATTTTTTTATGAAAACGTATTCTATACGTTATTTCTTAATTATTGTCCAACGAAACATTATCATTTTTTTTTAGTATTTCATAACAAAAAATGGCTTCAAAACGTTAGCCTTCAATGTAGCTCACTCGATGCGCACGGACGCTAACGAACGGGGCCGCCGTCTGGCAAAATTATCGCGGTTTTGCGAGTTGCGTGCGAGTTGGGCCCTTTGCATTGCGCGGTAAAATTTGAATTTTTTTTTAACACCATAAAATAAAAATCATTTCCCAGCAATAATTTTTTTGAAATATGTCTTATTTTGATGTATAGAATACATGGTTCTCGTTTGACTGTTCATGTCTTTTACACCCAGTATATGTTAATACTGGCCGCATCCGCCATGCGATGGATTTTTTGGCCTGGAACCCTCTTTGGTGTCCTCAGAATACCCTAACAAAGATTCACCACAGTCTTCGTTTCGGAATGCATGGACAAACAGACAAACATTGATTTTTATATAGATAAGTTTGTCCAAATTACTTTAAGTAAATATAATATCTAGTAAATAAAATATCTCTATAAATATCTCTGTAATGATATCTATTATGATAGAAAATCCTATAGGAATTGTTGAAATGCTCAGGTTCAATGTCTAGATATACATTTCAATTTCGTCTTGGAACCAGTCCAAGAATCTATAATCGCTTGGGACATAAAGTATGCAGTAATTTATATTTATGTGACTACTTTGGTCAAGTATATACCCAAGTATACCTACTTAAAGCTGTAACGTTGAGAGTTAATCAATTATTTTTAAATTATCAACTGTCTATTTCTAATTCATGAAAGATTATTTTCATACAAAAATGTGAGTATATTTTGGTAATCAGACACGGATATGGGTACGCATTTGAAGCTATCTATCGTAACTTTATCTTTATGAAATAATTAGCTTTTGCCCGCGACTTCGTCCGCGTAGAATAGTTACTTCGGGCGACATTTAAATTTTCTTCTTATTTCTTCTAAACTTTTCTAAGATTTTCATGGATTTTACTTGACGGATGACGGATTTCCAAACAAACTTCCATCCCTTATTTTACCCCCTTAGGGATTTGAATTTTTAATAATCCTGAAATACGGCATTCTTAATTTCTAACTAAGTAGCTAAATACCAATTTTTATCGATTTAGCTTCAAAACTGACGGATTTCCATACAAACTTTTCACCCCCTTTTCGCCACCTTAGAGGGTGAATTTCCAAAAATCCTTTCTTAGTGCACCCCTGGACCTCATAAGGAACCTACGTGCCAAATTTTGAACCTCTAGACCCAGCGGTTTGGGCTGTGCGTTGATATGTCAGTCAGTCAGTCAGTATTCATTTATTCATATAAATAGATAGATAGTTATTTCCATCATGGGCAACGATTTCCCTATCAAAATAGTCACAGTGACATTAATATGACCCATAATTATAATTATTTCGGTTTACTGTTACCATATGGGGTAAAAGTATTGATTAGTAAGTTAACTCTACGCATGGGGTTTAGCGCCCCTGTTTGGTGCCTCACTGAGTCACATAAAGGGAAATCCAGATAATTAAATTGGTAAAGTATTACGCACTTTAATACAATTGGTTACGGTCTGTTTTCCGTTTCACTTAGGAAAGAAGATGTATTACCGCATATTACAGAAATTACGTAAATATTTGACCATTATCCTTAATGAAAAGAGATTTTGTTACGTGTTTATTACAAAGAGTAATGAAACATATAAAAGTGACTTTTATTATTATTCACTAATGAAAAACGATGTTAGTCGCTTAGTCCCCAATGTGTATGTAGGTAAGTATTCGTACAACAGTGTTCTTTCATAAATAGAAATTTGAAAACTTGAGTCTATCTTAAAATGTACATATAGTATACAGTCCACAACATATAGTACATATAGTAGACAGAAAAAGAAAACTTTGCCGGATACGTACCTAAATGCTTTATTTCATAGCCGAGTAGGAGCATCTCAGATCACGAGAGAAGCATCAATAAGGTATGAGTAATAATTTAAAGTAATAATTTCGAGATTTTTACAAAAACTGGTTTTTATGAATTTATAAATTGTGAACATCAATTTTAGTTGTTGACCGTAACTATAACTGTATTTTATTAACATCAATTGTTTTTGTACAATTTGTAAAATGTTTATTATATGTACTGTACAATCTACGTACACTTAGCAGAGACAACTCATTGCAATACTAATCAACACTAGATAACCTACCAATGATTACGTATGGTTACTAACTCCCTAAAATTTTCTTTTTTAGATTCATACATAGATTCACGCTTTTATACGTAATAAATAAAAAGAGCGCATATATAACTTCTTTCCACTTGCTACGTTCCTTACGTAAAAAAAAATCTAATCAATTATTATTATTCTAGCGTTAATCATCTCCAAAAAGCGCATTATAAATTTATTTAGTTTATATGCACATTTCAAAATATATAATTTTGTACATACATATTTTCTAAATGTATATTTCTCTTAATCATGTGTACAATAAAGAATATATAATTTTTATGATTGAAATTGATACCAAATTAAATAGTAAACGAAAAAGATGGAAAAATTCTTGTAATGGATAAGTGCTGAACTGCTGAGAAGGGACTTATCTATGACAGGAATTTTTCCAATGTTTTCGTTTTCTATTTAATTTGGTATCAATATCAATCATAGCTAAACATGCAAAACACAAAAAAAAAACAATCCAATTTTTACATTACCCACGTTTCTGCTCTACATACATTAAATCACGCCTTTCTCCCACAGCGGCAAGCATAGAGATCACTTCTTTCCACTTGCTACGGTCGTTACATATGGCTTTCGCTTCCTCTTAAAGTCCTGATTCAGGAGCCTTGTCCCTAATCCCACCACCTCCCTTCCTTTTAAAGACTACGCGTGCTGGTTTACGTTGTCACCGACGAACTGTGGCTACCATTCCACCGCGAACTAAGAAATTTGGCAAACCGTTTCTTTGTCGCACAATCAAGATGGAATTCACTGCCAGCACCCGTGTTCCTTCTTCCTACAATTCTGGGTCATTCAAAAGAGGCGTGAAGAAGCACCTTGCAGGTCGGCAAGGTGAGGGTGGCTAGCGTGGCGGTTTATAACTCGCACTAGCTATTTTCGCACTTGGACCCCTCTTCTGCTTACAATCAGGTGGAATGGAAACATTTGTTTGATCTTTTTATACAAAAAAATGCTCGGCGATTTCGAGTATTTTCGAACTGGCTCTTTTTATACCTTCTCTTTAAAGAACCCTATATAGATTATGTAAACTTGGGACGCTTTTCAATTTACATTAAAATTCACGATGCAATACACCAAGGTTCAGTGAACATTTCACTGCATGCTCCCGGCAAATTTAATTAAAACCTGCTTTGACGACTTACGGACACGTCACAAAGAGCTCGTCGAATTAATTTGGTAGCTGCATAAACTCCTTGAGCGGAATAGCTTGAGGTACGTCTCACTTTGACGTAATATCTTATGGTGGAATTTCGGCTTCTTCGCTTAAGTATTTCAGCATACTACGACTGTCGAAAACAAAGAGTCGCATGGTTAGTATGTTTATTTTTCATAAATAAAAATATTTACAAATAAAAAAAAAATGCTTTCAAAACTAAAACCAGAGAATTAAAAATTCTGTTTATAAAAATCTAAATGTTTTTTTTGAGGTCGGTCCCAAATACAAGTGACAACGTTTATTTCAAATATTTAGGTTGGCACCGACCTCAAAAAACATTTAGATTTTTATAAACAGAATTTTTAATTCTCTGGTTTTAGTTTTGAAAGCATTTTTTTTTTATTTGTAAATATTTTTTTATGAAAAATAAACATACTAACCATGCGACACAAATACAAGTGACAACGTTTATTTCAAATATTTAGGTTGGCACCGACCTCAAAAAAACATTCAGTTTTTTATAAACAGAATTTTTGTTTCTCCGTTTTTAGCTTTGAAGGTGTTTTTTTTTATTTAAACATAATTTAATTTTTGCTTTTTAGTCCTTTAAGTACATCAATTTTCACAATTTTACCACACAAGTGATAATATTACGATATCATCGATGTCAATTAAATAGGCATTATTAGGGATAACTCAAAAACTACTTATCAGATCTCGATCAAATTTAAATGGAACCAAATGACAAGCACCAGCTTCGAAAGGTCGAAAGAATCTTCGTAATCGGTGGCCCCAGTAAAGAGTTATGAGGTAACAAACATTACAAAAAAAAACATACAGTCGAATTGATAACCCTCCTGCTTTTTGAAGTCGGTTGAAAAGATATAGGCCCCCGTTCCACCTGGTGGTAAAAAGTGGAGTCCACATGAAAAGATAGCTAACCAGTGCTAGAGACGAATGTAGGCGCCCCACTAGCCATCCTCGCATTGCCGACCTGCAAGGTGCTTTTTCACGCCTGCTTTTGTTTTTTTTTACTCTGGATTGTAAAAGAGGGAATACGTGTGCTGACAAATTTCTTAGTTCGCGTAGGCACGATAGCCACAATTTGATGTGGTTTGATGTATTTTGTTTGTGTTTCAGAAAAAAGTCACAAAATTTTAACCTAGAATCCCTGTTATTAATTTCTATTTTGTAATTTTTTTACCTTCCATAACGTTGTAATTTACGTATAGTAACGAATTAGATAGAATTAGAAGTAATAATTATTGCCCATGAATTTTTAATTTCCACCTTCGCTTTGTGCTGACAACGTGACTAGAAGCAATTAAAAACTTTAGCATTTATAACATGTCTTATAAGTTTATAACACTATTAAAATGTTAATACTTGGTAAATTAAATGTCAGCTATAAATCGGCGTGCGGGATTGTCAAAAACTTCTATAAGAAAACTTAAAGTAGTCACGAAAAGTGTTAGGGTAGCCTAAGGATTTCACTTGTAGCTGAAGTAATCGGAACGACAATAAAGCAAGTAGATTTATGTGAAAAATAAAATAAAGTGCTGCCTTGTTTACTTTATTTGAATATTATGGGATTTCTTTTATTATATTTATAATCTCCTAGCTTCGATTCTACCTCTAACGGTAACTGTAAGTGGAGTTCAAATGAAAAGGTAGCAAAGATAGCCATAAAGAACTCACTTCTCACTTCGAATATAACTGTCAAACGCGAACGAATATTTCAAAAAATTATCGGATTTTTTTTCTTAATGAATATGATTTCCAAACTAGATTTAATACCGCATACTCTACCATGGCTTACTTTATTTCCAGTTTATCCGATAAAACTACACGCACAATTTTCATTTAATTTGTGGTTGACCCTTAATAATTAAAAATATAATTTTGTTTTCCCTCTCGTTTTTAGAGCAATGAGTGAACCACAATACACAGATATAAAATATTGAAATTTTCGGCGATGATAAAGGCATCATGCTCATAGTAAATGGAGAATCCCACGCCTCCATAGCACATTCAGAAAACATACAAAAAACCGGCCAAGTGCGAGTCGGACTCGCACACCGAGGGTTCCGCCGTACAAACGTAGCGGTTTACAATTTATGACGTATTAAATCCAATTCTGAGTTCACGGGAAGTACCTTGTAGGTTTTGATTCCCTAGCGTGTGACGGAAATTCGTCTAAGGTGTCGGTATAAACTGCTGTATCTTTTGATCGCGTTAACTTAGAAGTTTGATTTTTTCACTGCTTAAAGGGACAATAGACCTAGCTAGGTATTTGGTATAAATTTCAATTTGATACCTTTATTCGTTCGTGAGAAATAAGTGTTGGCAATCATGATTATTGATCACGATATCCGGTGGCTAGTGACGTCAGTGCCGCCGGAAGCGCTTACGATTGGTTGAGTGTCACCGATCGAAAGATGGCGCCACTGGGACGAGTGAACGAAGCTTGCGAACTAACCGGCGGTTGTCGAGCCATTACGCTGTCGGACGTTGAAGTGTTCACTTGTCTTGTCTGAGCGGTGTTAATGTTAAAGCGATTTTTTAATGTAAATTGTTGTAAATTTGTCTTGTGATTATTAAAGAGTAATAAATAAGTGTTCAGTGAGTGCGTTGTGTATGAATTAAATTAACATAAGGTAGTAAGTTTCATTTTATTAAAATATTTTTATTATATTATATAACTAATTATATTATATAACTAAAAAAATGTGATTTTCGCAATTTTTCCTATATTTGCATTATATGACAATGCTTCATGCCAAATTTCAAGATTCTGAGTTTACGGGAAGTATCCTGTAGGTTTTGATTCCTTTGCGAGTGTCGGAAATTTGTTGAATATATCGACATAATCGGCTGTATCTTTTGATTGGCTTGGCTTAGAAGTTTGATATTTTCACAGCTTAAAGGGACAATAGACCTGAGTATTTCATGTGAATTTCAGCTTGATACGTCCACGCATTCTTGAGATAAAGGGTCTTGACAGACAGACAGACAGACAGACGACAAAGTGATCCTATAAGGGTTCCGTTTTTTCCTTTTGAGGTACGGAACCCTAAAAAACGAAATAAACTATTGATTTTTCTTAGCAAGATGCTAAATTTTTGCATACGAATATTAAAATAATGAAATTATCAACAAGATGAATAAACATAGCTACAGTACAGTAGTTTCCGACTTATTTAACTTGTTTATTTTAGTTAAACTTATTTTCAAGATTTTTTTAATTCACTACAATGTACAAATTTTAAAATGTTTTCATACTGATTTGTTGTGTCAACGGTTTACAGTTTGCCAATCTTCGTATGTTGTGAAACAATCAAGTCGAGTCAAATGTTAGTTCACGCCTCTGTTAGAGGCAATTCAAAAACACTGCGCGTTGAACGAATATACGTAATAACGCGTCTGTTCACCCACGTGGTGTCCACCCACGCTGGCGCCACTACGTCGAGATCAGCGTAAACTTATTTGGTATCTAGCAAGTTATAAGTTGCTAAGCTATTACCCTCGACTTTGTTTCTTTGAACATGAACGTTACTTCCATGTTAATAATGTATCAAAAGAATAGTATACTCTCTATTCATCAATATAGGTGACAGGATGGCAACATATCACTCTTTGTGTAACCAAATCCTTTTAATCCCTAAATAGAGCTTGATACTATGAATGATTATTCGAAATATTGATCCATAGACACTATTTACAGCCTCTTTCAGGGCCAGCGGACCTTTGGGTCATGGGTTGGCTCCACTGTTGGCCGACCAATAGTCCGGTGGGCCGTCTTGAGTGGAACAGGGTGATCGGTCGCTCCTGACACGCCTCGGCTTTCAGAGGCGGCTGATGGAAGCTACTGTAGGTCTGATTTTCTGATTTCTGTGTTGTTTGGTTCAGCGCCTCCCTGTCGAAGCTAGCACCTGGTTGTTATACGACACATCCGAACCCGATCAAACCTCCTTCGATCGGTATGTCGGATGCACGGAGAACTTCTTTGGCCGGATGACTGCGGCTGGAGGTAGAGTGGGTGGCTACTTAGACGCATCGTTACTCACACCTTTACAATCTTATAAATTATCCTATATCCAACACAAGAAGGTATTGCAAAAAGTAGGTCAGTTATTATTATTCAATAGGTAATTTAACAGGTAACTAAATAAATTGATATGCCAGAAGCTCCCAAGTTTAATGGGAGATTCTAGCAAAGATGTTTAAAAAGTTTGTATCCATTTTTAAGTATATTGCGGGTACTGACGAGTGTGAGATTTGGCATTATTAAAGTTCATCAATTTAAGTATGATATGTGTTACAGTAAATATTTATATGATTGAATAAATTATTGATACTGTAACACAAATACACCAGAAATAATTATTTCGTACCGGTAGGATTTTTGAGGATTTAAGAGTACATTTAAATATAGAACTTGCCGATTTTGATTGTTTATAAGAGTTTGCCTGCACTTATTTTCGACTAATCGGCGACTAGTATAAATTAAAGGCTACATTTGTAAGTATGCGTATAAGACTTGACATATGGTAATTGAAGCCATAATTAACAAAAATCTCGTGAAAAACTCCAGCGATAATTTATTCGATATAAATTCCCATATTCGATTGGTACGAAAGCGAACAATCGATTGATTTATTGATCCCTTCCAATTGTTCCAATCGGTGCGTGCACCGCTCTGATTGTTTGGTTGCTGATTGTGGAGTGACATTGCTACTTCACAAAGATTGATATAATTAGTTATGTTTAGTGTCAGACTTCTGGAGAATATTATCGGTACCTATATAATTATGCGAATACTATATGTAGGTATATTATATTTGCTTCCTAATATTTAAGGGACCATATACCAAGAAGTAGGTAGTCTGAGAAATTATTTTGTTATGTGGCAAGGTGCAATTTAATAGGTGGCAAGGTTTTCCTTGTTTAATTTAGAAAGCGTTTTCTATTTTATTTACTTAAAGTTTACAGGGATTGAGAACTCGAGGTAACCTTTGGTTACACATAAAGTCACATTAGGCGGTACGGGTTATGCAATACTTCAAAACAGTGACCGGTCGCCAACCTGTCGCCTAAGTACATAAAAGGGGTATTAAACCATTAAAGATTATATTATGAATGACAAAAAGCATGGGGGTAAATAATTATTAAAACCGATGATGGGGATGATTACCTACGCGCTGTAATATTGGACTTATGTGTCTTATAGTTAGATCTTAGTTTTCTTTAAGTACATATTATTAAAAAAAAGGCAAAAGATACTATTGTTATCGGTATGAAAAATCTTGTATAACTTTTCTTTTTATAGAATTGTTATGTAACATAATACATGTATATTTTTATTGTTAAATTTGACTTTCATAAGTGTACACTTTGTACGAATAAATGAATTTGAGTTTGAGTTTGAAACCCATAAAGTAACTAGTCATAATTATTTTGAAATACTTAATTAAGATTAAGTAACATGTTATTTCAATCATGCTCTTTAGTTTGGTGTGCAGCGTGATTCTACTAATGGCTCTATCTCAGCAGGGGTGCTGCCAAAATACCTATTATTTCTATACCCTATTTGGGTGCAGCAGGGGCACGACGATGACTAATATTTGAGTTCACACTGCCCAGTATGATATATGAGGGCTAATTTAAATAAACACCTGAAATATTATGACTCATAAATTCTAAGACTACTTTGTAATTTATAATACAAACATATCTGCAACAACCGGGGCGTCTAATCAATTTAAAACACAAAATCACAAAATATAATAATTATATTTTTACGCTCACACCAATTAAAACTCGGATTTTTAATTCCGAGAATAGTGACCGATAAACCTTGTAACATCATTTTTTTGTGTAGTCAAAATAAATCAAAATTATCATCTATAAGTTTGATAATAGAGGGGTGGAGCCATCTATCGTTAATATGTCACACCAAGTAGGATGGTTGTTGCTAAATAGATATTGCTTATTGTAGCATAGCACGGGTGACATAAATAATGAAGATTCATGGAAGTAGGATAGAGGTCGCTAGTAATATAGAAGTGTTCGATTCAATTAGTTTGGCTACTCACCACCCAATTGTTTTGTCGCTTTATTTCTTGTTCTAGAATATTCCTAAAGTGTAAGTAATAATTAAAACTTCCGTTAGCAAATTTATTACCAAATATGGTAGTGATTTGGAGTTCGAATCGCAAGCTTAGAAGTAGGGAGGGAGCCTATAAATATCAGTACTTGAGGCGTGGAGATCATGCATTTGTGTACTTGACTTCTTGAATACCATCTAGGTATTGATGTATTTCTTGAAAAAATATTTTAAGTTGTTAAAATAAAAAAGTTAATAAAAAAGTGAGTTCCCCTACTTTAAAAGGGTAAGTAAAGTAGATTTTAATCAGTTGGATAGGTATAGATGTTGTGTAAAGTTTACAAATTCTTAGGTTATGTATTGCATTTCTAGGGTTCCTTGGACTGTGGTCCCATTGTTGTCGGTTCTTCACTAGACAATATTTATATACCTGTTGTAAGACTGAGAAGCTAGGGGAGTATGATTGAATGTGATGACATCCTGAATTAGCATCCATTCTGATCTTGTGGAATCAATAAGAAAAGTCAGAAGGAAAACTTCCGAGGTCACCAGGACAAAAGATAGCAAGGGAGACTTTCTGCTACCAAGTCTTGAAGTTAAGTAATCCTCCCATAAATTTATGCCCCTGCTTACTCATTGCATTCCCTAAATACTTTTTTTGTTAGAATTTGAATTGAGAATTATAACATTTCTTAATAAAACTTTTAAAAAGACAATACAAAGTCTAGAGAATGTATCTTTATTAATGTTACTCCTTAATAACAAATGTTTACTAAGATATAAATGATCTGAATGTAACCTTGAAGAAGCAAACTAATGTATAAAACAGTAGATGAAATTCGCATCAGTAATTATAGTGTTTATCATTCAAATAAAAGTTTTATAGATTGGTATTCAAACAGTGTATCTTAACTTTAGTACTTTACATAGATTAACATCAAGTGTTAGATTTTTAAGGTTTCTTTGTTAATTGAATAAAATATCTACTATATAGTGTGTCATAAGTAGTTTTCTTTAGACATCCCTAGAATACTGAATCTAATTAAAAATAAAGGCGCCCTGGATAAAAAGTAAATTAATAGATTGAGTCTTGTGCGATGCCCTGAACTAACCGGAGGTAACAAAAATTGTTACAAATTGGCGACCAACTTAAGGGCTCGACAAAAAAAAATTTTAAGTATTCAGTATTCGTGGGATTTTCTGGTGTGTCCACATGATGAAAAAGTAGTTTGGTGGTAACCGTAAGGTTTAATTCCCCAACTAATCTGAAAGACACACTAGAATTAAAACTTTGATAAGATCTTTTATTCAATTTAAAGAAAATAGTAAGTAAAAACTGTTTAAGATAAAAGTACCCTCACTTTATTTATAAATTTTTATTAATAGTCTTAACTTTTGAGTAATTTAGTTTGATAAAATAATTAATATTTACCTAATAGGGTAACTATATCATTTAATAATTTGATACTTTAACTTAGTTTTGTTTTAATTTTGTTTAAAAATGGCCTCTATACAAAAATATGTAAACTACTTAAGAAAGGATGAGATCAGATATGAACTGGATATTCTTGGCATTTCCACAGCTCCTGAAACATCGGTGGATGCATTAAGGAAGCAGTTGCGGCAGGTCTTCAAGTTATCGAGACGTGGTAGCATAAAGAGCGCACCGGTACTGTCTGCACGCCCGGCAAACGAGATTGCGATTTGCACGCCAAAGGTGACCGAGCTGGAGGAATTACTTAACTCAGGTGAAGTCGTTAGGGAGAAAAATTTGTTCTTACGAATAGCGAGTAGGGCAAATTATCTTATCGATAGACTAGCTCGTTTGGGTGTTGAGAATTCTTCTCTAGTGGATTTACGCCACAGACTCATCCGAATTTTAGCTCAGGTAGAACCTGAAGATGATGGTAGTTCTGAGGAATTAGTTGAGAAAGAGGCAACTCCTATGTATAAGAGAACGAATGTCATGGAAGAGAATGCGCAGGAGAGTGATGAAAGTGGAATGACTATTTTAAAAAAAGAAGAAAGAGAGGAAGTGGTAGTAATTAGAGAAAAACCCCTTAACCTAAACTCGCTTAATTTAAAATATAATGGATCAACTTGTGTTAGAAGTTTTATTGAAAGATTAGAAGAACTTCGATTGGCACGCGAGATTCCTAAATCCCGTATGCTAAATGCTTTTTCAGACCTCTTGGATGACTCAGCATTAGCGTGGTTTAGATGTAATAAAACTAGTTTTAATTCCTACTCAGATTTATTAATTCGTCTGAGAGAGGACTTTGATATACCAGACTTAGACTATCGCCTTAAGAATGAAATTAGACAGCGTACACAAGCTAAACAAGAGACCATAGTAAGTTATATTTCTACCATGCAAGGAATGTTTGCTAGACTATCTACCAAAATGTCAGTAGATGAGCAGTTAGAAATTTTAATGCATAATATTAGACCGGAGTACATGAAAGAATTAGCTCTCCATAATGTTGACTCCATTGAGATGTTAAAATTATTAGGAAAACGATTAGAGTTAGCTCAAGTACGTTCTGAAAAATTTGTAGAACCAAACTTACATAAGTTACAAGTATCTAATGACCTTCAGTCACGTAGTATTAAAAATTTTAAGAACTCAATTAAACATGTCTCAACTGTTACGTCCTCTAATAATTTTATGAGTAACACAAAGTGTATGAGATGTAATAGTGATGAGCATTACACTCGAGAGTGTAGAAATTCGAGAGAAATAATCTGTTTTAAGTGTGGTAAAAAAGGCGTAAGAAGACCTGAATGCCCACAATGTAATTCATTTAATTTTTCAAAAAACTAATTTTTGAGAACTCCACTTTTAAAGTTAAAAAGAAAAGGTCACATTCAAACTTAGATAAGTGTGAAGTTCTCTTTAAAAAAAAAAGTTTTTTTGATAATAGACCTTATTTGCAATTTAAAGTATTACACTTAAATGTACTTGGACTTGCTGACTCTGGAGCATCATGCTCAATACTAGGAATGAATTCACATACAAAGTTTGAGGAATTAGGCTTTAAAATCAATACTTTTAATAAAGAATGTAAAGTTAACACAGCAAATAGTACAGAACTATCCTGTATAGGTTATATGTCATTGCCAATTGAATATAAATCAATATTTAAAGTAGTTACATTTTATGTTGTGCCTGAGATAACAACATCCATCATATTAGGCATAGACTTTTGGCATTTGTTTGGATTGACAAAAAATTTAATATCATCACATTTTAAGGGTGATTCTGTGAACTCAGAACACTCAGTTAATTCTTTAATTGTAAAAAATGGATTAGAAGACTATGAAAACTTAGCACTTGAACAGAAAGTAATAATAGATAATTTAATTAAAAAAATTGATTTGATAAATACTGAGAAGATAGGTCTTGGCAGAACTACATTAGAACACCATAAAATTGATACTGGCAATCATAATCCCATCAAACAAAGGTATTATCCTTTATCGCCTAGTAAACAATTGGTTTTGGAGAAAGAATTAGATAGAATGTTAGCATTAGGTGTTGTTTCTCCATCACAATCAGCTTGGAATTCACCGGTAGTATTGGTTGAGAAACCGAATGGTGACATCAGACTATGTTTAGACTCTCGTAAACTTAATCATATCTCTAAGCCGGATGCATATCCTTTACCATACATTAACCAAATTTTAAATCAACTTAATAATGCAAGATATCTATCCTCAATTGATCTCAGTGCTGCCTACTGGCAAATTCCGTATGACTCACCTGAGTCCGCTGAAAAAACTGCTTTCACTGTTCCGCGTAGAGGTTTATTTCAATTTAATGTAATGAGCTTTGGCTTAGTAGGAGCGTCCGCTACTATGCAACGTTTAATGGATAGATTATTTGGACCAGAATTTGAGAATAAAGTGTTTGCTTTTCAAGATGATATAATTTGTATTAGTAGTAGTTTTAAAGAACATATTGAACTCTTGGAAAGAGTATATCAACGTCTTAAAGAGGCAGGTTTGACAATTAATATGAAAAAGTCAAAATTCTGTCGTAAGGAACTTAAATACTTAGGATATTATATCGATAAACACGGTTTAAGAACTGACCCTGGCAAAGTGGATGTGATTCTTAATTATCCAACACCCACTACTACCAAGGAAGTAAAAAGATTTCTTGGCATGGCCGGATGGTATAGAAGATTTGTAGAAAATTTCTCTAAAATTAGTAAGCCATTGTGTAAACTTACCCGAAAAAATAGTGATTTTGTATGGAACTCTGAGGCACAGGAATCATTTAACTTACTTAAAACTGCACTTGTTTCAGCTCCTATCCTAAAAATGCCAGACTATTCACGCCCGTTTCGTATTTTAACAGACGCGTCCGCTTACTCAGTAGCTGCTGTGCTTACACAAACATATGAAAATGTAGAACATCCAATTGCCTATTGTAGTCGTACCCTTAATAAAAATGAGGTTAATTACAGTACAACGGAGAGAGAATTATTAGCTGTCATATTTGCACTTGAGCAGTTTCGACAATATGTTGAGGGACAGGAATGTACAGTGGTCACAGACCATGCTTCCTTATTGTGGTTTCATAAGTTAAAAAATCCCACAGGTCGTTTAGCACGATGGAGTATGCGACTTAGTCAATTTAATTTTAAAATAGAACATCGAAAGGGTAAGGAACACGTTCTCCCAGATACCTTGTCACGAATTAGGATTGAAAATATAGATTTTGACATGTCAACTGATAGTTGGTACATGCATATGTTTAACTCAGTTAAAAATAATCCACGTCATTATCCAAACTTCATGGAAAAAGACGATAAATTATACAGATATTCAAAAAATAAGTATAACCTTACTAGTGAATTTGATTGGAAATTGGTAGTGCCTAAAGAGGATAGATTAGCAATTCTAAAAAAATACCATGATGATCCCACTAGTGCACATACAGGTGTAATGAAAACTCACAAAAGAATAGCCCTACACTATTATTGGCCTTACCTATATGAAGATGTGAAAAAGTATGTGAGTGATTGTGAGACATGTAAGGCATACAAACCAGTCAACACCGCTCGCCCAGGTCTCATGGGAAGTCCTAAAAAAGTATCTAAACCTTTTGAAGCCATTAGCTGTGATTTGTTGGGACCTTTCCCAAATTCTAGAAATAGGAATACATACTTAATTGTTGTTTCGGATTACTTCAGTAAATATGTTATGTTGCATCCTATAAGGTCAGCAACAGGCATTTCTGTAGCTAATTACATAGAAAAACACATATTCCTAGTTCATGGTGTTTGTAAAACCATTTTTATAGATAACGGTCCGCAATATGTTAGTAACCATTTTAGACAATTGTTAACGAAATATAATGTGCCTAATGTATACTACAATCCTAGATATCATCCCCAAACTAATCAGGCAGAAAGGGCGAATAGAAACATAGTACACGCTATTGCCTGTTATGTAAAATCTGAACATAAAAGGTGGGATGAACACTTAATAGAAATACAATGTGCTCTTAACAGTGCTACAAATGAAGCAACTAAATTTTCGCCATATTTTTTAGTCCATGGTAGAGAATACATTGGCGATGGTGCTGTTTATAATAGTTCAATGCCTCCATGTTCATTAGATCAATTAACGTCCGAAAATACACAAGAATATGGTAAAAAATTGCAAGAACTTCATGCTGTTTTCCAAAAGATGAGAAGACATTTAATCGCTGCTCATCCTAGGAATGAAAAACAATTAATCTTAGAAAAAGACACATTGAATTAAAAAGTAGGTCAAATAGTATACAAACATACTTTCTATTTAAAAAAGTAAATCAAAAGAACTTTTCCTCTAAATTAGCACCTAAATGTCTTGAATACATAGTTACAGCCGAGCTATCACTGCTGGTGTATACTTTGTATGAAATTAATAGTAAATGTCTTAGTAATTATCATATTAAACATATTCTTAACTATATTAATTAAAATTAAAATTAATAAACAATAACAATACTTGAACTTGGATAACTGATGTGCCATACTCACTGGTATGCGTATACGCATGGAAGGTATATAGAATGCGAGAGGTATGAAAGACATTTTTTAATTCAACGCGCGTAACTATTTTTAACACACAAGTATGATAGTGTACGAAGTATGAAAGAGATATGTATAGATAGGTGTTGGTATACATTTAGTTAAACAATAAAGAACGGTTTATTGATTAAAAATTAATTTCTTTAATCAACAATTTTCATATTGACTTGATTAAAGCACTTAGCTTGATCACTTAAGTAATACTTAGATAGTATTTTCTACTTAAATTAAACTTAATTTTTAACTTGACTTTGTGTGTCAGCATTTACTTACTAAATAACAATTGACACTTAGTATTTGGTAAGTGATGTTTTTGCACTTTGTTTTAACTTATATCCACCGATAGTGAAGTTATCATAACTTTTATTTTGTGCTACCCTGTTAGGGTAAACAATGTGATACCAATGGACATTGAATCCAAACAAGGTATTTACATGTTGTAATTTGGATACAAGTAGTGTATATATTTGAAAATATTTAACTTTCAATATTGTTTTAGTTTAGAAAATTTTACGTTAAGTTAAGATTAAAATACATCATGTAAAATAACTTTGTTTTAAACTTTTATATCTTTATAACATATAGATAAGTAAGCTTCATATCCGTAAGTTTGCACTGAGAATAACTTTGTTTCATATTCTTTATTGTTTAAGATAACTTAGTGTATACTAGTTTAGATAGAAGAGAGAGTAATTAGGAAATCGTTAGATATCAAATTGATAGGGATACTTGTGAAATTAAAATAAAAAAAAAATGTTTTGTTCTAGGTAACAAAAATTTTTTGACTTAAGGGGGGTGTTGTGTAACATCATTTTTTTGTGTAGTCAAAATAAATCAAAATTATCATCTATAAGTTTGATAATAGAGGGGTGGAGCCATCTATCGTTAATATGTCACACCAAGTAGGATGGTTGTTGCTAAATAGATATTGCTTATTGTAGCATAGCACGGGTGACATAAATAATGAAGATTCATGGAAGTAGGATAGAGGTCGCTAGTAATATAGAAGTGTTCGATTCAATTAGTTTGGCTACTCACCACCCAATTGTTTTGTCGCTTTATTTCTTGTTCTAGAATATTCCTAAAGTGTAAGTAATAATTAAAACTTCCGTTAGCAAATTTATTACCAAATATGGTAGTGATTTGGAGTTCGAATCGCAAGCTTAGAAGTAGGGAGGGAGCCTATAAATATCAGTACTTGAGGCGTGGAGATCATGCATTTGTGTACTTGACTTCTTGAATACCATCTAGGTATTGATGTATTTCTTGAAAAAATATTTTAAGTTGTTAAAATAAAAAAGTTAATAAAAAAGTGAGTTCCCCTACTTTAAAAGGGTAAGTAAAGTAGATTTTAATCAGTTGGATAGGTATAGATGTTGTGTAAAGTTTACAAATTCTTAGGTTATGTATTGCATTTCTAGGGTTCCTTGGACTGTGGTCCCATTGTTGTCGGTTCTTCACTAGACAATATTTATATACCTGTTGTAAGACTGAGAAGCTAGGGGAGTATGATTGAATGTGATGACATCCTGAATTAGCATCCATTCTGATCTTGTGGAATCAATAAGAAAAGTCAGAAGGAAAACTTCCGAGGTCACCAGGACAAAAGATAGCAAGGGAGACTTTCTGCTACCAAGTCTTGAAGTTAAGTAATCCTCCCATAAATTTATGCCCCTGCTTACTCATTGCATTCCCTAAATACTTTTTTTGTTAGAATTTGAATTGAGAATTATAACATTTCTTAATAAAACTTTTAAAAAGACAATACAAAGTCTAGAGAATGTATCTTTATTAATGTTACTCCTTAATAACAAATGTTTACTAAGATATAAATGATCTGAATGTAACCTTGAAGAAGCAAACTAATGTATAAAACAGTAGATGAAATTCGTATCAGTAATTATAGTGTTTATCATTCAAATAAAAGTTTTATAGATTGGTATTCAAACAGTGTATCTTAACTTTAGTACTTTACATAGATTAACATCAAGTGTTAGATTTTTAAGGTTTCTTTGTTAATTGAATAAAATATCTACTATATAGTGTGTCATAAGTAGTTTTCTTTAGACATCCCTAGAATACTGAATCTAATTAAAAATAAAGGCGCCCTGGGTAAAAAGTAAATTAATAGATTGAGTCTTGTGCGATGCCCTGAACTAACCGGAGGTAACAAAAATTGTTACAACCTAAGAGTGGAATAAAAAAAATGCAATTATCAAAAAGAGAACAAATTATTTACGAAAAAGGTAATTCATTCATAATAATGAGGGCTACGATAACTGGAATGTTCTTTTTCTTTAAACGGAGTCAATTACACAACAACACTTAAGAATATCTTTATAAAAATGATAGTATTACAAAATAATATAATTTATTTTAAGGATCATTGATTTGTAGCGAATTGTTATAGGAAGTAAAAGGGAATGTTTCACAGGTTCCATATAAGTTCCCTTTGGTGTTTATCTGACAGATAGTCATACAAAATTGTAAATTTATCTGCCAGATGTCTCTTAATCAAAACCTGTGAAATCGGCCCTTAAGTACTTTATTTAAAAAAAGAGTAAAATTGTTGCTAATTGTTGAGCATCATGCATGACATGAACTATGATGTAAGGTAAATTAGACTAGCCACAAAGGAGCATTTCAAAACTTTACAGGCTAAAACAATTCTAGCGGTGTGACAATAAAAAACAAAACTCCGTGGGAATCAGAAATGTGGCCACAATTTTTTAAAGAAGAAATAAATGACAGCCACAAACGAGGGAGTATTATTTTGAAATGCAAAATCCGCTTTTCTCCAAGTATGCCGAGTTGAGGCTTGAAACTGCTGGCGGAGTAAGAATTTTTCATTACTTGAAATAAGTATTTTCTTCTAATAGCGTATTGGACAATGGATTCCAATAATTGAAGCTGCGGCATTTTCGCCGTTTCGAACGAAGATCTGTAATATTTCTAATTTTGTGTATCTATGTGTGCGTTACTTTGTTGGTTGATTTATTAAAACCTATTATATGAATTCCATAATGTTTTTTAATACGTGGTAATTTTTATGTTGCGAAGTTGAACATGGAGAATTATGGACATAGGTTTCTAATGCACCTATTATAGAATGAGTCTCAAGAATCAACGCCGACTTGAGCATCGTACGTCTCTATCACTTTGTGCTTGATAGAAAGTGACAAACGCCTCTCAAAATATGATTGATTTCCGAGTGTCATTCTGTAATACGGGCTGTAAAACTTCTATGATATGTATTTACTTTACTAACCCGTATGGGTACTCTGCAGGTAGTTAACTTTACGGACTAAAGAACCCACTAAGAAGTTCGAGTGGAAAGGGAGCGGCAGGCCTGAGGGTGCCTATAAGGGCTTGGACTTTAGCTCAGGTGTACCGTGATATGGAGGTATTTTTCGAAACATACACACGCGCATATCGTGTATTTTAACGTATAGACTATTATTATTAACGTATGGTTATTTATAGGCCGCGTGATGCCGGCAAAGTAGAATAGCATCAGCCCATATCCTCCATTGGGTGTCGTAGGGCGACTAATGGATCAGCAAATAATTGATCACCTTATACTCCGTCCGCCAAACCGCATTGGGCAAGCGTGGTGGACCACTGTTTAATCCTCCTTCGATAGCAAGGAGAGGCCTTGTGTCCCAGCAGTAGGTCGAATTATAAAGGCTTTTGTGATGATGGTTATTTATATATCGATGTATAATACAGCTATTAGTAAATATAATAATACCTACCTAGCTACCTATAAACCGCTAGCAAGGATCGGTGAAATGCCGTCCCCAGTAAACATACCGGTAAGGACTTTACGAGGAATGCCCGGGGATATCTACGGTAGTTTGCTTTAAGGATAATAACTTGTGCTTAGTCCTAGCTGTTTATATTATATAGATATTACTGACAGGTTTGTACAAACCCTCAAAACGTGAAATCTTATTTGATATCCCCATAAAATGTATTCTAATGCGTAAATACAAAAATATTATGTCACAATTTTCCAAAATTTTGTCGTTATTCAGGTATAGTTGGAAACAATAAATGTTTTGTATTATGGAATTTGAAACTTTCGCGTTCCAATTTAATAATGTATAAATAAGCACATTTGAGTTTATATATAAATAGTCTAACTTAAGGATTTTTCAATCGTTTTGGCAAATAAATTTATATCCGGCTCGACGGGCCACTTTGTATAAATTTTGGGTCGAAAGATTTGAAGTCTTTGAATTTATGAACACTTTGAACGAGTCATTTAATTTCTTACACCAACATCGTAGGTACAAAGAAACTAACAAAGTTAATATCACTGTAACATGGAGCAAAATTTATCGAACACAGCTATTATTTTTAAAAGCAATCTCCCATAGACACAAACGTGAATCACGATGTACACACAAATGCGAGTACGTCGTCGCAATGTCGTTTCGGTTTTGTTTCGTGATGTTCGTTCCGAGCCGCGGGGTGTAAAATAAGCCTGAACACAAAAAGACCTTGTTTGGAACACGTCCAAGTCGTAGACGTGTAAAAGAGGAAGAGTACTGCACTAGAGCATTTGCTGCCGCATCATACAATCGACCGCAGGACTGCCTAAGTAGTATTAAGTTCACTTAAAAATGTTAAAGATAAAATAAGAAATTATCAAAAATCCCTATGATGCAGCAAAGATATTATACAACTACGGCCATGCGAAGTAAGTCATATTTGTTGACAGTCGATCTAGTTAGAAGGTGAGAAATGAGGTTGTTAGGGTAATGTGGTGTTGGTACTCGGATGACTTAACATCTTAATTTCTCGTGCTTTGATAGGCTTTTAAGCTCATACTGCTATCGAAAGGAGAACTTTAGGTATCATTAAACATCTACAAAACATCTAGCACAAGTAGGGCCTCAAAATAATAGCCTATCGCCTATATAAATGCGTCATCAAGCTCAATAAGTAGCGAAATCTTCAGTGAACCAACAAACACACGCAGACATCGAGGAAAAATATTGTACTCTAAAACGACTTAACAGTCCGTTTAAAGTTGGTGCGGGAAGTAAGGCTATCAAAAGATTGTATTCGTAAAAGTGGTGATTTGTAAAACCCTAACATCTGGCAAATCTGTATTAGATTTACCGTAAGACGAAGTAGACCTCATTCGTACCGAGTACAAATTATACTCGAATTCCACAAGATTATTTGACGAAACCCTTCTAAGTACTTTTAAATCGTCTAAAGCTCCGCCAATTCAAGGCGAGTAAATATCACTCTCATGAAAGTCAATACCAGAGCCAAATTCAGCAAACACGAACTGAATTTTCATGATATATCGCTAAATTACTGTATTGTTGAAATATTGAGACTGTATATAAGTTTTGTTACGTGCTTACTTAGCACAAAAATGGATAACAACTCCGGTTCGTGACTTGGAATTTGTCCAAAACTTGAGGTAGATTTCAGAGCTATGTCGATACATAGACTAGTTGTTATTGACTGAGTTTTGATGAAAAATTTCGCTATTAACGTGATGAGCCGATTCACATATTTTGGTAATAGCTTCCTTGATGATAATGACGACGCTGCTGGTGTTAGCTATTATGCATATTTTGCGTTATATCCTTACCTCTTAAGATGCCAACGAGTGCGGCAAAGTCCATTATGAACCGTCTGATATAGTACAGTGTCAACTTCATCTAAAAGACAACAGTATGAAAAGGTAGTCTTCTGTAAGGTGGAGGTAGATTCTCAGAATCGGTGTCTGGAATTCGAACGGTTATACTACGTAACTCCACCTCTCCTCCTAGTCATAGATATCTAGCAGCCTACCTTACTTGTCATTAGATATTCTCATTATATTTGATACGATTGCGGTAAGCCTGAAGCCATAAGTTTGGCAAGAAATAAGGTAGGGCAGGATCAAACTCTCACTGGACAACATGATTTGGAGAAGCAACTTCCACTAAATGAAAAAAATAAATTTCACAAAAGAGAGCACAACAATACAAATAGAGCCATCAGAATGCAAAGCAAGCTTCAAAAAGCTCTCAATTGATATACTCATAATATTTATAACACCTGACGACGGTAAAATTTCGCATATAAGCTAGTAAGTACGTGTAATTAGCTCGCGTGCTTCAATTTCGTGTAACAAACACGGCCCATTATGTCCCAATGTGACAAGAACGGACCAACGACGAATATAGATGAGCAGAAAGGAAGTATGCAGCGTTTCCTGTCAGTTTTGGGACGTGACTTCCTGAGATATTTCGTAGATTCTCTTACGCAAGTGTTGTTATTGTTTTTGATCACACACGTTCTACTGTGCTATTTGCACTGTTTTATTTACCTTTGTATTTTGTGATGTTTTCATCAGACGAGCACTTTTTATTAAAAATTAGCTAGATCTTCATGTCGCTGAATTTAGAAATGTAGATATAATACATAGCTTCTCGTTTTCATCGAAAAGTCCATACTTGGTTTTGTAAGTTACCGACCATGACTCTCTTGGTCATAAAAATACGAAAACAATATGATTGCTTCCATATAATTATTTAAACTAAACTGGTAGTCACAGGGTAGAGTCAACTATGAACTTTTCGACCAACCATTTAATCCGTGAACAGTGATTTGCCAATTCGTGGAGCGCCGATTAGAGATTAAATAAATTGAGAAGTAGGAACTGTAGTTTAAAGTTAAGATATCTAAATACTAGTTAACTTAATAAGATGGTACGGCTGGGGGCGTGAATTTTCTAGAAAACTAAATATATCAATTAATGAAGAGTACTATCGATACGTAAGCGTCGTTTCCAACTTTGAAAAATACGGCTGTTTTAATTTCAAAATATATAAAAATGCTATTTTATAAGTTATTAAACGGCTGTTCTGATATGGACAGTTACAGCTACTCATGTTGTTCAGATGTGATGTATAAATATACCTTATTAGAGACCATTTAAAATAACTTTTCCATTTTGTCCTTAAAAATATCGGTACGCATACTATATCGAATTTCCTCTGAAGAGCTATTTCCTTATACTTGCCAATAATATTAAGTAAGAGGAAATTGTATTTTCTGTGAACGAGAAAATAATAAAAAATGTATTAGAGAACACAGATGCGGCCTATAGCAGGGTCGCGAAGGAAAACTATGTAAATGCGCAATGCGTCATACTATGCGCTTGCTCATGAATTATGGACACTTCCAGGGCTGATTCGATTTGAAAAGAGACAATGTTTATGCATCATATCGCATTTGATAGGCATAAAATACGTTGTAGTACCACAGTCGTAAACATAACTTGTAAAAGGGTGTAAGATTTATTCGAAGTAAATATTTGGGTTCGTCCTTCGATTTTCTACTTTCTCGTATACGTAGTATAAGAAAGTCTTGTAATCGTAAAAAATTCGACCTCGAGATTTTGACGGATCTACACCTCCCTGAGTCCAAAAATACCGTTTTTGGAATTATGTCTGTGTGTGTGTCTGTATGTCTGTGCGTTAGCACGATAACTCGAGTATGCTTAAACTTATTGCAACCAAATTTTTTAGTAACGGTAGCATACGATAACAAATGACAATTAGTTATATGTTTTAGCTCCACCTGTCTATGCATAAGAATAATAATTATTGTCTTCAATCATTTAAGGATGAGAGCCAGTTCCTCAGTCAGTTGACAACGAAAGTTGAGGCCTGCTTCTTTCCACGCCTTATCTTAACTTGCCATAAGATGATATGAAAGCAAATATCTTTCCTTGAATGCTATATTAAGATACAGATTTAATTGTTTATATCTTTCAATCAGACTTTGATGACATTATTTTGTAGAAATAAAATTGTTTATTGATTGGATTAAAGAAGATTTTGTTTATTGATACGTTGATTTTTTTCATAACTGCTTCGTTTTGACAGCCCTGTTCGAAGCGGGAATATCGCCTGAACATGTAGACGATGTCATTACAAACGGCTCTGTGCCACTCTTTGATAGCTTTATGGACAGTACAGATTGTAAATTTAAAGTATAGCGGTCTATGAAAAACTTTTAACATTTTATTTTCAATAACCATTTTATGGAATCAGGATTCAGGATGGAATAGAATCTTTATAGTACGTAAGTAAATTAAGCGTGTGAGCATTCTCATTAAAATATTCACATAAAGAAATTAAGCTGTGTGTGTGTTCGTACGTACGTTCGTACACATACAGATACACACATATCCAAATATGTGTGAATGAGTGATCCAGGATCAACCAAATCGAGCCTGATGACCTATTTACCACTTATAAAAATCTGTTACCATAGCAGTGTTTGTGTTCCGACATTGAATAGTAGTCGAGGGTTCTGGGTGGAGTTCTCGTCTTAGCCTTTTCATCCCTTACTAATAGGCTGCTTTTGATAGAGAGCAGTCGTAAAAAGTCACGAGAGAGGCCTGAAATAGCGACTTGCAAATTTCTTAACTTGTACAAGGGTAACCATTGAAGAAGACCAACAGGTGAGGTGAAACCAAAAAGCTTGCTAGATTAAAAGAATATTCTCTGCTGTTCAAAATTTATTAATAATTCCATTCGCTACTTCTAATTCGTTGCGTACTGCTAAATAGGCGCCGTACTGTCACTGTTTCTGGTGTAATTCTTGATTTTATTTGTGTTGCAGTCGAGATAGACTTGCGCTAACCATAAAACATCTCCAGTTGCCAGCATCTGCTGTATAAATGAGCGTCTTAACGCAGCACTCATAAGATTCGAAATATATATAAAAAAGAAAACAATTGTTGGTGATATATTTATTTAGCGTGATACCTCAGTATTTATTCACGACAGGTCTTTATTGATTTTCGTTTAAAAATTTAATTCTATAAAATTTTCAAAGATATCAATTATTAAAATAAAATAATTAATTAAATATACCTATAAGTCTAAAAAGGTTTTATAAATATCGTACGGCAGATTTTCTCTCGAAATTATTAATTATGTATTAGCCAAAACAATTGTTTGCAAATGTTTACGAATACTTCGAAATTGTGGACGAAAACGTAGCACAGAAACAAAACTCGAAAAAGTATTTCAGCAAACATGAATTAATAATTGAAGTCGTTCTTCGCTATTAAAACTATTACATACTACTTTATCTAGATTAGAACGGAATAATCTCCAGTGGTAAATATCCGAAGTTGCAAGTGCATGTTAAATAGATGACTGTGTTCCTAGTTTGACAGTTGAACTAACTCTCTTACTATTGCTATTTCAACAGGAATTCTCGCTGCTATAGTTAGCCGGTAGAAGTTGGGATGCGACGAGGCATTACACAATTAGGATTGATGCAGTAGGTACTGTTAATCCGCTTTGGACGTGGGCCGTAGTAAACCAACAATGAAACCTTTATATAGAGAATGTCAAGGTAGTATTTGTATATTCAATCTGTATTGTATTTGTACGGCATAACAGATTAGTCGCTCAAATTTAGTACGAGAATATCCTCCACCTTCTGTATCGGCTTAGCCTTCTTACAATTCTGGGTCATTCAAAAGAGGTGTGAAGAAGCACCTTGTAGGTCGGCGAGGCGAGGTTGGCTAGTGGCGGCTTTATCTCTCGCACAAGTTGTCTTTGCATTCGTACTCCCCTTCTGCTTACTATCAGGTGGAATGGAATAATTTTGTTGACCTTTTCATAAAAATACAGCGAATAAACAGTCAAAAATAAGCACAAATTATTTAGTTAATTATCTTTAGAGCTAACCCCGTAGATATCCCCAGGCATTCCACTACTACTGTGTGTTTGAATGTGATATCTTTAAAACGATCCTTGCTAGAGGCATGTTTATGGCATACATCACCACAGATACCACTCGCAGCATGATGCTGTATTTGTCAAAATAGGCCTTTAAAAAGTAGTCAAGCAGTTCTAGTGATTTACCAGGCTAGGGTAACAGAAAAGTTTTTGGTCTGTTGGTAGTGAACGTTTAGTGTATTCTAGACTCATGCATTGCCGATTATTCTAAAAAGTTCTAATTGGGTAATCACTGAAAGAAAAGTAAAATATGGCCCATCAGTCCAAAACTTCACGACGAGGTCTTTAGCTAATAATCTAAAAAGTATCCTTATTTTTTCTTATTTGTACCGTATTTTTATTCTGAGTACCAACCTCAGTTGAGGGTTGTGTAAGTCGCTGTAGCTTTTCAGCTTAAACGCCAATAATGCCAAAATCCTATATCTTCCACCAGATTAGTATTAATCACAGAATTCTATTTCGAAAGTTGGTCTAAAGTAAATCTAGCAACAAATCCGTCGACTAGTGCGGGCTGTCTGGCTAAGGTTATTGCTCCCATGAGTCACTACGCAACCTACATCGATTCATAGTTCCGTAGACTTCAGGACATCTAAGATTGTCTATTGTATAAAAGTTGGCGGGGGACCATTTTATAGCCCATCCGGCGTATAGTTTGTTTGAAAACTGTAGCGATTTCTTGTTTATTGTTGTGAATTGAGTTATTTGTAGGTGTCATAATTTTGCATGTAGGTATGCTAAATAGAAGTCCATAATACTTTTTCTTCTTATCGTGTAGTTAATCTGGTATAGGTTACTTTGTGTCAGAGTTTCATAAGTCGCCATTTCTGGCTTCTGATGTGAATTGTTTTTACGACTTGGTCATCCATACAAGTGCACAATTAGTAGTTTAATATCTGCGATCATTATGAAAAACGCACGACTTTGGCGTCATCGACCTATTCAACAAAAATACATCTCGTTTATAACTTTTATCAAAACCTTTGAAGCCTTCAAAAAAGTTCCTTATGTATGAAGCTTATTTTGAACTTGTGAGATAAAAGCCGTTGCGGTCTAGTAGTGTGGTCCAGCCACTGTTATCATACACTGTGGTTTGTATTAAGTTTGATCTCTGCGGATACCAAGTGCTTGGTTTGGTTGGAGTTTGTTTTAAATCCATCTGAATAGCTACCATCGTTTTTAAAGTTTGTTATAAGATTAGAATTAAGAATGTTGTGGAATTTCGACAGTTTCACAATTTAGCCAGTTCCTCAGTACCTAGTTAAGTGTTACGACTGAAGTTCGCTTGAATTTTCGGCTTTGTTCTTACTTATTGTCGGATAAGATGAGATTCCCTGTTAACTTAAAAAAAATCTTTCGATAAATAAGGTCGTCTACCGAAAGATTTGCCGATAATTTTAAAAAGTACCGGTAATTATTTATTTCACATTTGACCATTAGCGTGACTGGAATAGTCCAGTCACGCATAGGCGTGATTTCGTATAGGTTATTAATAATACAAAGCAATCACAACTGAAAACCTTAGAAATAAAACCACTCTATAAAGAACCTCATCATCTAAAGTTTAGATGATGATGATCTTTATAGAGTGGTTTTAATTTCTAATTTTGGAGAAACGTTTAGATTCTAATCGTTTCTCCAATAAAACACGTTCATTAAATTGTGAACAAAAAATATCCATTTATAAAATGAATGGCACGACAATGAAATAGGAGAGCTTGGACTTTTATTTAATTTGACTAGCTTTTATTTAATTTAACATTTAAAGAATAAGGTTGTACTTGTCATCAATATGCTAATTGAAATCATGGTGTCATTCGATCAAATAGAGAAATAACACCGATGGGAACAAAAACAAAGTTAATTCTCATATTCACTAAAATTGATATGTTTGTTGAAAAGAAAGTGTAGCAGATAGAAAATATCATTATAACGATCGCAAGAATTGATATCAATACAAATTAGATTGATACAACTGAGACTTAAGTTACAAAACATCTTGAAATGGTAATTTGTAAAATTTACATATATGTATACCGACCACAAATATAATTGAGGGCATGGCAGGCAAATCATGATTGACGTAATATATACATATTTACATCTTGAGAGACATTCGTTGTTGTAGAGTTATGGCAGCTTAATGTATGAAAAAAAGTAACTCATATTTTATTGTGTAGTTTGAGATTCGATTGTTATATCGAGATCACGCTGAGTTCGCAATAGTGCAACTTTATGAATATTTAGTAAGGGTATTTTTACAAATAAAATGGAAAAGAAATAAAATTCATTAAATTAATATTTAATAATTAATCAAACGAATATGAGAGGATGTTCCCAAAGCAATCATAATGATATCACTTTATCTAAAAGGTTTCCTGAAGGGAAAGAATTAGAACCAAGTAACCTATTTCATTAAATTTTAATAGTAACCACGTGACCTCTTTTTGTGGGGCACGCGGTACGCTTCTATCAAGGGTTCTTCGTTCTTCGAGTACGAAGTTCAAAGATGGCGCGAAATGTGGCGCATGCGTACTGTCACAAACAGCTGGTCGGCTTCCATGTTGGAATTGAATGTCATTTGTTTTTCCCAGTAGAATAATAATAATTATGAATTAGATACAGCTAAATAGCGTAGGAAAATCCGTAATATTATACATTTACCCTCCTACGAAAATAGTTTTCTAATTTACGAAACAATTCAATCACCGAGAAAAATAATATATGTAGTTAATGTCTAATACAGATTTAAGAAATGAATTTCTTAATTACAAATGAAACTTTTCTTCTCTATGACATTTCTGATTCTGATATTGAAACGACGGAAACAGATTTTACGTCAACACAAAGTTCATAGTAGGTTGAGTATATTCATTCTAGAATAATTTGAACCATAACTTTATCAAAATAATAACTATAAATGTCTACCTACTGATTTTACTTTAATTATTTCATTCTTATTCAGATTTCGTGTAAAGTGAATAGTAAAAAGTATTAATTTCCCAAATTAGTCTTAGCGTGATAAACAAACATTGATTCCACAAAATGCTGACTGTTATCAGACATTTATATAATTTTATTAAGTACTTAGTTTAGTTAAAAAAATTTAAACTACCTACGAATAGTGGTAAATATAAACTTTATAGTGAAAATGATGTGTACCTGTTTATTTATTTATTTTTAATTTGAATTGTAACTCGCTTGTACACTTCTATTGAGCTAATTTCTATAGTGTTACTTACGGGTGGTTGCTATGATTTCGTAGGATCAGCCTTCTTGAGAGCCTGTCCTCTTTTTTCGGCGAACTCTGCACTCAGTCTGTGAGCCTTCAATGTATTTGGTTTCGACATATTATCACTAACACCGACCGATGCCACTCACGAATTGACTTAAGAAAATAAACACCAAAAGCTTAAAATTTACAATTCGTTGTCACTATTAGACCTGGATACGTTTTTTTATCACAATAACGCTCTCTTATTGAAAATGCTTTCTTATCTAGAACACAAATAAATTAATAAATAGTAGCTATTGATCAAGTATTCGTATGCCGAGAGCTAGCACTCGTTTTGTTGAATGAACATTTGTGGTATCTTATTCTAAAACACTTATTTGTAACGATATATGTTTCGAGACGGAATTGGAATGCTTATTTGTTTTAAATTTTACTGTTTTATAAAGGAGAAATTGTTATGTATATACAGGTAAAGACGCGAAGTTACCACGCTTGTTAGGCTATGCCGTGAAGTTGGTAGCTTATATTGCGCATGCGTGAAAGGGTGGCCGTGAAGGGAGAGCACTCTTTTGTGAGCCAGACATGTGGAAAAAAGCATTGTGTGAACTGTACAAAAGGGTCAATTGACACTTCTATTCCCAATAGCTTAAAGTCGAGGTTTCTTTGAGTAGATGATAATTCGCTTTTTGATTCGGACTTTTCGGACCCTTATTTTATTCTCAATACAAATTCGGTTGGGGATTACATATCATCATCGTTTTGTGTTTTTTATATGGTGGCTTAGGAATTTGGGAGTAGCGGCTTAATAAAATGGTAATTTAATAAAAAATGCTACCTACCAAATACTTTAAAATTTACTTTCAAAATTATCTGGGTATGGACGATATTAATAGCGAGCTTTTTGTGATGAACTTATACCATAACCTGCTGTGAATTTGTCGCTTAAATAATAATACTTTGCATATAACAATAACGAAAAAAAAAATAATTAACTAAAGGCTCTTGACTAATGCAAGAAAATGACATGACAACAGAATACAATAAGTATAAAATATTTGCTTAAAGCAGTAACAAAGTTATACAATACCTCCTTTTTCCAAAGGTAGGTACCGAGTTCGATCCTCAGGGAGCTAAAGGAGGCTGATCTTATATGTATGAAAGCTGGATCACAGAAGCTGATTGTCACAAGGTGCATATTGTTCCTTAGACTGATACTAGTCTCAAACCCAAAGCACTTCTGTTGTGTCAGTAGCCTGAACGTAACTGTCTGTATTTGTATTCTGATGATGAACGCATCTGTATGTATTATCCTATATGTATGTCATGTGACAGATAGCTTAATGGCGCGCTAGGTAATGATATTGATTGATTGTAAGATTATTATTATAAAGAAGTACAGAATAAATAGTTTCAAGAAGTAATAGAAGTGTTTAATTATTACAAAAACTTAAAAATCTGGGTGTTCGACAAGTATTTAGATAAAATAAATTGTGAGGGGTGTTTTACTGACCAAAATCATAACTGTTTATTAAGTTTATCTTTAAAATAAAAAAAAAACTAATTATAATAAAGAAATGGTTATATTATAACTAAAATCACATAATTTCTGAAAACAGCATCAAATTCGGTGATCAAACCAAAAAAATAAGACTTGTAACTACTAAGTAACTCCGCGATCTTATATTTTACTTTAAAGAAAATAAAAATATTTTTAAAAATGGAGAAATAAAAATTTTGTTATAAAAATTAAAATTGTTTTGAGGCCGGTCCCAAATACAAGTGATAACGTTTATTCCAAATATTTAAGTTGGCACCAACTAAAAAAAAACATTTAGATTTTTATAAACAAAATTTTTATTTCTCCGTTTTTAGTTTCGAAGGCGGTTTTATTTTTCGTCATCATCATCACTCATCATCATTACAGCCGAAAAACAGTTGGACTAGGCTTAGGGGACCAGGGATCTCCAAACCGGTCGGTCCTGCGCTGCCCACATTCAGCGGCTTCCCGCGACCTTTTATTTTCCATTTTATTTTTATTTAAAAATAATTTATTTTTGCTTTGTTAGTGTTTTAAGTATATGAAGTGTTAAGTAGAGTTAGATAGTTATAATAATCGGTTCACAATTCAAAGTTATTATTAATTAAAGTTAAGACAGGATTTTTGTCGTTTTTTTTTCAGAATAACAAAAAAACCTCAAGGTCTAAAGCTATAAAATTTTCACGAAACTATTTTGAGACTTTGATCTTTAATACAAAAACAGAATAATTGAAATTGGGTAACAACTTTATTTATATATCGACGCATAAAGTTGAAATAGTTAGAAAAAAATCATATTGTGACTGCGTATATACGTATATGCGTACGCATAATACGCATCTATAAAGTTTAAGTGAAAATTGACCGTTTAAAGTGGGTCAAAATTGCGTACAAAGGAGTCGGTTACAAACGTATGTTTGTAACCGACTCCTTTTGTAAGCAAGCAAACATACAGGTGAAGCTTATAGTTAAAAAAAATCAATAGTTTTCTCGTTTACTGTATTTTCTGAGTGTGTTATGGAGGCGCGGGATACTCCACTGACCCAGCACTTATCATCGCCTTAACAGCATTGTAACACAAATGTTTACTCCCCAGGTGATCGAAACCTGGACTTCTGGATCTATTTCCGGTGGACGCACCACTACACTGCGGAGTTGTTGACCTCTAAATGAGGCAGGTGGTTAATTAGACTTGTGAATGTGACAGCTGACACATGTGTGTGAGTATGAATTTGGTATGTGCGCGTTAACTTACGGACTACAATGGACAGTATTTATGTGCTATTCACACTCGGCATATGTGACACTTCAGAAAAGTATATGATTGAAGTTGATACCAAATTATATTATATAGAAAACTGAAAAACATGGAAAAAATTCAAAATTCAAAAATTAAAAACAATATTTCAGAAAAGTAGCAAAAGTGATTTCAGAAGCATCAGACGTTTATATTGGTTAGTCAGTTTCCGAAACGGGACCCACGAAAACCACGAAAACGATACCCAACCCATATCGATATTCTATTAAAAACTTTTACTTATGCGTCAAAAACTGTTTTGGTGACGCTTTTTCATTTCATTGTCAAAGACTTTTTGGTGTCGCTTTTCCGTTTCATCAAATTTTCAAACAACAACAATTCTAAAGAACATTTCAATAATACACCATTTTTAACATATCAACCGAGAGACGCCCACTGTTGGACATATGCTTCCCCCAAGGATCTTGAATCCGATCAATTCTGAACAGCCCGCATCTTACTAGAACGTCGAATGCAAAAGCAATATATTTTGTATTGGATTACATTAACAAGTGTCAAATTAACAAAAGAACGTTTATTAACACACTTACAACTTACGTTTATTAACACGTTTATTTTTTCCTACCTGATTTCATTTTAAGGCAAGACCGAACGAAGGTTACCTATACCTATTATAACAGTTCTCACCGTCTGAACAACTGGCTCTGTCTGGTAGAATAATGAGAAGTATTTAAGGAGTTCATCATCATATCATCCTTTTGAATAGGACCCACCGCTGGGACACAAGACCTCTCCTTGTTATCGAAGGAGGCTTAGGCAGTATTCCACCACGCTTGTCTGTGGATGCGGATATAAGAACGGAGTATAAGGTGGTCGATACCCCTTTGCTGATCCATTAGTCGCCTTCTACGACGCCCATTGGAGGATATGGGTGATGCTATTCTACTCTGCCGGCATCACACGGCCCCTTTTAAGGAGTTATCCCTAAATAATAGTGTCTATACATAATTTGTTTATTAAAAGACATCAACGCAACACATTCTTTTTTCACTGCTGCTCAAGTCAAGCTACACGATCTAAGCAATCAGTTCCTTTCGCATATAAAATTACTTCAGCATTCTTTTTGTCCTTTTGAAAGATGATTTTACTAATGAGTTGGAAGACACTTCTTTGTTTTAGAAATAAAGTTTGAAACGAAGTTTTTCTTTTGCACAATTTGCAATTGGATGTTCTCCTATTTTTATAGTGGTCGCGAAGGGTAATAAGCAAATATATTTGCTTGACCAGACCCTTGCTAGAACATTGTCTTAACCAAACTGACTTTTTTACTTCGACAGCAAACACGTAAGTTCCTTTACTTTGATAAGACTGTACCTTGGGTCAGGAAACTATTGCTCGATAGTCCAATAACTCATTAATTATAATTACATGTTTAAAAATTTTATTCAAATAATAATTAAGGTTTTGCATAGATCGTATTAAATATGCATGAAATGAAAGACTATTAACAACATTGAGAAAAAAGCTGTAAGTATTTTCGCATTTTTCAAATCTTGTATGTAATATTAGAAGCAAAATATCGTATGTTTAATAAAGTGGCTACATTTAAAATATCTCCTAAGACAACTGAGTAAGGTTGAAACTTGTCGACTGCACATTTAAAAATTCCAAGCACTCCATCATAAGAAAAATAAAATAACAAACGGAAAAATATTTTTAAATTGAAATGAAGATATTCTCTGGGTGAGTCATAATCGTGCAATCGAGAAAATCAATAGCGAGGATCCCGGCGCGATCATCGTGCACTTGTGTGCATAGCTCTCTGAGAGAGTGGACGGTCAGCAACACAACAGCTTACTAAATAAAATTATGAAATTTGTTACGGATTATTTTATTTGGAACGTATTAAATGTATTATGCAAGAATGTGAAGGAGATCGATAGTGATGCGATCGTACTGTCTGCACAACATTTGCAAAAGCTCACAAAAGATAAGTAAATAATTTTTCGATGGGGAACCTAGAGATCTATTATGTTGCAATGTTGATAGATCGTACGATCAACAAAATAAATCTGCAAATGCTCTCAGTTATTAGGTAAATATTTACGATGTGATGTTAAAAATTTTTTAGTATGATTATTTTCTGTTCTTTGGTATGGTTGTCCGTCCGTTTCATTAAGCTAGAGATCCCACTTGTTGTGGAAAGACGATATTCCTATAAACTGAGTCCTGCCTGACTGTATCAAATTAATCGGTTATATCACACAAAAAGTAGAGAACATTTTTTATTTTAAAATTTTCTTAGGTGTGCAATATTCTCTCTACATAATAAGCTAATTATTGTTGCACATAAATGGCTAGGCATTCACTTATTTTATTTACCAGGCAATTCTATTGCAAAAAATATTAAAAACTGTTTTATACGAGTAGAAGATTTTCTTACAGTTCAATTATTTTAATGATTTCCAAAATGTTCACTGAATATTTTAAGATATTTTTCTCCTTCTATTTAATCTTTTCTTCCATCTGTACGCGAACCCCATGCCATTTCACCCCGCATTAGCTCCTCAGTTGTCATCGAGTATCCAGCAAATGTTCCACCATGGGGTGTATATTAAGTGCTTCCAGCTAGACGTGATCGCTTATTGTTTTTTAACTTTCAAATTAAATAGGAAAGAATTTAATATATCACAATATAAAGAGATTCGTGAAATTAACGATGTCATTAGATCGAATTATTTTTACTTGAGCCAAAGTGCTTCTAGCTAGTCACGTTTGCTTATTGTTTTTTAAAAATTAAATTCAATAGGAAAGAATTTAATGTCTATACTAATATCATAAAGCTGAAGAGTTTGTTTGGTTGAACGCGCAGTTAATCTCAGGAACTATACTGAGTCAAATTGAAAGAATACTTTTGTGTTTGATAGTTCATTTATCGAGGAAGGGTAAGCTGTATTTGTTTAAAAAAACTCTAAAAAAGTATTTAGAATTTAAATATATTCGTGAATTTAATGATGTTGCTAGATCGAATTCTTTTAATTTTACCGACGACATACCAAATATCATTTTGTATAGGTATGTCGCTTTCGTGCTCATCTTCGTGCAAAAATGCAGCAGTTTGTTAAAATTTGATATTGTGAATTAAGATTTTGAACCTTATAACTAAACGAACATATGAGTGTAAAAATTGACGTGTAATTCGAACACCGTAATTGGATCCAAAGATAATTTCGGTGGTCGAATTACTAGATTAGGGAGGCAGGCGGTTTGTAGCCTTCCGCAGTTAACAGCAGCCCATTAACAATGAAAGTTACCGGAAAAATTATAATTGTTTTCGTCTACAATATAGATTGTAGACGAAAACAAAAACTTGGGGTACTGGTAGAAGAAAAATGAATAATTACCCAAAAATATAATTTATTCATTACAAGTCGGTTAAAAGCGCAGAGTTTTGTTAGAGTAATAAAAAGCAAATAATTCTTGATTAAAAGTGCGAATGCGACACAAAACTCAGTAACGACGTAATTTGGCAACACTTTAATGCGACATTTTAATTAATTTATGGCCGGACTTAATTAATTAGCACTCACAGATTAATTAATTTATAGGATTTCGCCCTCGCTCGAACTTTGAATATTGTGGTTGTTTTTCATAACCGTAAACTAGGTAGGTGCTGTCACGGGTCGTGTCTGTTAAGCTCTAATGAAAGTCTCAAATAAAGGACTCGGAATAAGAAATACATATGTACATAATAAATAAATAAATGTACCTAGACTACCTTTTTTTTTTCGATGGAAAATCATTTACGGACCGTACCGCACTGTGGGCTAGACAGTGCGGCGTGTGTGGGGTACTAAAAACCATCGGCACCCTCAAAGCCCTTTGTGGGGACGTTTCAGGAACGGCGCACGGTGTACGTCTCGACTCCGAAAAGCCTCCGGGCTGCCCGACCTTATAGCAGGCCGGGCTGCGCCTGAGAGGGATTACCCTAGGGCACTAGGGTAATCCCCAGACGGGGGACCTCCGATACGCACATGAATCGCGATCAGATTCATACTAGTAGTTTATTTTTCACAAAAAGAGAAAGTAATGTAATGAGGCCGCGGTCGTGCATTCTTAGTGACGATCACGAAAGTCAAGCAACCAAATGCGCGGTCGGTATTCGGATGGGTGACCGAAAATTTTTCATATCGATAGTTACGGCTGTTTTATATTATTATCACTAATTTATGGTGTGGTAAAAGATCGAGTATTGGCGGCTCATTAACCTCCTTTGTCCTAGTAAGTACTAACAACGTAAGATTGAGCTCTGGCATTAAAAAAAATAAGTATAAAAATTACTTATTAATGTTTTTCTTATGTTTTAATAGTGTTCTAAATATTTGCGAATGCACAAAATTATTCTACCTATCTATATAGTCAGCAAAAGCGTTGGTATTATTTGAAACCCGACTTAAATCGCTTTTCTTCTCTCGCTCAATGAACAAATTCCGCACAAAAACTTGGAACAATATTAATTGCCTCCTTTATTTTACTTCAGTGCCAGCTATTTATAATCTTAGTAACGGTGCTCGCTTGACGAAGGTCGCTGTCAAACTAAACCTTATAGCCTGACTGCTAGGATTAATGAAACCTTTTTGCTGACGCTCCTGACTTGCACAATTGCAAGGAGCTTCAATCTGAAGAGGAAAGCCTTTTTGGAAAAACAAACCCAAATTGTAGAGTCAGCTTTGCAAAAACATGCAAGATTTTGTATTTTTCGATCGCTTTTTGTTTTTATAGAACATTACATTGGTAGAGGAAATGTAACAATGCACGTAGCAAAAAGAGGAGAATGGGTAATTAAGTGGAAAAATAGATTATTTGCCTAGCGTGTTTTTTTTTTATTAGATTTAATGTTAAAAGTCCTTTACAAATTTAATTAAGTATAATAAAATAATATTTAAGAAGATTTTAATTAACTACCAAGGAAAGAAAATATTCCAAATATCGTTATTTTTCTTTACCTATTTAAAACATAAAATTTCAATTACCTTGTCCTCCGCTTCCTCGGCTCGCCCCTCGGCTTCCAGAACTCGTTGCTCGAGCTCTGAGAGCTGAAACAAAGAAAAAAGTAAAACATTTAAAAAGCTGAACACAATTTGAGATAGTACAAACTCCTTGAAGAATTATTCAAGAACGAGCCTTCTAGCGCCATCTAGTAAAAACACGAAAAACATAGCGCGGTAAGAACTCCCTACAAGAACCACGCAATTAGCATGCTTTTCGAAGCACGTAGCTCCACAACCACCCGACAGATGGCGTTGTCCCGCCGCGCATACTTTATTGAACCACGTGGGTCGCAGGGCAGTCAACCTATAAGTACTATGAATACATACGCAGTTACTTATCAGAGAGGCTGTAGAAAAGGTATTATTGTTATGTAAGAGAGTATTCGTGCGGTTTCAGAGGCGCGGGGAGGCGAATCGGATCGTGAAAGGGTGTATGCCACTTGCAAATGTTACAGCAGTGATATACGTGCGTGAAAACAGGACTAAGATTGTATACACATTTAAGAGATATCTACCTGATTTCCGTTTCCTTTAATTTCTTAATGATATCTGACTGTCAGAAGCATTTAAGTAGTTGTTTTACTAATGTAAAGGAGTTTCTCCCGAGTTCTTGTTGTAAAAACACGTGTTGAGAGACTCCATTTTTAACCTCAATCAACCGTAAAATTTTGTTACTTTAGTTGCATTTTCACTTGACATTCGCAAAATGCGTACGCTTAATGCGATGCGACGCCACTAATTAAGAATAGAATAGAATAGATACTAATGTAAACTAATGACTCTATATAATTTTGGGTATAATAAATAATAATTTAAATCTGAACTTAAATGAGATATTAAAATTTGCATCGGAAGTTAACGACATTTCGAACTCGATGAACATAGATTTATAATTAGAATATTATAAATCTATCTTCTACTTCTACTTAAATGTAGAACTAAGAAGTTTTATGAGTGGCATTGACCACAGACGATCAAAATTCAAACTAAAGGGTTTGAAACCCAATGGGTCCGCTTTCAAAAGAGGGAATAAATAAATGTGCAGGATTTTTATTTTACCCTTGCTTTGAAGATCGGATTGCTGCAAATACATGTTGATGAGAGGAAATACGCTAACACTGAGGGATAAGCTCCAATATTATTCCAGTTTACTTTGATAATATAAAACCCTTTCTTTCCTTATTGCTTTAGATTTAGACTGGCTAACATGGGAACGATTTTATCAGTGGTACAATCGGCAATACGTTAGATAAGCCACATGGTGATTTGTGACAAGATACATTTTTAAAGTGTTCAGATTGGATAGACGTCTTAATTTTAAATTACTCTACAGTCTACAAACATTTTTAATTTAACTTATTATTTATAATGATTTTGGAGTGTAATATGTATCCTAGCTTGTTTGTTAGTTCACAGAAGGTTTAAGTAGTTATATTTGGGTTTGTTGCTCCTTTTATGTAAGCGACAGGCCGGCAACGTATAGGCACCATTGTTGTCGATACTGCCAGGTGTGGCTTTACGTATGTATTACCAAATGTTATCTAAGACTCTGCTCAAGCCCTTTTCGGATTATTAACGTGATTGTATTAAGTGTATATATACTAGGTGGTAGACCCATATGTAGGGTCGTCTGGGTAGGTACCACCGCCTTACTTATTTCTGCCCTGAAGCAGTTCGCTGTGTTTCGGATTGAAGGGAAAGGTAGCCAGTGTAATTACTGGGCATGGAGGGCATATCATCTTAGTCCCCAGGATGGCAAACGCACTTGCGGTGTTAAGTGATTTACACTTAATATTGCAAGTGTCTGTAGGCGGCGGTTGTTTTTTTTATGTTACAAGATGGCAAACAAGCTTGGGGCCCACCTAATACCACTTAGTATTAGGTGGGCCCCAAGCTTGTTTGCCATCTTGTAACATAAAAAAAAACAAAATGTGTTAGTCTTTATGTCCCAGGGATATGATAATAACAGAGAAATGATGAAATCCCTAAGTGATTCGATTAAATCACAGAAGATGTTAAAATAACACGATCCATAGTCGATTCTATCAATATTAGTGTGAATATTCGAATGGAGATCACTTATTATTGGTAAGTTTGGGTTAAACGGAGTAGATTCTATGTAAAAGACATTAGTAAAAACGACAATGGACTCCGATTAATGGGTAAATGAAAATTTAATGGCGATTTAAGCTATCAAATTAGTTGACCCTTGGCAATATCTCGTAACTATTAACCTATACTTAATGCAATTGGTAGACACCGACCCATGGGTTAATAGACGCCATTTAATGTTTGAATACAAATGAAGACTAATTACCACGTTTCAATTAAACCACTATAAAGAGAAGGGTACAGCTGTACCCGTAGTGTAACTTTTTTCGTCTAAAATATGTAACTATTATATGTTGCGTAAAGAGCTCGATTTGTAGAGGGAACGTGAATAGCGCCCCTAGCGGAAAGAAGCGTAAACATGTTTCCCATACAAATTAAGCTCTTAATGCAACTACAATTGTTACGTACATTATACTAAAAACTTACACTACGGGTACTGACCTCTCGATAAAGAATCGCTCGCTGATGAAGTTATTTCCACCTTAAAGAAGACCGTAGTCTAATCTAATATAAATACTTCTTCTTTTACCACTGATCACGCTATTTATAAGCGTAAAAACCTAAACTAAATTGTTACCGTTTTCATAAGTATAGACATAAAATGTATGAAAGCGAAAGCGTTTTGGGTTTGTGGTATATATGGCTTAGTCTGTTAATCTTTTACAAGAACGAGTTTCTTTTATAGCCTATTGGTTCGTCCATGGCTGCTCTCAGACCACATGCCCAATAAAGTGTTCTTCTTCGTGAATAAGCCGACAGGACTAGAATGGGTCTCCTGGGAATGGTTTATTTAGACAAGGCCAGAGCACTACAGGCTCTTCAAGACCAACGAATATGAGCGGCATGAGCAATACGAAAAGGGGAGACGCAAAAGATGCCGTTGGGTCGAAGTGCGTGTACGATGGTGTCCGTACTAATGACCTGCTTAAAGTTTGCAACGGAACGCAAGCGCGCGGGAATCGCGCACCTAGGGGAACAACTTCATGTCGGTCGGTGAGCTTAATATTAGCTGCGCCCTCTACGGAGCTCTTGTTCGAGGCGTCGCCGAGTGTACGCGTGTTAGGAATAGAGAGAGAAGCCTCGGTAGTTGTAGCATTGTTTATTTATCAATTTTTCAAAGTCAACATCGTCATCTGACAAGTGACATTACGTTCCGTTTCGCATTAAGTTTGACATTTAGGCAAAGTGATAAATTCTATACCCAGCGACTTATAAAAAAAAAAAAAAAAAAAAAGAAATAGTTCAGACGAAAGTTTCTTGTCTTGGTAAGTTGTATCATGTTTCAGTTCGATATGAGAGATTATGGTCGTCTTTATGGAATTT
Organism: Elophila nymphaeata; assembly: GCA_955850985.1. Taxonomy (NCBI): domain Eukaryota; kingdom Metazoa; phylum Arthropoda; class Insecta; order Lepidoptera; family Crambidae; genus Elophila; species Elophila nymphaeata. Next base: position 6,520,488 of record OY039080.1, on the reverse strand, counting down.
TTACACTTTGTTTTTGAATTGGGGCGCGTTAGAGCGTTTTCTATAGTCTCGTCATTATTTAGGTGACGTTAGGCTTACGGGGATCATATTAGTTGTTCAAAATTCATTCAAAGTAGTTATTCGCAAAAATTCGTATTGACAAGAATTTTTCGTTCATTCGGATGTATGGACTCACTTTCCTTTGCCTCAGACGTTAAAAAAAACCATAGGTAGGCCGACTAATCAGGGACGTTTGTTTTTGCTTGTCAGATTATTCATTCGCATTTCGAATTTCAAATTCAAGGCTGAATTTATTTTTGAGGAACATTAAAAATCTTCGTGATAATAACATATGCGAGGATTATATTAACGAAGGAGAACTATTTTCTAATTTCGAAGGAGGATAATTCCGTATTTACATAATATCCTGGAACGGATAAATAACCGTTAAGGAGTTAATAATTCACCCGAAAGGTAACTATAAAACTCTTATCGTTTTTCAATTATTCTGAAAGTTAAAAGTAAATTCTGTGATTGCCTTGATTTTGTGTTACAGTAAATTAGTAAATTCGGTTGTAAAAAACCGCCTCATCTTGTAAAAATTGCCTGACTACCTACTAAGGTAATTATATTTTGTCAGGTTCGAAATTTTAGGCAATGAATGATCTATTTGTTTAAATTATGAATAATTCACATCTCGAGAGATCATATTCTAAGTACTGTTGGTCGGGTTTCGTAATTGCTCAAAGATTTGCCGTTGTTTTATATTAGTTTTTGGACAAGTTGTGGTTCCAACTCCCTCTTGGGGTTTTATAATGAGTAGTGTAACATTTATTGATGTTGTTTTATTATGACACATCTTCAGGGTCGTCGGTACGGGTTTAGAGACCCAAATTTCCATTACAAATATAGTCGCCTGGTAGAGAGACCTGCGCAAAACCAGAGTTTGGAGTTGTGAGATCAATTTGGAAAAGTGACCGGTGAACTACAATATATAGAGAGAGCTAACTAGTGGCTGATCTATCAGAGCCAAGACACAACGCACTGATCCAGGTACACTACACTAACCAAACGGTAGCGGCTGACTGTCGAAGAGTTCTACAAATACTCTGCAGAAGGTTGTCTCATAACGCGTTTACTAATAATTTATACATAGTAATACCCAAATTCCACTCGTTAACGATCAGAGCAGACTCCAGGACCCCACCTTTCATTATTTTTATGGTTGTATTTGACTATTAGATATATAAGTTAGAAGGTCTAAATTGTGTAAAATCTAACTTGTGTAAACTAGGTATTTTCAAGGAAGAGAATTCTCACAAAGGTATATTATTTGGAATATGTAAATTGTAAGTAAATAACTTTTCTAGTGCAACAAACAGAATATTGTCCACCCTAAATAAACATTGTACTGCCAAACCATCAAATTGTTGTTTCACTTCATATATACCCTTTTAGGAAAGGAAAATACAACCAGTTGAAATCTAGTATTACATGGCGCCCGAACATTAGGAGAGGAGGTTCTGTTATTTTTTTTTAATTCTTGATCTGGTTATATTCGCTCAGAGGAGGCTGATCGTTGACGGTGTGAGTTTGGGGTTTTTTTTTCTTGTTTTAATTTGTGCCAAAGGTGGCAATATATAAACTTTAATATTGTTTGTTCTCCAGTTAACTATTGTATATTTAGGTATTTTTGCATTCATGTACATGGAGTTATGTAAGCTATGATCGATTTTGGAGTGGTTTTTTTATTTTTATGGGTTTTTTTTACATGTTTGAATGCTAATAAGATAATATTTTCATACCACTCACAAAGTGTTTGAAAATATAAATATATGTAAAATTGCAGTTTATTTTTTGAGCTTGAACCAAATATTACACTTATTTTTTATTTTTTTAACTCTAATCTTTGCAAATACATACCTATATCATTTTTTATTCTCCAAATTATTACTATACACATTTTTAGGAAAAGTCATACTACCTATTTGTTTTCATAAAGTTGAAACATGGAACAACGACCTATTACATTTAATTTACTACTTAAAGATGAACTTGAATATGAAGTTAGAATTAGGGGTGCAAAACCTGCAGATACAGTAACTGCTTTGAAGGCACAGATTCGTTCTCTCAATAAGGACTTACCCTCTGATGAGATATTGGAGTGTGATTTGGATGTAGTTTCTGAGCTAAGAATTGTTCATAAAAAATTTGAGGATTTGGACAGGCTTATTTCAATATCTTCATCAAAGGCAGGTTCCCTCAAGTCTTTGAATAGAATTCAGACATTGGCTCACCACTTGTTTCACAGAATTGGTCGGCTTGATGTAGAGGAGGAAGTTGACAGCGACTTCTCCACTATGCTTGATACCTACCAAAAGCGTTTGGAAAGCGTTTTGGTAAGGATTGATAATATAATGCACACATTCATAAGTAGCTTAGCACAGGAGAAAGTTGGAGAACATTCCATTAGCAAGCCACAAGATATTGCTAGCCAAAACTTGGTAGGGGACGCGGCAGTCCATAAGCTTGGTTTGAAATTCGATGGCAAATCATGCGTTAAGGCTTTCTTACAACGCTTGGAAGAGCTTTGTTTATCTAGGGGTGTATCTGAAACAAAACTTTTCTATTCAGCCTCTGAGTTGTTTTCCAATGAAGCTCTATTTTGGTATAGGGGTGTCAAATCGGATGTTCATGATTGGGTAGGATTAAAATCTTTGTTACTACAGGAATACTTACCTTCTGATTATGACCATAGGTTATTGCAGGAGATTCGTTCTAGAACTCAAGGATCTGATGAGAGTATTATTAATTATCTCAGTATTATGCAAAATTATTTCAGTCGCTTGGCAAGACCTATATCTGAGGAAGAAAGGTTGAATATTGTTTTATTTAATATAAGGCCATTTTACACAGCCCAGTTAGCATTGAGTCCTGTAGAATCTTGGGCAGAGCTGAAAATGAAGTGTAGGCTGCTGGAGGGGGCACAGGAGAGATGTAAACACTTCAGTGAGCCCGCTAGCTTATCATCTTTAGCACCTGACTTGTGCTATAGAAATAAACAAAAAGTTACACCACAGCAGAGGGTCTCTGCGGTTCAGCCCATACGGGGTGATTTCTGTGTCCGTTGTAGGGTAAATGGTCACAGTTTAAGGAATTGCAGGGCACCTTTTGTTGTAATTTGCTATAGGTGTGGTAGGAAGGATGTCACTGCTAGGAACTGTCCAAATTGTAATTCTAATAAACCTACTTTTAACAATGTTTCAAAAAACTTGGAACAGTGAACTGGCGAAACTCTAATAATAATAAAAATTGGTCTAAATATAATACTAGAATATTTTATTCTAAGAATAAACACAACTATAATATTAATACAATAAAGTCTAAATGTCTTTCGCCAGTTCACTCTATGCATAAGGATGTGCGTCCATATTTGAAAGTGAATATTTATGATTTGGGATTCAGAGGGTTATTGGATTCCGGTTCTGAAATATCAATTATAGGCAGAGATGCAGTAAAGCATTTTATTAATTTTGCCAATTTACATACTTCACATAACCTGCAATTTATTAAAACTGCTAATGGCTCATCGTCTCCTGTAACTGGTTACATGTATTTGCCGGTAACAGTTGATGAGAAAACGTGTGTAGTTAAATTCTTTGTAGTACCTGGAGTCTCCACAGAGTTGCTTTTCGGTTTAAACTTCTGGAGGGAGTTTAACATTGCTCCCGACGTATTGTCACTCTTGAAAGGTAGCGAATTTTTACATGTAAATGATCAGGTACACACGGTCATAACAGCTGATAGGGCTTTGCATGACTTTGACTCTCTATCTGAAGAAGAGCGTAGCCAGGCCAGTGTTGTCATCTCTCAGTTGGAAGAAATTTCCGCGGAGGTGAAGGGTTTGGGCAGGACACATTTAGTTAGTCACAAAATAGACACTGGTGACCATGCTCCAATAAAGCAGCGCTATTATGTTGTTTCTCCAGCAAAGCTGACATTGATGAATGAGCACTTAGATCAAATGCTGAAGGATGATGTGGTGGAGCCTAGCAGCAGTGCTTGGAATAACCCGGTCACATTAGCAATGAAAGCAGATGGTTCTTCTCGCTTCTGCTTGGATAGTCGTAAGCTGAATGCCATATCAAAGCATGACGCATATCCAATGCCTTACATAAGCCATATTTTGGATCAGCTTGGAGAGGCGAAGTACCTCTCTTCGATCGATTTAAAATCAGCATACTTTCAGGTTCCCCTCGATGTAGAATCCAGGGAAAAGACAGCTTTCACCGTTCCGGGGAGAGGTCTCTATCATTTTAAGGTTATGAGCTTTGGTCTTGCTTCGGCGCCAGCTACGCAACAGCGTTTGATGGATCGTTTGTTCGGTCCTGAGTTTACTGGTCCTGGTAATGATCCAAATGGTGGCAATAGTGGTAAAGTGTTCATATACCTTGATGACCTAATTATTTGCAGTAGCAATTTCCAGGCACATCTGGAGTTGCTGAAGAAGGTGAAGGACCGATTGAGTCAAGCTAACCTCACCATAAACATGGGAAAGTGTCAGTTCTTCAGAAAACAGCTCAAATATCTAGGCCATGTAATTGACGAACATGGTCTGCGCACGGATCCTGATAAGGTGAAGGCCATAGTAGATTTTCCCACCCCCACATGTAGAAAAGAGGTGAAACGCTTCTTAGGAACCGCCTCATATTATAGAAGGTTTGTGGTGAACTTCAGTGCTAGGGCAGGGCCGTTGAACGCTTTTACGTCGACTCGTAAGGGTGCTCCGCCGTTCAAATGGTCAGTTGAGGCAGACAGGGCGTTCAACGATTTAAAAATAGCGTTGACCACTGCTCCCGTGTTGGCATGTCCCGATTTTTCTAAGGAATTTACTGTTCACTGCGACGCATCTGATTTTGGCGTGGGTGGTTCTTTGACACAGACCATAGATAATGTAGAGCATCCGATAGCATATTGTAGTCGTTCATTAACAGCGTCGGAACGTAATTATTCTGCCACTGAACGAGAGGCTTTAGCAGTGGTTCATGTGGTGGAGCATTTTCGTGCGTATTTGGATAATGGCCGTCCGTTTCGTATTATTACGGACCACGCTAGCTTGAAATGGTTTCTAAATCTTAAAAATCCAACTGGCCGTCTGGCTCGTTGGGGCTGCAGGCTGTCACAATATAATTTTACAATTGAACACCGCAGTGGCTCAAAGAATATTGTACCAGATGCACTTTCCCGTGCGGTCCCAGTAGCACCCGTAAACATAATCTCCACTAACGACGCGTGGTATAATAACATTGTGAAGCGTTGTACGGAGAGGCCGCGAGCGTGTCCGAATTTTCAATTGGTAGATGGTAGGTTGATGCGTTTTACAAAGAGCACTAGTAAACTCTGTGGGGATTTCCAATGGAAAGAGGTGGTACCGATGGATTTTAGGGGGGATGTAATGTTACAAAATCATTCTGTACCAACTGCCGCACATTTGGGAGTGGCAAAAACTTATAAACGTTTAAAGTTAAGATATTTTTGGCCCGGTATGTATAAAGATACCGTGGATTTTATTAAGAAGTGTACCGTTTGCAATGCTTATAAACACAGCTCACTGGCAACGCCTGGCTTTATGGGTGAACCTAAAGTTTGTTGCCGGCCATTCCAGTGCATCAGCATAGATTTGGTTGGTCCACTGCCGATGTCCCGTCAGCAAAATATATATCTCCTTGTCGTGGTGTGTGTGTTCAGTAAATATTGTTTAATGTTTCCATTACGTAGGGCGACGGGTAAAGTCATTGCGCAACGTCTAGAGGACCATGTATTCCTGGTACACGGCATCCCTCAAACCGTAATGTCCGACAACGGTTCGCAATTTGTTAGTCGTGAGATAAGAGCGTTATATGAGAGGTATAATATTCCACAGGTCCACTTAGGACCTGTGTACTGCCCTCAGGTGAATACGGTGGAGCGTTATAACCGTACAGTGATCACGGCGGTTGCGTCATTCGTGGAGAACGATCATAGAACGTGGGACGTCAATATACACAAAATACAGTTCGCAATGAATACGTCAGTGAATGAAGCGACTTCGTACACTCCGTTCATGCTCGTTCACGGTAGGGAGGCCGTTGCGGATGGCAATATTTATAGTGAATTCACGGACATCGAAGAGTTAGTCGTGCAGCCTCGGGAGGCATATCTAAGTAATCTGGGTCATCTCAAGGACGTCTTCGTTAACGTAAAAACATCCCTTCGCAAGGCCCATGAGCATAACGTTCACTACTATAATAAAAAACGGCGTGACATATCCTATAACGTAGGGGATAAAATTTGGAAACGAACTTACAAACAAAGTGTTGCAAACCGGTATTTTTCAGCAAAGTTGGCTCCTAAGTATGAGCTGTGCAAAATAATTAGAAAACTCTCTCCTTTGGTATATGAACTTGAAGACGAGAATGGCAAGTTCATAGGCAAGTGGCATATTAAAGATTTTAAAATTGTAGATGTTGCATCAGATGTGTGAAGTCAGCGGTTTAACCGTATAACTAAGTTACAAATTTATGTTTTGTTTTTTTTTTTCATTTTTCTTAGCTGTTTAATTACCTGCCTACTTATTTAGCTTGGTAGATTTTCCATCACCGTGGGTTGACGGTCGAAGAATATCCACCCCGCCGTACTTCCTGGCGTGTCGTAGAAGCCGACTGTAGGGTTTGCTCTATTAAGATCAGATGGGGCCGGTGGTGCCTGCCTGTTGCCTCAGTTTTTCGTTTTTTCCCTTTCTCCTTAGTTTGACGTTTGTAGCGATGATGTGCTTGGTAAAACTAAAGTAATGGAGTTTAGTTTACTTAAGCATATAATATTATTTAAATCTGATCATTTATTTAAATACAAGGGGAAAAAATTTAAGAGGGGCTGAGGTATTAGGGCAGGCATTGTCGTAATTGAGTGTGAAATGTTGGTAAGCTAACAACACCATCTAGTAAGCGCATTTCATTCATCACTATCGGAGCAGGGGGAAAGGTTATTGGGTAGCTATTGCCATCTAGCGACATAGTTACACATTTTATTGTGCCAAGAAGCATTGAGTAGATAGATAGCACATTATCATTTTTTTTTTCTATTTTTTTTTAATTTGATGATTTTACTTAAGTGAAGATGCTTAATTTTTTTGTTTTAAGGTACTTTTTTTATTTAAACTAGAGCATAACTTGATTAAACTCAATTAAAAGTAGGTTTAATTTTTTTTTAATAAAATCAAGAATCTATACGTGTCTGTGATTTTGTTTTTTGATAACTGTGAAAGCAAAGAAGTTTCACGGTTGCATCCATGATGTCCCATTAGACTTGATGTATTTTTCACTAACATGAAATACCTTGAGTTAGTTATTTCAATAAAATAGGAAGGGATTGTGCGTTGGAAGATCTTTCTTTATATTTGTTTTAATTTAGTATTTTGTGCAGAGGTAACTTAGTTTTTTTGTGTGGTTTGGTTTGGTCAGTTGTCTGAGTAGGTATAGTGTTGGGTGTTGACGTGGGCGTCAAACGCGAATTCACTACGTGAATTCTTACCCGGGTAGGGGGATATTGTAGCATTGTTTATTTATGAATTTTTCAAAGTCAACATCGTCATCTGACAAGTGACATTACGTTCCGTTTCGCATTAAGTTTGACATTTAGGCAAAGTGATAAATTCTATACCCAGCGACTTATAAAAAAAAAAAAAAAAAGAAATAGTTCAGACGAAAGTTTCTTGTCTTGGTAAGTTGTATCATGTTTCAGTTCGATATGAGAGATTATGGTCGTCTTTATGGAATTTTTACACTTTGTTTTTGAATTGGGGCGCGTTAGAGCGTTTTCTATAGTCTCGTCATTATTTAGGTGACGTTAGGCTTACGGGGATCATATTAGTTGTTCAAAATTCATTCAAAGTAGTTATTCGCAAAAATTCGTATTGACAAGAATTTTTCGTTCATTCGGATGTATGGACTCACTTTCCTTTGCCTCAGACGTTAAAAAAAACCATAGGTAGGCCGACTAATCAGGGACGTTTGTTTTTGCTTGTCAGATTATTCATTCGCATTTCGAATTTCAAATTCAAGGCTGAATTTATTTTTGAGGAACATTAAAAATCTTCGTGATAATAACATATGCGAGGATTATATTAACGAAGGAGAACTATTTTCTAATTTCGAAGGAGGATAATTCCGTATTTACATAATATCCTGGAACGGATAAATAACCGTTAAGGAGTTAATAATTCACCCGAAAGGTAACTATAAAACTCTTATCGTTTTTCAATTATTCTGAAAGTTAAAAGTAAATTCTGTGATTGCCTTGATTTTGTGTTACAGTAAATTAGTAAATTCGGTTGTAAAAAACCGCCTCATCTTGTAAAAATTGCCTGACTACCTACTAAGGTAATTATATTTTGTCAGGTTCGAAATTTTAGGCAATGAATGATCTATTTGTTTAAATTATGAATAATTCACATCTCGAGAGATCATATTCTAAGTACTGTTGGTCGGGTTTCGTAATTGCTCAAAGATTTGCCGTTGTTTTATATTAGTTTTTGGACAAGTTGTGGTTCCAACTCCCTCTTGGGGTTTTATAATGAGTAGTGTAACATTTATTGATGTTGTTTTATTATGACACATCTTCAGGGTCGTCGGTACGGGTTTAGAGACCCAAATTTCCATTACAAATATAGTCGCCTGGTAGAGAGACCTGCGCAAAACCAGAGTTTGGAGTTGTGAGATCAATTTGGAAAAGTGACCGGTGAACTACAATATATAGAGAGAGCTAACTAGTGGCTGATCTATCAGAGCCAAGACACAACGCACTGATCCAGGTACACTACACTAACCAAACGGTAGCGGCTGACTGTCGAAGAGTTCTACAAATACTCTGCAGAAGGTTGTCTCATAACGCGTTTACTAATAATTTATACATAGTAATACCCAAATTCCACTCGTTAACGATCAGAGCAGACTCCAGGACCCCACCTTTCATTATTTTTATGGTTGTATTTGACTATTAGATATATAAGTTAGAAGGTCTAAATTGTGTAAAATCTAACTTGTGTAAACTAGGTATTTTCAAGGAAGAGAATTCTCACAAAGGTATATTATTTGGAATATGTAAATTGTAAGTAAATAACTTTTCTAGTGCAACAAACAGAATATTGTCCACCCTAAATAAACATTGTACTGCCAAACCATCAAATTGTTGTTTCACTTCATATATACCCATTTAGGAAAGGAAAATACAACCAGTTGAAATCTAGTATTACATAGTGGAGATGAGCGTCATTACAATGTAAATGGCAGTAAACTTACATTTGGCTCACAAGTCCCAGGCAATACTCCTGGCTACACTTTCGTTACACGTGGTTTTGGCAGTCGCACGTTGAGATCGTGATCCATACAAAAATCCTGACATATCCCCTACAATTAAAATAGGGTTTAAACCACCTGCGCCTTCTGCATTCTCGTTTATTTTATGATGGAGCAAACCAAACATAAACAAGTTGAATAGATTTGTAATAACACAATTTACACACCGGACAAGACTTGTAGCGCAATATAAAGGCGGTAGACCCGTACTAATTATACAGTTAATTGATTGCTCTCGATGCTGCTGGCAGACAACGATCGGGCGTTAATTGGATCCTTTGTTGGGGCTGTGTCAAAGCGGTAGTGCACTTGTGTGTGACGGCACCAATAGGAAATGTCTTTTAAATAGTTAGAGGAAATTTTCGTGAAGGTAGTGTAGAAGGAAGTTTCTTTTAAACCAACCAATTAAGGTAGGAAAGCAAATACTACTTGATTGTAGGCGGTCACAGAAGCCTACTAGGGCTTATCTATAGGTATAGTAAAAATTTTCACAAAATATTTCGAGTAAGTACAAAAATAACAAGAACATTACAGAAAAAAAATTACATTTGATTTAATTCTTTGAAACTAACTTAGGTTTAAAGGAGTAAAAAAAAAATATATCATGTCTATGGTTTGTACTAAATACTAGGTGAAAATAATAAAAATATTAATTTCGAAGAGTAAAAACGTAAAAATATCCCTGACTTTGTCATCAACACTAATAATATCTCTAAGCTAAAATAACGTAATTCAGTTTTTTTTATCAGGTAAGGGTTTTTGGCGATTTCATGACTGGAGTTGGAAGGAGACAGCCAAAATAGTGCTCAGCCGAGTGCTATCAGAGAATTCTATGTCTGATATAGTCTGATCATGATAATGACGTTGAGTTTGCACAAGTTGCGATACGTATTGCAAAGTAAACAACCTTAAGATATGTCAAACTGTCTACATTGCACGTGCACAATGTCACATCGCAAACGTGTATACCACGTCTGCGATTTATTTTCTATATCCTTTTTCCGTTCATACGGGAGCCTTAACGAACGAGCAAATAAAATAGATGTGAATTTCAGATGCAGCTCGATGCAGACGTCAAAGGAATACGTTGGATATGCAATAAATCAAAATACAAGCTTTTAACCGAACGCTTCATTTCGGAGTATGTTTTTAAAGATCGATAGAATTTAGATATAGAAAGGGTTTAACGACTCTAGGTTTTAGCTTATTTTATGATTGAATTCCTAATAACAACAAGCAATCAAGAAATGGAATTCTTTGACAGCACACGTGTTCACTCCTTATAAACTTGGGTCATTCAAAAGAGGCGTGAAGAAGCATCGTATTGCATTTCGAGTCCACTTTTGCTTACCGTTAGGTGGAATGGGGTCGTTTGTCAATTTCATTTTTAAAAAAAAGTTAATAGTCATATTATTATTAGCTCGACCAGAATCAACCAATTCCGCTTAGCGAACTATTTCTTGAAACTACTACTACGCCGTGCACCAAAACATCAGTGGTTGAGTTCAATTGTCCAAGTTGCGAGTTGAGAACTCGTCCAGAATTTTATCTCATAAATGCGGGTGAGTATGACTGTACGTGCATGTATATAAAAATATACTATACTGTACTCGTAAATAAATCCTTCATAGATTACTGGTATCGTTTTGGCACAGCTACCAATAGGATGTTACTACTGCATTAGAGTCTCATCGTAAATAGTGATATCCACGAAAAACATAGGTATTATTATATCACTTTGGAAGTGAACAGAGAACTTTGTGTTTAAATAAAGCTCTCTAAACAAATTACACATAAAAACATCTATGATCAACTGTACAGCCCAACTGATTGTTTCCCGAGAGATCCCTTTACATTGGTCGTGTATTTATAGTCTTACGTTATGTGATGTGATGTGACGCATCCGGGTCGTACTGTCACAAGTTCTGTGAAGCGTTATGTCAATTTTATTGATATTTGCGAAGGCTCTGCTTGGTGTTACATCGTTTATTTCGATATTACCAGTTGGAATAGCAGATAATATTTTATTGTATGATCATCAGCTGGTTTTTTCTTGGGCCATAAAATAACATTGTCGTTAGTTTTGGACCGTTTTCTGATGTGGGATATTGCCTTGGTTTTATTATTCTGTTGCAATCGAACAAACGACGGCTTAGGGTAGGCGGACCCCACAGATGAGGTCGCCTGTAGCTCTAGGGTATACACCGCCTGTAGAGACAAGCGAGTGATGGAATAGGGCCCCCTCGCTCGCATTGCACGTCTCGAAGCCTTATGCAGGTCAGAGAATATTCCAAGCTTTCTCGGGATGTTCTTTGGCCTCCGTAGGGGCCTAATGTTTAATGTAATTTAATAGACTAGCTGCTCGAAATTACAGCGCCTGAAATGGGATAGTACATCCAACTTACAGAAGACCACAGGCAAATAACACTATATTTTTGTGGTGTTGTGTTTCTGTTGGTGAGTAAAGTTGCCAGAGCTAAGGGGACCAGGATTGTCAGCGCGCGAGTGTCTAGTCAGTGTTGCGAGAGTTACTGCCAGTCATTGATGTCCAGGATGTCACGGGACTCGCCCTAAGCGACCAAGCACCAACGGGGTCGTAGAAGTTTCCGCAAATGTTCCCGTGGTCCCGTCTGGCAGACATTCGCGGCCGACGCGTTCTCCTCGTCCGATGATGGGGAGGAGGTTGCGGTCGCCGATGTGTTCGCGCCCAGGTGCATGTGAGGGACATCGTTGGGTTTTAGTGGGTAGGCCCTGCCTTTCGTAGTTAGAGTCCCACATAACGTTGACGCCACCCCAGGTGTGACGTATGCGTAACGAATTTCCCAACTTAAAAATAGGCCATACCCTTGTCTTCCAACTAATAAACATAAAAAAATGAGGCCAGAGACAGGTGTTCTTCTGGCGGACGTATGTAGGGTTCACCGCGAGCTACACCGATATGTGGAGCTGACGACGAGCTACACGTAATTTTAGGTAATGTTTTAATTTGGTATGTTTTTCAAATACTTCAAATAAGTATGTTACGAATTATAACATAAAAAAGCTCCAGTTATTCTCACTGAAGCGCAATAATCCCACCCAATTCTGAAACGTTTGTTTTCAGCAAACCGAAGTTATAGTAACTTGATTTGATGCGTCACTGAGCAAAGAGCATGGTCAAAGGAGATGTTTGTGGGTTGTTGGAAGTTATTCAGAGATTTAATGTTGAATAATTTGAAATACAAACTTAACACAAGGCTCGTTTTCCAAAGAGAACTTGCATATTGTGCACGCTGGAGAGTTGTAGTTGTTGTGTTCCATAGATCTAATTTTTGGCATATAGAATCGTAGTAAGATATAAATCACTCTCCCAAAAGGGGTTGAGCAGAGCTTTAGGTAACAATTGGTTACACATAAAGATACATCTGGATTATGGGCCATGTAGTGCCTCAAAATAGTGGCATTATAGATACCCAAAAAATAACAAAACATTCAGTAAACTAACAAACAATAGACAAAAACTAACGTAAGATACATTACCTACTTACCTATTTAGAGAAGAGAGATAAATGAAACTTTAAAATAAATATCAAACAATCAGATTTTGATGAATAAGATGTCGATCGAGTCGTTATTATAGTCCGGGTAACATAGGCTACATTTTAATCAATAATTTTAACAACAGGATGAGTCAATTTTGCCTTGTAAACCCCGATTTTAGCAGATTTCATTCCTTTCCATTTTTCTGTAGTCGGGTTACAGTTCTTTAAATTTATTGCTTGTTGTTCTAGAAGCTGCGTGCTAAACTAAAATACATCATAAAATAAAGTTATTATATTTTACTTTCATTAAATGTTACTACGATTTATTATTAACAAAAGTGTTGTTTATTTGTTAAAATGTTAATTTTTCGATTGATAGTCAGGGTTAGGGGCACGAAATTTATATTAAAATAAGCGTTTTCAAGTTAATTACTTTTTCATTAACATTTCGTGGTATTGTGTTTCTATTGGTAAAGTGTAGCTCTGCAATTACTCGCAGAGCTACACTTGGTAGGCGATATACCTAGTCAGCACTTTGACGGACTCACCGTACGATTGACCATATCGATCAGCTATAGGTTATGGATGGATGGCTATAACCTACACCTGTAGATTCTACAGTATGACCAACTGACGAATCGTATGTTTGTCGTGCCCAACCCAAAAAGTAGCAATCCCTCAGTAAGGAAACAAACAACAAATAATTGCAAAATACGAGTACTGTGTAGAGGCAGGAAGGCGTGAAGAAGCACCTTGCAGGTCGGGAAGGCGAGGGCAGCTAGCGCGGCGGTTTATCTCTCGCACTAGCTATCTTCGCAGTTAGACTGCACTTCTACTTACCATCAAGTGGAATAGAAGAGGGAGTGGTGGAGCCATTTGCTCGACCTTTCCATGAAAAAAACCTTTTACTGAAAAAAAGTTGAAGGGGCAAATCAATAAATCCAACGGTGAATAACACACACAAACCAAGAATACGTTACAAAAGCCATAAGGGACTCGAATATTCCTTTTGACGAGGTTCGTATTCCAGTAAAATCCTTGTTCAGTGATGCATCAAATCATCCTCGCAATATGAAAGGCTACGACACAGATTTGGGAAACGGCATGAATGCGTTGAGCGACGGAAACACTCTTAAGATTGTGATTTCTACTTTTTGAATAGCCTCTGCAGAGGAGGATGCTATTGAGCAAGATTTTGATGGAACATTCCGATTTCGAAATACTGTTGGATACATATAGACGTTTCTACAAACAATTTCCGGGTAAATGATTATAGGTTAGTATGCTATATGGTCGGTTCTCGATAATGTCAGAATTATTCGCATTTCACGAATTCGAAGTTCGACGATGTTTTATTGATCTCAAACTGGAAACTATAGATATTTCAGAAGAGATTTTTTATCTTATCATCGATAAAATAGATGTCCTAATTCTGTACCCGTGGTTTTAGTTTTATAGTATAAAAAAAAGTTTAAATTATTTTAGTTGATTCGCATGGGAAACATGACTTGTGCTTCTTTCCGATAGGGGCGCTAATAACGTTTCCAAATCAAATTGTACGATTTGTTCTTAAACACAATTAAATAAGTTTTTTAGAAACAACATACACTACGGTTACAAGTTACAGAAATATGTAAAGTTAAGTGCGAATTTATCTTAAGTCACGGTTATTGTTAAGTTGTATAAATCATTTATTAAACATTTAATTATTACTTTATCCTTTACGGAGAATCCAATAGAAACACACTGAATACAAAGTCTTATGTCTTTTAACAGTCAAGTCCATTATGCACTTAATTTCGGTTATGTAAATAAATATATTGTGTCTCTGACTCTCTGTACGAATATTGTCATTAAGTTTACCTAGAGCTTTAATATGCTCAAAAGTTGGTATATTTTAGTTTAGCTGTGGAGACCTTCTATTGGCTAACTGTAACTTTTATAAATTTGTATGTATGGTTGATAAGCTGTTGGTTTTCCAAATAAAAATAAATGTCAATAAAAATAAATATTTCCTTCAATATCTCGAACTAAAATGCTTTGTTCTTTACTAGAACTGCACTGAAAACGTTCACGATTTCAGCTCCATACTTAGCCGACTCACACACGATCTATCCCCTGCTCCACTGGTAAATCCGTCCAATTTTCTATATGACGACGTCTACAGTCGGGGGCATTCTGGAAGTTTCCGCAACGATTGAGTTCCCTTGGTTGCGAACTCCATTGGACTAGAAGCGGTCTTTGCGGGTGCATAATTTTTGGGGAAAGTTCGACCAAAACTACAACTGTTATCCCTTTAAAATTTACTCGGGTCAGAGGTTCGCTTCGAATGAATGATCTGGTTAGCTACCCTTAAATAATATTTTGTTTACGTCCTTACGTAATACTATGTTTGGAAAATATTCAACGTACTCGTTTGGCCGATTATGGAACTGTAGATTTAAGCCGTAAAATATTCAATATAATATTCAAAGGACTTTTATAATAATAAAAGGACTCGACAACTACTGGACTGATAATTCTTTCACCGGTAGAAAATTTTCACCAAGTAGCATATTTTATTTTCAAAAAATTTGCACCAATTTGTCGGCGAAGCGCTAGGTTAACTTTATTTGTGAATTGAAATCTTTGTGAGAAGATAAAAATAGTGTTAAAATGTATATAGTTATCTCTTTATGTATAAACAATCACATGCATTTAAATTCCACATCGATACAATGCAATAACCCGTCCCGCAGGACTGCGCGACAGTGATAAAGTAATTACCGCATTCCCATTATGCAGGTGTGCGAATCAATCATCATAACTATAAGTGCCAAAACTGAGTTAGATGATTTATGTACTTAAATTTCCAAAATTAGAATATTTGATTATGAAAATATTGAACACAATGTCTTAAGAAGTGGTTGCTAACTTATAGCAACCACTTCTTAAGACATTGTGTTGAATTTAATATTAAGAATAATTTGAATGAAATTTGGCAAACTTTATCTCCATGAATTTATGTTATGTGAATTGAATAGTTATAACATCCCTACTCAGATGTAAATGCAATTAATTGAGACAATTCCTCAATAAAACTGAAACGTCGAGGAAAATATTAAGAGTATATATTATATAAAAAAATATTAAGAGTATATAGTATATATTATATCCATGAAATGGCTTTGAGAAATTTAAACTTTATAAAAAAACACACATACGTATCGAATAAAAATAGTATCGAACATTGTAAAATCATTGAGAACGTTTTTTTATTAAAACAGTATTTTTGTTGCAAGCCAGACTTTATTAATTTTCCTCCTACTACTAAGCAATAACCTTAACAATAACAGTTTGAAGACGTCCGTGCTTCTCGGGCGCCGGACGACAAATGACCATAAAGACGACCCGCGACGGGCGCGCTCAAATATTAACCAACTACCCGCCGCTTACTGCGATTTAAATGTGCCTTCACTTCAGAGCTGTGGTCGTAGCATCTTTGTTTTATCGTTCTCTGATTTTAGCTGTCTTTGGAGTTTAGGTCGTTGTTGTTTATAGTCTACTGCATTGCCTTATAATACTGCAATGTTGTGGTAAAATATAGTCTTGGTATTAGTATTCTTTTTTGGAAGTAATCGAATTTAACTATATGATATGCGTTAGGTTATATCTATATTTTTATTGAGTGAGTATTGCTGTTGCTCACAGATAGTTTTTATATTGTCGCCGGAGATTTTTTTAAGCTGAGGAGAACCTTAGTGGGTCATCTAGCCCAGTGTTTCGCAAAGAGTGTGCCGCGGCACACTCTTTGCGAAACACTGGTGTACCGTGATCATTAGTTGGTGTGCATCGGAAAAATAAGGTTATCTCTAATACCAACTTACTTAAACGGCCGCAAAAGACACGAGCGCGCGACCGAGGAGTTTTGTTTCATTGGATCATGTAAAAAAATATTTTTAATTTATGGTGTACCGCCAAAATTTTCTGATTTCCTAGCTAGATGTACCTCGAACACAAAAAACTTTGCGGAACACTGCTATAGCCTTTAGTTGAATTTTTTATAGAGAGTTTCTAGTCGACAAGAATCTCCCGTGAGTGATAGTGAGACGGACGGGGACAAACTCTCAACACTCACTCAAGAAAGAAACATTTATTGAGACAATACAACAAGCAAACAGAAATATCATATATAATAATTACGTAATATCATATATTATTAAGAGACTCCCGTCTGACTATCATATAGCCTCTGCAAGGTTCGGATCAAACTTGAGGCATCGTTGTGTACATTTAGTCAGTGATAACATAGAGTCCCTCACGGGTTGAGGGATCCAGGTGCTGGTTTCCCCCTTGGGTCTTCATCACTCAACAGGTCAGAAGAAGGTTAAAAGAAATGGTGATTATGTTCTACTTCGCTACGCTTAGTATTATACCAGTTAGCAATAAAACTTTATAAGTATTTCACGAGCACTTATTGAATTACCTCACACAAATTATAAACTACATCAAGCGGAACATTAACACTAAATGGAAATTTGCTTTTGAGAGTGCAAAATTAATTGCTCTAAAATAGTGATACTGCATTTCCTCTTAGTAACTCGAATTCCACCTTGGTTTACGTTGTTAGCTGAATTCTTGACTTTCTAGTGTAGGGTTGTCACATAGACGTAACGTGTAATTACTTTTTTTACACATCCAATACTATTATAATAAATGTTAGGGTTTTTAGTTAGTTTCAGTTTATTTGAATCATTCATAAAATAACAAATAGGTTTTTCATGTAGTTTTATTTTACGTTTTATATTTTTCGTATGGCAACACTGACTTTATGGCGCGCTTCGATTCGGTGCTGTGATTGGTTGGCGACGCCATTTGGTCCGCTATGCCGACCAATCACAGAGCGACACTTTTCGCGCCAAACGAACCGAGCAAGCGCCGGGTGAATCTTGGCTTTGGGGCGTCATTCTGTTGACGGCTACCGTTGAGTACGGTCGTGTCTAAACAGTGTATAGTTTGGTGGAACAATTATAAGAACTATTGAAAGTACCTTGCAGTTTTTCAAGTCGTAGACTTACATATATAATAAATAAATAAATGGAATTCACTGCCAGCACACGTGCTCCCTCCTTCCTACTACACCCTGGGTCATTCAAAAGCGGCGTGAAGAAGCAGCTTTCAGTTCGGCAAGGCGAGAGTGGCTAGCGAGACGTTGTATGTCTCACACAGTTATCTTCGCATTTAAAAGTAGAGTCCAAATGCGAAGATATCAAGTGCGAGAGACTGCTGCTTACCACAATCAGGTGAAATGGAGTCATTTGCGTGACTTTTAATGAAAGAAAAATTGCGGAGATCATCGGTTCATAGACATATTAGCTTTTTGTTTATTAACAGTTGGACAAGGTTTCTAAAACTAAAGTGATGCTGACAAACTGATAAGATGGTGTTACAGCTATCCATACTCAACCAAATCCAGCACAAGTTTGCTGTGCTGGTGGTAATTGGTAGTGGCGTGGCTTTCTTTAAGATTTATAGGGGCTAGAACCAGATACCTTTGAATTTAATTCCAAGGGGCAAAATGTTAGAGTACACAGGTGGTTAACTTGTATAAAGTGTAAACTTGGGGTAGGTAGGTACATATATTCACTCTCATAGTCGCGAATGGGGCTTAGCATAGCTAGGTAACCTTTGGTTACCCAGCCACATCTGGCAAACTTGTAGTCACCAGCAAATATATTTAACTACTGTTAACATTACGGAATTATTTTTTTCGTTAACAAACGCGCAGATAACGTCATGGCGGACGCAGCCGCCCGGATTGCGGAAGATGCTGGATTCGATTCCCGCCCTGGACAGTCGATTTCTTTCAGTGTATTTTCTAATTTTAAAAATAGTATAAACATTTTAATTGTTAAACAAAAGTTTCATTAAATAAGGTTGCTTAATAATTTAAAAGGCAGAAACGTTAAAAATAGGTACGTAATTAATTAACTGCTCGTGAATGTCAATATTTTTCGTAGAAAATGATTTGTCAAGTCTACTTGTGATACAATAAAAACATATTTGCTAAAGGGTAACTTTTCCAAAGGTCGAAATTTTTGATAGCACTCAGGTTAATTAATTGGGCAATGTATCTCTACATCGCAGATTTACGACAGAGACACAATAATGTGATTGCTTTTAATGTAATGAATGGTCTCATTTTGAATGGATACGCTGTTGTTAACATTGTTAAGTATTGCTTTATTGATAGAGTGAAAAATAGAATATTATTTATCCATCTAACCATTATTAGGTACATATACATTGGTAAAATATTGCAAACATATTTTAATTTAAAAGATGACAGGTTGAAAACAAAATACCATTTTCTGAATTACGATTTGGCAAACAAGCTTGCGGCCCACCTAGTGTTAAGTGGTTACCGTAGCATATAGACAACTTGCAATGTTAAGGGTAAATCACATAGCACTGTAAGTGCGTTGCCATCCTGTGGACTGAGATGATGTGCTTTCTTTCTATGCCCAGTAATTAGGTCTGGCTACCTTTCCCTTTAATCCGAAACACAGCGAACTGCTTCACGGCAGAAATAGGGAAGGCGGCGGTAGGTACTATGTAACGTAATTTGTTGGAATGTAAAATACTCTTAGGTACTACTGATAATGTACGCGATTACTTACAATACCTAGGGTCCGACTATCAATCGATAAAATAACAATTTAACAACAACGTTAATTCATGTTTTTATGACATTTCAAAATTTACAATAGTAAATTGTTGTATTTTTATTTTATGATATGTACATTATTGCAGCATCTCAAAGAACAAAGAAAAACATTAAATAGAACGCATGTTCTTTACCGGATAAATGTGCCACTGGCAGGCACATATTTGTCGGTTTAATCCGACAAAAGCTTTCAATAGGTTAAACTATATAGTTTTAATTAATCATAGATTTTTGTTTCTTACGACAACCCTGAGACTAGTTTACGGAGTAAATTCCATTTAGCGGGAACCCAGGTACAGAGCGAGCAGTCGGACGCTGCCTTTGTTTCGCCTAATTACGCCACGGCGCCGCGGGTTCAGTTCCCGGGAGATGTTTCTGCTTAGCGGTAATATTAAATTAATATCGCTCTGCAATTGTGGGAAAAATTGAATTCTTGAACAGCTGAGACGAGAGGTGAATGACTGCAGTTGCAGGTGTTGTCGGGAAAATATTAAATTTTATATGCTAAAGAAAGTACTTACTTATAAGTTTCAATGTGAATTTTGATAGGAAAAGAAAAAATCAGGAGTGGTCTGGTCTCCCCTTGACTTACTCGTACCGGAAACGACTCAAAAGTTGATAGAAACCTTATATTTTGATGTCATACATGCATGTTAAATTTGGTTGCAATAAGTTAAAGCATACTCGAGTTATCGTGCTAACGCACAGAAACAGACACACACACTGACATAATTCAAAAAAAAATATTTTAGGACTCAGGCAGGTCCAAAGTCGTTTTTTTACTATAAACGCTACGGTACGGGCGGCTACGAAATGACTACGGACCGTAGCATATCACTTCTTTTCAACCGACTTTAAAAAGGGGGAGGTTATCAATTCGACTGTATGTTTTTTTTCATTGTAAAAAGAGGCGATATATACCTTTATTCGGTTAACCATTTGGCGCTGCTATTATACTTACCTAATACGAAGAACAACACAGCCTCAACAATGTTTAACATGCCTGGATAAAATCTTGGACCGACATACGGCGAAAAACAATTGGTAATACAAATGGAAACCACATAATTCAGATATTCTTACACACATAAGTACCTAAAAGTTGAGGTAACAAAGTCGCAGTTTAAATTCTTTTGTTAAACTTTCACAAAATTATAAGTTGCTGAAGCCGTTGGATCGCAATTAAATTGAAATACGATGTCGAACTTTCAGCTCGCGAGTGCTACTGCGCACTTTAACTTTTATTATTATATATTTCAGATAGTTCCTCTTTAAGTTTCCGTCTTCGTCAGGACTTGCAGCTTCAATTTTGTTACTTATTGTGTCTCTTTTAGAAGATTCGGTTCGTTGCTTGTCTGAATAATGTTTTTGGACCGTTCTCGAGTAAAAAACAGGAACATTTGTTCACGAGTTATGGACATTTAAGTATTCATTTAAGTTTAGGTTAAAAAACATATAATTTATGGAATAATTTTTGCGTTTGCAAACGCGTAAATATTTTTAATACTAGAAAAAATACACTGAAATAGTTATTTATTATACAAGAGTGGAAAGTTCCTTTTTAACCGCGTGCTCGATTTGGATGACCGAGCAAGCGAAGGATTCTAAAGTTGAATCACGAGCGCAGCGAGTGATTCTAAATTAGAATCCTGAGCGTCAGCGAGGGAAACAAACGAGCACAAGGTGAAAAATCTTTCCACTCGAGTGCAATACGTAACTTTTCATCCCACCTCAGCGAGGAAATGACAAAATAATCTTCATTCTAATCATAAATTTGGCACCATAGAGGTTACATTAAATAGGTTTAATGACGTTTTGAATTTACAATTATATTGAGTACTCATTATATGTGATGTTCTAAATTCAAATCTACTTTGCCGCTCAAGCGAATAAAATAGAATTTTCCAGCCAGATTTCGAAGCGCAAAATTACACTTTCCGAGGTGGTGGGATGAAAAAGATATTTTCAGTGTATTATTTCTAGTATTAAGATTTAATTTATTAAGCAGGAATCCGTTATCTATTTTTCATGTGTTTGCTATATAATTGGTGTGAGTTTGGAAATCCTACTAATATTATGAACGGGAATTTTTGTATAGATGTATGGATGGAAGTCTGGATGTGTGTTAGTTACTCTTTTACGCAAGAACTACTGAATGGATTTTGATGAAACTTTACTAAAATATAATTATAAGTAGCCTAATTTATACTAATCAGCTCGCCAATTGGTCAATACTTAATCTACATTTGATTTTTTCAAATATAATATTGATTTTAATTTAATTACTTTCTCGTATAGAGGAAGTCTTGTAATCGTAAAAAAAATCGACCTCGAGATTTTGACGGATTTACACGTTTTGGACCTCCCTGAGTCCAAAAACATTTTTCAATTTTGTAGTTGTAATTTTGAATTTGTGTATTTTAAATCTTAATTTTAGTTATTAATGTATTTATTTTAATTTTAATATTGATTTTTGATTTATAATTAATTTTTATTTTAATTGTTATTTTGTTTAAGTTTGTATTGTATTTTCTGCGTTAAAGGAAATCGTGTCTGTTTGATTCAATGATCCGCTTAACATTTGCTGTGCATGCTGTGTACACTTTTTTTGGATTGCAGTCCAGTCTATGTACTTTGTGTAGTGTTGTTTAATCTTAAGGTTGTAATCTGTTTAAGTACCATAAATAAATAAATCCTGCAGAGACGAAGTCGCAGACAGAAGCTAATATTGTACCTATCTATATGTCCATATTATTACACCAAAAATTTGTTAGATGTTTTTTGGCTGACTTGCCCACTTATATGTCTATGATAAACAAGCAGCTGGCTACTCCAGTGATTGTTATCAAAGGTAGGTGCTAGCTAAATCAGGGCACAGGTGCGGAGAAACTAAAGCTATTTTCTGGAGTCGGGAATATGTTCCGGAACGAGGTTATTCCTACAGGCTCACGATAGCGTGTGTATTTTCTAGAAATTTCTTTTCTAATATCGTGTAAAATGCTCCAGGGCGCGCAGTTAAAATTTTTATGGGAAAAGCTGCTGGAAAAATCTAGAATTATAAGAACTAATACCACGTATTATAGTTATTTACGGTCATATATTTTATTGCGATATTTAAAATTGAAATTGTTTGAAATGTTTTTCTGTTCTTTCAGGAGAAGAGTACCTACTTATGTATGAAATTTAATGTCATCAATTCCTACTAAAATATTTAAATGCGAGAGTTTTCACGCCTAAACCACTGAACCAATTTTGATTAAATTTGGTATCGAGACAGTTTGAGGATACTTTTTGGTGCGATAACCGACATTTACGCGGACGAAGCCGCAGGCTAATGAAAACTGAAACTATGAATGTATGTTAGATACGGCGTGAGTTCTTTTCTACTAAATCACCTAGGAACTTCATCATAACCTTTTTTAATTCGACTCACTGCTGAGACACAAGGCCTCTCCTTGTCATTGAAGGAGGTTTAGGCAGTAGTCCATCACGCTTGCCCAATGCGGATTGGCGGACGGAGTATAAGGTGATCAATACCCCTTTGCTGGTCCATTAGTCGCCTTCTACGACACCCGTTGGAGGATATGGAGTGATGCTATTCTACTCTGCCGGCATCACACGGCATTCACACCTGGGAACTTACTTAAATATTTTTTTATTTTCTTTTGTTTTTTATGTTATTTTTTGGCAGATAAGCGTACGACTTGCAACACTGACGTGACACTCGCGCGCTACCAACCCTAGTCCCCTTTCCTATCCAGTGGAGCTCTGGCCACCTTACTCACCAACAGAAACACAACACCTCAAAATGGAGGTTATTTCACAGTGGTCCTCTATAAGTTGGAGGTACTACCCCGGTATAGTGCTCCAAATTCGAGCTGCTAATTAAATAATGAAAAACAAATTTCAAACTGTTACGCATACACAACTCAAAACAAAAACAGACAAATAAAAGCTTAGTTTAAAAAAAAAAAAAAGTAAATATGCCATAATCCATATTACCACTGCGTATTTTCGCTATTCTAAAAAACTGCTTAAGTATATACTTTTTAATGTAATTTTTTCATGGGACCGTTTGGAAAGTATGTAGATACCCTTTCAAACAAAAAACAATTTTCTAAATCGGTCCAGGCGTCTTCGAGTACCTAATCGGAGAACATACCTAAAATAACATTTATTTTTATTTATTTCCAATACATTATTATAAAACATTGATTTATAACTACTGACGTTTATTGACTGGTAATGAATCGACTAGGACGAGACCTAAAAAATGCTCCAATGTGTGAGTATTGCGCGTGTGCGTGAAAAATAGTATGTACTGGCAGTCTGAGAGTTGTTGTCTTTTTATGTGACTGACAGGCCTACCTAGGCCGCCTGTGTGTACGTGAAATGGTTTCGTCTATCTATCTCGCTCTAATATACGTGTTAGTAAGCTCTTCCTCTTTCATATTGCCCATCTACAGTTTCCTATGTTTATGTAAAAAAAAATTGGTTGTCTGTAAAGTCGGTTTACTGACGATAGTTGAACATGACAACGTCTTAAGAAAATACTGATGGAATGGTAGCATTTTTCAAAAGAAAAATTTTGTTTCATTTGTTTAACAGATTTCGCATTATAGTATGAATAAACTTGTAATAAAATCTCTTTGGCTATACTATTTGTATCTGGCTGGTTTTGGTATCATTGAAAGTTTAAATTTTAAAGAACATAATTCCAAATTCAAATTAGAGAATTAGATTCAGAGCGAGGTAACGCCGCATGACGTCATGTTTTTTCGTGCGTGCAGCCGGCTCTATCGAATTATAAGACATTTAGTCCGGCAGCAGAACCCTGATTTTTCCTTGAAGTGCCAATTGTGGGATTAAGTTTTTTTTTTGATGGATTCTTGTAGATCCATATGTCTAGTTTCCATATCCGGCTGATGACAAACTGTCATCCTTGGGGAAATCCAGATATACAGGTTGTTCTAAAATATAAGACGTAATAATATATTAGGTAGTTTTTTAGACTTAGGTAAAGATTTTAGATTGCGCTGATTAATTTATTGGTAGTCGAGGTACTATATGCTTAAATAGCATAACAATAATTAGTATCTACAATATATAGGATGTTTTTAAAAAAATATATAAAACTTATAAATGTTCCTATTCATGTTTATCTTGTTTTTAGGATTACCGATGATTGTGTGTTCCAATTTCAATGATTTTTTAATAATTTAAAGTCAAGTAGGTAATGAAGCTGAGTTAATGAAGCCTTAACAAAAATGTTTTGATTGTCATTTTTGTTGAGGCTCCATTAACTCAGCTTTATTACTAATATATATTGTGTAAATGTAGGTCTTATAGTTGTTATCTTTAGATGGACAATCGTATGACACATGCAATTAACAGGATATGTTTGCTGTCGTGTATAATATTGTGTAAATAACTCATGATTTATGAGATTTTTTTTTGTATACCACACATTGTATACTTATAACATTGTTAACCGTAAGATCATAAATGTATACTTAGCACATGAATTGAAACGAATGTCTGTACCTATATAACAATAACATAAAATGGTGGTCGGTATCAAAAGTTAAATTATTTAGTTCATTAATGTAATCAATTGAATTTTATTAGAAAAGCTTTTCACAAGATAAATGATCCAAATGCATGGGAGTAATAACCACCCACAATTTTCGCATGAAAAACTGTAACTTAAATTATATTGATAATTATTTATTGACCTCTATTGATGTTTTGAACTCTTTGGAGTTTCTTTCGCCATTTCTTCTCCATCTCAGTATAATAATAATTGTTTAAGTGAAATAATTATATCGTCCCGAAATGGTAGTAGGGCTTTTGACGATTAAAACTTACTAAACTTACTGTACTTAGCAAAGTCCATTTAAATAAAGGTCTTTTTCATTCATTTAATAATACACAATTTTCTCACATTAGAGTAGGCAAATATTAGGTAGATAATTCTTTCCACTTGCTACGATCCTTACATTATTTCTTTCGCTTCAACTATCTTATCACCGTCCTCATACACGCTCGGGGATTTAAAGTACTTTTTACCTGACTCTTTTAATATGATTGTCAAACGTTCATTAGTCTTCCCCGTCCCGCATCTCGTCTCACAAAACGCCGTTTTCACCATTCTACTTCCACTCATCCTTTCTACGTGACCGTACCATTTCAGTATCCCTTTATCCCTTTCTACAATTTCTAATTAGTTCAAATTATAAAACAGAAAGATCTCAAGCCCTACTGTTGTCGACACGTAAGGAAAGAAGGTACATTTAATATTTTATGCCGAGGTCACAATTGCCCTTTTTACGCTCGCTTTCGCCAACAAACGATGCATTCATTGAAAATGTAAAACGGGCGCACTTACAGAGTTGTATATGGCAAAATGCTTTGAAACCAAATCCTCCAAACCTACAACCAACGCACTATGGACATTTTAAAGATGCCAACGGTAAGCGTTTCTTACCAGTCTCCTTACCAGAAAAGGTAGAGGTGGCACCTTCTGATATGTTACAGCTGATTCGATGCTCCTGTTCAAGTACCAATCCGTGTAGCACAAAAAAATGTGGCTGTAGAAGTGCTAGATTGCCTTGCACAATGTTTTGCATGTGCCACTGGAACGAACATTGTTGCAACGAACTCACCTCTGCTGTAGCGGCTAGTGATGATGAGGATGAAAATGAAGTAGTTGCCCATAAAGAAGCTGATTCTGAATTTAATAACGACTGGAAAGGTTTACCCTTTATATCCCACATTTAAAATAGTATTTTTTTTTCTACGGAAGTAATTTTTTTTTTGATACAACCTATATAATAAAGGATAATAAAGAATGATTGTATAACAAACGAAGTTTTTGTTGTGTTACATGCATTACTTTCAATTTACGTGAAAATATAAAAGTTTTTTTGAAACACCCTGTATACAATACGTGCAGTTATCATTTACCTATGAGAAAACCTATATTATTAATAAAATAAAACCCAAATACATATTATTTTTTACGTTAAAAACACCCATAATTTAAAAATAATTATAATTTCACATAATCGATAATGAATTACCCTGTATCTTCAATTCCCCAAAGATGCCACTTTGCCATCACTCGGATATCAAAAGTAGGAGACCTCTAGATGACAAATCCATTGAAAAAAAAAGTTAATCCCAAATTTTTGGGTTCACCCCAGTGACGGCCGGACTAATTGTCACGTCAAAAAAATGTCGATTACGAATTGAGAGCCTCTACCTTTTTTTAAAGTTGGTTAAAAGGCAAATACATAGTTTAAAGTATTCGTCAGTACGATCATACTAATCTCGGCTGCGACATCAAGTTTAAACTACCGTATATTCATCGAAGTTACCCGCCACGAGTTTAGTTTGCGGGTTCAAGTGTAAACTGTGCGAACAAACATTTATTTTACTTGAAACACTATTAATAGTTAAATTTGACTGGTAAACCGAACTTTAGCTGACTGTATAAACGGAAATCTTGGAATTAGTTCAATTATCTATGGTTTATTATAGAAAAAAATATCACTATAGGTACTCGATGCCGGCAGAGTAGAACCGCATCATCACTTATCCTCCAATGGGTGTCGTAGAAGGTAATGATGTTATCTGAGTGTTATAATAAAGATGGCGCATATCCACACTACGTGACGTTTGAAAACTCTCCCAATAGGTCCCAATAGTGAATGAAACAGAACATAAAAAATGCGTTACGCCAGTCAAACAAAATTACACCAATTTTCCGAATTACAACACCTCAATTTTGACGCGTTAATGCCTTATCTACTTCTTGTATATTATATAAATCATTGGTAGAAGGAGACTATGGATTAGCAAAGGGGTATTGATCACCTTTCACGTGAGTAAAAATTTGTAATAATTTATTTAAAGTAGACTATTAATTCGAACACATTAATTTTTTACACTTTGTTGATATTAGAAGTGTTGGTTACTTGACATAAGTAACTTCAATTTTTAGTTGTTTTTACTACTTCTTGGGTATTATCTATTGATTTCGGTTATATTATTAGTATCTAAAGATGATGACTCGTAAGGCCTTAGCTCGCCAGGAGGAGTGCCACCTGGTTTTGCAGGAATTAAAGGCTTCCAAGGAGTTAGTTAAACAACTACTTAGGGAAAGGGATGACAGTGAGAAGGAACTGTTAGAAGCGGTAGACAACAACAGTAAACTTAAGAAGGAAATGGCTGAGTTGCATACTCAAAATTTGATAGTTACGGATGAAAAGGAAAAGTGGCAATCCTTAGTAGACCGGTTCGACCAATGCAGTGATGAGTATGAGCAGGCCCTCAGGCGCATCACTGAATTGGAGCAATGTTTACAAGAGGCAAATAACCACATTACGCCGGGTTAATGCAAATACCAACTAACCCATGGAATTGTAGTTTTGAGTTATTGCGATTTTAAAGTTTGGGAATCTTAAACTTTTGCTAGGTAAAAGTTTTTGTAATTTTTGTAATGATCATCTGCATTCTCATATATTTATGTTTTTAATTATGTAGAATAAAGGCAGATAAATTCATCGTAAATCCGAAAAATAACAGTTTTTTATTACCCACCCCTCATGTAGTTGGTTTTACTTCTATATTAAGAAATATCGGTAACTAACAAACGGAAGGTATATGGTGAATATAAATAAGCTTGAATTATTCATTTCATTATCATTTTGGAGGCAAACAGACAACGGTGTATGTGGGTCTTCTAGTTTTCAATAAAAATGTAAAAATCTATTAAGCTAGTTGGTTTTACCTCTAGATTTAAGGAAGAAAAATAATTATGTTTAAAATAAATACCTTCAAAACTCTTCAAATAAGATTAATGTATAGAAT
Organism: Elophila nymphaeata; assembly: GCA_955850985.1. NCBI lineage: Eukaryota > Metazoa > Arthropoda > Insecta > Lepidoptera > Crambidae > Elophila > Elophila nymphaeata. Next base: position 6,492,016 of record OY039080.1, on the reverse strand, counting down.
AAATAAAAAAACAGTAAAACTACATTTATTAAACAACTTGTAGAAAAAAATGTCTATATTTAAAAAAAAAGGCAAGAAAAAACACGCTTATTGTTCTTCTTCTGAAGAGTCTGATAATCCAGCATCTGGTACGCGATCAATTTGTGAACTGTCCGTCTTTAAATCATTAAACCAGGCGTGGTAATCATAGGGAATTACCCCCTTCTTACAAAGAGTTAGCAAATCTCTTTTTTTGGCATCCGTAATTGGCAATGGAGCAAAATACAATCGTGTCAGTTCACTAGGTAGCTTCTTACTGTTGTCAGTATGCTGCTGCAGTGTAGCTTTCAGTTTCAGCAGTCACTATGTGGTGGAAGATTACCCACTTTCTTCTTCCTAGTTCCATAGTGATGTGAAGGAGGTGGTATTTATTATTTTTTAGACGATTCGGGGCTTTTTGCGTCACTGCGACCTATAAAGATCTATTGTGACTAGCCTCCAAGTAAGTCCTATTGAGGCCTTACATGTACTCCTTTAGCTGGGCACTATCTAAAAATGATAGGATATTCCTAGCTCGGATTGTTTTGATACCGTCTGGGTCGAGAATGTGTCTTCCCAAATGTCGGCTTCTTTTGTGAATGAGACATTCACAAGAGTAAAGGAGGTGTATTGGTGTTTCACGCTCCTGTTCACAGAATCTGCAAGCATCAGTATCTTTTAGTCTCATATTGTAGAGATGTCTGTTCAGCTTGCAGTGGCCTGTCAAAGCCCTAATCAACACGCTCTGGTTTCCCCTGTTAAGCTTCAGTAGCTCGTCAGTGCGCTTACGAGAGTATGGTTCGATTAGTGCTTTTGAGTGTGTTAATCCAGGCGTTCTTTGCCAGTCCGCTTTTGCCTCTTGGAGGAGGTGGGTTTTTAAGTATTGCATGGCCTGGTTCTTTGAGATACCACAGAAAGGTTCTGGGCCAAACTGTAGACCTTGAGCACCAGCCCTTGCTACCGATGATTCCAGAATGACCCGGCACCCATTTGAGGGTGATCTTGTTTTGTTGCCCCAGGTCATTTAGGTTTTCCACGCAGTCTTTTACTAACTTTGACTTTAAAACGTTACCGTTTAGTGCTAGTAGAGCTGCCTGGCTGTCTGAATATATTACTATATTTTGGTTAACGTAGTTTCGCTGGCGGTTGGCTTGTACACATTCAATTATGGCACAAACTTCTGCCTGGAAAATAGTGGCATATTTACCAAGGTTTATGCTTCTGCTAACCTTGGGCTTGGCAGCATATATGCCACATCCTACGTTAGGGCCCATTTTGGAGCCATCAGTAAACCATACTAGGCTTCCGACGTCCAAGGGATCACTATTAAGGCGTTGTGCCCAGTCCTCCCTTTTAGTCAGTTCCACGGTAAACTTCTTGTAGAAGTTAAACTCTGGAGGCAAGACATCTGATGTCATTGCGAGTGGTAGACATTCAAACACTTTTTGGTGTAAAGACCTCATTGTTTGAGATTTCCAGTGTTTTATGCCAGCGTTAGTCCTGTAAATGCCAGCCTTCATCTCTTTCTCAATATAGAGGTGGAGAGGTGGGAGGCTGAGAAGTGCATTAAGGGCTATGGCTGGAGTTGATCGAATGGCACCCGTTGCCATGAGGCACGCAGTGCGCTGCAAGCCTGACAGTTTTTTGATCGCAGTTACTTGCAGTGCTTTTGAGCCACATACCGGACAGGCGTAAGTTATTGACGGCCTGACAATGGTGGTATAGAGCCAAAGGGCGATTTTCGGGCTTAACCCCCATCTCGTCCCCGTTAGACGTTGGCATATTCCTAAGGCGGTTTTAGCCTTTTGGATGGTATTCTTAAAATGTGATTCCCAGGCAGTCTCTTGTCGATGGTTACGCCCAAGTATTTGACTTCTGAGGAAAATGGTATAGTTGTTCCTTTAATAGTCAGTGTTGAAAGCTTATCCAGCTTCCTCTTCCTAGTAAAGGGAACAACAATTGTTTTGGTAGGATTTGGTGGTAACTACAAAAAAAAAACGATAAATAACAAATACAAAAGGGAATACTGTTTCAAAAGCAGATTCCAGCAGATTCCAGATTGTAGCTTCTTTGGAATGGCTCACAAAATCTTTAATAAAATACCTACTAATCTTAAAAGCCTGCCAATAAAGAAATTTAAAAATCTCCTTATCACTTGTTGACAAGGCCTATTACTCGGTAGAAGAATTTCTAAATGACAAATCCCTGAATTAATTTGACATGCTTAATTTTCTATTTTTTATTTATTATTATTTCTTATTATTGTTAATCAATTGTTAATGCCAATCTTAATCTGACATTTATGTGACATTACTATATTAATTGAATTTTAATGACATTTTGTTAATGCGAAAATAATTTGTAACAAGTATGACACATGTTGACATATTTGATACATACGAAATTGATAGTGTTGTGGAATAATTTTATTTTTGCGTTTACAAACGCGTAAATATAATACTAGAAAAATGCACTGAAAAAAATCGACTTGCCTCAGGCGGGACTCGAACCCGCACCTTCCACAATCCGGGTGAACGCGTTGCGGATTGTGGAAGGTGCGGGTTCGAGTCCCGCCTGAGGCAAGTCGATTTTTTTCAGTGCATTTTTCTAGTATTCTGATAGTGTTGTGTTTGCCATTATTTAATTAAGAATTATTCTGTAATTATTATTTGTATACCTTTCAATACAAGGTGGAAATGTAGTGATACAAACAAGCTTGACAACTTTCATCATTGTAATACTAACACCTACATTTCACAAATAAATTATTCTATTCTATTCCATTTTAGCACTTTTATATTCAGTCAATGAACAAACACATGTTGCTCTGAGCGCCAGCGCAACGCAACTAAACGCATGCGCGCCTTCAAAATTCCGTACCGATACCATTTACCAGCAGATAATTGGTTTTACCTCTAGAATTTATTTCTTGTAGTCGGAGTAAATAGTAGTGGTAAAAGTGGTTGTCATGGGTTAAATGTTTTTACTTTATTTTAGCGTAAAGACAAATTAGGATTATATGACAAGTAAAAACGATTATCCTTTTTTAGTTTCTTTAATCAGCTGCATTGTAGCTTAAATTCATATTTTTATCGATTGGTAATTTCTATTAAGTTAAGTTGGAATATTTTAATCCTAGAATTCTAGAGCTATTTGGATGATTCGAGTTATTGGTAAAATAAATTACATTGAAATAATTTATTTTCGTCCTCTGTTTTTTTTTTATTCGCTAATTATCCGATGATACTCATTTTCCCCCTTGAAGATTGCGGTAAAGTATATAGTTTAGACGGTTTTGCATCTCGCTAACTCCGAAACCAATAGGTGTTTTGCTTAGTTGGTTTAACCGTTCGAAAGAGGATAAAATTTTGAGTAAAATGACATTTTTATCTAAATTTTTTAAAAGTGACAGTTAGTTGGTTTTTGCACTAACCCGGCGAATTCTTTAGAAACCGACAAATTAAATTGGACAGCCTCACAGAACCAAAGTTTATTCGAGGAGCTCGTTAGTAATGCCCCGGAAATGGTTTCTGCTGCATACAACATAAATCCTGCGGTGTCTTTCAACTTAACATGTAATGACACAATTAACACATCTGGCACAGTGGTCAAGGTTGAATGCAGCAAAAATAAAATTAAAAAATATTTAAAAATAAATAAATTTATTAGAAAGAACAAGTCATTAATTAAGAAACATAACTATTTTCATAAAAATTTGAAATATAGTAAAGAACGTATAATGTTATTAAATAAACTAGAACAATATTCTAATGAAATTAAGCAAAATCAAGAAATATATGACAGCAATATAATGTTATTAAATAAGAAAATTAGTTTGCTACAGGAATCTTTAACTACCTTATCAAACAAATATAATGTATCAAAAAGAGGTATGAGGGACCACACATTGACACTAAATCACCTTATGAACAACCCAAAATTTGAGGAATCTTGTGTGTTCGAGCCACAAGCTGAACATTGGACTCCGCGGCTGCGTGGTCAGCAGCGAGGCAACAACCTACATTCCGCGGATCTGCAGATACGTGCACCGTCGGCATATTACAACCTATGAGAGACATGCACAAACCTTTCTATGTGTACAATACATCACTTTAGTATATAACATCATGCAAAAGTATCAATAAACAGATTCCAACCGTACGTGTTGGGTCTCACTACCTCCCCGCTGCTGCCTGCCAGGGCTACTCCCTGGGGCAGTTCCTATCATCATCATGCTGCCTGCCAGGGCTACTCCCTGGGGCAGCTCCTTCCTATAACCATATCCTTGCTGGCCAGCCTTACAACCTGGTCTAGCATCCCTTCCATGTACTTGTGGGAAGCGGCGCCTTACAACCGCCGTGACCTGCTCGTACATTTTGGTCCTTCGAGCCGGATTGTTCAAGCATGAACAGGAACTATAGCAACCAGATGAAGATCACCATCACCACTTGTCGCGGCCGGGAGTATGTTCGAGCCACAAGCTGAACATTGGACTCCGCGGCTGCGTGGTCAGCAGCGAGGCAACAACCTACATTCCGCGGATCTGCAGATACGTGCACCGTCGGCATATTACAACCTATGAGAGACATGCACAAACCTTTCTATGTGTACAATACATCACTTTAGTATATAACATCATGCAAAAGTATCAATAAACAGATTCCAACCGTCCGTGTTGGGTCTCACTACCTCCCCGCTGCTGCCTGCCAGGGCTACTCCCTGGGGCAGTTCCCTATCATTATTATGCTGCCTGCCAGGGCTACTCCCTGGGGCAGCTCCTTCCTTAAATCATATCCTTGCTGGCCAGCCTTGCAACCTGGTCTAGCATCCCTTCCATGTACTTGTGGGAAGCGGCGCCTTACAACCGCCGCGACCTGCTCGTACATTTTGGTCCTTCGAGCTCCTTTGCATTCCTGCTGTACTCCAGGTTAGCTACCCTGGACCAGCGTCCTAACCCTGTGCGAGTGTGAAGGGACGACTTATAGTCGTTTCCAACTTACTCCACATTTATCAATTTATCATTGCATACAAAAACATTTTACATATTATATAAAGTATTTTAATTTAACAAACATTTAAATATTTGTTTATTCTATTTTTAAACACTATTTATTTACATCAATTCACATCATTGCAAATTACTGACAATGCAGCGAAATGCAATCGTCTGCAAATTACTCGCGCTCGGTTACTCGACACCTTGCAAAAATGTAATCAAGTGCAATACTTTATCAATAATTATTTTACACGATAAATTATTTTCTAATTGACAAAGACATAATTAAATGTTTACGTATTAACATTAGCGTATTAGCTTGACTCATATACAGCGGGGTAGGCACACAGTCACACAACAAGCCTTTCAATCAAAATTTATCTAATTACACAGACATACACATTGTACACTTTAGATAGGTAGGGAACTTAACATTTAATTTCATACGACATACACTTAAAAATTTGACATTTTTCATCCCTTACGCTGCAAGGACAGGTAGCAATTATATGACAAACTCGTCCTTGCACTGCAGACAGCAGGCAGGGCAAATATTGCATTCACACACCCTCACTCTGTAGCAAGACAGGTGAGGACATACATTTGACATATTCGCCCTTGCACTGCAGACAGCAGGCAGGGCAGACATTGCATGACACACCCTCACTCTGTAGCAAGACAGGTGAGGACATACATTTGACATATTCGACCTTGCACTGCAGACAGCAGGCAGGGCAGACATTGCATGACACACCCTCACTCTGTAGCAAGACAGGTGAGGACATACATTTGACATATTCGCCCTTGCACTGCAGACAGCAGGCAGGGCAGACATTGCATGACACACCCTCACTCTGTAGCAAGGCAGGTGAGGACATACATTTGACATATTCGCCCTTGCACTGCAGACAGCAGGCAGGGCAGACATTGCATGACACACCCTCACTCTGTAGCAAGGCAGGTAAGGACAAATATTGATATAAACACCCTTACACTGCAGCAAGGTGGGTATGGGGAACTTGCGCTGCAAGCAGCAGGCAAGATTGACATTTTAGAAACAAGCCATTACTCTGTTATAACAGGTAAGGACAAGCAAAGACATTATTTATTCATAATTAAGTACCTATATCTTTACATTTATAATTAACAATTATACTCACAATGCAAATTAACACACAATTATTTGAACCATTTTCCTATCTCTTAACCTATCTATCTACCTATCATCCTGTCTCTCATAGGGTAACTATACAATCAACACAGCATTTTGTCTCGCTGCGTAATATCATTTGCAACAGTCTTCATCTGTGGAAACAAAAAAAAAACAAGTTTGACATCTCAAGAAAACAAATAAGACATCAAGGCAAACATCAATGACACTGCGGAGCGAATCGGTCACTGGCCTCCCACCAGCGGGTTCCACCAGTAAACTGAGAAGTCGCCCTTTGACTGTGGAGAATCCACGACACGAAGCAACAACCTCGTCGTATCCTGGGTTAGAATACACAGCAACCAAACAGAAGCATCTAGACTCAGGGTCGGCAGTATGTTCAAGCATGAACAGGAACTATAGCAACCAGATGAAGATCACCATCACCACTTGTCGCGGCCGGGAGTATGTTCGAGCCACAAGCTGAACATTGGACTCCGCGGCTGCGTGGTCAGCAGCGAGGCAACAACCTACATTCCGCGGATCTGCAGATACGTGCACCGTCGGCATATTACAACCTATGAGAGACATGCACAAACCTTTCTATGTGTACAATACATCACTTTAGTATATAACATCATGCAAAAGTATCAATAAACAGATTCCAACCGTACGTGTTGGGTCTCACTACCTCCCCGCTGCTGCCTGCCAGGGCTACTCCCTGGGGCAGTTCCTATCATCATCATGCTGCCTGCCAGGGCTACTCCCTGGGGCAGCTCCTTCCTATAACCATATCCTTGCTGGCCAGCCTTACAACCTGGTCTAGCATCCCTTCCATGTACTTGTGGGAAGCGGCGCCTTACAACCGCCGTGACCTGCTCGTACAAAAATAAATAAATTTATTAGAAAGAACAAGTCATTAATTAAGAAACATAACTATTTTCATAAAAATTTGAAATATAGTAAAGAACGTATAATGTTATTAAATAAACTAGAACAATATTCTAATGAAATTAAGCAAAATCAAGAAATATATGACAGCAATATAATGTTATTAAATAAGAAAATTAGTTTGCTACAGGAATCTTTAACTACCTTATCAAACAAATATAATGTATCAAAAAGAGGTATGAGGGACCACACATTGACACTAAATCACCTTATGAACAACCCAAAATTTGAGGAATCTTGTGATTTAAAAAATTGTTCCACAGCTCCTGGCCTGATTGCTTTGGATCAACTTGAATGGTCTATGTCGGTGTGTGAGCCATCTACCTATCTCTGAACAACTCAGTCAATCTATTATGAGCACAATCGAAAACAGTTCCTCAGTAAAAATAAAAGACAATTATGTAATATTTAGTGATGAAGTTGGAAAGGATTTGGGCCTATTATTAATGAATCAGCTGGGGAAAAATGTGATAAATTACTGTATGCCAGGTTTATGTTATGATGATATTATAGAGAAGGTTACAAAATACAAGTTCAAAAATAATGATAACTTAATTTTATTTATAGGAAATAGGGATAATGTAAACAAAAGATCATTACTAAAATATTATGACTACCTACTGAAATTAAATGTAAAAAGCATTGTAATGTTTACATTTCCTTATTGCGATAGTTTGCCACAGTCAGAAAATGAAATTAGATATAAATTAAACATACAATTAGATACTTTGTCATATTATGAATACAAAATACCAAAGCAAAATACATGTTTTTGACATTAATAAATTGACATGTAATAATCGTAACAAAAAATATTATTTGACAAGAGATAGAATTTTTCTATCAAATTATTTTAAAAAACAATTAGCAAAATTGCTAAGCTTTTCTATATCTACTTTAGCCAAGAATTTGGCTGTACGGACAGCTCCTATTGAGCAACCTTATTCTGACATTGCCTCTATTGGGCCATCACGGTGTGACAATGCCCCTATACAGCATTGTAGTTCTGACAGTGCTCCTTTTGAGCAAGTTAGCTATAATAATATAACAATTGCTCCTGTTGAGCAAACTAACTTTGACGCACAGATAAGCTCATCACAAAATCAATATTTAAATTAATAAGTAAGACAACAGAGGACACCTCTGGCAATAGCTCACTTAAAATAGTTCACCAAAATATTCAAGGCTTATCTGGAAAGGAACTAGAAATTTCTTTATTCTTACAGAGTCTAAATATACATGTAGTATGTCTCACAGAACATTGGCTAAAAAGAACTCAGTTATTAAATTGTATTGAAAGTTATAACATTGTAAGTGCATTCACTAGAGAATCTGCCATTAGAGGTGGTTCCTTAATTTTGTTACAGAACAATATTAAATATAAAGAACGTTCAGATGTGATTAAGCACTCAATTGAACGAGTTATTGAAATTTCATGTGTGGAATTTGAGCAATTTATAATTGTATGTGTATACAGACCCCCTTCTGGAAACTATGATCTGTTTGAAACTACAATGGAAAATGTTCTAAATATTATTTGTAGCAATAACAAGAAGATAGTTGTCTGTGGGGACTTCAATTTAAATATTCTAGTACCAAGTCCATACACAAATAGGTTCATTAATTTATTTAGATCTTTTAATCTTTATTATGCTTTCTTTGAACCTACCAGAATCACCCCTACTACAGCTACTTGCTTGGATAACATTTTCTGTAATTGTAATATACTTGAGAAATCTATACTCAACTGTGTAAACTCAGATCATGGTGGACAGAAAATCACTATTGAGCGCCGTAATGTCAATCTAGTAACAAAAATTACTTTTAGACCAATAACGGACAGTCGCATGAAGATTTTCGAAAATAATATTGAACATAGACTTCATTTCTTACAATATTGTGATGATTCAAATAAAATGTATAAAAATTTATTTAATCAAATAAATTTAGAATTTAATAGCATATTTAAACAAAAAACTGTTTCACTTAACTCAAAAAAGAAATTTAGTGATTGGGCTACTCCAGGCATATATGTTAGTAGAAGAAAATTATATGATTTATATTATGAAAAGTCTATGTCCACAGACCAGTCATTTATAAATTATGTCAGAAATTATTCTAAAATATTTAAAAGGGTTTGTAATGTTGCAAAAGCAAACTTCCTTAGTAATAAAATTAAAAATTCTGCTAATAAAATTAAGACCACCTGGAAAATTATAAACCAAGAAACTGGTAAAACGTCATTTAAAGATAGGTCTTTTGAAATTAATATTAATGGTAAAATGGTAAAAACGGATGAAGCAGTGGCAAATGCTATGGAGGCCTTTTTCTCAGACATTCCCATGAAAATCACTAGTAAACTGAATTCATCTACTGAATTTGCGGTTTCCTTTTTAGAATCTAGTGTTGATAAATGTGATATTTATTTTAACTTTCATGAAATTAATGACGATTACATTATAAAAACGTTTAAATCTTTAAATAAGAAAAAGACGGAAGATCTATGGGGTTTATCGGTTACAGTTATAACATCAATAATTAAAGTAATTTCCCCTTAATTAACGATTATTTTTAATAAATGCATTGAAGATGGGGTTTTTCCCGATTTAATGAAATGTAGTAAAATTATACCTTTGTTTAAGTCTGGGGATAAATGTGATCCCACAAAGTTTCGTCCCATATCCATTTTACCAGCGTTAAGTAAAATATTTGAGAAAGTTATTTACAATCAATTGCTTTCTCATTTTACATTGAATAAACTGTTTCACGACAGACAATTTGGTTTTACTAAGGGTAGAAATACGACAGATGCAGGTGTTGCGTTAATGAAACATATATTTGATGCTTGGGAAAGCAAACAAGATGCTCTAGGTGTCTTTTGTGACTTGTCCAAAGCCTTCGACTGTGTAGAACATAAAACCTTATTGGCCAAATTACAACATTATGGCGTCTCAATGAACTCAATAAAAATAATTGAATCATACCTGAGTGACCGATTACAAACAGTAGTTATAAATAAAGCGAAGTCTTCAGGGGCCCCTATGCTCATGGGCGTGCCGCAGGGTTCGATATTAGGTCCGTTACTTTTTTTGATTTATGTAAATGACCTGCCTTACTATGTAAGCAACTTATGTGAGACGGTATTATTTGCAGATGATACTTCCCTTATTTTCAAACTAAATAGACAAACAGAAAATGTTGACGATGTGAATAATGCCCTTTCCAAAGTAATGTGTTGGTTTACTAATAATAACTTGTTACTAAATTCAAATAAAACTAAATGTATCAAATTTTCGTTACCAAATGTCAAGCAGGTCAGTACAAATATTAAAATTAACGAAAAAATTATACAATTTGTTGCCTCAACAATATTTTTAGGAATAACTTTAGATTCACGTCTACAATGGAATCCTCATATTACTACCCTATCAGGAAGACTTAGCTCTGCTGCTTTTGCTGTTAAAAAGATTAGATTACTGTCTGATATTGAGACGGCAAGGCTTGTATATTTCAGTTACTTCCATAGTGTTATGTCATATGGTATATTGCTGTGGGGATCAGCAGCTGATATTCAAGACATTTTTGTATTACAAAAGAGAGCCGTACGTGCCATTTATAAATTAAGACCTCGTGACTCGCTTAGAGAGTTATTTAAAGAAATAAATATTTTCACGGTTGCTTCCCAATATATATATGACAACATTATGTATGTTCATAAAAATTTACATACATTTTTGAAGAAAAGTGATTATCACAATTTAAACACAAGAGGTAAAAATAAACTTGCTGTTCCAAGTTTCAGACTTCATAAAACTAGTCACTCATTCATGGGGAAATGTATACAAATATATAATAAACTCCCACATCATGTAACTGAACTTCCGTCACATAAATTTAAGCTTCATATTAAACAAATTTTAATGAAGAAAGCGTATTATAAAGTTCAGGAATATATAGATGATAAAAATGTGTGGACACATCCAAATGTGCTCGATTCTCCATTGTAATCTAGTGAGATATCAATATGTGTAAAAATTTAATTTTCTAATTGACAAGATTGTAAGGAAAGATGTCTTAAATCACTTTTTTTTTATATATATTTTTTATTTTTATTTTAAGTTTAATTATTAGTCTTTATTTTAATAAATTATTATGATTAATTATTAAAGACTTGACAATGTGAATTATGACTCTTTCCAAATCAATACTATAAAAACTGTAAAGGGAGGATAAAACTTGTTGAGGTTTTTGCCGGTTCTTCTCAGAACAAGGCCTCCTGGTAGACTCTCGAACCGATGGCATCAAAATTGACTTTCATAAGTGTACAAATTGTACCTAAATGAATAAAGTCATTTTGACTTTGACTTTATACTCCGTTCACCGATCCACATCGGGCAAGCGTGGTGGACTACTGTCTAAACCTCCTTCGATGACAAGGAGTGGGTGGTACTACTTTACTAGGTGGTAGACCCATATATAGGGTCGTCTGGGTACCGGAGGTGGCTCGGTGTAATGCTTCGGCAAACCCCGGGTCGTCTCCAGTAAGGGCATGGGGGAAACCGGAGTGGTTTAGCAGATATTCCCAGTGCCGTGGTAATCAGGTGCTACGTCTAACCAACGGTCCGCTGGTCCAATAGCCAGAGGTTTAGGGTATCATCCGTAAGCGGATTACACTACGATAAAAAAAGGTCGTCTGGGTAGGTACTACCGCCTTTCTTATTTCCGCTGTGAAGCAGTTCCCTGTGTTTCTGATTAAAGTGAAAAGTAGCTAGTATTATTCCTGGGCATGGAAGGCATATCATCTTAGTCCCCAGGATGCCAAAGTACTTGCAGTTTTAAGTGATTTACCCTTAATATTGCAAGTGTCTATAGGCGACGGTAACCACTTAACACCAAGTGGGCCGCAAGCTTGATTGCTATCTCGTAATATGAAAAAAGGACATTTGGGGTTTTTACAGTAATATAAATAATTTGGCTTAAGTATAGTTAAGAGAAAAACATCACAAGGAAGAAAAAATAACTTTCATCGATAAATGTTCCGTCAAAAAATGCATAGTCGGTTATATTAATATAAGTGTGAGTAGTCGAATGGAGATCAGGTAGTTGAAGGTTTATTTATGATCACGCGGACTGTAGTCTATCTTCTGTATAATTATAACTAGCGCTCAGACCGCGACTTTCTCCGCGTGGAGAATTTTTAAAATCAAATATAGCCTAGTCAATCTGGAATAATGTAACATTCTAATGGCGAAAGAATATTTTAAATCGGTACATTAATTTTTGAGTCTATTCGTTACAAACATACAAATTTTTCCTCTTTATAATATTAGTATAGATAGATACTATCACAGATAATATAATACTATACAGATATAGAAAGGCGACTGTATTGACTGATTTATCAATATACAGCTAAAAATACTGAACGAATTGCGCAGGTACTTTAATGACATTAGGCATCCGCATAAGAGACACTACGCCACTCGCCGAGAGTGGCGTAGTAGGCACCTATTCGAAAATTTTGTATTCATATGTACGTTAATTGGACGCTTTTACGGGATAGGAAAACATCGTGAGGAAACCTGCACACACCCATGAAGAAATTCTTAGGTTGTGTATGAAGTCGACCAACCCCCACTTGGCCAGCGTGGTTGATTAAGGCCTAATCGTCCCTAATGTGGGGTAGGCTCGAGCCCCTCGGTGGGGACATTATATGAGCTATTGATGATGATGAGAGATCCGCATATTTACACTCCGAATTAAATATTTTATGAAACAAGCAACAATTTAAATATTATATCAAAAAACTCTGTTACTTGGTCGGTATCAAGGTGCGTCGACAAACGTTTTTCTGAATGAATAAATCGGAGGAAATACAAATGAATTGAGTTAGCTCTCCCTCCGCCGCTGTGGAAAAGTTTCATATTTTTGAATTTTTTTCCTCGCAAATGTAATTTGCTGTTAAGTTACTAACTGCGACCTTCGTTAGTAGCAATTGTAACGTACCTTGAGGGCTGGCTGGAGTTTAGACAGTATAATAACGTATATTTTCTCATGATTTATGCAAACATAGTCATATACCTAAATATGGTGCTATGAAAATTGTAAAATATAGATATATTTAAAACTTCGCCATATACCGAAATGTAACAAATTTATTTTACAATTTTACGACTAAAGCACCACCCAAATGAGCTTGCGAATCAACTTACTCGTAAGATCATACTTAGAACTAGAACATAATGCAACTATCAAACATGATCGTCGACAACTTCCAATTTTCTACCAGAGTGCCTAGAAAAGTGGCAAACGCTACATAGCGTTTCTGCGATTAATACCGTCCAAACTTCTGCTTACTATGGAAATGGAATCATCAGGTGGAATGGAATCATTTGCTTAACCTTTCAAATCAGGTGGAATGGAATCATTTGCTTGACTTTTTATAAAAAAAAAACTTTTCAAATCCTTGGTAACTGGAGTAGTGTGACTGAATGGCTCACTTGACCCAACTAGTACTTTATCGGTTACTGTTGCGTCAATTTTGAAATGGATTCTGTCCTCGAGTGCAGCAACTGAAAACTAATATCGAAACTTACAACTAGAATCGCTGATGCTAAGTAGATGTCTGCGCAGTTTCTTTAAGTTATATATAAACAACTATATTGTTGCGAGATGCCCGTTGCCGCAATACGGAGATCAATATTGCTCATTTGTTTTCTCAGTAATACGCCAGCTTCTTACATTACAATCTATTCAATAGATTGGCCACTAGGCTGGACACTGTAGCCCGTAGGCGTATGGCAAAGTTTCATTCGCACGTAAAATTGGTACTAGCATGTTGGAATGAATCGGGTGTGAAGCGGCACACGTGTCGCCGACGCAGCGCGCCGCAAGTGCTATGCGCGCCATCTTCATGATTGATGCTCGCACAAACACAGCTAACGTAGGGTTGTCAAACTAAAAATAAAACAATAAAAAAAACTTTTGGGAGATGGTCTTACATATACCAATCATATCAATTTCTATTATATAGAATTTCGACACAAACATTAATAAAGATAACATTAAAAGTATCTAAGTATTATTCACAAATCCTATTAACATAATAAACGATGGCTGGATGTATATTAGTTACTGTTTCTCACAAAAACTACTAAATGGATTTTAATGAAACTTTACAATAACATAGCTTAAACACCAGAATAACACATAGGATATAATTTATACTAATCCTGGGCAGGCGATGTCGTGGGCAGAAGGCTAGTTTATAATAAAAACACTCAAATGCAATAAATACACAGCATGCTAAGACAAATGGCGAAAGCGTTTCTACGAGTAAAGACGCTTACTCTAAAAATTTTTAGGTGGTTCGGTTATGGCGGCGGATATTATTATAGTGAGTTAAAAAGCAGCCTAGTTAGATATACTTATTTTCTATTTCAGAATATGATTGACTGTATGTGTGTGTTTTTTTTTGTGTATCAAAAAGTAAACAAACAAGTAACCTGATGATAAATATTCAACGTTCTCCATTGCTAATAGGATAATTTTGTACCATAAAGAAAGGCTCAAACTCTTTTCCAACGTCCCTAAATCAAATCTACTTGGAATAACCGCATAAATTTTACCTATCATTTCCTTTTCATCCTGTCATTACGTCATTACTCGATTCGAAGTTCTGAATCCCTTACTTTGTAGTTTGCTTATAATCCTCGCCCATTTCTACAAATATAATATTGATGGAACCTGTATTAATAATACATTACCTATACTGAAATGCCTCGTCTCATCGCCATTCCGTTTGTACAGTCAAGCATTTTAATTGCAGGTAGTACATCTACAAATATATCAAGTTACCCTTCGATGTCCTTAGGGTTGCCTACAGATCAAATCCATCGTTGCTGTGATTTGAAATTCAGATTCGATTAATCATTTATTCAGTATCAACCCGGGGTCTAAACATTTTACGGCACTAGGAGAAGTAAGCGATAAGTTTGTAGTGGAATTATGTATTACTCTGACTACTGAAGTTTTAATACCTTTATTTATAGCTCTAAAACCGCACCTATCAGGACTTAATAAAGTTCATTATAAATCTTAAAGTTATGTGCTTTGATTACACGTAAGCTACGTGAATAAATTACATTATAATAAATATTGTAACGAGAGCCAAAGATAGAAATATTTAATATGTTTTGACTTTATAACACCGCATACGTCACCAAGAGATTTCATCTCGTCCATCTCTCTTTGAAGTATTGTAATTTTAAAATACAGTTTTTCTCCCTTTTCCCCACGGCCTACGGTAAGATCACTTATTTTATCATGCTGACACTTCGGGAAAAGAAAAAATGCGAAGGCAGATTTTATTTAATCTTATAGGTCAGCACAGCATCAGACTATCTAGACAACTACGTTTAGCATACAAATTACTGAATTTAATGACCCTATGACCCCTATGCGAGGCTAAAAAGAACCTGCAGCAACAGCACTATGTTGCTACACGACATAGTGCCTTAGATGCGCTTTATTTATGAAGAGTAAAACTGATTTTACTGCAAATTAAGTGGCGCTAGGCTGGTACCAAAGGACAAGTGGCCCAGTTTATAAATAAAGAAACTAGTGAATTGATTCAAAAATCAATGGCTTATTCCCAGAGGTCCACGATTCTATTGTTTTTCTTTGCCCACCGGGTCCATAAGAAATAAAAATATACAACAGTTAAATTAAATAATCCAACACCCTGAATACAGGTGGTTAGGGATCGCCTTCTGAGTTGATTACAAAAAATTGAAAAACAAAAATAAAAATACAAAAGTACTTTTAGTTTTTTTTATTTATTTTTTTCAAAAAAAATCATTTATTTAAATTTTTTTTAAATAACTCAGAATCCGATCCCTAACCACCTGTATTCAGGGTGTTGGTTATTTAATTTCCATGTTGTATAAAAATTTTTGCTAAATAATGTGTTATTCACTTTTATTGGACAGTGTGAAAGTTGACATGAATGAATCACTCGACTAAAGATAGGCCGTAAATTGAGCAACTTAAAATGTCATAAGTATAACTGAATCTTAACTTCAACGTCGTAATGTTCATTTTGCTTAGCGGCAACCCTACAGTTTGGGGTCTAACAAAGGCGTATGGACGCTTTTAATAAATTATTCCGTATTCTGCAGCGGGCGGCCTGAGCGAATTTAACATCGGAACCATTTATTATGGACACATCCAGATTTCTTCGACAACTGATTTTTGACGTGAAAATGAAAAGAAATGGCGCAACAGCCGAAAAGCTTAATTCAATAAATCAACGGCTTGTATTACCGAAATGTTTTATTAGTTGGGGTAATGTTAACTAACGTATTGACGCGTTTGAAATGTGGTGCTGGAGGAAATGCTCGGAATTCATTGGACAGAACACAGAACCAATGAATCGATTCTAGCCGAGCTGAAGGCACCAATGAGACTCAGTACCACTTGCTTGCGGAGGAGTTTTGAGTTCTTTGGCCACATTGCTCGGAAAAGAGGTGACAATTTAGAAAAGCTACTTATAAAGGGCAAGGTGAGCGGCAAGAGACCGAGAGGCAGAAGTCCAATGCGTTGGTCGGACCAAATTCGCTCGGCCTTAAACTCCTCGATGCACGATGCCATCCACGCCGCCGAAGATAGAGCGAACTGGCGTAAGATAGTCCAGGACGTTGTTCAAAGAGGCCATGACCCTCAGCATTGAGGATAAACGACGCAAGGAGGAGGAATGTAAACTGAGGGAAAAGTCTATAAGAACATTATAATACCTGATGTCCTGTATGGATCAGAGAGTACACGTGGCTGAGATCAGCATGCTACGATGAATGTATCAGTATTATGAACGGGTCGAGTTTAGGTGACTTAAGGCGTCTGGTGATCGTGTTGTTTATTTAAAAATCCTCCGAAGTTTTTCGAAGTGTTGTAAAGTTGGATGAAAGAGAATGAAAGTGGATAATGCAATAGGAAGACAGAAGGAAAGATGGTTAGATTTGCAAAATGACGGCTGATCGAGGGGAGGAAGAAGAAAACAATATTACGCCAAGCACAAATTAAATTAGGAGCAGAGCAGGCAAATGCTGATGATGATGATAATAAATTAGTCATATTTTTTTACATTCAGTGAAAAAATTGGATAATAAGTACCTAATATTGTTTTAAAGCTGTCCCGTCAGAATACAAAGAAGATATAAATGCATAATTGTACTTTCAGATACTCTCCTAAAAACCAATATTACCGTCCGGTGGTGTAATCAGAAGACTAGAAAACCGCAACATCCGTATGGAAATAAAAACATCCTCGAGCCATAATCGAGACAGTCTTGCGCCATAAAAAAACCATTACGGGCATCCTGTACAGACGGCAACGTAAAAACTCGGACTGCTTCCAACCGCCAATCAGCGTTGGGTCTATCAACGGGACATGCGGTGGAGTGCAATATTCCTATCACAGGAAAACCAATTAAACAAAAGCTGTTAGTTTTTTTCAAATAGTATTCTTTATTTTAGGGAGATAAGACCTAATCCTAATCGGTTGCATTAGTCGCTTGAAATTGGAATGAACGCATATGCGTTCACTGGTATAGATACAGTGACGTTTTTTTGGGTTTTCTATTGGTTCGGTTGGGCGAGCAAGGATTTAGTGATTGTTCGTCAACTGGCCACTGTACCTAATATGAAATTCGTGAGTGCGCGCGGTTTGGCACCTTAGTGTTTTCCGTCAGTCATCCTGGGAAAGTAGGGTTGAGGATATTTGGATTACTGTGATGTCTCGTAAGCATGGAGTACCGCCTATGCATATTTGCCTGTGCTATCTACCGCCTGACTTGCCACTTGAAGATACTTCATCCTTTCATCACAATTTCAGAAGGGTAATGTTTAACTCTGGTTCTCAGGACAAATTTTTATTGATTGGAGACTTTAATAGTGCGAATATCAAGTGGGAAAAACATAGTTTGTTAGGCTATCTCATTCCTACAAACCCCCAAGACCGCAAAGCTAATCTATTACTGGAAACAATGCATACATGCAATCTCTTTCAATACAATATGATCCCTAATATTAATAATCGTTATCTTGACCTTGTTCTTTCCACCTTGCCTATTTCAGGCATTACTGTTCAGGAAGCCGAACCCTTATGTCGAGTGGATAGTCATCACATAGCTTATTGTATAAGTATTGAGAGTGAAGCGATCGACAAACCCATGAAACACAAAAATAAAAAGCGATATAACTTCAATAAATGCGATTATACTACTTTAAAATCTGAATTAAAGTGTGTTAACTGGGACGAGCTCCTATCACCGTCTGATATTAACAGCTGTGTTGATAACTTTTATATTAAAATTTATGATCTCATTCATAAACATGCTCCTTTAAGTAGAAATGCTTCTAATAAGTATCCTTTTTGGTTTAACCAACCTTTAATACGCTGTATAAAAGAAAAAAATAAATATCACAGACGTTATAAAAGATTTGCAAATCCTAGAGACTACGACACATTTTCTTTGCTTCGGAGAAGATGCAAGTCTCTTATAATTGATTGTTATAAACAATTTCTTTCCTCGGTTGAGGAATCTTTGTACGATAACCCTAAAGTATTCTGGCGCTTTATTGGGGACAGAAAAGGTACTCAATCTATACCACACACAATGTCCTACGAGAACAGAACTGTTTCGAATGGTCAGGATGTCTGTGAACTTTTTGCGGAGTACTTTGGATCTGTTTATGAACGGTCACCTATTCCTCGGTCTTGTCGGTTGATGGGAATGCCTGAAGCCTCCAGTCTCACATTGCATAGTATAAAAATTACTCAGCGAGATATATCCACGAAGATCAAAAAACTAGATACACGCAAGGGTCCTGGTTCAGATGACATCCCTCCTAAATTCGTAAAGATGTGTCGTGAGGAACTATGTTATCCACTATATATATTGTTTAACAAATCAATTGAATCCGGCACATTTCCGACACGGTGGAAGACTGCGCACATTATTCCTATTTTCAAATCTGGTGACAAATCATCTTGCATTAATTACCGTCCAATCAGCATTCTATCATGTATCGGTAAACTGTTTGAGTCACTGGTTCATAGCTCTCTTTACTACCACCTGAGTAGCTACATTTCAGACAAACAACATGGGTTTGTAAAGAAAAGGTCAACTCTAAGCAATTTACTTGAGTTCAAGAATTATCTCTGTCGAGTCTTTGCCTCTGGAGGTCAAGCTGATGCTATTTACCTTGACTTTAGTAAAGCTTTTGATAGGGTTGATCACTCTTTATTATTTCACAAACTTGAACACTACGGCATACATGGGTGTTTGCTAAGGTGGGTAAAATCGTATCTAAGTAATCGGACTCAACTTGTCACTATGAAGGGTTATTCATCATCCGCGATACCTGTTTCCTCTGGAGTTCCACAGGGTTCACATTTGGGGCCCCTTTTGTTCGTGGTATTTATAAACGACCTTATTTATCGCTTATCCTGCAAATCTCTTCTATACGCGGACGACCTTAAGATATTTTCTAACATAGAGGACGCATCACAGGTTCTAGCACTTCAAGGGGATCTAAATCTTATTTCTAAGTGGTGTTCAGATAACAAGATGAGTTTGAACATAAATAAATGTTGTGTAATTTCATTCACAAAAAAGAAAAACAAATTACATACCTCGTATTACATACAGGACAAGATTTTAAACAGAAAGGAGGTCGTAAGGGACTTGGGTGTACTCTTTGACGAAGAGTTGACTTTTCGCCCTCACTATGATCACATAACAAAAAAGGGTCATCAACTTGTGGGATTTATAATGAGGTCTACCAAGGGGTTCAGGCAACCGAGCAGCACACTTTCACTATATTGCAGTTTAGTGAGAAGTGCCTTAGAGTATTGCTCTCCTGTGTGGTCTCCGTATTACCACGTACATTCAAATAATATAGAACGAGTACAAAGTAGATGCTTAAAATATCTCGCGCGAAGGCATGGCTATGGTCGACAACTGGGGGACTATAATGAGAGAATGATCAAATTTGGTATTATGTCTTTGAGAGATCGCCGCAAGAGATATGATCTCCTCTATCTCCACAAGATAATTCATTCGTCCATTGATGCACCTGGTCTTCTATCTCTGCTTGATATTAATACAAGACATAAATCGCGATGTCCGAACATATTTTCAATACGAGTGTATAGGAACAATACGTCCTTTTATAATCCTATCGTCAGAATGTGCCGTACTTATAACGATTTGCGCCGCGAGGGCAAGGATGTGGATATATTCGATATTAAGTTTACCAGGTACAAAAAAATAGTAACGGATATTATCAGTGCCGTCTCCTCAACCCTATAAACTGAAAACTTATTGTTATTTTTTTTTATCTCCACTGGCATTTCATAATTTTTATGTATTTTAAAATTGTTGTTTTAATTAATTATGATAAGATTTACGTTTTAGTGTAAGTTATTTCAATTTGTTTTGTTCGTTCAGCTCAATAGGTCAAGCTGTGTACACTTTTAAGGGATCATTGTCTAGAAATAATTATCAGTATATTTTAATGTTGTTAATGAAATTGACAGTAATCTGTTAGTGTACCAAATATAAATAAATAAATAAATTATGATTTTATTTATTATTTTTGTGGCCAATTCGCTCGATTGTGAAAATCTGATGTTAATGTAGAGTCAGCTACAGAAACGCTTGAATAAATTGAACATAAGGTACCTACTTTAAATTATATATAAGACACAAAATGAACCTAGTATTTGAGACTACGTAAAACTCCTACAATCATTTTAAAAATTAAAATGGAAATAGTGATGTTCTTTTTGGTAACACATCCTAATTAACCGTGTGTTTCTTTTAAGAGGACTAAATTATTAAATGCAGTAAAATCCATTCAATACGAGATTTTTAGGGACCCAGCTACAAACGCGTTTTAGGCGGGAAACCGTATTAAACGGGAATCTGCGGTATTGGGAAAATAAAACGTAGTAAGGTGATTTACCTGCATTATTCGACCGTGTCAAATATTAGAGTTGACGTTTTTATTCGTAGAAACGCTTTTTAATACGTTAAATGCTAACTATCACTGAAGATAAGGTCAGCACCAGCAGCATGTCATATCAACGCTAGCGCTTGTGCAGTAATAGATAAGTTATGTATGAATGATTACCACGACTGTTGGTCTACTTCTGTACCCTTAGTATGAGTTTTTGCAACACCAAACGAGTGATCGTTTTCGTCAATACTATAAAACTATACGTTTACTTAATACGTCGTAGTATGAGATTTAAATTTGGCACATAGTCTTCACGATATCGCCTACTCGATCACTCGATTATACGAACTTCACACTGTTTAGTTTTGTCTCTTTCATTTCTTATTAACAAGAAAGAGACAACATGTTCATTCGTTCCATTCACTCCCATTCATAGTATCTCTAACTAGTCTGTGCTCGATGAAAACAAACAAAATGTCTGCGTCACAGTGAGAGTCGTATTGATATTATTTATAAATTATTACTAAAATAGATAATAAGTAATAGGTTTTGATACATAAAATTTGATTTGATCTATACCCAAATGTACTAAGGTGTTTTAACGGAAAAATAAAATGAAAATGTGCAAAACAAGTGCGTCGCAGTTTGAACAAATAGTGAATTTCATTGATTGGTGTGTTTAAAAGGATATTATACAGAAAAATACTAATGTGCAATGCTTTTGGGAAAAATAATGATCTCGTGTCTGACGGCAAACGAGATTTAGAGCTGCAACAAAGGGAAATTGAACTCAAGCGAGCTTGCCTAGTGACAAACTCTATTCGCCATATTTATTTAGAAAATAAAATAAAATAATGTTATGTATTAATTAAACAATGTGTTTTATTTCCTTATTATACTACACTGTGATAGTGTCCTATTGTTTAAATTCTAGCTAAGACGACTAAAGCGTAGATAATTATTAAAGCGTCGGTCGTCTCTGTGACTAGTGAATATCCACACGGTAATATTATCGCCCGTCACGACAATACCTACGCCGTGTGGAGACACTCACATAATTCGCACTTAGGTAGGTAAACAAACACAGACATAATTGCTTGAGACTTATAAAGTAGAAGCTTATGCTTATAATTTATCAAGGCGCCACTGCTGCATAACCTCCCGACGTTCCTGTGTACGTTGGTGGGCTTCATTAACCTCATCAGCGACCATAATAAATGAAAATTATGGCGATAACATTGTAATAATTGTTAAAAATTTCATTCGTTTACCTACTCACGGAATTTCTTTCATCGAGTGACGACACGATCAAACGTAATAGTATACTTACGACGACTTGTCAAAGTAACGACTCGTACTGCCAAAATGCATTCGTGAGGCGAAAACTATCAAAGTTTTCGTGTTACGTTAACTCGATTTAACTTATACTGCCGATTTTTGTTTCTGATAGTTTACGCTAGAGGCGCTAGTGGGCAATGTATGAAAAGAGACGATACGTTTGATCGAGCTCGAAAACTATCAAAACTCATACTAAGGGTACTGGTGTTGACTGTACATAAAACGGTAAAATAGTACCTCACTCAACTGAATTTTGCAAAACTACGAATACCAAATGTATTTTACACTTAACAAACCCTGTTTCCTTTAAACAAAGCAACGATACAATTGTACGCAGCTGCAACGAGGGTTTCAAAAATGTAACAATTTTTGTGTGAAACCAGACTATTCAATTATAGCCCTTCTAGCAGTAGCACTAAGATTCATGTCGAATCACGAATTTCCTAGCGGCTTGCAGTTCATATGGTGGTTTCGAATAAATTTTCCACTGGCCGCTACGATTCATTCAACACGACATAGTGTTTTGTTTTTATTAAACAAAACTTTTAAACAATGCGGCAGAAATAACGCACACACTGCAAGTAATAATGCAAATGAATCAATATCAGTAAATTTTATTTTAAAAAACTTAGATCATTGTGTGATGTCCATATTTGTTTACGCGTAACGGGATCCTATTAGGTACTAAGACTCCGCTATCCGTCCGTCCGTCTGTCACGAGGCTGTACCTTAGGACACCGTCGTGGTGGAGTGGTCAGTAACACATCGGGCGGTCCGGGTTTGAGTCCTAGTAGTGGCAAATATTAGTGTCATGAACACGAATATTTGTTCACGAGTCATGGTCATTTATATATATATGATTATTAAGTTTATTTATGAAATATTTAGATGATCATGTTTATTTGTCCGTTATCTAGTATCCATAGCACACGTTCTTAATGATACCTACTTAATTTGGGCTAGATAATTGGTGTGAGCGTGGAAATTTTTATAATATCATGAACCGCGATAGTAAGACAATTAAAATTCTAGTAATATACTGTCTACGGGAGAGTTAAAATTTTAGCAAAATTCCGTAATGCTTAGGATTAACGTGCACGGATTAATAAAAAACAAAACTTTTATAAGTAGCTATTATGGATTGTCATCTTAAAGTTTTTTCCAGTATCATCATCATCATAACAGCCTTTATAATTCGATCCACTACTGGGACACAAGGCCTCTCCATGTCATCGGAGGAGGTTTAGGCAGTACACCACGCTTGCCTAATGCGGATGTGGTGGACGGAACATAAGGTGATCAATAGACGCCGTCTTGTTGGAGTGGTCAGTATAGCTAACACATCAAGCGTTCCGGGTTCGAGTCCTGTTAGCGGCAAATGTTTGTGTGATGAACACGAATATTTGTTGACGAGTCATGTTGTTTATATTTATTTAAAAAATATTTTAAAAAATATTATGTAAGTATATAAAAATTGTCCGTTATCTAGTATCCATAACACAAGTACTTAATGATACTTAATTTGGGCTAGATAATTGGTGTGAGCGTTGAAATATATTATATTGTTATTATATTATTAATACCGTTTGCTGATCCATTAAGTAGTCGCCTTCTACGACACCCATTGGAGGATATGGGGTGATGCTATTCTACTCTGCATCACATGGCAACTTTCCAGTATAAATACAATTTATTAAAACAGCCATTTGCATATTTTTTAGGTCTGTTTAATAATTAAAAGTCGTAACACACTTATCAGCTATGAAAGTAACGACCCGTAACGCTCATAGTAGAAAAAGAGGCGTTTTCTTTCAAAGCCGAATAATACGAAACTTTCGGAACTCCACCGCGAAATTTTACGAATATAATTTACGTCGCACGTCGACACGTTTATCTCATTTAGCGACACACTAATAAACATGGTCTAGCTCAGCTGTTCCTCCCCAGTTAAGTACTCACAACCCCTTGTTATGAGGATTAGTTAAAAAGTAGGTCAAACATTCGCCAACGTGTTGCTAACCTTTTTAGCATCAGCTTAAGTGCGCTTGTCGAGACGTCATTATTTATACTCAGCTGAGATACATGCGCATTCTCTTAACGAGCTACTTGCGTTTGTTTAAATTATTACAAATTATTATTATTATTATTTTTGAAATCGATAAAAATATATATTAAGAGGCACAACAGATCATCTGTTCCTACTTCACACAAAATAAGCTATTTTTTCTTAGTCAACTTTAAATTAAATGAAACAATCATGATCAAATAATATTTTAAACTTTCGCAATTTATATATAGGTATTATAATTTACATCTCCCTGGCTCTATAGGCTAGTCTCCTTTGCCTTCCCATAATAGGAAGAATTTTTACATCACCCTGGCTCTATAGGCTAGTGTCCTTTGCCTTCCCGTAATAGGAAGAATTTTTGAAATAACAACTTTTATTCTTCTTTTGAATAAATGGGGATCGAGGCACATAAAGATTACGCATTGCGCCAATATCAAGTGAGAATGAGAATGTACTTAAAGTAACGGACAATTGTAGTATATAGTAGATTGAGTTTAAAATGGAGTCTCTCAACACGTGTTTTTGCAACAAGAACTCGGGAGAAACTCCAACAACTTTAATTGAGAGATAGCTCAATAAAAATTGACACTTGCATTACCTGAACGCATTAATTACAATGATGGTTATTAATTACCGATCCTTTGTTGTCTTTTATAGAGCCGGCATAGAAAACTGCCTAAAACAAATTCCCGTAAAAGCTGGTTCAAATAGGTTTTTTTCCAGAAACTGCGGACACGGCAGAGGCGTGCCCCGCTCGCGGTGACAAATGGCCGGCCGGGACTGGTATCGACAGTAATGGCCGTAACTGCCTACGTCTCGTGAGCTTCGGTAAGTACTGTTTAAATGCCCACTTACTGTGTACGGATTTCTTGGGGGTGTTTACTGCGATAGAAAATTAAAAAAAGAAAACTAATCGCAAAGACGCAGGAGAGACAGGACTGGAAGAGTATGCAGAAGGCCTTAGTAACAGTGGCAACTACTGAGGCCATATTAATAAGGCCACTTTTTATTTCACGTACGCGGGTTAGTCATGGCTGTGTGTAGATACTCATTTACATTGTGTCTGTCTGGAACCTCACTAGACTTATCACTAAAGGCGCGATTCCATTAGGCAAGTCTTAGGCGTGTGGCCGTAAGCCTAACATGCAAAGTATGACATCACATTTGCGTACAAGTTGATTGTTTTGGAAACATGTTTTCAGAGTGTGCAAATTGTATGCAGTCGTGCGTTTCTGTAAGGATTGCACTTCTCGTCCCATTTCAAATTTAGCTGTCAAACGCAAACGAATATTTCGCAATAAAAGGAATATTTTTAATCAATATGATTTCTAAATTAGATTTAATGTCTTTACACTATGATTACTTCGTTTTCAGTTTACTCTTCTCGCTTGTGAGGTGAGAAATGAGATCTTTACAGAATCGCGCGGCAGATTTTACTAGCATACAAGTGGAGATGTTTAACAATTGAGTAGGACATCATGGTTGGAAAACGTTCTGCTGGAGCCGGTCCTGCTTGCCGAGTCATTTCTGAGATAACAAAATAATAATTACAGATTCAATAAAAAAAAGAAGCAAGCACAGACGTTTACGCGTTCAATTTGCACGTCACTTGAATAAAAAAATGTACCAGCAAGTTCAAACTACCTCCTACAAACTGTATCTTGTATGTATGGAAGTTTGTTCAAGTTGTATGCTATTTGCAACACCGTCATATTTGCACGCAAGACTTGCCTAATGTGTTCGCGCCCTAAAGGTCTACAAATTACGACTCGCAGAAATTACAAGTCAATATAAATATTTCCCTTTACCTTTTTAACGCTACGCCGAACTTTCCGAAAACTTTCCGTGTTGAAGTTAAGAATTTTTAATCTGTTGCCCAACATTAAAAAGGTAAAACTGCCCATAGGCAAACCGGCAGCAGCCGTAAATCTGAAAGTTGCCTCATTGTGCAATGGCCACTCAACGGGAACACACCTGAGCTTCCGACAATGTTTTGTTTACTACTTTTGTGTCTTTACAGGCTATGGCTTCCTGGTGAGACAATGTGGATAAAAATCATATTCGAAACTACTCACGGTTTGCAAAAGCATTTATTTTATTAAGGACGCGATAAGGGGTAACTAATAATAATAATGCAATTCTCGAACTGTCAGCACGCGTTTCCACGAGTTTTTCAGTCACGTCGCTTTTGAATAGCGTCGTGGGAGAAAGGCCGCAGGAGCACAGCATTGCCGCGTCCGTTGTGCGTTGCTCTGCAGAGACGCGGTGCGGCGCGGTTTATCAGCAATGCTTGCTGACGCTTTGTGGTGACGTTAGTACTACCCCGCCGCGCCGCGTCCAATGTATGGTGCTCCACAAGTCCACACGCATACAATTCGCCAGCCACGGTCGCCGCGTCACGCCGCACCGCGTTCGACGTGCGGTGCTCCTTAGATTTAAAAAATCTTCAAAAGTGACATAGCTCGGAGACTATTGGAGCTATTTTCATAAAACTTTATTTTGTAGATAAGTAAGTAATTGGATTTTTAAATATTCATTTTAGAAAAAGTAGCATTTGTTATGAAAATTCAATTATTTTTTCGTTTTCTGTGTGTTTTCGGGAGTGTGTTACGGAGGCGCGGGATTCTCTACTCAGTATGGAGAAGGACACCAGCCCTTATCGTGCTAGAGATATGGTCCTGCGAGCTTTTGTAAGCTATGGTAACTGTTCACCATCAAGGGCACAACTTACCACAAAAATAGATTTAAATAACATCAAACTTAATTCAGGTTCTGACCTGACAATGGTATATTAATTTCCCAAGAGTAGTTTATTCGTATTTCGTACTAATATCGCTGGCGAGACCGAAAGACTCCGTATAATAGTATAATGTAAAATTAATGGTGGCATAGCCACGGAACAAATTACTGCTAAATTATCATCGTGGAAATATATTTGCTCGTAATTAGGGTGGTCGTTTGCTTTTTATGAAGTTGGTATGGAAAATGCGAAGAATTTGAATGTTGTCTACAAATATGATGATTTGGCTGAAGATGGAAGCAAGATTCACCTGGAACCCTCAATATATGAGGGATTGGCTATATTATTGTAGGATGTGGCTGGGTTCGTCACATCTTCAGCGAAAAGGGAAGATCTTCCGCTGAGCTACGTGTTCGCTAGGGGACCGCGACCCGACTATACGTTTTTTTCTTCCCTGACCCCCCACTGCTTTCCCTTTCCTTCCCCCATGGGGAGGAGCGAAAGACGGAGCAGCGAAAACAGTCAGAACAACCTTCCGGACAAGCGAGGGAAGGAGGGGGTAAATACTCATGGATGGCCGGCCCATAGGGTTATGTCAGACTCTTACTGACTAAACACCCCCTTTTGCCTATATTGCCAAAGTGGCTATAAGGCTATCGGAAGCAGCCCCCCCTCAGGAGAGAGGGAGGTGTACACGCTGCCCTACACATATAAACTAGGGCATATGCGTGGAAGCGCGAACGGACACCATAGCGGGGCCGAACGCATGTGTATGAGGGGACTGTTTACGCAGTGGCGGAGAGCTGGGTTGCCAGAAGGGCTGAGAAGTTAATCTGAGCAGACACGCCGACTGTAAATCGTTGGAAGTTGTATACATATATACTGATGTACCTCGGAAACTTCGTAAGCGCGATTTAGGCTTGCATTACGTATTGTGACGTTTCTGTGTCGTATCTTGGGTCAGTGTTTACATTTGTACTTTTCGCTGATCAACTATTTCTCGGTTACTCGATATTCACTGTCTATGTAGCGCTGTGAAGTAGCCTCTACAATTATTATTAACTCTCGGAACACAATATGATGTTAACACTATCATGCCCAAAGACGTTGATAAGAAGGCGGTAGCTAGTCAACCAAGCCCAACAAAAAATTGTATTCCCCTGGAATCGAACCTGAGGTAGGCGAAGTAGGATCTTACAGAAGACAATAGACGAATAACCAGTGGCGTGGCGTGCCTTGGAGGAGCCCTGTATCAAATGAAGTTGGGGGGCCCAAATCAAGGGTAAAGATTTCTCACAAAAGGAACAAAAATGCTTGCATTAAATTAAAATAAATAATTTTATTGATTAAGTTATCACTTCCTCCTAGAAATTGGGTTAGCCAAACAATTCCAATTGAATACACACTTTTCTTGCCTTTTCTCCGGAAAATTATTTATTAAATCACCTACAGGTTAAGACGATTTCAGTTTTTCTCAAATTTTTGCCTGATGATGTCCCATGGAAGTCATTAGGTATTTTTTTATCACTTTTTCCCGAGAAGCACGTGATTAAGTCACATTGATGATAAAATTTTACTAATTTTTGCTTACACACGTTAGGGGACTTTGTAGCCCCTGCGAACAACACTACATTTTTGTAGTGTTGAGTTTCTGTTGGTGAGTAAAGTTTCAAAGCTCCTCGGGGTAAGGCAGAAGACTAATAGAGTTGGTACCGCGAGAGTGTCACATGACTGTTGCAAGCGTCTAGCTACGGTGACTGCAGGTTGTATGCTTGTCTACCAACCAAAAATAAAATAATAAAAAACTAAGGACACTTGGATACCAATTATGGTGTACGAACCACTAGATCCAACCAATCAAAATACATAACGTTGTCTCAGAATATATTTATGTTCACAACAAGAGACGAGCGGGCAGTCTAATGATTTATTAACGAGTATTGTTCGCAGCGGAACATGTGGAAATTAATTTCGTATTATGAATGTTGTATAAAGGATAAATGGGATTAATTTTGTAAATTTTACGTTTGTTTACATTACTATGTAGATCAAAGAGACTTATTTACTAAGTCATTTGTTATAGCAAAACATGTAGGTACTATATATAACTTTGCATTTCAAAGCGTTTATGAACTCAAAATATGTTATAAAGTTATAGATTTAAGAAAATTTTGTTTAAATCTTTTTTGTTTATCCTTTGAATTTATTTACTATTTGCATAAAATCTTTAAAAAAGTGGAATTTAGCTTCCTTATTTTATTTCTTTTTAATTTTAAATTCTGTAGTTAAAAGGTATATCGAAAAAACTACGTTAATTATTATGATACAATGATTTTCAAAAACAGCAACTGAAATTTATATTAGCAAAAAGGCTTTGTAATCTAAGGCTTTGTTTTATTAAAAATTACAAAAAATTGTTTGTCAATATTTATATTGAAGAATTTATATTTAAACGGTATAATGTATACAAATAGTAAAAGAGGTTTATATTTGTAAAACAGTTTCGTATTTTCTGTCAGATTTACCATCACACGCGAATTAAGGGAAAAAAATCTACACGCGAACCTCAAAAATACTGGCTCAAAATCGCGCCTAATCAATCTCCTTAACTGTTATCTTGTAAGCCGTTGTGCACCTTATCACAAAAAATATAAAGTCGAAACTGTTACCGTATCATCCGTAAAAGATAATCTTTTAACAAAGTTGATTCTCGGGATAGAAAGTTAGTCGTCCCAATGTTCCCTTTGATGTTATGATTGGGTTCATTTTGAACGATCATAATAAAAATATGTTTTTCATCGAGGGGAACGTTTGACAGGATACCTTCAAAGTATTTTGTCGCTGTATTAATCTTGTTTATGATTGGGATATACTTGGGGAATGATTCACAGATACTTTTGTTGTAACTAGTAAAAACTTTTAAGTCTCTTTATGGCATATGCCCATTATTCTGAGATGTGTCCTGAATGCCTGGACAAGTAGCAAACAGTACTCAATGCTTCTACAAATAACAATGCTAACTAGAGTGGTTTAGAAAGCACGCGGTTGTTTTATGCGGCAAGCGCGGCGGAAAACGCATTGCGATTAATTGACGCACACAAATTTTATTTCCTGATAGTGAATCCTGGTAGTGGCAAATATTTTGATCATTTGTACCAGAGTCATTGTTGTTTTATATATTTATGTAAGTTTATTTATAAAATATCTAGTTTATTATGTATATTTGTTAGTTATCTTATATCCATAACGCAAGTTCTTAATGATACTTAATTTGGGCTAGATAAATGGTGTGAGCGTCGAAATATAAATGTATAATTATCAGATAATAATTATTCTAATTATTATCTGCAGACAATTGATATTTCGTAATTAATTAATTTAAATTGGAATTGATTTCAAGTCAAATAGGATAATTGCACAAAGTTTCCAAACATTTTCTTATGAAAAAAGCACTCACTGATAAATGCGTAGTGTGTGACAGAGTGGGTAATGTGCAAAATTAGCTTACAATGAGAATGAGAGACCTTTGTTTCTAAAGAAATAAAGCTTACAATGAGAATGAGAGACCTTTGTTTCTAAAGAAATATAGCTTACAATGAGAATGAGAGACCTTTGTTTCTAAAGAAATATAGCTTACAATGAAAATGAGAGACCTTTGTTTCTAAATAATTATAGCTTACAATGAGAATGAGAGACCTTTGTTTCTAAAGAAATATAGCTTACAATGAGAATGAGAGACCTTTGTTTCTAAAGAAATATAGCTTACAATGAGAATGAGAGACCTTTGTTTCTAAATAATTATAGCTTACAATGAGAATGAGAGACCTTTGTTTCTAAAGAAATATAGCTTACAATGAGAATGAGAGACCTTTGTTTCTAAAGAAATATAGCTTACAATGAGAATGAGAGACCTTTGTTTCTAAAGAAATATAGCTTACAATGAGAATGAGAGACCTTTGTTTCTAAATAATTATAGCTTACAATGAGAATGAGAGACCTTTGTTTCTAAAGAAATATAGCTTACAATGAGAATGAGAGACCTTTGTTTCTAAAGAAATATAGCTTACAATGAGAATGAGAGACCTTTGTTTCTAAAGAATTATAGCTTACAATGAGAATGAGAGACCTTTGTTTCTAAAGAAATATAGCTTACAATGAGAATGAGAGACCTTTGTTTCTAAAGAAATATAGCTTACAATGAGAATGAGAGACCTTTGTTTCTAAAGAAATATAGCTTACAATGAGAATGAGAGACCTTTGTTTCTAAAGAATTATAGCTTACAATGAGAATGAGAGACCTTTGTTTCTAAAGAAATATAGCTTACAATGAGAATGAGAGACCTTTCTTTCTAAAGAATTATAGCTTACAATGAGAATGAGAGACCTTTGTTTCTAAAGAAATACAAGTTAAATGCTTTGGATACAGGTTTGACCCAAAGTATAATATAACACTAATGTATGAAAAGTACATAAAATAAATTGCTAAGTGCTACCTCAATTACAGGTGTTACACGAATGCTTAAAATAACGCAGATAATTAATAACTACTATTTCATAAAAAATATTTTGACAATATAATTATAATTAAAAAATAATAGTTAAAACAAATTGAAAAGTATAATTTACGTTTGCATTAGTGACAAAATGTTCTTGCGAAACGGTGGGAGACTATCGAAAAATAGGTGCATATCATTTTTCTTATTTTCTAACATAATATTGACACAGTTATGAAGAAAGTATTAGGTTGAGTGTGAAGTCGACCAACCCGCACTTGGCCAGCGTGGTTGACTAAGGCCTAATCGCCCCTAATGTGGGGTAGGCTCGAGCCCCTCGGTGGTGACATTATATGAGCTGTTGTTGATGATGATGATGATGATTGACATTGCACATTTGCTTTAAATTTAGTTTGTAAAGTTGGTTGTGACTTTGAACAATTCTATTGAGCGGCGAATCATATCGACCCCATGCTCTCCTAATTTTGTTACAGCACCGTAATAATATTAATCACGGCGATGCGTATTCATCAATCACATAATGCAGTTACCAAACTCCGTCGCTTGTTAAAAAGTTCAATTTCTCTTTGAGTTGTTCGTGTTTAAGTTGACCCAGTCAGAGCCAGATGAACGCAGCTTCCGACGAACTGCCATAACTCACCCACGTCACATTTGAAACGTTTAATTTCAAAATAGCCTTTTTCTTTTACGGCCAGTTTATATCTATCTACGTTTGTAGATAAGTTTAGCGAAGTTTTAGACGAAGGGTAAGCAGAGGTAGTCCAATTAATAGCTAACCATTGATTACATTTTATGTAAATTTTATTGATTTAGTCAATAAAATTTACCAGTACAGAACGAAATGGAAACAATAAAAAATAGTAGATAGAAATATAAAACAACATAAAAAACAACAAATTTTCAAATGGAAGTCATGGACGAGGCCAAAAGGTATGCTTCTACAACATGGTGTAGCAGAAACGCTGTTATGCAAGGCCTTTCTTGTTGTGACGTACGGATAATAATAACAATAAAAATACATATAGTAAAATAATAATCTAAATGATATGAATAATAATATATTATAACGAAATGACTTCATGATTCCTATTCATGTAAAAGTATTTATATTATTTTGTGTTTCGCAGTTGAGCAAAACGGACTACCGCTGGCGCCTAGAAAGGCAACATTTTGGGGCGAGTATGGTGAGTAACCCACTGAACAAAAAGTAATGTACATGGGTTCAATACATATCACAGCAACTTACTGCGATGTATCTGTCAAACGTGCTTCATAGTCATGTTCAGCGTCTTTGAGTACCTTTGACCTGGTTCTTTTTTAAAATGTTATTGAATTTTTGTATTTATTTTAGGTGTTGTAAATATAATGAGATAGGACCTAGTTTTATACTTTGGAAGCACGTTTCCTGAATACTAATTCAAGTAAAATGTTCAGGGCATATTAGTCTTCCCATGATTATTTATTTAAGGTACCGCAATGCGCTCAGCATAATGTAGGTGATAGGGCGAAACACAGCTGTTTAATTTATTGATTTTACGCAGATGATTATTCGTATGCTATTTTATTTTATTCAGAAAAAACACACAATTACAAATTGAGGCTTATACAACATGTAAATTAAATAACCAACACCCTGAATACAGGTGGTTAGAGATCGGCTTCTGAGTTGATATAAAATTAGATTTTTTATTGAAAAAATAAATAAATAAAAAAACACTACTATTACACTAGATACTAGTGTTGTTTTTTTTAATTTTTTTTCAAAAAAAAAATCGTTTTTTTCAATTTTTTTTTTAATCAACTAAGAAGTCGATTTCAAAGCACCTGTATTCAGGGTGTTGGTTATTTAATTTACATGTTGTATAACTAAATACACAGAACTTTATAAGTGTAGAAATAATTTTGTAAGTGCAGAAAAGTATAATAATGTTGGTATACCCTATCAGTTTATAATGAGTTTAATTGTCTCTACAATAGTAGTATCCGTTTTTATGTCTTTTAGGCGTAAAAAATATTGTTAAATAAAAAAAACCGTCTTCAAAACTCAAAACGGAGAAATTAAAAATTTTATGTAATAAAATGTAAATATTTTGAGAGGATGGTCCTAAATACAAGTGACTACGTTTATTCAAACTAGTTTCCGCCCGCGACTTGGTCCGCGTGGACATTTTACCCCCTTGAGGGTGGAATTTCCAAAAATCCTTTCTTAGCGGATGCGTCTACGTCATAACATCTACGTGCATGCCAAATTTCAGCCCGATCCGTCCAGTGGTTTGGGCTGTGCGTTGATATAGATCACTATGTCAGTCAGTCACCTTTGAGTTATATATATTTAGGTGTTAAAGTTGGCACCGAAATCAAAAAACATAAATTTTAAAATTTTGATTTCTCCGTTTTTAGTTTTGAAAACGGTTTTTTTTTAATTTAAATATCATTTTTTGCGTTTTATTGTTGTAAGTATAGACATTTTCATCTTTTAGACAACCAAGTAATAAAATGATAACGATATTATCGATGTCAATTAAATAGGCATTCTAATAATAGACCTCCTTTTAAACAAGTGCCTAGGTTGGTAGCAGGACTTGTTTTGAAGTCAGGCTAATCAGGCAGTTCCAGGTTTAACTCGCTTCAACCTAAAGGTCGTAACACACTTATCAGCTCGGAATGGGAACGCCTCTTTTTTACTATGAACTATGAACGCTACGGAACAGCGGCTACGAACCGGCTACGGACCGTAGCGCATCGCCTATTTTGCATAGTAAATAATAATAATAAATGTTTTTATTTCAGGCTACAAAGGCCCATACAATAAATACCTTATAAACTAACATACATAGTATTATATAATTTTTGTTAGTAAATAAAATTTAGATTATGTTAGTAAATAGACACTTAATTAACACGATTTGACTGCGACGTGTGACGCCTCGGAAACGCCGGAACCTTACACCTTTCAGCCAGAATTCTTTGGACGGTTCCTAGCTGATCAGTGTGTTACAACCTTTAGGACTTATTATACACCATCCGGTGAGATAAAGTTTAAGAGCTTCCCTATCTAGTTAAAGTTAAAATAAATAAACAGAGCCTATGCTAGGGATCTATTTCACGTCATTTAAGTCGTCCATAAGGGCTGGTGACCTTGGCCATACTGAGCGGAGCATTCCGTGCATGCATAAAGGTCATAGCACATTTATTAGCTGAAGCGTCGGTGGCGTAGTGCGTAAGAGCGTCGTCTCCCACCCGGGAGGCACTGGTTGGTGGCCCCGCCACGTACCAATGTGTTTTAAATTTTTTAATGCATATGTACGTTTAATCGACGCTTTGACGGTGAAGGAAAACATCGTGAGGAAACCTGCACACACCTACGATGAAGTTCTTAGGTTGTGTGTGAAGTCGACCAACCCGCACTTGGCCAGCGTGGTTGACTAAGGCCTAATCGCCCCTAATGTGGGGTAGGCTCGAGCCGCTCGGTGGGGACATTATATGAGCTGTTGATGATGATGATGATGACATTTATTAGCTCGGAAAGGGAACGCCTCTTTTTTAATATGAACGCTACGGAATGGCGGCTACGAAACGGCTACGGACGTAACGCATAGTCTATTTTTCATATTAATAAGAGTGTATGTACTCTTATTAATATGAAAAATGGTTCCGAGCGTGCTGCGACCATAGCACACAAAACAAACCATGGTGTGTGTTCGATTCTGATAATAATTATGATAATGGTTGTCAAAGTGAAGTGTCACTCAAATATTAAATTCACTTCGAAGATAATTTTATTAATGTAATATCACCGGCCAGGCCAGGTAGCCATATTGATCTGATCCTAACCTAAGTAACATGCCGACACGCAATATGAAGAGGTTTACTGCAGTTTTTACTGGCGCTCGTTTATTATAAACTTTATGACGTTATAAAGCGTAAAATAATGGCGAAATTTTACAACCCAAAGCCGTATAACACCTATTACGTATGCGATAACATCGCCGTTCAACTGTTTGCATGAGAATCGCACTAACAGAACGTGTAACCTGATTTATTTCTATAGACCTAACCAATTGTAAAGACACTTAGGAATTTGTTTACTTTTCAACATGTTCGAGTTATGTAGATTCGCTCTCGCGTGTTATATTCACCTGACGATTTTCATTTCAATTCCCTAATTATTATTTTTATGTTACGAGATGGCAAACAAGCTTGCGGCCCACCTGATGTTAAGTGGTCACCGCCGCCTATAGACACTTGCAATATTAAGTGTAAATCACTTAATACCGCAAGTGCGTTTGCCATCCTAGGGACTAAGATGATATGCCCTCCATGCCCAGTAATTACACTGGCTACCTTTCCTTCAATCCGAAACACAGCGAACAGCTTCACGGCAGAAATAAGAAAGGCCTAGTATTTTTTGTTGTTTTTCTTATTTCTCATCTATTGAGGGAAGGCAAAGTATCCATAACGTAAGCTCTATTATTGGGTTAGACATAAGCTGTGGCCGTAAGAACATTATAACTATTAGCTATTATTAAAACTACCAGGTTTCTTGGTTTATGATCAATTAGCAAAGTTTATTGCCCCGTCTGCGGCTCGTGCCTTTATTACGTTAGACGCTGTCTAACGTGACTAGATGAGATTGCTAAAAGCTTGTCTGATCCACTATCAGCGAGTAATTATTTGTCTGGCTTTCTTCACTTATAGAATAGTTAAGTCCACTCTCGAGTACTTAGGGCTTTATCGACTGCTTAGCTACCTTTTAGATACCTACTTACTGTGTAAAGAGAAACGCACCGAGAAATTAAGTTAAGATCGTCGTTAAGATATTGAAGGCAAGGGCTTACCGGTTTAACTGAAAGAATTTGGTCGGCTTGTAGGCCTCTAAATACATAAACACATAGAATTAGTACCTACCATAATTGTACTAGCAACACCAAACCATCATTATCAAACGAACTAATCAACTATTTATAGATTTTATTATAAACGAATTTAATTTTTTAGACAAGTAAATATTTTAAATCACGCTTATTCAGCTCTATTGAGCTTTTATTCCATTTTTTTTCCAAGTCAAAGACTATAGAAAACAATGATTTTGTATAGAGATGCGTTAAGTTTTCCGCAACTGAACGGACGAGTACGCGTCCCATAGAAAATTGTTATTTTCTATGGAGAAAAGCTGAACAGTGCTGAATATGAGTGGTTAGTCCCTAAATCGTACTTACTAGTATAAAGAATATCATCATTACCATCTGACTACCTTGAAAATAAGTCCCATTGACAACACGATTTCTTACATTGTAGAAGCATATGAGGAGTTGAGTCAACATTTGAAGCAAACTAAAAATAACCTTTAGTGGTTGATCATCAAGCTCGTATTCGCCTGGCAATGTAAAGTAAACATTGTATTTTGAACAGGTGTCATAAAATCTTAACTAGAAGCATAATACTGGAACAAAATACACTTGTATGTAGATCTAACACGCAAACACGCGAGAGTCAAATTTATATCTGAGCACTGTCAATATCATAGCATAGTTACCATTTAAAGCGCAAAAACAATGTTTATTTCCTCCTTGGGAATATGGATAAAGGTCATGGCACACTTATCATCTTGGAAAGGGATCGTAACCGTATCGCATTTCGCCTCATCGTACACCAGGCGTCAACATAACGTAAGCACATCACCAAATCGGTTACGGCGAGGCGTAAGTGCGGCGTCGCCTTTCAATCAGTTTCAAACCTCCAAATTCAATAAAACACGCGCGCAGCACGACTTTAAGTTGCCATGTGAATAAAAGCACGTTCGGCAACAGTAGAGTGGTGAGAGGGATAAAAGTGGACGAAGAGGCTCGCGTACAGAGAGACCAAGAAATTTATTGGTAAGCCACACTACCAATAAAAAAGTGAAGGCAACTTTTTTGAACCCAAGTAACCTTTGAATGTTTCCGTTTCCTACCCGTCTCTTTCTAACTGTCCCCACAAGTAATTTGTTGACGTACGTACGTGTGACGTATTCGACGGCCACGTGGCACGTGCTCTAATGGTTAGAAAGAGACAAATGGATAATAAGAAGTTTCAAGGTCAAATTTTTTGTCTTCACTTTTTGTTCGAGTTGTGCCTTCTAGTTTTACCTATAAATAAATTTCTTGGTCTCTTCGTGGGAGAGACGTAAGCGCGTGAACTAAGAGCTGTAAGAGCGGGAACTGCAAATTGACCACTTACCGCCCGTTGCTGATTAGTATACGTTACAGTATGGAGTTTCGTACAAAGAATACTAAACGTCTCGAGCTGAGGCGATTCTGATCCGTTTCCGAGTTGATAAATGTGGTGCGACCTTTACTCGCCACCGCGCAAATGGTCCCTTAGTGCGATGGTGTGCATGGAGTTCAGAATCTCCTGGCGGGTTTTTAAGCACCAAAGGAATTAGAAGGTAGGTGTTATAGCCGGGAACTATACCCGGTTAAATCCACTTAGATCTCAACATTAATAATTATAACAGACGTGACGTACGTCTGTAAATTCCTTCACAAGCTGTATCAACAGAAAATTTAAAAGAACCAAATTAAATTCTGAATAATAAAACAGAATATTCTAAATTGCCTTCGGCAAATCCATCTGAACGCTAAGCCGCTGCCGTTCGATCATCCAACCCCGCGCCTAATCGCTGCCTCAGCCAGTCACGGATCACGGTTACATTATTCTTTTGTCCAATGTAGGCCGAATTTTCTACAAGGTTTGTCAAAGGAATTTTATCGAGGACATAAAGCGGCTGGAATACTAAATGCCAGTAACGACAAGGCAGATCTGATGGTCAATGTGACATTTCAATTTGGACGCGTAAAAGTGTCAGCGTCCAGCAGTAGTTTTAAAATTTCTTACACAAAAAAGTCAAATGACTTCGTGACGGCTTTGGAATCCATGGAATCTAGTGTCCTCCTCATCGTGGGTATCGTAAAAGCCCACTGAGGGAGATCCCGAAACCCGTGCAAACCATCGCAACGAGTCGCTCGCGCGGTGAGTACCCACAATTCCAAGAGATACGATGTCAGGCATGCAGGCGGCTGGCCATAAAACTATGTGGTGGACTACTGCCTAAACGTCCTTTGATGACAAGGGAGGCCTTGTGTCCCAGAAGTGGGTCGAATTATTTAGGCTGCTATGACGAAATTAAATTCATGAGAATTAGCTCTTATTATAGTAGTTTTTATGCATTGAAAATATAGAACTTTGATTACTGGTTATTTTTGTCATTAGAATGTATAAGCTTTACGTATGGTTTAATTAGTTTGTCTGTTAATGGATACAGAACACTATCTAGGACAGGCCTAATTTGATAAGTTTCAGAGTATGACGCAGTAATTACTAAAGTTAGCCAGGGCAGAGCGTCAATCTAAACCTTCCCAGGACCTATTGTTAGCTCAGATATGATCCAGCGAATATTATAAACAACATTTCGACAGATCTATAAAATGTGGGGTAAAATAAAATTACCCGTGGCACTGCCGAGCAGTTCGTGGTATGTACCATGGGTATCAACAATACTCGTGATCTACTAAGTCTATCTAATACTGAGACTAAAAACAGACTATTTTCACTGAATTTTACCGCGCCCAAATTAAGGACAAATTAGGGAATTTTACCTTTATTATTTTCGCAAGTCAGTGTCCTGTGTAAGAAAAGTAAAACAACTATTAAGCGTTCGGTTGTTACTCGAATTGGTGACTATGGTCTAGCCATAGGAAAATCCGTCACTCAAAACGGTAGCAGGGTTGCAACATATCGCCTAGTACATAACTAGATATTAAGATAAGAAGCATATAACATGTTATCAGAAAACCAAATACATTATTCCGACGATGACGTTAAAGTAATATACTGAGACCTCCCGCCATTCGCCTCAAAGAGCCGAGATACACTCGGC
The DNA here is from genome assembly GCA_955850985.1 of Elophila nymphaeata. Taxonomy (NCBI): domain Eukaryota; kingdom Metazoa; phylum Arthropoda; class Insecta; order Lepidoptera; family Crambidae; genus Elophila; species Elophila nymphaeata. The sequence continues at coordinate 6,452,301 of OY039080.1, read as the reverse complement.
CATCCGGTACTCGCAATAAACGCCTACATTGTGAATTCACTGCGCACAATGGTGCTTGAAAATTTTCAGCCATTTCTTGAAAATAGATTTCCTCTTTCGGACCTTCGCGAAAGACAAATAACATTGGATTGTGCAGTGATTTCGTTGGGTACACTTTGTTTGTTCTTTTGATGGTGTAATGTTCGGACGGTGCCCATTGTTAAGCTTTTGTTGTAATATAATATGAATAGTGGAAAGAAAGACACACTTGACTGTCACGGACAACGGAACAGTTAACATCATTAAATTACATAATATAAGAAACGCAGTTGCAGTGTGTGTAACTTTCGCCTTGGTTAGTCCTAGCGTTCACGCTACGGCACATAGGGTCTAGACAAGTGGCAAATTATACAACCTCAGGATACAACATTTCTATCGAACGAATGACAATTTTGACTAATACTCATACATTTGACACGAAAGGTCGTCATGGAGCTTTCTCAGTAATACGTCAATTTCATACATTATATTCTTTTAGTTAAACGTTTGATGCAATCGATTGGCCACTTGGCTAGGCCCTCCAGCGGTCTTTGAGATACACTAAGTTTTCCTGTTCCCTTTCGATCCGAAACCTGCAAAGACTCTAGCTAGACGACAATGTTATTTCACCTAGAAACCTCTCAATTTATTTAATTCATCACCATCATCACTACAGCCTTTTTAATTCGATCCACTGCTAGGACACAAGGCCTCTCCTTGTTATCGAAGGAGGATTAGGCAGTAGTCCACCACGATTGCGCAATTCGGATAGGTGGATGGAGTATAAGGTGATCAATACCCCTTTGCTGATTTATTAGTCGCCTTCTACGACACGCACTGGAAGATATGGGGTGATGCTATTCTACTCTGCCGGCATCACAAGACCATGTAATTTAAGAACTTAAGCTATGGATATAGATAACGGAAAAAACATACATAAAACTTGAGATAGTTTTCTAGATAAACTAAGCAAATATTGATGTGAATTTAACAAGTTTGTCAATACGAAACTTACCGCCTTTAATGTGTTACTGATCGTGCCATATTTGGCACTGTCTGATAATGAAAACGAGTGACTGTTTAGTCAAAATTTCATCGGTAATTCAGTATATTGCATGGTGTACGGGCTCTCTTTGCCTTACATCTCTTCGGTCTAATCTGTACATAAGGCTTGCCTTCCCAATATTGGTCACATAAAAATCAACAGCAACATTATTCTTTCTGACCACCTAAGGCATCCTTACCGCCCTAAAAGCCTTTGAAACCACAAGAAACAACACAAAGAGGTTATTTTTGGACAAATTCGCGCATGAAAGCCAGTTCAGCACGTATTTTTGGAACACTCATCGTTTTTCAAGTTTCCTCCGATAAGACCTTTGAAAAGGCGCCGATAAAAGCCCAGAAGCGACATACGCCCACACAAATTTAATAACAACCACTCAGAATCCTTTCTGTTTCGATGAAAGCATGGGTGTGATGTGGCCTTAACGAAATAACCTCGAGAATGGTGATAATTTTCTGTGGAGTCGTAAGGAGTGATTGGTTTTAATGTATTGGGTGGGGGACGTGACCGAATTCTAGATAACTGGGTTCCTGAGTGACAAGATTTACTAAACCTATTTAATTTAATACCCAATCAAAGAATTTTGTACTGCATATTATTTTGGGATATGTAGGTATTGTAGGTACACGTCGTAAATAAATACAGCCCATTCGAAATATTTTTTTAAGTAATATTTATTTAATATTATGTTCTCTATGTACCTTTAACTTCTACAAATTATACTAGCAACGCTACTGTTGCAATTATAATTCACGGTTCTCGAACATTGATTAGTTTAACCACATTTGACATTTCAGCAACCCTATTTTGTTAACTTTATGAGTTACAAACCGTCCAAAACATTATTTGCTCGTGATTGTACCTACGTATTATTTTTGTATATCAAATTTTAATTGTTTCAATTTACATAAAAAAAAACTTTTCTTTCGAAAAAGTGAAAATGAATGAAAAACAGCCCTATTTTCATTCACCCAAAAAATTTAAATAAGTCAAAACTTCTTGAGTTACATTTTACTAACTAATAATTTCTTACCAGACTCCAGTAATAGCCAAAAGCCATCGCGGCCGTACCTGCAAACAAAATAACAAATGTTAGCGGGCGATTAAATCAGATTAACACCGTGCAGAGTCGTAATTGAATCTGCGCTGATTGGCTAGTTCGTGTTACGCTCGATGACGTCACCTCCGGTCGCGTCACGTGGTCAATATCCGGACCCATTTCCTATGCAGTCGTGTGCCATTTGAGTTTTGGGTGCGGGATGTGGTGGACGTCTTTATAATGTATATATATTTTTATAAATGATTTATTGCTATAAATAGATTAATTCATCATTTGGAATTAAATTACTGTCCCATTCTCACACACATTCTGGGTTGGCTGGAAGAGATCTCTTATAGAGATAAGTTCGCCCTGGCATACCTTGTTACCATAAATCTATTACTTATGATCTGGGAAGTGCAATAAAGAGTTTATAAATGGCATAATTCAAGTACAGTCACAAATGAGCCATGTGAATCCAGCAGAGGAGAATAGCATGACCACATATCATCCAATGGGTGTCGTAGAAGGCGACTAATGGCTCAGCTAAGAGGTATTGTTCACCTTATACTCCGTCCACCAATCCGCATTGGGCAATGTGGTGGACTATTCCTACTCCTTCAATGACAAGGAGAGGCCTTGGGTCCCCGCAGTGGGTCGAATTATAAAGGCTGTTATGATGAGTCACAAATAAAGTTCTTGCTACATTCACAATTTCAGCACTTATTATGAGCATACCTAACAGAATGTCACTACATAGTATGATTGTTTCTCAAGTCCACGATGTCACGCTCCAATATCATATCACGCTCATATAATGTCCCCACTGAGGGGCTCGAGCATACCCCGCATTAGGCCTTAGTCAACCACGCTGGTCAAGTGCGGGTTGGTCGATTTTACACACAACCTAAGAATTTCGTAATAGCTGTGTGCAGGTTTCCTTTCGATATTTTCCTTAACTGTAAAAGCGTCGATTAAACGTACATATGAATTCAAAATTTGAAAACACATTGGTACGTGGCGGGGTTCGAACCGGTGCCTCCTGGGTGGGAGACAACACCCTTACGCACTACGCCACCGACGCTTCTAAATAATATTCTTCCAAATATAACTACTATTTCTATTATTACCCATAAAATTATTTTAAGGCATACTAATTTCCGTTCTTTCATCATGCTAGAGAATCGTAAAGTCCCTTGTTTTCTTATTTCACTGTGCACATTACACAAGTTTTGATGATAAATAACTTTCATTGGAATGCCCATAAAAACTAACAGACGAATCTAAAATAATTTCATCAGTACATCTCTTCTAACCAAGTCATTATTCAAGTTTTAAAGTCTCTTGACGATAAGTCGCTTCAGACGGGCTCGCTTTCTTTGTTGACGTACGTTATTTGCAACTCGGTTATTGAATTTCGCTGGTGCTTTTGTTATTTGGACGAAATGATAACCCTCGGTGTTACTGACGGAGTTATCGGGAAATATTAATTGGTTTTACCTTACGACGCTCGCCAGTGAAAGGTATTGGTTATTGGGCTATTTATATCAACCTTTGTTTAAAAGGTATTTGCAGCGTCGAATGATCACCGAAAAATCCAAAGTCGTTTCAATCAATATTAATCTGCATTTCGAATAGTCGAACGGAGATCGTTAATTATTGGTAGGTTCAGATTATGACCAAGCAAAATGGACTTTTTGAAAAAACAAAAAATACTTTCTGACTTATAAAAACTTATTTAATAATATTACGTTACATAGTAAGTTACCTAAAAAGAAAAAACGTTTTCGCATGAGGAAGATAAATTGCTAGTGGTTATTGCTTCTGACCTTATTAAGATTAATAATTTAGATAGTAAGGTTCTCACCGTTTGTACAGATGACCGCAGATCAGGCTAGCTCAAACAGTCAAATTACTTTAATAGACTTGACCTTTATGATAGTGGAATAAGGCTGAAAATTTGTAAAATTTTGACGATATGTTTAGGCTCATCTGGTTGACGTCTGTAAAGATATACAACCAACAATTGGTTACCCATAAAGCTACATTTGGCAGTGCCATGCAGCGCTTCAAAATACGTGTCAACCTATTGGTGAAACCTCTAGCTGGCCTGTAAGATTCCACAGAGGTTCGCTAGTCGACAGGTATCCCCGCGAGGGAGTCTCACTACCTTTCTACTCTCTCTCTAGGATCTTAATATTCTGTTAAGTGACGTTTTCTATCCTGGACTTCCCGCATCCAGCCGCTGCCAGCAGTCCTCCTATGATCATCAGACCAACGGCTCACAGGGCGCCCTACACTATTCTTGCCTATACGTGGTCTTCACTCCAAGATTCGTCTGCTCCAACGGTTGTCGGTTCTCCGGCAGACATGACCAGCCCATTGCCACTTCAGCGTACTTATTCTTTGGGCTATGTCGATAACTTTCTTTCGGTGGCGAATATGCTCGCTACATTTTGATATCACCCAAAACCTACAGGAGTTACAAAAAAAGTAATTCATATTGAATTTTGTTTATAATTTAATTTGTCATGATTTAACCCCTTCAGACCTGAATTAGTGTTTAAACTTCAAAAACATTTCAAACAAAACTCAATGTTTCAAAAGGAAAGCCTAATTTAACGGATTGTTGGTAGTTGTAAAAATATCTCAACGGGATGTTGAAGATGTAATGTCTTTGACATTATTAGGCATAGGTAAGTCAGGACTTTCTCCCAAGTTCTTGTTGTAAAAAAACATGTTGCGAGACTCCATTGTTATTCAATCTACCGTACAATATTTTTTTACTTTAGTGTAGAATAACAATAAAAACTCGACAATGGCTAAATGCTTAATGCAAAGCCACAATTAAGATCAAGTTTATAGGTAGGTACGTCAGCTAGTAACGCAATCAGACACGAAATATTAGATTAAAGCAAAAAAGGCTTTTTTTATCTAATCTAAGAACGAAATGCTTGAAATATAAAGGCACCTAACTTGTTTTACGCTTCTTCAAGTGTCAATGTATTTATGAATTACGTTAGGCTTTCTATGCAAATTGAATAAAGTCTGCGCGACACTGAGACAGCTTTAGGCATGTGTATTTGCAATGAAGCCTACAATCGGCTTACATACAAATATACTTACTTTGAATATTTGGTTCGTTTGAGCCTCGCCTCAATCTCACTACGTTTTCCGCTAAGCATCGCTTTCTGAAGGAAATAGTTATATCTGGGCTGGCTAAATTAAATATATTTAGCGCATAATACTTTGGCCTAAAAAAGTGATTCCTGTATATTATACTTTGTTGATAACCATTCTGTTTGTTGGTGATGGATACGTCAATTGTAGGCTATAGACGATATGAAGCTATGGCGTATTCTCTTTCTGATAGTTGGAAAGATAGACCGTGGCTAGAATAACAAATTATTTATTGTTTTATTCTTGTCTTGTCATAATTCAGAATCTTTATTTGTCTCGTAAAAAAAGAAAGATACGTAAAAATAATTTAATACGAGCCTTAGGTACATAGGATCCTTTTGCTTCACAGTCCTCATAAATGTTCGGCGATTTGGAGTATTTTTTTATGATTTTTTTGAACCAAGAGCAATTTGGAAAATAGATTGCGTATTATGTATGACATAGGTAAAATATAAGCTTCTTGGAGCTGACGTTATTACTAGTAGAAACTATTTGTATAGTTTGCCACTTGTCTAGGCCCTAGGCCCTTCTTTAAAATGTTTGCAATCCGGTCAATGAACTTTCGCGTTAGTCTTCTCCATTCCTCATTTCCGATGAGATAAAAACTCTTTGCATTTGTTGTTTATTTTTTTGTTGTTGTTTACAATAAATAATACATACAATGGATCACTGACACCATTACAGCATATACACCATAGACAAATGAAAGATTGTTAAAAGACAAAGCGAGGTTAGTAGATACAATGTCGTGCGTGATACAGTGTATAACACCGAATTAATAAAAATAGATTATACTATGTTTCATAAAATCAAAACAAAATTACAATGATGCGACCATATTCCCACAGAGCAGGGTATAAAAGATGTAGCCATTGGACAATACTCGTTGTTAATTAACCCTGGCACTGCGTACGGGTCATATCCGACCCGCCCCGCTGCAATTTCCGTTATAAGCGCAATGGAGCATTGTGTCCGATTTCGGAGGTTTACTTGCATATAACGTGCTGTAGAAAGCACGTTGCTAAGCGAATTTCATTCATCTGTCATCGTTTTAAGAGCTAGAGTGATTCCGAGTGCGAATGCAGGTTAGTTAAATATTAATTACGGATTAATTACATACGGAGAGTAAGTAGAGAAAATATATGTTTTTGATAAATTAACAATCAGTGGGCTAATTAAGGCAATGCCAAATGGTTTTTTTAAATATAAATTCATCCAATTTATGGATAATATACAATAAGTAATCGAGCTTTGAGCTACAGCGAGCTTTTGGCACGACCTTAATATTTGTAGTTTCATCTTATCAGCCTTTATAATTCGACCCACTGCTGGGACACAAGGCCTTTCTTTGTCATTAAAGGAGGATCTGTGTTTTAAAGTAGGGTCAAATATGACCTGTAAAGATGAACTAATTTTTTATTTATATTTATATTTCTCTTCTTTCTTAACATAGGGAATCGGATAAACAAATTAGCAAACATGCTACTTAGATAATATGGCACAAAAATGAGATAACAATAGTAACAAATACAACCAGTAACAACAACAACACTATCTACTATTCAATTAGAACACTTTTTAACAACATTTCCTCTCCACTACACAACCTCGGTTCCATTGGTTATTGAGTAGTGTAAGTAAAGAAAACAAGAAGGCTCTTATTCATATCAACTAGGTGGTAGACCGTTAAGTAGGGCCGTCTGGGTAGGTACCACCGCCTTTCTTATTTCTGCCGTGAAGCAGTTCGCTGTGTTTCGGATTGAAGGGAAAGGTAGCCAGTGTAATTACTGGGCATGGCATATCATAGTCCCTAGGATGGCAACGCACTTGCAGTAAGTGATTTACCCTTAACATTTCAAGTGTCTATAGGCGACGGTAATCACTTAACACCAGGTGGGCCTCACGCTTGTTTGCCATCTCGTAGTATATAAAAAAAATCCGGGAGTGGTCTCCCCTTAACCTTCTCGTATACCGGAAATGACTCAAAAGTTGATAGAAACCTTATATTTTGATGTCAAACATGCATGTTAAATTTTGGTCACCCATCCGAGTAAAGACCGCGCACTTGTTTGCTTATCTTTCGTGATCGACGACTCAAAAGTTGATAGAAACCTCATATTTTGATGTTTTACATGCATGTTAAATTTGGTTGAAATAAGTTAAAGCATACTCGAGTTATCGTGCTAACGCACAGATACACAGACACACACACAAACATAATTCTAAAAACGGGTTTTTTGGTCTCAGGGAGGTCCAAAACGTGTAAATCCGTCAAAATCTCAAGGTCGAATTTTTTGACAATTACAGACTTCCTATAAACTACGTATACGAGAAAGTAAAAATAGATATGTTCTATAAATAATACTCTGTTCAGTTTCTCTCTATCGTGTTTATGTTTATATTGCTTAAGTATTTATTAATGTTTGTTTATCTATTCAATAACTTAATGTAGACAAAAATAATAGATACAGATTTTTATCTACATCCTTTTATAGCCAGTTTATCTTTAATATTTCTGCTTACATGTAAACCATTCCGTTTGGATTTAAACAATGATATTTTAGATTGAAAAACGCGAAAAGCCTCCAGCATTTCGCGTTAAGTCAATCTACTGATCAAAGAAACGCTGGAGGGTCGAAACTGAACCGAATTCCCTTTGAAGTAACTTTTAAAAATATTTTCATCTTTATTTCGTTACATTTTTATTCTATTTGCATATTGTATGGCTTTCCCTTTGACGTTATACGTTGTAAAGCGCGTTAAAGTGCTGCTTAAATATTTAAAGGATTAATATTAAAGTGAGCAGTTTCTGACACTCGCAGGTTTTACAAGTGACAAAAACGGATACCTAGGTATTGAAGTTGCAGAATAATACTTTAGATAACTTTCATTAAATATTATTTGAATCGAATACAAAAAGTCAGTTGAAAAAAAATTACCTCCACTAACATAGCAAGACTATTTTACCGACAAAATAGGATATATTATAAACATACATAGCTATTTAAAATCACACATTTCTCCCATATAGGTTTCTTTTTTGTCGTGCTCTTCATTGTTGAAGGTCGTGTCCGTCCTGAAACGCCTTCGTCACGATGGTTACTAAGCTCTTCCATGCACTTCTATCTTCGGCCTGTCTCAGGGCGGTAGTAATAGGGAGGCCTGTGAGGGATTTAACTTGGTCTGACCAGCGGGTAGGTGATCGCCCGCGCGGCCTCTTCCCCTCTACTTTGTCGAAAAGTACCATCTTTTCCAGGTTATTAGAGCCTCTGGGCGTATATGTGAACGAAATAGCATAGTATTCTTTGGTAAGATAGTAGTAGGCCGAGATCACTTCTTTCTACTTGCTACGATCCTTACATATTTCTGTCGCTTCTACTCTCGTCACATCCTCAAACATGCTCGGTGTTTTCCAGTAGGTCTGTACTTTTGACTTTAGATTATAATTTAAAATAAACTTCGGAAATTTGTGGCAAAGCCAATATTACACGGTACAATCACATTAAATCAATGCAATTGAAAGGCATTGAACACTGAACATTTAACGACGTTTTCAATTTACACGTATATCATATAAATGACGTTCAATTATTCACTTAGCCCAATGCGAAGTCGCGCCAACTCGTGCTCGCGAAAGCTTCGCTGCCGTGCACGGGATAAGCTGTCGTTCAATCTTCATGTTTACACGTTTCAATCGCCGACGTCAATATATTTAAGCAATTCTATTGAAAGCGTTCGGCAAATTTAAACTTTCAATGAGATTGGGCAATGGCATTGAAATATTTATTATATAATATTTACACGTCTCAATGACATTGAAGCAATGTAGTTGAAAGCAATATTGAACCGAAATTGAACCATGTTATTTCGGCTTAACAGTTATAAGCTTAAAAAATAACTCATACGTCGGTAAGAACAATTTGTAGTCAATGGTGTAACTCACGTCACCTACACTGTTTTATTAAAAAAACAAGTAAAGCTTAGCAGTCAAGCGTTAAGCCTTCGCTAAAGACTGTCACTGCAAAGTTCGTGCTGATCCATTATATTTTTTTGTCAGATAATGACCTGGCATCCCGCGGATTAAGCCGCCATTTACGAAATAGCGCCAGAGATTATGTAACTTGAGTGACGTTTCGTTTTTGTTTTAAAAACTTTGGTAATTACGGAGGTTGCGTTGTTGATTTATTACTTTTAATTTGCGCCTTTAATAAAACCATCTATAAACATTTTGTAATTTGTAAGCGAATGACATGTCATCGCGGGAAGCACATACATATCACATTGGCGCTAGTAAGCCGGATTGTTTGCAAAAATTACGTCCCCTTTGTTACTATCATGGGAAATTGACATAGAATAAAAAATAAATAACATAATTATGCAGCAATTATATTCAATCCATTATCTATAATTTGTTAGAGACATACATTCCATGACTTTAATTAATTCAATTACACACTCGCATACATTTAGTATTTTAGGAGTATGTTTCTTATTTATATTTCATCAAATTATGTTTTGAACCGTAATAAGGACTATTTAGATAACTCTGTAAATTCCAAACCCAAAAGATTTTAATTAAGGTTTTAAGAAGCCTATTTTACCTGTTCATTCGCGTAACAAAGGCACATTGCATTATGCCGTAAGCTCAGCTGAACGTTGCGATCTAACCCGCCAATGCCGCGTCGCGCATATTTTAACGGCACGGCCAGATTACACCCGTTTGTACATTTGTTTGTAACACATTATTGCGCTCATGAATATTCCAAGACATTTGTAAATGTTAACCCTCTATTTATTGTATTTTTGTGAATGAAACAGTTTATTAAATAATTTCGTAGGTTTTCTAGGTTCTGGGAAGTGGTCGTTACTGATGAAATTGGTGTCGAGAAGGGCCTAGACGGGCAGACGCTGGGGACGTTTTTGGTTTAAGTTGCGCAAACTACGCAGAGCCTGAGACGACCCCCCTTAGCGCACTGGAAGTCAGACCAGGGAGGAGGTTTAGTGGGTAGTCCGGGCAGTATCTGGGAGTCCCACATATCCTCTGCGGTTGACACCATCTCATAGGGACGATGTGTAAAGGCATTTGACTTCCCCGTCAACAAAAAAAGGTTTTCTAGGTTCTACAACTAAGCATTGAAATAAAGACGAGCGAATCGCAATTAATCAACTTATTTTATACCCAACCAGATTTTAGCTGTTCTCAACTCAATTATACTGTAGTTACTTTTTGAGTTTGATGTCCTTATCGACGACACATTGGGATCTTGTCACTATTTTGGAGTACTCCATGCCCACACTGCCACATGTGGCTTTACGTGTAACCAAATGTTACCCAAAGCTGTGCAAAACGTCTGTTGAGGTTATGAGCGTGCTAGTATGTTAGCTCATTGAGTCACATGCATCATCTCTGTTTCCTCTAAATCTTTCTGTCACTGGTGCTACTTCTAAAAATAAGTTGTAGTAATATTTGACAGCAAAAATATTTAAGCATTTTAAATATGACCCAACGAGAACATCACATATTTGCTTCAACATAAAACACGTTAAGTTCAGAACAGAAATTGCATCCACATTCCTTCACCCTGTCTTGAACATGAAACCTCATCTATCGCCTTTGACCTACATCCTATTTTCTTTCAGCCATTTGTCTCTGGCCTATTTTCCTATCTGTTCTCAGCTACGAGATATTACAAAGCCTTTCATAGTCTAACAATGGGAGCATCGTTGTTCACTTTTCTACATTTAACGTTGTTGATAAGGTATTAATGGCTACAGAAGTATTACGTAACGTTTTGTCAAGAACATTAACATCATTTGATAATAAAACTCGAATACCTAAACAATATTTGAATCAACTTATCGATCTGTATATATTTTTACATGTTAACTAGGTGGTAGACCTGTATGCAGGGTCGTCTGAGTAGGTACCACCGCCTTTCCTATTTCAGCCGTAAAACAGTTTTCTGTGTTTTGGGTTGATGGGAAAGGTAGCCAGTGTAATTACAGGGCATGGAAGACATTTCATCTTAGGCCTCAGGATGACAACGCACTTGCTTTTTCCTTGTTTTTGCAGGTGTTTATAGGGGACTGTATCCACTTACCACCAGGTCGGCCGTCAGCTTGTTTGTCATCTAGCAGTTTAAAACAATTTAGTTACAAATTTACGGTTTTTATATTTTCTTTTTATTTGTACTCAGCGTGAAGTCTCCTTTAGGTTTTGATTGTTTTGCAAGTGTCAACATAATGATTTACAACATGGATTAACCAGTGGACTGACGCATCATTTGATTGCGTTGACTTCGAAGTTTGATTTTAATAAAGCTTCAAGGGATTGCAGACCTGAATATTTGATATTAATTTCTACTTCATATACACAAGGGAGTGTGGTGTGAAAAAAGTCTAGAGACCCGAATTGAGAAGGTTATGCTCAAATGGTTTCATCATCTACAGACGAAAGCAGATCAAGCTACCCGAAACTGTCAAACTTCAATAAATTTACAATCATAATGATGATCATGATAAATCTATAATCACATATTTCAAAGTCTATTGTAGAAATTTGACATCTGCCGTCCTCTGTTCATAGAATAAGTGATATTAGATGAACAAAAAGGCTATAATGAATTGATAGTGAATTGGATTGGAAGTTAGAAATAGGAGTGGAGATGCGCGATACGGAAGACCTAGGCGAACATTCATCAATCACATCGAATCGCCGAGCATATCCAAGGACTGTGATGTAAGGAGATGAAGCGAAAGAAATATGGTAGCAAGTGAAAAGAAGTAATCAGTGCTTACAGAAAGGCACCATGTTACGTATGTATGTTCACATATCCATGCGTTCCTGAGAAATTTGGTTTTATCTGAGGTTTTAACAGACAGACAGCTGGGCAGACGATGAAGTAATACTACTCCTAATAATACGAAAAGAATCACAATCATTGCAAGCATATAATCCATAAACACAAGGAATCAGTGTAATATTGAGTCGTGGAACACTTCCATTATCAAGATGACCCAGTCGCGGAGTGCCAACACAGATAAACGCTGCCCCTTGCTAATAGGAGCTAAACGCTAATAAATCAATATGTTGAAACGTGGCAGTCATTACGGATCAAAGGCCCGGATTCGAGTCCCACACGGTGCGATTCAACAATGGCAGTGTTAAACACAATGTCATCAATTGAATTTCACAATCGCAGATTTGAAGCGTACTTCGGTCTTTGTATCTGACGACTAAATTTCAAATAGCACCATGCAGCATGCAGAAGTAGATATGAATACAAATATACCCAAAAAGTTTAGATGTGACTCAAAATGGGAATCTTCTTATTTAGTGTCTCTAATGCTCTCATATAGAGACACTAAATAAAATAAAAATTACGTAAAAAGTATTCAACGATCATGTTAAAAACGTCGTCATCAAATATTCTTTCATAAATATTCAAAGGTTTTTGGTTATGAAAACGTTAAATTTATCAAGACGCACGATTGCATCTTCAGTCGAAACCCGCTCGTAGATACGGTTGAGACCAGTAAGACAGATTTTGATGGTCTTTTAAATATATTAATGATATTAAGTATGTGTGTAAACTCTATGGTATTATATTTTTTTATGTAACTGTAAAATTGTTCCAAGGTCCCAAGGCTCTAGAGATCTTAAGGTTTAGTAAGAACTATCATAGACTACATATTGCATACCATTCCCCAATATTTTGGCACCCTAGAATAATAAACGTAGTAAAATGAAAACATTCACCTGCAAATATTCATGAGGTATTTCCACGTCTATCTCGGCAAAGAAAACAGCTAAACATAAACAGCCCAAAGGCATTGCAGGACGGTTCGAAGGAAGCAAATAGTTGACGCAGCAAAAGGAACCGACAGAAATTCCATTCGGCCTGAAAAAGGTGTCCGCAAAACGGCGTGGCATTTTCGGTTCCACGGCAACACTTGACAATTTAAAGTAAAATCTGCGGGACAGAGAATCAATTTAAGGTTTCGGAGCGAATAAAACATTTAGGGAACCGTCTAACAGTAAGATTAGTAGCAACTTGGGTTGATTTCCAATTTTTGGCCGCTCTATTTTTTGGAGTATATTGTTGAATTTTATGTTTAGAAGTAATGGTCGCACGCGGCTTCGCTCGCGGCAATGTCGGTTTAATTATAGGCTTTATGTTATTTTTATGTATTAGCTATATTATTGTCAGTAGTTTTTGAGTTTATTCGTTACAAACATACAAATCTTTCCTCTTTATAATATAAGTATAGATAATATAGAAGAACAATACTATTGCTTAATGTTGATATCCGATTTACCGTCAAATCTTCTTCTTCGAGTGGTTAACCTGATACAGGTTAGCCCACAGTTAGCCTGGTGTAAGAGTTTTACAAGTAGCCATTTCTGGCCGCTGATGTGACTTGTTTACGACTAGCTTGCTTCTCGGTCTTTTATCCGTTGCGTTTCGGAGAGTGTGCGGAGGTTCTTCATAATTTGATCCCCCCAGCTTCTTAGCACCACCGGACGACCAGGTGCGGCGAAGGCTTTCACCCTTACATTATGGATATACCTCCCATCCGTACGGAGCGCTTTGCTTCCTCTTTCATTATGCGAACAGCTAAGGAGTGAAACTCGTTACCAAGGTCTGTTTTCTCGCATCATTATCATCTGGACATCTTCAAGGCCAGAGTGATCAAGTATCTTCGAGGCGAGCGTATACCATCTTAGGCCTCATCTTCGCTTTCCATCAGATGAGATTGTAGTCAAACGCTCAGGCTATCAAACATAAAAAAGACTGCTATCTTTCAACAGCAGTCGGGACCACCAGTCTAACTTGTCTTCCAAAGCACGGAGGTAAATAGACTTCAAAATTTTTCCGTCATCCATCCGAGTACCGACCGCGCACTTCATAGCTTAGCTTTTGTGACGTCGACCTCTACAAGTTACCGTCGCAATAACTCTTTGCAACTATACAACTAAAGTTGCAAAAACTTCTGCGATAGCGAGCGACTTTAAGTAGACAGGCAAAACATACTTGTTTATAAGTGGGCTTTGTTTGGCTCAAATCATCACTGCACTCCTTAATGGTAATCCTTTTGTGTTCATCAAAATCCGACAATTTCCGGCGCACAGTCGACCACGAGCCGAACGCTCGGTGCGCGCTTGTTCTAAATTATCAAGAATTAGTTTTTAAAATGTGTCGATGTCCCTTTAAATATAACGCACTGTTTTAATTGAAATTCTAGATTTGTTTTTAGAAAATTAATTTATTTTATAATTAAGTGGTCGTATATAGATTTACTAAAATAGTTGTGATATCACGGATTCAATTAAGTGGACAAGAGAACTTGACTAGCTCGTGTTTGCTACATAGTTTGAGAAGCTTCTAATATGTGAGAATGCTGCAACAGCATATCTACAAGTGGATATTGGTAGTGTCAGCATTTTAGGGTACAATTACAAGTACAATTTTGAGATATAACGGAGCGCTGAATTAATCAACCTCCAACTAATTTTAAAGCACCACAACAAAAAATCAAAGCCTATATTCCGACATTATGAAAAAGATCAATCGCCTCTTTAAACCGACAAAGCGTTTTCGGCCAAATATTCGCCGTGTCATCTTAAAATTAACACTTACATAACAAAAGAATGTGACAGTAATAAATCAAAAGCGAGATTAAGCGGGGCATATCTTCACCTTAACCGGATTTTACCGGGCGTCGTTGGACGTGATGGGAATACATTAGCGGATATTTCCGGCCCGGTCGAGTTTATCCGGAGCGCGCTCATCATTATCCGCATTTTCAGGTAACTTCGTGATTCAGTTGTTTTCGTTTTAATTTTCTTTGCCTTTAGACTTTTAACTGCGAAGTGCACGCACATTAGTACAGACATATTATTGTACATAGTGTATTTTTTGCTTTACTTCGTTGTCATTATCATGTCGCTTGATATACTGTTACAAATAAAATTTTATAATACGTTATTCACAGACTTTCTCACCGGACGTGGAAGGTTTTCTCTTTCATCTTTCATCTCATGTAATGCATGGGCTATACACGTACGTTAGTTAGCAGGCCTTGGTTTACAGTTTTGCTTCTAAAAATGCCGATGGCTTAACTGAGCTTAGCTATTTCAAGTTGATAGACATTCAACACGAGGACATTGCCAGAAACTACTTGGTTTCAAATTCAAACTGGGATATGTTGGCTTGATGTTAGTATTTTTTAAGTTGACAGGGGAAGCTTTTAGACTCGCATCTGGTTGAAAATAGTTTACGAAGCTGATGGTAGTAACGAGATCCACCTCAATTGGAGTTCCGATTCATTAACTTTCAAACAACTACAATGCGGTTAATACTACTGTTATGATGACAGATTTTGATAAGATTACCACATAGGCATCAAATCCGAGAACTTTGGGACTATGAGCAGCGAACCACTATAACCACAGAGTGTGTTAAAGGTAACTTTTGGTTGTTGCTATAGAAACAAAAATCGATGTTAAAGGTCAGACTACCTAAAAAGGAAAGGCCATCGGATTTTTTTCGCCGCCTAATTGCGGATTTAACAGATCGTTAGAGTTTAAATCAACAATTCACGGCGCGAACATCGTCTTGATTTGCATTTGTAGCGCGCTTTGTCATTTGAGGTGGTCGATTTTCCGGTGAGGCAGGCTAAGGGTTGAGATTTGAATTTATATTGGGTTTCATCGTCGCAAGATATTCTTAATTATCGTTTAATGACGTGTAAATTTAGAGAAATTACCACGAGTTAATACTTAGATCTTTGTATTTTATGCTATGCTATCTGGTTGGCAAGCATACAGCCTGCTTAAAGTATGGTTTATAGAAGGTTTTAATACTGATGTTTCACTCCCACGCTGCCAAACCCAAACTCATCTACTAGCCTTTAGAGCTCTGGCAATTTTATTCGCCGTCAGAAACACAACGCTACGGAAATATAGTGTTATTCGACTGTAGTTCTGAGGTAGAGGTATTGCCGCAGGTCGGCGCTCCAAATTAGAGCCAGTGCCCTACCCCTCTTCATGGTTAGTGTAAGACATAGGCTTGTAGGATGTGGCTGGGTTCGGCACATCTTCATCGAAAAGGGAAGATCTTCCGCCGAGCTCGGTGTTCGCTCGGGGACTTATAATTGTAATTACCTTTGTGATACTTATGAAAGATTACCAACAAGAATAATAAATCAAAATCATAGTGCACCTTATTACGAAGGTAACAATTGTTAATACGTCTCCAGCAATCAGAATGTCATAAACCAATATTAGCTTTCATACCGTTCAAGCTCCACGAATCATCGAATGCTAGGCTCAAAGGATAAACGACCTTAAATCTACTAGATTACGATCTAGCCAATCACCATAGTTTCCGATTCAGTCTGAAGGTATTCCACCAATCCCGTTCACCCAGGTTACGAAACACGTGTTAGTTTGTCAGTTACGGAATTGGAAGCTGGAATAAATTTCAAGTTCTGATCGAAATCACACCGCTGACGGGTGCCTTCATAAATAAAAAATATTGCCGAAGTTTCCAGAAACGCTTTTAATATGATCAAACTTTAACTTATATTTATCGGTGATTTACGTCTGGAGCGATTGTACTATTCAATGTTGTTTTTGTTACTTGTTTTGTAATCAGATTTGAGATGTAAGTAAAGTGTACAGCCCTTAAAATCATTTATCTATTAGGAGGTTTGTTTTTTTAAAAGAAATGTCATATGACCCCCATTCCACCAGATGGTAAGCAGAAGTGGAGTCCGAATGTTGAAGACAGCCAGTGCGAGAGAATGACAGTCAGCGCTCAGTCAGCGCTGCACGTTACCCTCGCCTTATTGACCTGCAAGGTGAAGCACTTCTTTTGCATGATCCAGGATTGTAAGGAGGGAACACTTGTGCTGGCAATGAATTCAATTTTTTAATTGTGTAACTTAGAAATGTGATGACGAATTTGTTCACGTTGCAATGATAGCCAGTTTGTCGGTTACGGTAAGGGAAGGGTGGCTGGTGCAAGCTTACACTAACTTTGCAATAGGGTATTTTGCACCATGAAAGAAAAAAATTTAAATTTGCGTTTTGATAGATATTGCAAAAAGTAAACGAGAAACATCGATAAAAATTCATAAATTTGCAATTTTAAATTTATAATTCAATTTTAAAAATCGACTTTTTTGATCTGTCCGTAAAATCTTTAAAACGCCGTTCGCCGTTTGGAATGCGACGTCACGTCACTCCGTTAGTAAACAAAGTAGATTTGTATCGTGCTTTGTGTTAGTTTTGAAATCGCAGTTGTTTTGTTTACTAACGAAGTGACGTCACGTCCGAAAAAGCATGGCGGCTAGGTTTTCCGCGCGAAAATTCAAAATCGCAATTAAAACTAAGTTTTTAAGGCATTTGTGGTTTTATAAAATTGAAATAAAAATTCTACTCGTTAATTACGACCTCAGGGTATTTAAAAAAAATTTTAAAAATGGTGTAATACCCTGTTGTAATCTAATTACACGCGAGTTAAATCAGTAAAAGTTGTTTTATTTACAATGTGTAGCGCTCGCGCAAATCTAAGAAAACATTAGAATCGTCATTTGCTAGACCTTCTTATAAAAAAATTTAATAGTTACAATAGCTGTAGGTATAATGTCTGATAAGAGTCTCATCAATTGAATAAGAACATCTAAAAATTTTGTAATGAATTCTTCGTTTAAGAAAAGGCGTATTATTTCAGCTTCGCCCTTACAATATAAATGAATTGAATATACAAGAGAAACATTGTTAACAAAGCGGGACCTCACAATATCTTTGATATAAAGGGCGTACAACGTTGATTGTTGGTATGGTTGAGAAGACAGGTGGCTAAGGGTGACTTTTGTTTTAATTTATTTGTTTTTGTTGAGATAAATTGGGACTTGTATTAGAAAACAGAGGTATAATTAGTACTTTTGTTTATTTCTATCTACGATCACGAAAGCTGAGCTACCAAGGGCGTGGTATGTACTCGCAAGGGTGACCGAATTTTTTTTCAACTCAATTATTTTCAGTCGGAAAGCACGTTTAGTAGGGTGATCCCTGATGCTCTCGAATGACAGTAGTAGTAAATAAAGTATTACCAAAGAGGGTTGGTGTTGGCAGGCGTCTGGCCGTAAAAATCTAATGCCAAATCCTATATCAGTAGGTATGTTGATAGCTTAGACATGCAGCACCGTCCCCAAATAAATTGGTCTACCAATTGGTAAAGATAGATATCTACCTCCGATAAATAGTAAAAAAATACAATTCGCACTAACTTTACTTCATTCAATTAATTTTAGTGTTACTTCAATTGTCGAAGTCAAGTTCCGAAGTTTAAAGTTGGCAATAGTAAGTTGGTATTGTTTAAACTACCTGCCCTACATTCTAGTGATATATCGTTGCTACTCGGAGACGCGGTGTGAGGTTAAAGCGTTCGGTTCAATTTACTGAAAGAGACAAACGTTTTTGAACTTTAAGCGTTTGTCATTAAATTAATTTTGCAACGAGGGTGGGAACGGTGTTTTTTTATTATTTTTTTCTAAATAAAGACATTTCGACTTAAAATACGACATTTAGTTTTTTCTGTAAAACTTCAAATGGCTTCTCAATAATTTTTTAAGGATTTGTAAAAATGTACGCGCGCTAATTTTTTCTTTTACTGCATGCGCCTGACGTGACGTCATCTTAGTCCACACGATGGCAACGCACTTTCAGTGATAAGTGATTTACTCTTAATATTGCAAGTGTCTATAGGCGACGGTAACCACTTAAATTCAGTGGACTGCAAGCTTGTTTGCCATCTCGTAATATATATAAAAAAAAATAATGTGGATAGGGTAAAAAATCTTCAATTAAATTAAAATTAAAACTGTCATAATTATTATGGATTTCTGGCAAATTTTAGAATAAATAGTTTTTTTGTCAAAGCATGTATTTATTCACCTGCATTTCGCTGACTTTCATATCACTTTATAGGACGTAAAATTTATTGAAAAATTGTGTATCAATACATTTATACAAACTCTAATTAGAAAGCATACGCATTACTTCTGGTTCTAATTATAAACTTTATAGGTCGAAAAGTTAGCACGTGCTTTTATTAATTAAATAAATACATAACTCCATCTAATCTCCAATGGCAGTTTATTCCACAACTGGATAGCAGTCACTGTGAATTATCTCGCAAAAAACTTAGATTTGCAGGACGAAGTAAACTTTTAGTGACACAAGCACACTTAGGACGAGAACTACACGGAAGGAGGTTAAAAAGGGAACGCAAGTAATCTGGATGTTGAAGATTGTAAAGGATTTTGGAAAGTATAGTGAGGAGTTAGTTGCACAGCAAAAATAGAGAGTACAATGATTATTAACAGATTAAATAGCTTATGAGATTATCATATTGAAAATCTATTTCTTTGTTTATTTGACGAGGATTTGAAAGGGTTATATTAATTTTATGATGTAATAAGTAACATCGAAAGTTTCTTGCTATCATAAAATTTGTACTTAAAGAAATGTAAGAATGTAAGCTTTATTATAATATAATACTACAATATAAAGCCCTAATTATACAATACAAGCTGTGCCCGCGACTTTCTTCGCATGTTATGTTGTTATTATTATAGCCTATAGCCTTCCTCTATAAATGGACTATCTAACACAAAAAGATTTTTTCAATTTGAATCAGTAGTTCGTGAGGTTAGCGCGTTCAAACAAACAAACAAACTATTTAGCTTTATAATATTAGTATAGATTAGGAATATTGCAATAAAGATCATCATTTGCCTACCAATTTTATTTGTGATCGGCGTAATATGTTTTCTCTTCTATAAATCCCTGTCCGCCATCATCTCAGCATTAACTCCTTTCTTTTCCATACCATCTCTCATCTCTCCATCTTTTCTTCGGTCTTCCTCTCCCTCTATACCCGTCCACGTTCATCGCCTTCTTTATCACATGATTATCATCCCTTCTCATTACATGCCCGAAAATGAATAAAGATACTAGAAAAATACATTGAAAAAAAATCAACCTGCCCCAAGCGGGAATCAACCCCAGCATCTTCCGCAATCCAGACGACTGCATTAACCACTACACCACCATTATTCCTTATTAAAGATTACATATTTATGTTAATATTTTAAAATAATGTTTGTTTTGTTTGGGAGTTAATTAAAGGAGTTTTTGGGTGGTTATAGCAGTGACGTATTGTGATAGAAGTTACATAAAGTGTTATGTTATTTTTGCAACAAAAAGAAGACTTTTTGCACTGTGAGTTAGTCCCCAACTAAAACTTTCCGATTTTCCGCTTCCATAACATCCTTATCTATATAAGTGTTACTACCCTCCTACAGGTGGACGGGATTTATCTAAACGTAAAAACATAACAGGCTTAACTCCGAAAACTTCATTCTGAAAAGCTTTCTGCGATCGAAGCAGCAATCGCTAGTTTGGTTTTTATTACTTTTTGCGTTCAAAGGACTTAATAATACGAAGCCTGAGGCAGGGTCGGTTTTTGCGCAATGGTGGCCGGCGAGATTAAAACCGAACATTTTTGTATTCCAGCGCCGAAGGGCCTCGCCACCATAGGATGCTTTTCACAATTCAAAGTCTAGCAAAATGAACGCCTCGATAAGAAACATTTACATAAATATAGTATCACAAACTTATTTGACCTGGTGACGGCGTCGCTGGTATTCGTTTTAGTATTGCCGCTTAGTAGAATTTCCGTTTTTTTAGGGTAAATATTGTAGCAAATTCACAAGGATTAAGTACATAATTGAACAAACTTTAAAAATAATACTAGAAAAATGCACTGAAAAAATCGACTTGCCTCAGGCGGGACTCGAACCCGCACCTTCCACAATCCAGATGCGGGTTCGAGTCCCGCCTGAGGCAAGTCGATTTTTTTCAGTGCATTTTTCTAGTATTATATTTACGCGTTTGTAAACGCAAAAATAAAATTATTCCATAAACTTTAAAAAGTTTTTGCCATTATATATTATAAATAAAAAACACTAATAATGCTGTCACCTACATAATGGGATGACCAGGACAATAATTGTTACATTCTAAAACATATTAATCCCCTTGTTACTAAAACTATTTATTTAGTTAGTAATTTAATGCAAATCTATCCGGTAAAGTAACTTGCCTACATTGAAATTATCTAAATTGAGATAAATATTTCGATCTTTATAGACCGGCTAAAATAAGTGGAATAATGCAAATCCCAATATTAAAATGCCGAATGTTTATAATCATCCAAAAGTTTAAAATACCGAAAGCACGCTTGAAAGAAAGTTTATGAAAGCCTAAAATAATAAACCTGCGCCTGAAACACCTACTTACTTCCAAATCAACAAACAGGACAAAAATAAAGTTGTTTAATATGAATGTAAAAGCCCTAAAAGTGGAAAGTGATGAGGTCATGTTTGATTTGGATAGGTTAGAAGTTAATTGGTGGTGGTTGAAAGTAATTAGATTGGATTTTTAAAGAAGAGAGTTTTCTGGCGCTTCGAACCGTTTATAAGTCAGCTGGTTAAATAAGTTTCGACATTTTATCTTAAGTATTTTGAATATGCGGTCACTTATTTATTATTAGTAAGGTAGGTAATTAATTAACATAGGCTCAATAGAAATTCTCATTAACGTCTGGGGTGCTGTAATTTTCTGATGTTCGTGACTAGCCACATTTGGTTTATAACTAACGATCACTGTTTATCGGACCGGTCGGAGCCATTCCATCGCTACCCTATGTCCGAACAATACCTCGTGTGTATTATGCCCTCTAGGCATGCATTCTAAATTTTTTGTACAGGGAAGTTTGACAAAAATAATACTTGTCCATAATAAAGAAGTTGTATTGTGCATTAGGCGCGGAAATGTTTGCCCTATCAGCAGCAAAAAGATGATAATAAAACAAATGACGATCAGAGCACAGTTGAGATTTAGGAATCTTGGCAATTTTTTTACTGGCTATTTCGAGTTTTTACAATTTGTACGAGCAGCTCGCGGCGGTTGTAAAGTGCCGGTTTCCACAAGTAGATGGAAAGGATGCTATCTATGGTTGTAAGGCTGGCCAGCAAGGATTTGTTGTTAGGAAGGAGCTGCTCCAGGGAGTAGCCCTGGCAGGCAGCATGATGGTGGTAGGGTTACTGCCCCAGGGAGTAGCCCGGCAGGCAGCAGCTCAAAATGGTTGAAATCTATTTATTGTTGCTTTTGCTTAATGTTATATACTGAATACATTGTCTGTACCCATTGAAAGGTTTATGCATGTCTCTCATAGGTGTAAGTTGCCGACGGTGCACGTAGCTGCAGATCCGCGGAATGTAGGTTGTTGCCTCGCTGCTGACCACGCAGCCGCAGAGTTCAATGTTCAGCTTGTGGCTCGAACACATTCTTAAAATTATATTACATCTTTTTCCTCCTATACTGCTGCTGCAGATTACCTAGTTGATCCATGATCGGCACGAGAAGGTTCAGGATTATTTTTTTATGATCAAGCGTGTCCGACCTTTGAGGGAGAGAATAATGTAGGTGGTAGATTAATAAAATTCCACACTTTATGGCATTGTACCAGGAAATCGATCAGTCCGATGAAACAACTTTTTCACTTCCCATCAAACTTCTTTGGGTATGCTATTATACCTACGTGGTTTACTCGATACTTCGCGAGTAGCTCCCGAATACGATGATCTGCAGACACAGGGTTCAGATCCACCTTAAACGTTGTAGCAAACTTATCAATTCTGAAAGAGATCGTCACCGTATAGCCTTTCGCTTCGCCGTCCACCCAGGCCTCAATCTCGTAGCCACATCGCATCAGCAGCTCCGGGACGTCGACTGCTCGAGTTGAGGCGATGTTGATGCGCAATGTTTCGGAGTTATGTGTGCTGTGACCTTTAGTCGCCTTTTGCGACACCCACGGTATAAAAAGTGGTAGTGCTATTCAAGATCGGAAACTACAGGATCTCACTAACATTATATAACTTCGCTTTTTATAATTTCATGCTGACATTTCCGCCGCCGAATACGATCTAACACTTCGCTCTTTAATGGTTTGCCGCCAAAACTGCAACCCGTACTCAGGGCGTAAAAGTGACGTAAATTGGAACAGGCATTAAATTTTTATGGCCACAATCTTTGGCATCGCGTGAGAACGGCATCGAATCGCCACCATTTGACATTTTATCGGTAATATAGCTTCATTTCTAGAAGTATCGTAAATTTTACTAAGTGTCAGTCATTTTTAGTGGCCGAAGGCCGTTGAAAAGGGCGGGATTGGTGTGTAGCAGTAGATGGGAAATAACTTTTAGCGAATTAGCCGCAAGTTTTTGGACCGTTTTTTGTATTTTTTCCTTGAAAATGTGCGAAGTAAAATTTGAAATTACTGTTTACTTGCACCAATTGTTTATTTATAAATTTAAGACTGACCGACAAATAAAACATACGTCATTTGATTCGAACTTCGAAGTCATTCAAAATATTTGATGTTGATAATACGAAACTAGATTATAGGTCAAATGTGTATCCTAAATTGACCCTTGTTGTTATATCAATTAAGTATAATTTTATATTTATTCGTCAGCATAGTCACGTATTATCGAATGAGTCTCAAGAGTCAACGCCGACTTGAGCGCCGTACGTCTCTATCACTTTGTGCTTGATAGAAAGTGACGATCGATTCTCAAGACTTGACTGATTTCTGAGTGTCATTCTATAATACGGGCCTTAGTGCTTTTATTTCAAAAGGTGCTAAGAGACTTTTATTTGAGAGGAATGAATTTGAAAACTAAAGAAATTTTTCGCATGCCTATTGTTATTTGTATCAATGTTAACTTGTTAAAGTTACTGTTTCCTTTTTAAAAAAAAAATTATACTCGTTTTGTTTTTGATACTTGCCAGTTGTATTTTTTACGTTGGATGAGTACTACGATCAGTGGCTTACTGAGTATTCTTGAAGTTTTTCTGTAGCTCTTACCACCACCAGCTCGTCGCCTTCGTTTTCACCGACTGTACCTACGATGATGTATTATTTTATAGGCGCGACAACAGTAACTAACAAGAAGCAAGCGAGGAGTAGGATAAAAACATAATGGAAACACAAAGAATAACAAACTCTATTAAATCAGAAACTGAGGCTATTTCTTATTTTCTTCCTCATATTGAAAACAGGTTCTGGCGTTTACGGTTCTCTAGTAATGTGTTCCTTTTCTTGTTACGTCATACATAACATAAAGTTTAACAATATCAAAGAATGACTTCTTTAACATCCGATGATCAGTTTATGACTTAATAAGGAACAAAAGAGTAGCACAAAATCGTTAAGTTCTCCTTTTTACAAGCTTTTATTTAACTTGCACTGTTCGTAGTATTTAAGTTGGCTGTCAAAATTTGCAAACCATTTTTAAACCATTTAGTTAAAAGCAAATTTTCAGTTTAATCTAATACCAACGTATTAGATTGAGCTGAAATTTTGCATACACGTTAAGTTTGGACGACAATGCATGCTTAGCTAAGAACATCATTCTAAATCCAATATGGCGCTCTAGTTATTTTTTATGCACTCGAATGGTATGGGTATCAAATGGAAGTGTTTGCTGAGAAGAATTCGAAAATTAAATTGACTTTACTCTAAATTCAAAATGGCAAACCGCCCAAAATGGCAGACTACTTATTTTTTACCTCTACCACAAGGGTATGAAATGAAAGGGTTAAACTGACTAAAATAAAAAAATAACCTTATATAAAAACATTTTTAAAATTAAACTTTTAATTAAATTTTAATCTTAAGAAAGCTTTCTTATTTCTGTCGTGATGCAGTTCGCTGTGTTTCGAATGGAAGGGAAAGGTAGCTAGTGTAATTACTGGGCATGGTAAGCATGTCATCTTAGTCCCCAGGATGGCAACGCACTTGCAGTGATAAGTGATTTACCTAATGTTGCAAAAAAAGCTTGTCGCGAGATTTACTTGTCTAGATAAACAGCGATAGACTCGGCAATGAGATAGAGAGTAAATAAAATCGAAATAAATTTCACGACAAACTTCTATCACTTTGAAATTTTAAGTTTATTTTATTTTCTTCTTTTTAGAGTAGATATTTCAAAAGTTTGTTTTTAAAAATGTTTTTATATAAGATAATGTATTGTAATAAGGTGTAGTAAATTACGACCGATGAGGTGGTATAAGTGGTATAAAATTCTCAACGTCATACACACCATAAATTTCAAATTCTCCCTCATAATTGACCGCCATCACATTCGTGTTCACTTGTGCGACTAACTGCACCCTGTAAAATCCACTTAGAATAAATATTTTAATTATTTTGAAAATAAAAATCTTACTGACGCCGTGAATCCGCGAAAAACGTACCACTTCACATCTTTCTAAAAGCTCTCCCAACGTCTATCACATAAACTAAAGTGCAGTGGACAATTCTACTGCTCACGAATCATTACAAAGCCAGTATAAATTCCGGCATTTTCTTGGATATCCTCCCGCACTACTTCTTATCGGCCATCATAATTCCGCGCGAAGCGGAACTTGCGTCATTACACAATAACGCACGGGAAAACATGAAAAAACTTTCCACCGCCATGATTATAATAAAGCAGCCGCCCAAATGACCGTAAACTTGACTTACCACGAGGGTGCCAGTCATTTTTTTTCTACTAACTGCATAGTTGCGTGTGCGCTCTCCATTAATCGCTTCTAGCAACTGCGCATTTTGAGGCGATTTACTCGGAATAAAGGCACGTGCACATTGCAAAGAAATTTGCAGCAGTCATTTCATCATATCACCCAAGAGACGCCCACTGTTGGACATAGGCCTCCTTTTACCTATTTACTCTATTGTTATATGTATCTATTATTGACTTGCAAAAATCCATGTTGCTTGATATATAAGATATATGGCTGTTTATTTACCGATTAAATTAAAAAATATTGCTTGTGTAAAGTAATGCGCAAAATATTGGGTAAAGATGTGAATAGAACTTCTTTAGTTCGTAGTCTTTTTCTAAAAATATTTTTATTGATTTATAAGTTTATATTTGCTCTCCACTCGCTTCCTATATTACCTATGTATGTATTACTTAACTTACGTAACACCTATTTCAAGCATTAAAAAAGACTTTTTTACGATTTTACGACGAAACGACAAGGAAACTTCGAAGTGAAAGTTTGGTTAACCATCCAAAAATGTAATGTTACTTCACTTACGTGATTATTTATCAACATCACTGCGTCACCAAGCTCAGTGAAAATGAGTTACACTATTTAACGATTAAGAGCTTTAATTACATAATGACTAACGATTTGTATAGTGTTCGTTTTATCCTGGGCGTAAAAGAGGGACAAATGTTTGCGTAAACTATACGTTTATTTGTTCCCGAATAATGGTGTGTATTTAATCACGTGGGTTTACTCAATGTATTTTGTTTGATTGGGGCTAGTTGGTAGTATGATAGTTTGGAATAGTGATAATTCGTAATACATTCTATAATAACTAAGCTATGATGCAGCAGATGGGACTACTCATTAGGGCACATTGCGAAGACGGGCAGCGTTGGGACGGTCTCGGTGTAGTTGCGCTCACGTGCGCAGATCCCGTGTCGTCCCGCAATAGAGCACTGGAGGTCAGGCCGGGGAGGATGTTTAGTGGGTATGGAGGGAACGCCTTTACCTCGAGTCCCACATATCCCCTGCGGCTGGCACTACCCCGCTGGGACGATGCGTAAATGCATTTGACCTCCCCGACAAAAAAAAGGTACCGTAGAAATAAAGTACAAAGTGTAATGACAAAGGTAGAAAAAAATAATAATAAGGTAGTTGACATTTTTTTAAGAATGTGGCTTGCATTTCTTTTTTAACCATAAAATTAATAATTGATATTTTCAATTACGGTGGCAACATTGCGACCTTAATAAAGTTGTGTAAAACAAACAGGTGATAAAATACTTATTTACGTATCGGGTTTTTGTTTTAATTATTATGTATTGTAAAAATACAAAGACCTGATCATCTAAACATTCGCATAGAAATAAAATGACATTCGCACGTCGTGGAATCATGCACTGTGCTATTGGTATTATCTGACATGTGATGTTTATTCGAATTCTTATAAAGTAGATTATAACAATTTTCAAATGGTATGAAAAATATATCAGATCTAATTGTCAACTGCTACAGTTCAACCATAGGCCGCTTTGTAATTAAAAGATAAAATTCTATATAGGACATTTCACAGCAGTAGTGGTGAAACTTACTAAATGTGCACACCCCTTTACTAACATTTGAGCTGCATTGCAGACTAGTATACAATAAGTGATCACCTCAATTATACTGCGGTTGCTAGGTTCAGGACGTTCACATTCTAAGTAGTTTAATAATAGAATAGCGATAGTCAAAAGCCTGAAAATTGAACTCATAAGAGTCGCTACAATCCGATTCATCGGTCTTGTAACGCCAGAATAGATAAGTAAAAGACTTAACCTTTCATCCCCAACAGATTATGGGGTAACTACACTACTACTTTGAATTACCTATAGACCCTAAGGCTTAAAGTTGAAATATCCGCCGAGTTCGATAGACGTTAATAAGTAAACGTTTAAGAACAAAAAATGTACTACAAGCCCAAACAAACTCTGTGTATGCTTTTAAAAGCATGGCAGCATATCCTAGAACCGTTAAAAGACCGTTATTAGTGCTATAGCAGCGTTTTCCAAACTGGGAGGCGCGAAGTAGTGTAAAGAGAGCCGCGAAAATAGTGACACGTTAAAAAAAATATCATTCATTTTATGAAATCTTTAGGGAGAGCGCCCAGGGCCCGATGTATGGGGGCAGCCGGACATATGTTCAGAGCGGCAAAAACAAAGGGCGGCAAAATTTAGAATTAGGAGCGGCAAATATGAGAAATTAAAATTCGAGAGGTATGAGAGAATAGGGCCGGAAGCTGTAGGAAAGAGAAGGCGATAACAGGCGATAACGCAAATAAAATTCTAATTCTGATGGTAAGCATAAACATAATAGAAACAAAAGTAGCTAAATTTTTTTGGCATTAAGACCTTTTCACAACCTAAGTATGTGTGTTGTCCGTTATTTGTTGCAAACCATTTTTCGGCCATTTGTTAGTATTCGATTGAGCTGAAATTTTGCATGCACGTTAAGTTTAGATGACAAAGCATGCTTAGCTAGGTGACGTTATTCTAAATACAATATGGTGGACGGTCCAAGATGGCGGACTCGTTATTTTTGGTGCACTCCTATGATATAGGTATCAAATGAAAGGGTTTGCTGAGAATAATGCGAATAAACTGACTAAAAAATAAAAATTTACTTTCCATAAAAAACATTTTTGCAAGAAGCTTTAAATGATCAAGAAGAAAATAATATATAACACCATTTAAATACCATTTATAAAAGCTTGTCGCCAGATTTACTTCGATCGTCGATTATTTACTATCTATCTTTATTCTGCTATGTTTATTCTGCTATTTGCTTGTGTTTTAAAAAACGATTTGTTTTATTTTTCGACAGGTATTAAATATCAAACAGCATTTTTCTTTGACGATGCGCAAACTTTGTGAAATTCCAAGGGCTTTTCTTGAATATCCCGTCGCAGAAGCTTAATAAGGAACCGGATAGTTTCCATTAGAAATATCCTTGGAAACCTTATACACGCTCGACTAAGGAAAAACTCAGCACTTTCAAAGAACAAGACATTGTTAAAAGTTTTTACTGCCTTCCTGTTTAAAATCTCGCTACTTTGTGTTACGGGAAAGCAGTAACAATTAAACCGTAAATTTAACTGAGGTTCTAGTGAAATGGAATACGTTGAGTGCGCGGTTAACTCGTTGAGGGATTATAAAACGTTAGATGTTGCACATAATTTATTTGCTGCTTAAATAAAGTTGATCACTTACAAAGGAGCAGGAGTTCTCAACCTTGGGAAATTTAAAGCGAACGAAAGGCGAATAAATGAGAAAAGGACTGTATTGTGTGTGTTTAAAATGATATATTTGTAAATGGTATAAACACTTACTTGCATAACAAAAACGTTCAAATTCATAGTTTTTATATTGTAAGACTAATATAATCTTGTGTCCTGTGCTCTTGTGAATGTCTCATTCACAAAAGAAACCGACATTTGGGAAGACACATTCTCGACCCAGACGATATCAAAACAATCCAAGCTAGGAATATCTTATAATTTTTAGATAGTGCCCAGCTAAAGGAGTACATGTAAGGCCTCAATAGGACTTACTTGGAGGCTAGTCACAATAGATCTTTATAGGTCGCAGTGACGCAAAAAGCCTCGAATTGTCTAAATAATAATATGATCTTACTCTTCTAAAAATTTGGTTTGCTAACAAAACTAGGATAGCAATAAGTGATAGGTGTATAGTAATACTTAGTTATAGAAGAGCAGTACCATTTAACTAAGATTTTTGAGTTTAAAAGGAGGTAACAAAAATCTTTTTACATACTGGCATAATGTAAAAAGATTTTTGAATTATTGGTATTTCTAGTAATGAAATAATTTTTTGTTTTTTGTAAAACTGCTTCACGTGTAAAAAACAAAAGGCATTTTGATAATCAAACATAATTATAGAATAAAAACAGCAACAAAACTCGAATGAGATGCGTAATCGCATCGAAAACCGCTCAAAAATTCAATTTTGTCCCCGAACACGTCGTACTTTTTTAAATGAATAAATAATCGACTTTTCGAATTTGGCCCAAATCTTCGTAACGAGTTGTGGAACAAATACAGTGGCGGCTGGCACTTATTATGGCGGCAATAAATAATAAAGCGGCCTCCTCCTGGGGTCCGTAATGTTTCATTCAAATTCTGTTACCGTGACGACAGCGCCAGTATCGGAGCTGTGACACGAGTATTTATGTTAGTATTCATTTTTCTTACCGTTATTTTAGAGAGTAAGAGACAAGGTTGAAATTGGATGTAGGTATTAGAACGTTTACAAATTGAAACTTCTAGTAGCAATGCAAACTGGATACATTCGCGGTACATATAAGATGCACATATAGAATATTGTCTCGCGGTTGCAGCGTTGTTAGCGCGCGTTCAAAAATCGCAATATTTAGTCTTGGCTCAAACGGACCACCGGTAGGCAGGGACATGCAGACATGCAAGTTTGACCTGGATGAAACACGTTTGGCCTGAAGTCGGTTAAGATCGCCCATGAAACATGCAATTAACAGCAAAAAACTGGGCGATCTACAAGATTTTGTTCCAAAGAGTGCTTTGATTTTTACAACATTGTTTCTTTTATATATACCTACACTAGCGGTCGTCGCGACATTTGGGTGCGATAACCGACATTAACGAGCGAATGTCGGTTATCGCACCAAAAAGTATCCTATGTCCTTCCCAGGGTCTCAAAATATCTCCATACCAAATTTCATCAAAATCGGTCAAGTAGTTTCGGAGCCTCTTCCATGAAAACAAACAATCAAATATTTCCTCTTTATAATAATAAAGATAATTAATTGGCCATGTAACAGTAATACTTTTTCATCGACGAATAAGTATGGTATTTTTTGAGAAATTGAAGAAATATGGAAACCAAAACCTTACAGGTTGTCCAATTTTTTTGCTGCTCAGTGTAGCTTAATAGAAAAGTCCTTATTATTACAAGTAACTTTATTTACAAGGTTAGCAAAGCATATCTATTTTAGTCAGTTAATTTATTCAGCATCGATTACAAGCCCCATGTCAAAAGCAGTGTACTCCCACATAATCGTTAGATAAAAAGCAATTTTCAACCGTAGTTTCTTAGCACTTATAGTGAAATTAAAATTTCATAATTGCTATTACACGACGCTGGGTGTACAATGTGAGTTAAAAATCTCCATAGAGTTAACGGCGATTACAAGTTTCATGCCATGTGATGTAGAATAGCATTATCCAATATCCTCCAAAGGGTGTCGTAGAAGGCGACTAATGGATCAGCAAAGGAATATTGATCACTTTATACTCCGTGCATAAATCCGCGTTGGGCAAGCGTGGCTGACTACTGCCTAAACCTCCTTCGATGACAAGGAGAGTCCCTGTGTCCCAGCAGTGAGTCATACTATAAAGGCTGTTATGATGATGATAACAAGCTTCGTCAGATTTCATTCCTCGGAGATTCTGACAAGGGTAAATCGATTTAATTGTAATTTTATTTATATACATGGTTGTAACTTATCCTGCAAGGATATATAGAAGGTTGAAGAAAAGAATAGGTAATGTAGAACACAATTATATCAAATCTAAGGAGATCGGTCAAATCGCGGAATTTATAGGAAGACCGAGTGTCGCGATCACCGGCCGTACTACACAACATGGTTCTAGTTGAGCATGCCGTAATAAACACTATTCATTGCGCGCGTTTTAAGGACTGCGAAGCAATAAAAGTTAAGCACAGCCGCAATGTAATACAATTTGTAATATAGTAACTCATAATTTAAAGCGATTGTGTTTGTACGAATAAAAGTCGGACTATTTGTTTAAATATTGTTTTTAAATATAATTATTCCATTATTTGATAAATAACTGATTCACTGCAATGATTGCATGTTACAGTTGAACAGGACGGCATATTGAAAGAAAAACAGATATTTCTTTCTGACATACGTACGTATTCACTCGACTTTATGGGAAGGTGAACTGGGCGGCAATGTATGCCCGCTAGGCATACGCCAGGTATTGTATGCATTGCCTAGGTTTTCATAGAATACCTGAGTTTGAGGTTTTACAGGTTGCCAGTAACATTTTCAGATTTGTTCAGAATGACATCCAAAATAAGTATATAAACCAAATGGAAAGTACTAATTACTTACTTATAAACATTGTAGAAATTCGTATAAGAAATTGTATTCACGCACATTAAGTGCAAGGAAAATGACTTTTTAACCGTTTTTACATCACAATTAAAGCATTTTCAAATTTCTAATCTGTGTGTGTAAAAAATTGTAAAACACGAACTTATTTGCTCCACATAACTTCTAATCCCACCATTCGTACAGATGCTCATTTGAGCTGAAAAGTCCATGACCACAGTGGTAGATATTATGCAGTGAAATGGTACGTTAAAAGTATGCAAATTGACTACTCGGGAGCAAGCGTAGATTTTCTGTGGGAGCTACTGCGGTGGACTGGAAGCATAGCTAGGTGATATGAACTGAAATTTCTAGAAATGTGAACTAGGTTATTTTAATTGTAGAATTAAATAAATACACAATTACACATACATATTACTTACCTCACGCTAATAACCGAATAATGAGGAGATCGCTTTTCGCGATAAGACCGCCCATTTTACAATTTGAATTACATAATGTCATTATTTATAAGTTATATATGTCGGTGTACAATATATTCTATTCTAACCCCAAAAGAGATTGAGCAAAGGTTTAGGTAACATTTGGTTACGTATAAAGCCTCATCTGGCAGTATGGGTTATACAGTAACGTTTCTGGTTACACTATTATCATTTTTGTTAAGTGATAAAGTTTAGTAAGATTTGGTGTAATTATTTGATGTCCGAAATCAAGTGGAAAAAAAAACTCTTGACTTTTGCATTAGTTCCATATTGTATGATACAGCATGGCGCACGCGATCTGGCGTCTGGAAGGGCACGGCGCGGATATCATTCAAATACCGTACCAAACACAAGGCAATAAGGTCATCACCTAATTGAACGAATTCAACGGCCCTAATCGGACGCGCTATAGCACGCCATTTTGGCGGTGAATTTGTTCAATTAATGACCTTATTGTCGTGTGTTTGGTACGGTATTTGAACGAAACAGACGATAGATTGCTGTGCTTCGCGACTTAGATGTTTCACATCAAAAGTACACAAACACGTGTGGCCTATTCCTAACAAGATGTGCTGAGAAACGTGAATCTCGTGTCGTGTGTCGTTACGTTAAAGTTACTATTTGACTAGTTTTCAATAACAACTTCATCTGTTTTTTCCGTATAAAATTTTACCCCAACAATAATACGAAGTACTTCGTGGTTCGCATATTCGCAATCAGAGTTTCCACAGTACTCGGCGTCCAAGCCAGTGATTTGCAACTTTTCATCCGTGCCCACTATTTATATGGAAATTTATACTTTTCCCCTAGCAGGCTGGCCCTAAGGACGCGGTTATTATAGCAGCGAAACATAAGGAAGAGTATCTAACTTGAGTATGATAATATTATCTTTGTTATGATGCCACAAAAAATACTAGCGGTAGGTTTTGTCAAAAAGTACAGTAGAATTAGTTTAAAATTAACTAAAGTTTGCAATATTTTGATGTCATACATGCACGTTAAATTTTGGTCACCCATCCGAGTACCAACCACCTAGTTTGTTGTTTAAGGAAAAAATACTAACCGTTCAACCAGGTGGAGAGAGTGGTTTTTCGGTTAGTAATAGACAAACTATTCTACCGTGAACAATGAAAAAGGTCTAGTGAATAACTCCATACCACCTGATGACACTAGACAGCTAGTGCAACAGTAAGTAAGTACTCCTAGTGTGAGTTTTTATATCGCTACAAACATACAAGACTAAAGACATATATTATCACTTCGCCTATATTGTGACCAACTTAATATGAGGAGAAGTGGGACGAGGAATACTTGGATGAACGTTAACAATCTATTATGTAAAAAATATGGAATGCACTGAAAATAATACAATGACAAACCAAATACCTAACCAAATATGAAGTAGGTAGTTCTTACTTACATATGTTCTAATTAAGACTATATATTTCAGCTTAATGGCAACTAATAATTACGATTTTACTAAATTGTCAAATAAGAAAACGTAATTATTAAAAACTGAAATATTGTGTAATAAATAATAAAAAAGCATTAATTCGTTCTAACCCTCGCCATAATCGCTATCTTTATAGCCGCAGCCTGCCACGCGCTTTGTGCATATCTCACGACCCGGGTTAATTTTTTAATTTTACTTTTATGAGGTTTTTGATGGTCGGTTTTATATCCATATTGTTCATGAAGGGTTGGAATTTTTTAATTTTAGTACAAAAGCGTTTCATATGAAACATAATCAATTTTGAACTTATACCTTTTGCGGTAAATTTTTTTAGGATGGGAATTTTGAAAAAAAGAAATATGTTATTTGAACATTAGACTTAAATTTTGAGACTTTAGGAAAAAGTAAAAAGTAAAGACTTTTTTCCACGTATATGATCGTATTGTTTACGAGTTATGATCGTTTCAAAAAAAGGTAAAATTTTTATTTTCATTCATATACTTAATCTTAATACTTATCGTCTTCTTAGGATGACTATGCCTCGACTCGGTCAGTATCAGATGAGATTAACACTTTAGTACGTTGTTATGATAATCATTCATACATAATGGAGGCAACTGCTACTGTTCAAGCGCTGGCGTTGATCTACATGGTACTTAAGGGAAAGGCTGATTTCAGAGTCACACGTTTGACTGCGCCGTCCAGACGCGCGCGATTTTTAAATGCGCCATTATATAAAACTAGCGGCGTGATTCAACAGCGTGATTCAAAAACGCAACTACCCACTAGTGCACTCGCGTCTGGAAGGCGCAGTTCAAACGCGTGACTCTGAAATCAGCCTTCTTCTGATGCTGTTAACATCGTAGCACAGTTATTAGCTCGGAAAGGGAACGCCCCTTTTTTTTGACTATGAATGCTACGGAACAGTGGCTACAAAATGGCTACGAACCGTAGCACACATCGATGTGCTACGGTAGTTGAGTATATTAGATTAATATATTATTATTCTAAAATAAATCTCTTATTTAAGTAAGGTCAATTAGAACTGTGATTTGTAAATTTGTGCTACATCGTGCAACCGCCGATTATACGACTATACGGATATATTCGCGGTGAAGAAACTTTAGAACTTGGCATAATTTAAGCCCTTTCCTGAACTAGTGTCGGATGAAAGTTCAGCAGACAACTTTGACAGACGGTAGACCCTGTTCAGACGTCTTATTACGTTCCTCTGTTGTAACTATTAGGGAATGAATAGGAAAGATAATAACATTTAATTGGCCTTTATTTGCATTCTTCCCAAAAGTTTACCTACTTCTGTGTGTTTATAAAAAATAACCTAGAAAATACTTACTAAAAGAAAAGAACAATAATTAAAAATGGGATCAAATATTACTTTGAAATTGATCTTTCCCATGTAAGATTGCATGTATACTATATTAAGCTCTATATCTATGCTTATCTATATCTATGCTTTAGCCATGTGATGCCGTATCGTAGAAGGCGACTAATGGATCATCATCACCATAACAGCCTTTATAACTCGACCCACTGCTGGGAGACAAGGTTTTTCCTTGACATCGAAGGAGGTTTAGGCAGTAGTCTACCACGCTTGCCCAAATGCGGATTGGATTGGATTGGTGAACGGAGTATAAGGTGATCAATAACCCTTTTTCTGGTCCATTAATCGCCTTCCATGACACCGATTGGAGGATATGGGGTGATGCTAAGAATAGCATCACCCCATATCCTCCAATCGGCTAAATGTATACTACGGAACTTCCGGCGGCGACTGTCAAGTGTAAATACGTGTTTCAGAGTTACTAAGTGTTTCAATTACAAAGCTAGTGAAATACCAACTATTTCTTTAAAATAAATAACTATTATTACAAACCGTGTGAGTAGAGTAGAATACTCTTCCGGCATCACACGGCTAACTAATG
This sequence comes from Elophila nymphaeata, assembly GCA_955850985.1. Lineage (NCBI taxonomy): Eukaryota > Metazoa > Arthropoda > Insecta > Lepidoptera > Crambidae > Elophila > Elophila nymphaeata. The sequence goes on along the minus strand of OY039080.1, from coordinate 6,416,251 downwards.
GACTAATGGATCAGCAAAGGGATATTGATCACCTTATACTTCGTCCACCAATCCAAATCCGCATTGGGCAAGTGGTGGGCTACTGCGTAAACCTTCTTAAAAAAAGGGATGTATGATGATGTAAAACTGCATAATAGATACCGCAAGCTACTATAAAATTATATGTTTTAAAAACGTACATAGTTACGGTTTCAGCTGGCTCTCCTCAGAACAATATTTCCCTTTAGACCACGCAACCATTAAAGCACTTCATTATGTAAACTACTTGAGCAAGAATCTAGCAAAAAAAACTAGCGCTCATCAGCTAAAAGCTACAGTATTTTCCTCGGAGAACTAATTAGCGACTAATTTGAAATATGAAGCATAGTAAAATGAAAAATGCTGTTCAGGCATTATCTAAATGAAGTAGGAAGATTTGTGGCAAAATTAATATTGATAATGGATGTTATTACCAACTGCTGTCACTGTGCGTTCGATTTGTTTGTTTTGCGGAACTTTGTTGCGCAGTCGAGTTCCAATTAGTTTATGTTACGATAAAATTTTGAAGTTTCTACTAACTATTACATAACCTTTAAGGAAATATTGATTGTGTTAGCGCAGTTGTAGGGAAAGTAACGGTAAAGTAAAACATTATGGTACTAATCAAACAAATTACTGATTTGATGCTAGCGGTGTCCTTCTATCTTATCTTGATCATCTTACTTCCCTGAGCCCAATTATTTGCAATGGGCGCAGTATGTCACAATACTGCAATAGGTATTGTTTTGTAGACGACCGCACACCACCGCTCCTTGGAAATGATGTAGGGGGTAGTTTACCGCGCGAGTGACCCTTAGGGCTGTAGCGGCTACGTCAGAGCGCTACATAGACAGTTATTATCCAGTAACTGAGAAGCGATTGATCAACGAAAAGTACTAATATAAACACTGAACCAAGACAAGATACAGAAAACGTCACGATACGTAATGCAAGCCTAAATCACGCTTACGAAGTTTCCGAGGTACATCAGTATATATACAACTTCCAACGATGTACAGACGGGCCGCGAGCCAAAACCTCGCTGGGAAGATCTTCCCTTTTCGCTGAAGATGTGGCCAATCCAGCCACATCCAACAGAACCATTGCCCGGGGATCAGTATCTGCTGCAGACGACTTTAACACCCACGAAACGAAAAGTAGTAGTCCTATTAGCTATATCTTAATATCGACAACATATCTATACTTTATATCCAAACAGTTATTGGAAGCTATCTGATCCGGCTGTCCCGATGTTTGTTTCCTTTATCAATGAAGGAAACAAGAGAAACTTAATCGATTTTTTAACAGCCTCTATGATATTGAAGTTCACCCACAGGAATTTGAGAGATTCCAAATTTGATGCACAGGGGAGTACAAATTTGTGATCCCTAATGGAGTACAAAATGCTACTAGTAGTAGTAGTATATTGTCAATTGCGATAAGAAAGCGAGAGCTATTAGAAGCGATATGATAGCCAGTCTCTCAGTGGTTAAAGGTTCCGGGAGAAGCTTGCTTCTGTCTTCGGGCTTATCATCACAACATCAGGTGAGCTATGGGTCAAGAGTTTTTCCGTCAAGAAGTAAAAAAAGAAGTATCCCTTTGAAACTAAACCTCAAAATTAGGTGAAACTAGGGTGAAACGAAGTTCAAATAAATATTCAGTAAATAATATAAGAGCTAAAATATCGGGAGTGGTCTCCCCTTGACTTTCTCGTATACCGGAAACGACTCAAAAGTTGATAGAAACCTCATATTTTCATACATGCATGTCAGATTTAGTTGCAATAAGTTAAAGCATACTCGAGTTATCGTGCTAACGCACAGACACACACACAGATATAATTCCAAAAACGGTATTTTTGGACTGAGCGAGGTCCAAAACGTGTAAATCCGTCAAAATCTCGAGGTCGAATTTTTTGCCGATTACAATACAAGACTTCCTCTATACTACGTATACGAGAAAGTAAAAAGGGATTTGAAATAACAAAACAATTACACCTAAGGTTAGTTTTAATCCTATTTTTTCTTTATCAATTTACATGTTTCAGGATTTTCATATTTTTGAAGCTAGTAGGGCCAGGTAAAATATCATTAAGATGGCATAAGAATTTAGGGGTAGGAAAAAGTTTGCTCCATTGGTGTTATAAAAACGGTGCTCGCTGTACTATCCTCAGCGAAGGATGGTTATTTAACTAGCTGTCAAAAGACAATAATGATGTTTTCGAATACTTCAATATCCAAATTCACTGTACCTATGTCGCAATATACTGTTAGCGCAGACAGGACGCGTCGATTCGTACAAAAAAATCTGCATGCCTTCCGGCGCGTGTCGTCACACTTTGTACTTTTTGCATTTATCTAGCACGCGACATTTTTCATTTTAACGAGTGAATACTATTGCAGGAAATGTTCTGTGCATGAAGAATTTCCGGGCGCTGCTAAACTGACCCTTAACCCTTTGATCCAGGGTTGATTTAAGCTTAAATGCGTCGTGTGGTGTCCTGTGTACACATTAATGTGTTGTGCGTTCGGATTGTTTTTATTTGGGATTGGTAAAGTCTCGTGTCCATATTTTGTACGAATATTTTGAAGTTATCAAATGAGTAAGCAGTTCTCGAATGTAATTCTGATAACGAAATCAAGCTCTTAACTCCAAAAGAGGTGGTTCAGAGCCTTAGGTAACATTTGGTTGGGACGGATCTATCCGATATCAGTTAAGACGCACTGGATTCGGTGCAGCGCCGTGCGAAGAGACTCATCGGCAATGACGAGTCTCTTCGTACATCAATCTACAGAGCCTTGACCAGCGAAGATGTGTGGCTTGCCTCTCGGTATTTTATCAGTCACGTTTTAGTTCATTTAGGAGAGTTTCCGGAAGTTTTACAAAACTTGATTTCCACTTCCAATTTCCACCACCGGACGATCAGGCGTGGCGTTTCACCCTTATATTGTTGAAGCTTCCGCCCGCGACTTCGTCCGCGTGGACATTTTACCCCCTTATAGGTGGAATTTCCAAAAATCCTTTCTTAGCGGATGCCTACGTCATAACATCGACCTGCGTGCCAAATTTCAGCCCGATCCGTCCAGTGGTTTGGGCTGTGCGTTGATAGATCACTATGTCAGTCATTCAGTCACCTTTGAGTTATATATATTTAGACATTCTTCCCATGTGCACGAAGCAATTGGCTTCCGCTTTCATTATGCGAACAGCTATGGAGTGGAATTCTTTGCCGAGGCCTAAGAATCTGGATATCTTAGGCCAGAGTAAACAAGCATCATCTAGGCGAGCGTGTACCACCGCCTCATCATCGCTTTTCATCGGGCGTGATCGAGGTCACGCTGTGCCTATAGACCATAAAAAACATTAAGCCACATCTGGTATGGGTCATACAATGCCTCGAAATAGTGGCAGGTTGCCAGCCTGTCGTCTATATAAAATGGCATTATACTCACAAAGTAACAAACCTTCTGTAAACTAAAGTTAAAAAAATTAAACAGTATTAGCACGTAAATTATTTAGTTGTTTTCAATTATATTTGTTTCTATATAACGAATAAATGTACATGCATCTGTTCTTTTTATTTTCTCGTATATACGTAGTATAAAGGAAGTCTTGTAATCGTCAAAAAATTCGACCTCGAGATTTTGACGGATTTACACATGTTGGACCTCCCCGAGTCCAAAAATACCGTTTTTGGAATCATGTCTGTGTGTGTGTCTGTGCGTTAGCACGATAACTCGAGCATGCTTTAACTTATTGCAACCAAATTTAACATACGTGTATGACATCAAAATATAAGGTTTCTATCAACTTTTGAGCCGTCGATCACGAATATTAAGCAACCAAGTGCGCGGTCGGTACTCGGATAGGTGACCAAAATTTAACGTGCATGTATTACATCAAAATATAAAGTTTCTATCAACCTTTGAGTCATTTCCGGTATACGAGAAAGTCAAGGGGAGACCACTCCCGATTTTTTATATAATGTTAATTAAGTCTGTGGAATATGTATCATGTGGCCAGTACTTAATAAATAAATAAATAAAAACTAACAAACAAAAGGTAACAGCCAGCACAGATGTTAAACTGGTTACACTCGTAATCATCTCAGAAGTCCGGACAACAGTTCTCATTGAAACTTAATTTGAACTTAATAATTTCCGAAATCAACTTCCTCAACAAGGGGAACCCTATAGGGCTCCCCGTAAGAAACCAATTAGCATCATTTAAGGCGAAGCCTCACGCAAACGCGCCAGTGGCCCTTAATTAATAAACGGGTAAACACTAGTGTAATCAATTCTACGTAGTTGAGCCGTCCTTAACAAGATCGACTGATGACTGCAATTAAATTCACTTCAAAAATTACAAGAAAGCTATGTAAGACAAATTATTATGAATCGCGATATCTAAGTACGTAATTACATTAAAACCATCGAGAACGGTCGGTATTATGATTAGTAGCTAACGAAAATAAATTATAAATACACACATTTTTATAAATACAGCCTAAATAGGGACTTACAACCAATCGATGACAAGCATGACGATTTTCAAAAATATTTTCATTTACACCCAATCCATGACGATTTAATAAATTACTAGCTGTGCCCGCGACTTCGTCCGCGTAGAATTTACCAAAAGAAAAAAAGTAGCCTAAGTTACTCCTTATTACACCAGCTACCTGCCAAAAAAAGTCCCGTCAAAATCGGTCCAGCCGTTTCAGAGATTAGCCGGAACAAACAGACAGACAAAAATTGTAAAAAATGTTATTTTGGTGTATGTACCTTATATATATTCATATGCATGTAGTAAAAAACGGTTATTTCAATATTAAAAACAGACACTCCAATTTTATTTATACTGGGTGTAAAAGACATGAACAGTCAAACGAGAACCATGTATTCTATACATCAAAATAAGACATATTTCAAAAAAAATATTGCTGGGAAATGATCTTTATTTTTTGGTGTTAAAAAAAATTGCAAATTGTACCGCGCAATGTAAAGGGATCAGCTCGCACGCAACTCGCAAAACCGCGATAATTTTGCCAGACGGCGGCCCCGTTCGTTAGTGTCCGTGCGCATCGAGTGAGCTACATTGAACGCTAACGTTTTGAAGCCATTTTTTGTAATGAAATACTAAAAAAATGAAAGTTCTTTCTTTGGACAATAATTAAGAAATAACGTATAGAATACGTTTTCATAAAAAAATTAAAAAAAAATTATGACTTTGACCTTCAATAAAATCGTAACTATCAATTTCCCAGGTATAGTCTAAAGGAAAAAAAGTTATGATGGTGAGCAGAATACATGGTTCTCGTTTGACTGTTCATGTCTTTTACATCCTGTATGTATAGATTTTCATAATAATATGTTTTAGTCGCTTCGTAACGAAGCCTTCGTTAGACTTCTAAGTATAGAGAGATAGGGTAAGAACCGCGTGGTGAATCAAACCGATGACGATGTAGTGTATTTTTTTAATATTGAGTATTAAAAAAATACACGACATCGTCTTGCAAAATTTTTAGCAAACTAGTGTTAGATATGATAATAATTAAACACGAAGAGAAACTATTGAAATTAATTATTGCGTCTAAATTACCTCATTGTGCTTTCTCAAGGTATGTAGATATTCGATTGAGGATAGTAGGGGTGGATTTTATGGTTTCAGAATTACTCACGTAAGTACCCGCATTTCCATTTTACCCCTCTATAAGGCAATAAAGTTACAAGCGTATTAAACCTTATACACCGACACATAAATTCGAGTTACATAACATTCTTGTATTCAGGCCTCCTTGAGAGCCGATTGATATATGTAGTTGCAGTAACAACCCTTTTTTTAATTGAAAAGCTTTTACCTACTTTGCCATTCGATTGGGGTCTCTTACATTAAACCATGCACGCCTGCTGAAACCACTGTTCTAATCTATATGTTTTGACTCCGGTCGTGCATGGAACTACTCAGTACCCCTAGTATGTTAGTTTTCGAGATCGATCAAACGTATCGTCTCTCTTCATACATTGCCCACTAGCGCCTCTAGCAAAAACAAAAGTAATATCCAAAACACTTCTCTAGAAAAAAACCCGCAAATGAACTCACGATATTAAATAGCGTGGACAGAATCACTGGGCATTTCTACCTCAAAAAACTTTTCGGCAGTCCATTTGGAACAAAAGACATTTTGTTCAAGATTCGACTCGGGGAACTTCAAATATAAAACAATGTCTTTGCTATTTCTCTGACTTACACGATTCTATTGTGTTATTAGAGGAAATGTTCCTTGAAAATGGGTCACATTTTCGTTCAATTATTTTTGAAATATATGGCTAGGAAACATACATAAATACAGTCACACCGTTCTTCCGTAGAGGTAAGACAGTGATCATTTCTTTCCACTTGCTACCATTATTAGATATTTCTTCCGCTAGATGACTTTATAACGGGATTATCTAAGCCGTGATCCTGAGGTTATACATTAACTTCGGTATGTTATTCAGACTATTAAATTGATCATTTTTTACTACACTTTTATGAATTCCAATTTCTTTAACATTTTTTATTTTCATGCAAACTAAGTGCTTAGATGTAATTTATCTAACACGAATTACTCCTGGGCCCCGATCGCGGTAAATAATTTCAAGTCGAACGCAGATGAAACACAGACGCTGTCAAAGTTACGTTTCTGTTAAGCCCTGTCCGCACAGCGATAAATAATATCGCGTTCAAATTGAACGCGATATTATTTCCGCGCGAATATTTTATTGCTGTGCGGACAGGGCTTAACAGAAACGTAACTTTGACAGCGTCTGTGTTTCATCTGCGTTCGACTTGAAATTATTTACCGCGATCGGGGCCCTGAGCTGTCAACGTCGCATTTGAAACTTTGGTCCACATGTCCACATAAACTTTGCGAAACTTTTCTTGACGATCTTTTCTTGAAATTCAGTTTGATAGTTTTGGTTGCACAAAGTGGCTACGTCTCACTGCACATCACAATTAAATTGGTTAAACTTAAATTACCAATAAACTATGCTATTTAAACTACTACTTCCTTTGTACAATAAGTTTAACAAGAGCTATAGAAGTATTATTCAAAGTTAATGTATATCCTCAGGAACACGGTGTATAGTGCATTGAAAATACATAATAAACTAAAACTAGTCAATATCAAGAGACACATCATTTTAAATAGTCTTCTAGTATAACAAAATAAATAAAAATGGTTGGGCGCATTTTTCTCTTTAGGAAATAACCACACTTATTAGAATCTATTCAGCTTATGTCCGTAGAAAATCGATTTTGCAGCTTTCCTGAAAGCTGATCGGATGCGATACAAAATCGTTCTATGGACAAAAGCTGAATACAGTAGAACTGAATAAGTGTGGTTAGTCCTTTATGTAGATAAGATTAGACGGTTAGAAGCGCAGCTATTAGCACTGCAGTGTGCATAACTTAAAAGGAATTTGAAGCACGCGAAAATCGTCTTAGTGACAAACCACGAAGGCCCTTAATTCTACAATGGCCGAATGACGTCATAGTTTTTTTAATAGTACATAAATAAATTTCTTACCTTACGAAGCATCTCCTCTAGCGAGTCCATGTCGGCGGAGGCGGGCTCCCCGCCCGCGCTGCCGTTCACACCGTTATTGTTGTTCGTCATAGGAGAGCCGCACCGCACCACTCATACAGACAGCGGTACATAAGACACTTACACTGAACACAACCGAATTAGATCTTTTAACACATTCAATTCGACGTTCATCAGCCGCACTTTTGACTTTGTATTATGTATTGGACTAGAATGTTAAACTGACTTTTGATGACTAGATGATCTTAGGAAGACTTTGTTTGATCTCTCTGTAATTTTATCATTATTCGAATAATCCATCATATTGCTTATTACCTATTGTTTTTACCGAAAAAGTTCGTTCTGTAATAACACTAAGAATTACATTCAAAAGTATTGTTATGGCTTGATTGAATTGAAATAAAAATTCCTACCGAGGAAACGGTAATCATAATTGGGTGAATAAGTCTGCTGTAGATATTAGGAGAAGGCCTACCTACATAATTATTAAAAGTGGTTATGACCGGTCAAAGGTAGATTTGACGGATTTTCAATGTGACATAGGTATATCTAATATTTTAATATTTCGCATTGCAATATTATATTACAAATGTTTTTGCAATTTGCCACCTTTAAAGAAATTCAACCTCAAGCGACAAAAAAGTCTTTAAAGCTGGAACGTCTCCGCATGTCACAGCGGAATAATTATGTAAATATGCCAAGCAGAATTTAAAAATAACAGTCCATCAAAAGAACTCGTCACGTAATTTAGCCGAGCAAAATTTGCTGACAGTTCGCGAAATTAATTCAGAGTTATGTTAATAAAACACAGTAGAGTACAGGTTTGCTTCAAACGCAAAAAAACATACACGGTCCTTTAAAAAGGTCGGTTCCTAGTATTTTTTCGGAACTACCCTTATTTTTAGACTTTTAATATGCTGTTTGGTACACTGATCGCCGTTGGGGCTAAAAGGTCTCGAGTGGTGGCCGCGTAACGGGAGAGGCAGTGTTGGTAGACCCCCCACAAGGTGGACCGACGTTCAGGTGAAGGTCGCGGGAAACGCAGAACTAATCAGGTTGCACACAGTGATTACGCCAAGAACACTGTGTGCGTAAAAGCCACGACCTAGAGGAACACGTCAGTTTTTAGTGGGTATGCCCTAAAAGGGTGAGTCCCACATAACTTTGGAGTGGCCCCACCTGCCCCAAAGATGCGTAAAGCATTTTCAGACGCAAAAGAAGTAAGTACTGATCAGTTTGGAGATCCTTGAGCGTCCAACAGTGGGCTTCTCTCGGCTGAAATGATGACGCTATTTGGTTGATAACATACGGCCCATTGATGGTAAGCAGTGATCGTGGCCTGTAGAAGACACATGGTAACACTGAAGTGTCACCGCGCTAACAAACCTAACACCATCCTACCCCAAGGAGCTTTTTATGTTATTTGGTTCGCAGACATGCATTCAGCACACGCGCTGCCAACCCTAGTACGTCCATACACCGTGGAGAACTGCCAATCTTACTCACCAACAGAAACACAGCACCACAAAATACTAGTATTATTTGGCCTTCCTTTGGTGGTCTTCCGTAAGGTGGGAGGTACTACCCCAGTTACGGTGATCCAAGGTTGAACGGCTGTATCCTACCTTTACTAAAAACTAAACTGCCAAGCCAAGAGCTTTTCCATAACAGAATAAAAAAAATGATTTGCAAAGCTTTATATAAATATTTCTTAAATTAAATGTATTAGATAAACTCCAAAAGCAGACCCTTTTCTAATGACGTCAACAAACAATTCTCCTTAATAGCAAGGTAATGCTATTTGGCTTTTGTACCTAGGTAGCGGTGACTATTTGCTCATCGAAGTTGAACTGAGCAAACCCAGATAGCATTATGTACATAGAGGGGCAGTGCGTGACTCTGCATATATTTGAACCTCGGCAAACTGGTGATTTGTATGAAAATATGATGAGCAATCCTTTGTAATCTAAAATTAGGCACCTGTTTATTTTTAGCCGACCTTCTTTTCAATTTCTATTAATAGGAAAGAGAATTCTTATTACCTTTTCAAACTTCAGCAAATAGGCATGCGTTTGAAGAAGTAATTTATAACCCTAGAAATATTACTAAAGTTCAGTAGTATGGTAGACGCACAGTTACATATTATTTTAATAATCAGAAATATTTTTTTTTTTTATGTTTTGACGAGGAAGGTTAGGTTAGGTTCATGGTCTCCTGATCGCGCACAAGGTGTAAAAATAAAGTTTCTCCCGAGTTCTTGTTGTAAAAACACGTGTTGAGAGACTCCATTTTTAACCCAAATCAACCATACAATTTTTGTTTACCTACTTTAGTTACATTTTCACTTGACATTGGCAAAATGCGTACGCTTAATGCGACGCGACGCCATTAATTAAGAATAGTATAGTATAGTAGAGTAAAAATAAAATAAACCCCATCGCGAAGGTCTATTTTATCGCTAGTGTCGGTACACAATAAAGGTGTTAACAGTACTTATTGATATGGCGACAAACTTTGATAACCAACCTAAATGTAGATGTACTAGCTTTTGCTCGCGACTTCGTCCCCGTGGGGTTGAAATTCGACAAATCTTAACATACATTCTAAATTTTTAACCGATAAGCCAACCAACTGTTTTACTATAAAAATTACGGATTTCCCATACAAACTATCATCCCCTATTTCATCCTCTTAGGGGTTGAACTTCGAGAAATCCTAAAATACTCCTTTCTTAATTTTACACGGACAAGCCACATACCAATGTGTATGGATTTCACTATAAAAATGATGTATTTTCCACAGAAACTTTCTTCTTTCTTTAAAATACGTCATTCTTAAATTTAACAGAAAAGCCATATACCAACTTGTATGGATTTTACTATAAAAATTACGGACTTCCCATATAAACTGTCAACCCCTACTTCATCCCCTTAGAGGTTGAATTTCGAAAAATTCTAAAATATCCCTTTCTTAATTTTTAATCGAAAGGCTATATACTTACCAATTTTTATGGATTTTACTTTGAAAATGACGGATTTCCATACAAACTGCCATCCCATATTTTACCCCCTTAGGAGTTGAATTTCAAAAAATCCGACCTTATCCCTTGCCTACGTCATAAAAGGAACCTCTGTGCAAAATTTCAGCCAAGGGTGTCCAAGGGTATGGGCTGGGCGTTGATCAGTCAGACAGTGAGTCAGGACTTTGCCTTTTATATACCTATATATATATTAATCTTTATTCGATTCTTCTTATTACATTTATATCTGTACTGTACTCACGTCTCTTCTAAACAAATTCATTTACAGACGAAAAAGTCACAAAACATCGTTGCTTTCTCCATCATCAAATCACTGTTTCAATACACCTATGCTGGCGTTGACATCAACACTATAATATTGGAAACAAGGACCAATTCAGCTTAAAACTGTTCTGTTTGATATTCTGCCCACTGTACAAGCTTCGGCAAATATAATCAAGTAAGTGAATCGAGCAAACGTCGAATTTTAATTAAATTTTAGATTCGAACGAAGCGAATGTGTTCTACGCATAAAGACGGATTGTGATGGATTATTGTTTTTATGAGTTTGAAAATAGGGTCGAAATATTGGCAACGTCTGGGAAATACTTCTACAAAATTGTTTTATTATACCTGATACAAGTTTGTAGAGTTTAAGTGTAGTAATTTTGTAGACATTAAGACTTAATTTTGCTTGTCACTGATTTATTTATTTGATCAAAATCTAAATTGTCTTACTTAAGTGTCTTCATAGACTCTCGATATTTCTGCCACAAACACACTGATGCTCTTGGTTTCTCTACCCCACAATGTATGTGACATCATAAAATTTATTTTGAAATTTCCCATAAATTTTGTTTTACTGACCGTAAGTACTATTTTTGTACAGAATTTTTTAACAATTTTAAATTTGTATTTTTTACTGCCAACACAACCTTCACGTAATCAAAAAGCTTTTCGATCTTATATTAATTTCCCAAACAAAAACAAAAGTGAACAACCCATGCGCATACGAATTTGCAAAAATTCAAGCAATGCAAAGAATTATTAGCTACTCTCTCTTGTTGACAAGAGATTTCATTCATACATCGTCTGTTGATATTATTTGAAATTAAATTGAGCATCTTCGAGCTAATTGCGAATGTAAATGAGTCGGCGGGCTACAAAGAGATTAGACTCGTTGTCTAAGCTAGGCCACAAAATAATGAGTACCCCGAATGTAAGGCCCGTATTACAGAATGACACTCAGAAGTCAAACATGTCTTGAGAATCGTCTGTCACTTTCTATCACGCACAAAGTGATAGAGACGTAGGACGCTCAAGTCGGCGTTCATTCTTGACACTTATTCTATAACACGAACATAAGAGTTAATTCTTGTAATGTTATTGGTCCCCTAAGGATTCTCTCAAATGTCCACGCGGACGAAGTCGCGGGCGGAAGCTAATTAGTTATATTTTATGTATCTAAAAAGCCGTCCCCACCAAAGTAGCGCCATTTGCTTTAGTTTTCTGCTTGAATTAACGTGTAATGTAAGTATAGTATGACACTTATCTTTTGCACCCGCCTTACTTTGTGGCTAGGCTATTCTCATTTCACTGTGATAGCTTCGTAATGCACCGCGAATGAACTAACAACATTCGTTTTATGCGTCTGCTTCCGTAGTAATGTTGTTAATAAACATATTTTTTAATTGCATAATTAGTTGTAGGTACCTTGGTATATAAGTTTTATCATTTTAAGTTTATTTGTGTCGAGCGTGTCGAGCTCGCGAGCGCAAGGTTGAAGCGCTCGTTGCAACTAGCGCTAAGTGCAATAGTATAAAATCTAATATAAGAAATGATTTTTTAAATATATTAAGTGAATTACCGATGAGACTTTTACTTCCTAAGAAACAAGAAGAACCTTCCTTACCACATCACACCTACAAATTCAGATACAGTCCGCAACACATTGTCTTATGTAAGAGACAAACGAATTCATAATATCAAACAGTTGTACAATCAATGTGGTCTATGTAACGGCGTAAAAATTATGCGTTAAAATCAGCGATACAATTGAATTTTCTTCGCTTCTATGACAGCAGTAAGTGAAAGACACAGTTATATGACGAAATTCCACATTATTATAGAGCTTCGTTGGCCTAAGACTAAATATAAAAAAAATGGAATAGAAATAAAATAACAAAAGGTGAAAGCCATATACGCGAAATAATCCCGTAAAAGTCATATTTAACAAAAAAAAATTAAGCATATATAACTGCGGAAAGGAAAAATGACTTCTCTAAATATTGGTAGGTGTATTGTTTTATCGAGTAAGGGTTCGATTTTGTCCTCCATTTTGGGAAATGTAAAGAACCCTTTACCTGCGTTCAGGTAAACACAATCGCTATCATTGCGCACACAGTGCTCAAACAAACACCAGATTTGCGTAAGGATATGAGAACGCACCCACGAAATGTATACGTATTTTTTTCCTACAACGTGATATTTTGAGGGTTGGTTTAAGCTTACAATATGATGTCGCTGTATTGGTGGAATGGCCAGCGATGCCATATAAAACTATTTATTCATTCCTTGTCTGCAACCCATAATTACAATGGGCCGTACAATGAGGCCCATAAGAAGGCTCAAGGTTAATCAAATTTGAGAGGGCTATGCTCGGAGTTTCTCTGCGTCAGAACTAAGGTCAACGACATAACTCGAAAAATTGCGGACGTTAAGTGGCAATAGAACATATTGCGAAGAAGACTGTCGGAAAGGTCTTCGAGTGCCAGAAAATTGGTAGACCTCCACCAAAGTAGACCGTAGATCTGGTCAACGTCGTGGGAAACTGCTCGATGCAGCGCCCAACTATCTTAAGAGTTAAATTCGCCCCGTTTTCGTGTTTTAGGTTATAATTTCTTACTAAAGAGATTATAACCTAAAACACGTTCTTCTGAGGGTAGTTGGAAAACGTGGATCATAAAAATTTGCTCTGTGTTTGAAAATATTTTAATAATATATTTACATAACTTTTAACACCTTTTATGATTAAAAGTAAATGGTAGTATAACCAGCTCACCCGCTTATCGTTATCTCCGTTAACACTCACAACAAAATTAGTTACCAAAAATGGATCATATGCAAGAATCACTAGTAAATCTTCAGGAATTGTTCACTATAAGAATGGCCAAATTTGAAGCTGAACTGAAGTCTCAAGCCGGTTCCACTAGCACCACATCATCACTCAGTGCCGAATTCGCAACATTCAAGATATTTGTTCTTGAGTCATTGAGCAGCCTCCAAAGACAGTCAGAACTATTGGCACAAACTGTAGATCGTTTGGAAATGCAGGGACGTCGAAAGATTCTTCTTATCCATGGCGTTCCTGAGCTTAAGGCTGAGGACACTTCCATTGCTGTTACAGATGTTATGAGAGACAAGCTAAAAATGCCTGACTTCAATCGCGATCAAATCAAGCGGTGCCATAGAATGGGGCGTACAGCAGATGCTACCAAGCCACGGCCTATTCTTGTGAAGTTTGCTGATACTGAGGTGCGGGACACAGTGTGGTCAGCAAAGACCCGACTCAAAGGTACTGCAATAACACTGTCAGAGTTCTTGACACAGGCCCGTCATCAGGCTTTCATGGCATGTCGGGAACGGTTTGGCATCAACAAGTGCTGGACCAGGTACGGATGTGTCTACGTTATTGCGCCTGATGGTTCACGACATCGCGTTATAAGTCTTAGTGATGTGCACAAGATCGAGATTGAAACACCAAAACCAGCTGCAGTATCGAAGCCTCCTGCGAAGACTAAAAGGGCAGTTGTATCCAAGAAGTGAGAGTTTACTTTGTTTTTCTTTTCTCTCAAAAATTAGTTTGCATAGCATAGCATCCAAAATACTTTCACATTCACATTCATTGTAGGTTTTGACGGTAGCAAGCAAACTACTTTGTTGTTCTCCATTTTTTTTTTTGTTGTGCACTAATAATTCTTTAGATCTAATAATAATTCTTTTTCGTGTTAACCTCCAAACTTATCAATATTTTTGAGCTTCAAAATGATATTGTTTGTCAAATTTGTCAATGTCAAATGTTTTTTTTTGTTGTTGTTGTTGTTTTAAAATCTCCCTTGTCAGGTAAAGGAGTTTGGTCCGTACAGCCATTTTTATTTTTAAAACTGCGTTCTAAGTGTGTAATATTTTAAACTTATATTGTCTAGTGACTTCTTAGTGTGTTAAAATTGTTGTGATTTTATGCTGTTTGATTAATATTTTTTGGCAATTGGCGGGTGAACAGTAGTTACCGTAGTATTTAAATTTTTGAATTAGTATTTTATTTAGTTGTATTTTGTGTTTATATATTTATTTTATTACATTTATTTAATTTATTTATATTAAATTACTATATTTATTTAGTATTATGAATTTAAGTAATGATACAGATGATTTTCAGTCATTAAGTGACAGTAGTATTGATAGTTTTGCCAGTATGCCGACATTGCGAGATACTCTTGAGGTTCAATTTTCCGATATTCCTGGTAATTTTAACGCCGTTCATATTAATGCCCAAAGCATCCCGGCTCACTTTCCAGATTTATTGACCAATTTTGACTGTAAGAATATCCATGCGATCCTTATATCCGAGTCCTGGCTTAAACCCATGCTTCCTTCTGCTACCTATTCCATTCCTGGTTACTCTCTAATAAGAAATGATCGCGCGGTTGGCGGTGGTGGTGGTGTTGCCATATACCTACGATCATTTATTCCCTACACAGTTGTTAGTATGTCTCCACAGCCTCCACCGTCAAATGCCGGTGAGCATCTCTTTTTAGAAGTAACACTCCATCGCTCCAAAATCCTTTTAGGTGTCTATTATTCCCCTTCTAATCGTATAGACTTCTTTCCCTCCTTAGAAACAATCCTAGAAAACCTTATTCCCTCTTACAGTCATACAATTATCATGGGTGACTTTAACACCTGTCTCCTCAAAAATGATACTCGCTCTCTCTCTCTTCTCTCTGTTTTACACTCCACTAACTTAGTCATTCCTCCTTTAAACGCCACGCATCATTTCCCAAATTGCACTCCATCACTTCTTGACCTTATTTTCGTTTCCTCACTTAGTCATGTTGCCTGTCATGGTCAGTTCCCTGCCGATTCCTTCTCTTACCATGACGCAATATTCCTCTCTTACAAAATCCGCCCACCTAAGTCTAAACCTAAGATCCTGCTATTGCGCAATTTTGGTGGTATGGATATTGAGAGTCTTCGTGAGGATGCCGGTAAAATAGACTGGACCACACTATACTCCTGTGACACAGTGGATTCAAAAGTAGAACAGTTTAACGTTAATATAATGAAATTGTACGACGACCATGCTCCTATTCGGAAAGTAAAATTGAAGCATTTTCCCTCACCATGGCTACAGGATGACATCAAACAATTAATTACCAAAAAAGCTGCTTGTAAAACAAAGTACAATCGTCGACCCACTACTTATAATTGGGACAAGTATATAGCCATCCGCAATCACTGTAATAAGGTGTGTAGAAACGCACAACGCCATTACTTTCACAGTTCCGTAGAAAACGGTGACCCAGCCAAAGTTTGGAAATTTCTTCGTACAATGGGGATCGGGAAGTCACGAACAGCTGAGGTGTCTAATAATTTAGACATCAATTCCTTAAATACTCATTTCACAACCACTTCTAATTTTGACTCCAATACGAAAAGTAGTACTTTGAACTACTTATCTTCACTTCCATCCCCCGATCATCCTTCATTTTTCTTTAGTCGATTTACGGATTGTGATGTTAAGAAGAGTATTTTATCCATAACATCGAATGCGGTGGGCTGTGATGCAGTTAGCCGGAAAATGATACATCCCATCCTAGAAGAAATTTTGCCAATCCTCTCCCATATCCTCAACCACTCAGTTGCTAGTAGCGCTTTCCCCAAGTCGTGGAAAGATGCACATTTAATACCCATACCTAAAACACGTAATCCAGAGTCCTTTTCTGAATATCGTCCCATCTCCATCCTCCCGTTTTTGTCCAAGGTTCTGGAGCGTCTTGTCTATGAACAACTTAATCTTTTCCTGTACAAAAACCATCTCCTGAATCCCTTCCAGTCAGGTTTCCGGCCCGGTCACAGTACCACAACTGCGCTTATTAAAGTAACGGATGATATCCGGCTAGGATTAGAGAACAGTTGCATTACTATACTATCTTTGCTGGACTTTAGCAATGCATTTAATACAGTTGATTTTGATCTGCTCCTAGCGACATTATGCTCTATTAACATATCTCCAACGGCAATCGACTGGTTTCGAAGTTACCTGTTTGGGCGTCGACAGCGGATTTGCATCGATGATTCATTTTCATCATGGTGTGATACATCTGTCGGTGTTCCACAGGGTGGCGTTTTATCTCCTTTACTTTTCTCAATATTTATAAATTCAATCTCTGGTCTTAAGTTATCTTCGTCCTACCACCTTTATGCAGATGATTTGCAAATTTACCTGCAGACGTCTTTAGAACGGCTAGCTGCATCCGTGAATACGGTAAACAGTGACTTAGCAAACATATGTAAATGGAGCTATTCATTTGGGCTTAAAGTCAATCCATTGAAGACACAAGTCATACTCATTGGGAGCCAAAGGATGATGTCGAAAATTAAATGGCCAGAGGTGCCACAGATTATATTTGATGGAAGTTGCATACCATACAGCCAGACCGTTAAAAACCTTGGTGTACTGTTTCATACACACTTATCTTGGGGTCCTCAATTACAAGAAGTCAGCAGGAAACTATTTGCATCTGCTGGATCTCTACGAAGAATTCGTAACTTCCTCCCCACTGCTACCAAAATTGCGCTAGCACAGTCCCTTCTTCTTCCTATCCTTGATTATGCAGATTCCTGCTATCCTGACCTTACTGAAGAGCAACTAAATAAGCTTGAGCGCCTCCAAAACGTCTGTATTAGATTCATCTTTGGTTTACGTAAATTTGATCATGTCTCCGAATTTCGCTTAAAACTCAAGTGGTTGCCAATTCGTCTTCGCCGGGATGCTCACATTCTTTCCCTCCTATATGCCATTCTTTTCCACCCAAACACCCCTTTCTATCTTAAAGACCAATTTAAATACCGTCATGACACCCATTCACGTGTACTAAGGTCTTCGGAAAATCTAAGCTTAGCAGCGCCAGTACATTTCACGAAATTTTACAGGAATTCGTTTTCTGCTAAAGCTGTGCGATTGTGGAATGCTTTGCCACTGGTAATCAGACAGGCACAGTCACTCAATGTTTTCGGGAGGCTGGTAAAGGAGTACTATCTGACACTGTAACCTATTATTACCTATTGATAAGTAGTGTATCAAATATTTATATGTATATTTATATTTTATATATATATATATATATCATAAAAGTATCTTATATTGTATATTATTTTTGATATATATTATATTTATTTATTTATTTACCATAAACCTTAGATATTTGTATTATATATTTAGTGTATGTATTATTATTTTTTTTTATTATATGTACCTATGTTAAATAATTACGAGCGATTTATTTAGTTGTTGCATCGCCATCTTCCCTTTGCTTTTTGTTTTAATCCTGTCCATCCAAAGGTTGCCTGGAAGAGATCGCTCTTAGCGATAAGGCCGCCCATTGTGCATTGTAATGGAAATTATTGTCATGTATGTAATCTTTAATATTTGTGTCGATGTGCAATAAAGTTTAATTCTATTCTATTCTATTCTAAAGAGTGAAAAATTTATAAGCCCAGAAACAAACTAAAAAGCGTACCGTCAGACTCTCAACACGTATCTACCACAGTAATTTGACATGTCCTTTGAACTAGATATGCTAATGCCGACTGTTCACCGTTTATGATGTAGATTGCGTTACGCTCAAGGGACGAGCGTGACCTTATCTCGTGATACACAGAAGTGGTTTGCGTACACAGTGATAGACGATATTTACAAGTGAAATAGGCTCGTTATAAATATCATATACCTTTATACTATTATCCGGGAGATAAACGGCAACCATTGCCTGTACTACAATAACTAAAGATAGTAAGTTGTGACCACAGATTTAATAATACAAGGAGATAGGCCAAGCCGGCGTTTAACTTGTGACAAGTGTATGCCCAGTGGGCATTTCGCCGTCCGCGTCACTCGGACTTCCTATGAACTCAGCGATTAGACCAAACTCCTTTGCGGCTGTGCTTAACTTTCATTGCTTCGCAGTCCTTATGACGCGCGCAATGAATAGTGTATATTACGGCATGCTCAACTAGAACCATGTTATGTAGTACGGCCGGTAATCGCGACACTCGGTCTTTCTATGAACTCGGCGATTCGCCCGATCTCCTTATATTGATATATCTGTGGTTATAACTTACGGAGTTCCTAGTTCCTACCGTATAAACAGTGCAAAATTAATTCTATGAAAAATTTGTAAAGGGAGGAACAAAATTGCTGAGTTTCCATGCCGTTTCTTCTCAGAAAATGAGAGTACATGAAAGACTCGTGAACCAATGGCATCAAATTTCACTTTTAATTGTGAGAGAGATTATAAGCGTTACACTAGCCACTTCTTCACACCTCTTTTGATGGTTATAATAAGTGACGTCTCAGTTAAGTTTATTTGAAAATATGAAATTTAGAAAAATGCACTGAAAAAAATCGACTTGCCTCAGGCGGGACTCGAACCCGCACCTTCCACAATCCGGGTGGACGCGTTGACCAATTTCGCCACCGAGGCACTGCTTTTCGCTGTCGAAATTTGTCAGTGCTTGGTGCTTATGTTTTTATGGTAAACATCGTTTCATCAAATCTTTGAAATTTGCACTTCCAAGACCCGAACGAAATATTTTTGCAAATATTTGACGCCCAGCTAAGATGAAACCACCTTACATCACGGAATAATTTTATTTTTGCGTTTACAAACGCGTAAATATAATACTAGAAATTATTCCGTGATGTAAGGTGGTTTCATCTTAGCTGGGCGTCAAATATTTGCAAAAATATTTCGTTCGGGTCTTGGAAGTGCAAATTTCAAAGATTTGATGAAACGATGTTTACCATAAAAACATAAGCACCAAGCACTGACAAATTTCGACAGCGAAAAGCAGTGCCTCGGTGGCGAAATTGGTCAACGCGTCCACCCGGATTGTGGAAGGTGCGGGTTCGAGTCCCGCCTGAGGCAAGTCGATTTTTTTCAGTGCATTTTTCTAGTATTATATTTACGCGTTTGTAAACGCAAAAATAAAATTATTCCGGAATATGAAATTTCCTAATAAATTACTATAACCAATATATAACTTTATTTATTGTAACTCAGGCCCTTAAATACTAACTTCCTAAATACAACATGTTAGTTGGAAAAGCAGTCGCCCGTAGAAGATTCTTAGATATATTTTTTTTTCGTTTCTAAGCCTTATAAAATTTTCAATCATTCTAAAATGAAAAACCATGATCGAATGTCTGATTCAAGTAGTTGTTTTTTTTCACGTCTTAATAAATGTAATTAAAGCAGTGGCGCTATTCTATTTTCTAACCACCTCATGTCCAGTATCCCAAATTAAGTGTACCAACGCAACGTACAGCAAATTGGTTTCACAATCATGACTTGAAATTGGATTTTGATGATTCGCCGACCGTACAACAGCTATTATTATACGTACACAAACTAATCTTCGTTCCAAAATTGACTACCGATATTCGCCATCAATTCAATTTGCAATTGGACAATCGGTAATTATAAATGAAAATTAATTCTGACTGCTTTCGCGTGTGAAGAATTAGAATATAGTATTACAGCCTTATTGATAAACACTCAATAAACATTTTTAGTTATTACCTTGTTAAAAAGTGTTTTGTCTCATTCACCTCATGCCAGAGTGACAGAGACAAACTATTTGTAAATCTCTAATAAATTCACTTGATTTTATGAATAAGGGGCTTTATATTTTATGCACTAGAACTTATAAATCTTAAAAAGTAGGTATCGTCATCACTTCCTTCTGATGAACTTTCTGCAGACACGTGAATAATAAACTAAAGGCACATTTATCATACAATCCGGTCTTTTGTGGCGTTTGTGTGAAATGGACTTTATGTTGATTACGTGGACCAACACAGTCAAAATTTTGCTGTACTCGTTTCTTAGAAAAAAAAGACTATAGTTGCCAACATTATGTACCTATGTGTCGTGGCCGGATCGCATAATTGGCAAGATCATAAAATTGCGGCATATCATGAAACGCTACTGAACTATTTCTTTTTCTAAAAATGGCAGTGGTCAGGAGTGATCAGTAGGTTAAGGGTTATTTTTTTAAGACCAAGAGAATTGGACTGTTTTGGGAGAGTCTAACCTACCTGTGTGATCGGTATGTTGACGATATGCCCAGGCATTTTATGATCTGGCCAATTTACGATCGGACCACGACACAAGGATTACGATTACATCGAAAAACTGTATTTGGTTCAAATCCTCCCATTTCAAGACTTAGCAAGCTGGTAAATGAATTTAGTGCTGAGCGAATTCTTATCGATTCACCTAACATGCTTCGTTCAAAGATCATGAAATTGATTAAAGGGCAAGATAGTTTTCATCAGGTTTTGTTGTAGTGTTGCACTGTCTATATTATTATTTTTTACTCGTTACTTTTTTCGTATTTAGCATTCTTAATTTTAATGTACTGGTGTAAAAAAGGTTGGTAAATAAATATAGTTATTTGTTCAACAAGTGAGCAAAGTTATTTTTTGCTGTGAGTGCCGATATTGAATTGCGAACCAGCGAAATTGTCTAGAATTGAATCACGAGCATAGCGAGTGATTCATAAATAGACTATTAAGCCCAGTGAGTGATTTAAAGGCACGACACTAAAAAAAATTGCTCTCGTGTGAAACATAAAACTTATCACCTCTCCAGCGAAAAAAATGTTATAATTGAGAAAAACAAGACAATACCTTAATATACATGTTCTTAAGATAATAAAAATAATTATAGACAATTGAAAGTAAGATTAGATTGAATTTTATTGTCTTGTTCCAAGCTCGCAGCAAAAACAGTTTTTCCTTCGAGATTTTACGAAGCAAAAGAGGTCTTTTGGTGCTGGGGAGGTGAAAAATAATTACCTATTCTGACATAAACTTATGGACATGTAAAGAGAAGACGATAATCATGTGATAAAGGAGATGAACACGACATTCATGTTCATCTCCTACGGAGAGAGAGAAGAAAACCGAAGAAAAGACGGGTAGATTGTGTGAGAGATGATAGGGAAAAGGAGTTAATGCTGAGATGACAGGGATGTATGGAAGAGAAAAACATTACGCCGACCACAGTTTTCGGAGCAGCGCGGGCAAATGAAACTTGCGCTCGTCTTGTACTAAAATAAAACAAGAGTAAACCTTTCATATCATAGTATACAAACTGGCTGACGAGGAAGCGATATTAAAGTTAGCATCAGAATAACGAAGGCAGCACCGCGGCGCAAACAGTGTCACCGCGGGGGTTCAACGACCCGGGACGCGAAGGAAATTACGGGGCATAATGCAGGCTTATATTTGACTATCATATAAACACTAGCTTAGAATACATAGTAAAGTCTTGAAGACGAACGTAAAACTGATAAAGAAACATTATATTGTTTTACAAATTGACACCGAAATAGAAAAGCGTTTTCCGAAAATTACAAGTTTACCTACATTTTTGTATCGCTTCATTTTACTTTCTAAAGAAGGTACTTCATCATATCAGCCAAGAGACGTCCACTGTTGGACATAGGTCCTCCCCCAAGGATCTCTAACCCGACATTTACCAGATCGTCGATCCACAATGTGGGGGGCTTAACGAAAGCAGGTACTTATGATTATAAATATGTTATCTTAACTGTCATATATCATACTTAGGGTAAAGGTAAGTAAAATCATCGCCAATTGTAGATTTCAATTAATTGCTTTTAAATAGCCGGGTCTACACCGTACGATATGTTGTTCAGTGCTTTTGATCATACAATGAGTTTAATTTATTTATATTGTCTGAATTATTTCTTCATACATAAATTCCAAAATTCATTTAGTGTTTTTACACTAAAGTTTTACACGTAAATAATGAGTAATAAAATTCTAAGACCCATAATTTTAAGACTCAATTAATTTCTACTACAATATCTCCAAAGTATTTCGAGCATAAATAAATTATGCCGTACATTAAGGATTCACGGAAGGCTTGAATTTTTTTCACTCAACGAATCAACTCGTCATCTCAACGGAGGTATTTCTTAATTTCCCTTGTGATTCGTTGCGGATCTCTTCAAATATTGTCCTATATTCTCATACTGGCCTATTCCGGGCACAGTACATATATTAGAAAAGCAGTGTGGAAACTAAGAACGAACCTTGGAAACGTCTTAGGCGTACAGCCATAGATGAGACTTTAGAAAAACTGATCGTAAGCGAGCTTTGGTGTACCTCGAAAAAAAACTGGCTTCAGTGAGTTCTTTGCGAATAACTACGCCTCACCCGTGTACGCCCATTCAATTTGTTACAAAACTACGCCTTGCCTTATACTTAAACAACGGCTCACGCACTACATGTATACAGGGTGTAAAGACATGAACAGTCAAACGAAAACCATGTATTCTGCTCACCATCATAACATTTTTTTTCCTTTAGACTAAACCTGGGAAATTGATAGTTGCGATTTTATTGAAGGTGAAAGTCATAATTTTTTTTTCTTTTTTTTATGAAATACGTTTTCATAAAAAAAAGAAAAAAAAAATATGAGACCCATTGTAAGCGGCCAAGTTTCGGCCTACTAGCCCCCTACTGGCAAGATAGTAGCAGAGTTGAAACTTCTCCCATATCCATAACATAAGGGCACCGGCTTTTATAACACTAACTGTCATGATACTACAGTTCTATTAACGGTTTTGCAATTCCGGCAGACGGTTGATAATATGTTTCACCAATCCGTTAGTAGCTACAGCGGCGAACTACTTGTGTGCCGTGCCATAGAACACAGAAGGATAGCGGAGAGGCGCCTGCATTATCTATCAAATTATCCCAATTGATTTTGCAGAAAGCACAGAGGTCGATTTTATACTGGGTGTAAAAGACATGAACAGTCAAACGAGAACCATGTATTCTATACATCAAAATAAGACATATTTCAAAAAAATTATTGCTGGGAAATGATTTTTATTTTTTGGTTTTAAAAATTATTGGAAATTATACTACGCAACGTAAAGCGCTCAACTCGCACGCAAGTCGCAAAACCGTGATAATTTTGCCAGGCGGCGGGCGGCCCCGTTTGTTTGTGTCCGTGCGCATCGAGTGAGCTACATTGAACGCTAACGTTTTGAAGCCATTTTTATTATGAAATACTAAAAAAATGATAATGTTTCTTTTGACAATAATTAAGAAATTATGTAAAGAATATGTTTTCATAAAAATATGAAAAAAAATTATGACTTTGACCTTCAATAAAATCGTAACTATCAATTTTCCAGGTATAGTCTAAAGGAAGAAAAATGTTATGATGCTGAGCAGAATACATGGTTTTCGTTTGACTGTTCATGTCTTTTACACCCGTTATAATAATATACATAAGTATTTACCGGTGAATTTTTCAAGTGGGTCTTCTAAACTATAAGGAATATCGAAAATGCTCAAAGGAGTCGCGAGCCCGATTTGATGAAAATGATGCAGTTTTTGTTTTCATCAAAATCGGGCTCGCAACTCCCTTGAGCATTTTTCGATATTCCTTATAAGTAGTTAAAATTTGGTCCTGAACACAGAACACAGAAAGAGGTGTGTTCTGTGGTACTGAAGGCCCACTTGAAAAAATCATTCTGTATATACTTTCCATACTGCTTTAGGTAATAATACACTGTGACGGTCTCTTGTCCTACATCCGTGGTGAAGGTTAAACTCGTACATATTAGAATACAAAACTTTAGAACAAAGTTGCGCCTTAAATCACAACTGTTGACACGAGCAGTGCTCTAAGCACTGTTCTGAATGTTGACTAATGAAATTTGTGCTTAGTACGTTATAAAATACGGCGTGTACTGGGCAAGTTCAACTGTTAGTTTGTTGGTGAACTATCGTGCAAGCTAATGCCCATATTCACGAACAATACTGGTCTTAGTAAAAACAATGCTATACATAATAAGGCATTTCTCAGTACCTGCCATATGGCAAAGATTCTGACGTCTCATGGACGCACAGGGTCTTAAAAACCTATTCATACTAGAAAAATGCACTGAAAAAAATCGACTTTTTTTCAGTCGATTTTTTTCAGTGCATTTTTCTAGTATTAATATTTACGCGTTTGTAAACGCAAAATAGTAGTTTATGCAACTGTCATATAATGAAGGGTATTAAAACACGAGTGTGAGTTTATGAAACGAGCGCAGCGAGTTTCATAATAGTAACGAGTGTTTTAATACCCGTGTTATATGCAGTTGCATACACTACTTTATCTTCACTAATGCTTTTACTCTTGTTGTTTGATTAATTGCATTAGTGAAGATAAAGTAGTGGCGTCCGGTTTTTCTAGCAACAAACTATTTGTTGTGGCTTTTTGCAAATTATTAGGAGTCAAATTTTTTGAATGGGTTAGATCCCTTTGCCTTCCCGAGTATTTAAGAAAAATAACTGTATCATAATGAGTCGAACCGGTGTTATAATGGTCATTATGTTACAGGTTGCTGTATCATAATTAGTCGAACCGGTGTTATAATGGTCATTATGTTACAGGTTGTTTTTTTTAATTTTAATTTTGATTATCTGTATTAAAAAGTATGTAATTTTATGTTCACCTTTGATATCGTAATTCGAATATTATGACATGAGTGTAGATAAATAAAATTATTCCATAGTGTAAGGTAGTTTCATCTTAACTGGGCGTCAAATATTTGCAGAAATATTTCGTTCGGGCTTAGAAGTCCAAATTTCAAAGATTGATGAAACAATGTTTACCATAAAAACATAAGGACCAAGCACTGACAAATTTCGACAGCGAAAAGCAGTGTCTCGGTGGCGTAATTGGTCAACGCATCCGCCCGGATTGTGGTGATCGAGTTCCGCCTGAGGCAAGTCGATTTTTTCAGTGCATTTTTCTAGTATTAATATTTACGAGTTTGTAAACGCAATAATAAAATTATTCCATAACCTATTCATAGACAATACTTTAGTGTGGTTCGGAACTATGCGTACTTTAAAATGAAAGCACAGCTTAGGTAGCTAGCTAGCTATATTACACAACGCACAGGTCGAGATGTCATAAGCAACGTCCAGATGTCAAGAGTTTAAAGTTTGAAGGAGGTTTGAAGTCATAAAACGTCAATATATTCAACGATAGCAACGATACTAACAAAGGCAACGGAAACGCATCACAAAGCTCTATTCAATGCAATGCATTTACTTATCCAAGAGCCGAGAAACCTCATAGTAATATTTGTAAATACGGGTGTAAGTTACTTTGATCAAAACCGGTCAATGGATGGAATTTACCGGAGAAAAAAATCTTGGGTCGGTAGACTAAACCACATAAGTCAATAGAGATTCCCTGACCACTGTCTTGTGCTTTAGTCTGCCGACTCAAGAATTGGCTTCATGAATTAAGGTCGTAACACACTTATCAACTCGGAAAGGGAACGCCTCTCTTTTACTACGAAACTATTGTTATTTATTTAAGTCTGCGCCATGTGATGCCGGCAGAGTAGAATAGCATCACCCCATATCCTGTAACGGGTGTCGTAGAAGGCGACTAATGGATCAGCAAAGGGCTATTGATCACCTTATACTCCGTGCACAAATCCGCATTAGGCAAGCGTGGTGGACTACTGCCTAAACCTCCTTCCATGACAAGGAAAGGCTTTGTGTCCCAGCAGTGGGTCGAATTATAAAGGTTATTATGATGATGATTTATAAAAAAAAAAAGTATACAAATGCTCGACCCGATTGCTGAAATGCTTTACAAAGTAACATACTGTCTTAGGTAAGTAACATACTGTTCGGCTTTTTTTGTTTAATTGATGGGTTATTTTTGGGTTTGACTTGGATAATGCTATTAGTAACAACATGAAAATATATAAAACTAGCTTTTGCTCGAGACTTCGTCCCAGTGAGGTTGAATTTCAAAAAATCCATAAATACGTCATTCTTTTTTTACCGATAAGTCATATACAAATTGTTATGCATTTTACTTTAAAAATGACGGATTTACAGACAAACTGTCATCCCCTATGTTACATTCTTAGGGGTTGAATTTCGAAAAATCCGGCCTTATCCTTTGCCTACGTCATAAAAGGAACTTCTGTGCAAAATTTCAGCTATCTAGGTCCAAGGGTATGGGCTGGGCGTTGATCAGTCAGACAGTGAGTCAGGATTACAATATGCATGATAGTGACATTTACTGGCATGTAATGTTAAAAAAGCTCAAAACACTCATCATCATTACAGCCTTTATAATTCGACCCACCGCTGGGACACAAGACCTCTCCTTGTCATCGAAGTAGATATAGGCAGGTAATCCATCACGTTTGTCCAATACGGATTGGTGGACGGAGTATAAGGTAGTCAATTATCTTTGCTAATCCATTAATCGCCTTCTACGACACCCATTGGAGGATATGTGGTGATGCTATTCTACTCTGCCGGCATTACATAGCCTCAAAACACTAGTCGTACTCAATAATAGAATGCGTGACATTAAATTAGATATCCCTTCAATATTCAATCATAATCCATTTATCGACCGCAATATAACAGTAAGCTAAAAGAATTTATTCTAATAAAGTCACGGAGCCGTCACAGTAACCCACATGAGGACACCTACTCCAAACGCCGACTAATGCCGCTCTTAAAAGGAAACGTGACACTTAACTAACTATTGTCTGTCACAATGACTCGTTATGTAACCTCGGCACTTGTACAATGTCGCATAGTGGTCATGAACTTTGTGATAGAAAAAAAATTGTGTGCGTGTAACCTTTACGCGCGATTGAAGTAAAACTTCTTTGACGTAGATCACTGAAATGATTAAATTTTAACTGAAAAAAAAAAAAAATATGACAGATACTTACGACCAATCGAAATTACTATTTTTAAATAGCGGAAACTACACAGACTATAGAAAAATAACAACCGTAACTAGGCAACCGCCATCAACGTCAATCAAATACTGAGCGTTACTTCCGTTAGAAAAATCTGAGTTACCCCCTAGTCGCGCCTAAAGAAGTTTTACTTCAATAATAAGTATAACTTGCTAGGCGATCATTTATAACCCGAAATAACCAATGTTTGATACATAATATAATGACCTAGATTACCCGTGCTAACATACGATGGGTTTCAATAACATAACTACCGACAGTTTCCCTTGATAACGGTAGAATTTTGACATATTTCGTCAAAACTTATACCTAGTAAGCCTCAGTAGTAAGCAAACGTGTCGATATCGATAGATAAGTTAATGAAACCAAGCAATATCATTTACCTAGTAAGTGGTGTTTTCAAAGATTTGAAACAGTAAAATTATTTTTAATTTTTTTTATACATATTGTTTCACTGCTCGATCTATTTGTATTAAGAAATCCAAGTCTTTACAACCGGACGGTGTTTTACATTTATGTGCACTAAAATTCGTTAGAGAACGGATATAGTATTGTATCTTAAGAAACAATTTGATGCATAACAGCCGGTTTTATATGCTAGCCGCAGATAAAAGCAAGTTTACTGAAGTTCTATTGCCAACCAATTATTATAAAATTACTGAAAATAACAGCGGTTACTTGCAACAAAACTTTGATAGAGAGATCCGTAGATTGAATAGCCGGCCGTAAATAAAATAAAACCAACATTAGCTGTTAGGTAGACATTAATTACGCTTGTCTAAATTACTACAATAGAGGTAGTAACGCTATGCAATTGCATAATAGCAATATCTCCTTTCAACCTTCCGGTCCTTGGCCCTACGTCCACGCACTATGCAAATAGGGTAACACACAATGACCGGCTCCATTCATTCACTCCCACCTTAGACTTGCTTAACACTCGTTAGACCTTGTCTGGGCCGATTGCTATTCCAATATCGTACACCGGGTTTACGTTGCGTAATCAATTTACGATTAGGTTTCGTCTTATAGCACAAACAATCTCATAAGCAACTTCAGATAGCAATTTTGCATATCCCATGTTTTTTCCTACAAGGTGTTTGGTACATGGGGTATGAAGCCGGCACCTACCCATGCTAACATAGTCATATAAAGACTATGGTAATATCAAAAACTTTAAATTGTAAAAAAAATTGGATTCTCCATACAAATAGTTCGATCAGAAAAAATGTATGGAAAATATTTTTATAATTTTGAATTTTTATTATCACCATAGTATTTATATGAGACTATGTTAGCATGGGTAGGTGCCGGTTTCATACCCTATGCACCAAACACCTTGTATAATAGCAAGAGCATACAATATATTGAAAACTGCATAAAGAATAATTTATTTACCAATTCATAGGTTGCATTTGCCTACTAACAAGAGTGTCAAGTCGACAAGGTCGATATAGATATAATTAGGCATACAGGTAGATTTTTTAACATTGCCGAAAAGGTATCTCATTGACTGACAAAAAAAAACAACTGTAAAACTGCAAAAATATGAAGAAAATTGTTTAAAATTTACAGTTAAAGCACCTACTCGTAGTTCCATTTAAAATTTCTATCAAAATAATAGCATATTTTGTTGTAAAATTCACTTACGAGAAAATTGTGTTGGAGATTTCTGCGCGCCAATATCGAGGTATTGGAATTCATAAGAAACGTTTTCCGTGTAAAGCTGTCGTATGGAAAATATTTCAATATTAAATTGCAGTCATGTAGTGTTTGACAAAACTAAATAAAAATAACGCTAAAATGAAAACTAAACCTATAGGAAATTGAAGTTTACAAGGTTTTTGTAAGAATGGAAAGATCTCTTCAATTTGATACTTGTGTACTTGCAGAGTTTATAAACATTTTGTAGCAAAATTTACTGTTCAGATGTTTAAAATTAAATATCGTCAATGTGTTTATTATGGTTTTCAAAAAAGGCTCTCTTATTGACATGCCTCACTTTCGCTTTCGGACGCAAAAAAGCACGTCTAAGCTAAGTCTAAAAGTGCAATGACACTTCGTTTTGGCACGTTCCAGGTGTTGGTTATTATCAAACGACGGTCAATTACAACTGTTTAGCAGTCGGCTTGTACACATCGCATCCGGCGTATGACCGGCATAGCTGATTTGAGTGCGTGTCGAATTAATGCCAGTCACTGGCGTGTTTACCTTATCATAAATAGCAATAGTATACCGTGGTAAAGTACTCGTATACCTTGTTTGTTTGGAAAATGTAAACAAACAGGTTTGACTGATAACAATATCGTGACAGCCTATTAAAATAAACAGAATAAGATTTCTGACAACGATATATGTAATAAATATTAAGTATTTCCACGATATAATATTTTGGGTGAGCGTAGAAATAAGGGCATTAGTCTGGCCCATATTAAGTATTAATGATTATAATTTCCACGCTCGCATAAATTAATATATCGAGCTTGAGTTATGGATACACAATACATAAATGTCGGACTAACAGGCATTCTATAATACCTAATTAAATACAAACTGTTGAAATAATAAATGCCACCTTATGTAAAAAGTGAAATTGCTGATATTTTTCTTAAATGCTGTTTAGTTAAATTTCTATGACTAAAAATATTACAATTTTAGTACTCAGTAACATTGATTACACATTAGTGTTATTTATATGTACGGCAAACATGGAAGGATTTTGCTGACGTGTTTTTAGTTACGTCACGTTAAGCTAATACCCCAACAAAATTAATAAAGAAATTCTAAGTCGTAAGACTCAAAACTGAAGTTGCGGACTCGACTCTCCAAAATTTGCATCCGGCGCGTCCTCCCTTCAAATTTTTGGACACGTGGCCAGACGAAATGAGAGTTAGGAAAACTTATTGACGCTAGATTACGTGGAGAAAAGGGAAAGGGAAAATTAGGTGGATAGATCTTTATAAGGTTTAATGAAAAATGAACGTCCAAACCTGCCTAAGGTGTTTACAAGATAGAACCACCTGGAACAAACTAGAGAGGAATGTCTGTAGTAATCACATCCCTCAGTTAAGAGGTGTCAACTAAGGAGAGAGAGAGAGACCATCGACTGTAACAGAAAACTACATTACCCAAAAAGTAGGTTGTTGTTGAATAAACAGATCGTTTGTCAAATTCCGATCGTATTTCACACCAACTGGTTATAACCTAATATCATCTAAACCGCTGAACGGATCGATGAGGTATTTGGCATCAATACAACCCCTGGTTGGGCCTAACGCACGCTCTGTTCTGAAGCCGATCAACCGCATAATACACATTTACGAGACATTGCGTAAACAGCCAAGTTTATGCGTCTATAACGCTCTACTCAGTCTAACAAAGACGGTTTTGATTGGTGTATGATTGTGTGTCTCTTGGGGTCCTTCTTAGTGCACATAGTAATTCTGATGTTTTAAAATTGGACAACATAGCTTTAGCGCGATCTATTGAGTGTGATTCTTTTGAGCTAGCTAATAACATTCATGTAAAACCAAATGACCTCACTATTATCTCTCAGAATATAAGAAGCATTTATTGCAACTTTGATGACTTTCTTTTAACACTAACTAACCTAAATTTTGATACAGATGTAATTGTACTGACCGAGTGTAGACTTGATACAAACAAGCCATTACCGCATATGACTAATTATGTCTCCCATTCTACTACACATAAATTAAACCAAAATGATGGGGTAACTGTGTATGTAAAGAATTCACTGAAAGAAAAGATAAACGAAATAAAATTAGCCCAAGCGTCATGTCTTCAAGTAGACATATTAAATTTTACCCTTTTTTGTATCTATCGGTCACCATCAAATTTAAATATTGAAAACTTTTTGACTACTCTTACCACACATATTCAGGCAATATCCCCCCAAAATAATATAATTGTAGCTGGGGACATAAACATTAATCTTATCCCCAAGGACAGTGAGCACACGCAAGATTTTAGGAACAGACTAAGCTACCTTAATACACTCGCACAATTTGGTATACTTCCTGGACATACATTACCGACAAGAAAACGAAGTTGTTTGGACCATTTTATGTTAAAAATAAATAGCAAAAAAGATTCTGCATTTATTGCAATATTACAGACCTCTATTACAGATCACTACACTACATTTCTTTGTTTATCTAAAATAAAAAGAGCTCCATCGGCAAATAAAACCATATCCATTCTAAATTATGAAAATGCTCAAAAATACTTGCAAGAAACTAAATTGAATGATCTACTTCATTGTAATGACCCCAAAGTATTAACTGAGAAACTCATAGAGAGCCTATCGGACTCTATAAATAACAATACTACCAATCGTAACATCCCAAAGAGCAAGCGTATCATAAAACCCTGGATCACTGCTGGAATTCTTAAATGCATAAATAATAGAAATAAATTACAAAAGAAATATGAGGAAGATCCACATAATGAGATACTAAGAATAACTTATACTAGATATAGAAATTATTGCAATAGTCAAAGAAGGAAATTAAAAAGAAACTATGAAAGATGTATCCTAGCCAGCTCAGTTTCCGATAACAAATTACTGTGGAAGAATATAAAAGACATAACATATTCTAATAAGTCAAAAAGTAAAAATACAGAATTGATGAATGTTGGACTATCACCTCCAGAAGCAGCAAATTTTGTTAATGACTACTTTGTAAATATTGGGAAAAACCTTGCCGAACAAATTCAACCCACAACGTCGCATGACCTAGTTCACAACAATCCACCCTCCACGCTTGCACATCGAGGAAATTCTATGGTGCTTCTAGACACGGATGAGGATGAAGTGGATAGAGTCTTGATGAGCCTAAAATCAAGTAGTGCCCCTGGCTGGGACGGAATCACTACTAAATACTTAAAGCTTGTGAGAAACGAAGTGGTGCCTATTATTGCTCATCTTGCTAACCTATGCTTTAGTGAGGGGACATTCCCTGCCCCGTTTAAACAATCGGTAATTATTCCAATACACAAGGGTGGAGATAGGGATGATGTTAATAATTATAGGCCCATTTCCATTCTTTCCAGTATATCAAAAATCTTGGAAAAGCTGATTAATACTCGTATTTTGAGATTTTTGGATCAGTATAAGATATTATCACCTTCACAATTTGGATTCAGAATGGGCAAATCTACAGAAGATGCTGTAACATCCCTCTGCACCTTAGTAACAAACATAATAGACAAAAAACAAAAATGCTTAACGGTCTTCCTTGATATTAAGAAAGCATTTGACACAGTCTCTGTCCCTATCCTTGTGAATAAGTTGGAAAATATTGGAGTAAGGGGCCCTCCTCTGGCTGTACTCAGAAGTTACCTCACCGACAGAAAGCAAAAAGTAAAATTGGATCAGTACTATAGTAATCTTGCAGAAACATCATATGGCATTCCGCAGGGAAGTGTGTTAGGCCCCACCTTATTCTTAATATATATTAATGAGTTATGTGACCTAAAAATTAATAAAGCTACCATCTTCTCCTATGCTGACGACACGGCAGTCGTGTTTTCTGGAAACTCTTGGCAAGAAGTGAAGCAAAATGCTGAAAAAGGAATGACTCAAATTGCTACTTGGCTGAAATGTAACCTACTCTCGCTAAACACGGATAAGACAAACTATATATGCTTTAGCATTTACAACAATAATCAGCCTGATAAAGACTTCTGCATAAGAGTTCATCAGTACTGTAGCACAAGTGACAAGTGTAATTGTCCCACCATCAACAAAACTACACACACTAAGTACTTGGGAGTTATTGTGGATCAGAGACTTTCATGGTACCCCCACCTTGAGCTGGTAGCCGGAAGAGTGAGAAAGCTAATTTGGGTGTTTCGAACATTAAGATATGTCGTACCTCCTAAGCTACTCAACAACATATATATAGCTTTAGCCCAGTCAGTACTGTCATATTGCATTACTGTATGGGGAGGTGCAGCCAAAACAAAATTTTTGGAAGTAGAACGTGCTCAACGCGCGTTATTGAAAATAATGTACTTTAAAAATAAAAGATACTCTACTGAAAATTTGTATCTCGATAGCGGACTGCTCACGGTTAGAAAACTATACCTCAAACAAATAACATTAAAAACATATAAAATTACACCATATTATACCACTAGTCAACACGAAAGGAGAAGGAAATATAATGTAGCTAAGATTCCAAAAACTAACACTGGGTTTGCTAGATTGCAATATGGTAATCGTTCGGCCGTCATTTACAACAAAATCAACAAGGAGCTAGATATCTTCTCTAGGCAATACAGCGAATGCAAAAAGATAGTACATAAGTGGTTGAAAACACTAGATTACGAGAAGACGGAGTTACTCTTACGTTAAATGAGTAGGTTAAGAGCCACACAAACTTCCTCACTCAATTACACTATCATTCACACAACTTCTCTCATATTCAACACAACAGACATCCTTCTACAGATACTCTACAATAATTAGCACATAATTTGATTCATTATTTTTTACTTTTATAGGCATAATTTTTTTTTTTTTTTTTTATCTTGAGTTACAATTTATAATAGTTTTAGTTATATTTTAGAACAGTTTTTCCACCTAATACATGTATAAACGTACACTAATGGAAGAGCGAGGTCTCCTGGCACAAGCACTCATATGCTTAAAAGGAGACCCCGGCCACTAGCGATCTAATGTAAACTATTTGGAGAAATAAATAAATTTTTATTATTATTATTATTATTAAAAAAAATTAAGTTTATTAATAGATTCCACAAACAATACTTTTTGAAGTTTACAAATTAAGACTGGATTCGAAATTTTATTTATTGTAATTCGATTGTGTTGAAGCTTTTAACATGACTCCATAGAGTTGAAAATGTGTAGATAACATTATACTAGCTTTAAGAATTAAAGCTTTAAATAAACAGAGAATTATACACTTTCAAGCTTCCATTAAAGTGAAACCATTCTAAGCATAAATCTTCCATAGCTTAGCCAAACTATTATCACTATATATATCTGTATCATAAATGATAAGTTCAAGATTATTTCAACTTTCATTTTCAGAAATAGCAAAATTCGTCGTGGTTAAAAAGTTCTGTGTAGCGGGTTCAAGTCCCGTCTCAGCACTTATTCATGACAGGATTTTTTCCATGTTTTACATTTTCTATTTAATTTAGTATAAATTTCAATCAAATATTTTTTTAAACTTAGCCAACTTTCGATAGAATAGAATAGAAATAAACTATATTGAACACATCGTCTTAATACAAAAAACATTAAAATATGTTATGGAATAATTTTATTTTTGCGTTTACAAACGCGTAAATATAATACTAGAAAAATGCACTGAAAAAAATCGATTTGCCTCAGGCGGGACTCGAACCCGCACCTTCCACAATTCGGGTGGACGCGTTAACCAATTTCGCCACCGAGGCACTGCTTTTCGCTGTCGAAATTTGTCAGTGCTTGGTGCTTATGTTTTTATGGTAAACATCGTTTCATCAAATCTTTGAAATTTGCACTTCCAAGACCCGAACGAAATATTTTTGCAAATATTTGACGCCCAGCTAAGATGAAACTACCTTACATTATGGAATAATTTTATATTTGCGTTTACAAACGCGTAAATATAATACTAGAAAAATGCACTGAAAAAAATCGACTTGCCTCAGGCGGGACTCAAAAACGCAAAAATTAAATTATTCCATAATGTAAGGTAGTTTCATCTTAGCTGGGCGTCAAATATTTGCAAAAATATTTCGTTCGGGTCTTGGAAGTGCAAATTTCAAAGATTTGATGAAACGATGTTTACCATAAAAACATAAGCACCAAGCACTGACAAATTTTCAAAATATGTGTTTACAGAAAATTTCACAGTGGGCGACCTTATCGCTGAGAGCGATCTCTTCCAGGCAACCTTAGGATGGACAGGATTTATAAGATCAAATTATACTATAGATTTAAAAAAAAGTTTTTATTTTTATAACGCTTATCTTACAAAAGGTAGTGACGGGGTAAAAATAATATAATATTAAAACAGATATCGATAATTTCTACCTTTATACCAAAGGTAATAATTATTAATACATACATATTTTAATCGATTTGTGAAAAATTAAAATGGAGCTGAATAAGAATTTAGCATTTATACTTATCTTATTATATTTTCACAGATAATACAGATATACTTACGTTCTACCTGCATAACAAGCCTCTTATGAAACTCTTAAGTACCAACTATTAATAGAAATAATCTGTTTAGCACACCGTCTACAAACTTGGGCGGGTTAAAACTTTTTAATATTATCTATACAAAGGCTAAATAAGTTTGCGACCGTTTGAGCACAATAAAACGCAAAGAAGGCAAGTGAAACTTTCGTAAGATGCCAATTAATGTTTTTGATAACTAGCAAGAGTTTTTCTTTACTTATGCTAA
Organism: Elophila nymphaeata; assembly: GCA_955850985.1. Taxonomy (NCBI): domain Eukaryota; kingdom Metazoa; phylum Arthropoda; class Insecta; order Lepidoptera; family Crambidae; genus Elophila; species Elophila nymphaeata. The sequence continues at coordinate 6,380,037 of OY039080.1, read as the reverse complement.
AGTTGGAACTTTTTCGTGGAATCGTACGGCTTTTTATCAAGACATTAAAACAGTTAAACTTTTATAAGCAAAAATACATGATTTAATTTGAGTAATATTTCTTAGTTGTTTAATTTAATTACGTGGTAAGAGTTTTATCATATAGTTTATTTATAATAGGCGTATGTTTACAGTAAGTAGGTGATACATGAGTGAGATCTTTTTGGTCTTAATTTTTTTTAAATAACAAATAATGAGATTTCTTACTACGAATGTTTTTCGATTCGTATTTGATATTTGAACTCTTTAATCATTTTCCGGTTAGGTTAGGTTCAAATAACAAAACAGAAGTGCAAGAAAAAAAATAGAGAATTTGAAGCATCAAAATATAATAAATTAACTTTATTTTTTAGAAGTAAGAACCCCAATTTTTTAATATAAGTCTTCTTTCCTCACAACAAAAGGTTCGCTCGTAATAGAAAGCGCACTGAATTGAAAATTTAAGTGACTTCGAAATGTAATAAGGTGCCTGCCGAAAAGTTATATATCCATACCTATCTGAATTAATTATTTTTAAACGGTAAATTTATATATAGCTATAAAACACGGGATATTAAAAATAAATTTGTGAAAACAAACTTAACAAAAAATATAAATTTATACAATAATATACAAAAACATCAACCTCCACTCTTTTTAGATTCCAATGTTGATCAATTAAAGACTACTTACGATTTGTATTGTAATGAAAGAATTTCGACAAAAATATACATCAAAAATACTATGTATAATACGTTACGTAGTAATTAACAAAAGTAAATTTGTTTTGGAACAGAACTCGTATTTCACAATAATTGAGGTCTGGCTACTTAATTGACAATTAAGTATTGTCATAAGCAGATTAATTATTAACTTAATTAAAAATCAATTACAATATACTAGAACTTGATTAATTTCGATTATGTTATCTCATTAGATATTATTTAACCAACCATGCCTAAAGATGTAATTAAATGAATATTAATTTGACTTTGTTGTAAAAAAATATTAATTGTAGTTTATTTAATTACAAAATAATAATATCTTTAGTAATTTTGTAAGACTTAATTAGTTAAAACTTTCTTTTGATACCCGGACTGTTAAACAATGAAGTGCAACACCAACAATCAATATGTATGAAACAGCAGATTTTTTTTCGCGATTACAGAGTTGCTTCCGTAGTAAAAGTTGTTTGCGTTGATGAGTTCTTCAAATGGTTTGAAAGTTGTTAGTGTTTTATTTTTTTTACACCAACCACCTTCAAACAATTTGACTGACTGACATTTGACCCTGTATATTTTAGACCACTACTAGTTCTATGCGCCTTTTGTTTGTAACATAATATATTTCCACGCTCACGCCAATTACCTATCTTTAAATTAAGTATCATTAAGAACTTGCAAGTGTTATGGACACTTGATATATACATATCGCCGCCCTACAACGAAAACCAATTAAAACATAAAAAGTGCAAACGGAAATATCGCTGTTTAATGTGTTGTATTTGAAAACAAACCGTGGAAATGCTTGTAATAATTGGTTATCTCACTAGCTAGAAGCGAAACTATAAGACTTACCGATTAATGGGTTATCGCAGACGAAAGAACACAAAAAATTAAGTAGTTTGGCATTCATAAGTTACTTTTTTCAAAATTTCGATTTAATTGGTTTCGGTTCCTTTTTTTAGAAGAAATCACGTTTACAATCCCAGAAGGGGTCGAGCAGAACTACATGTAACATTCGGTTACACACAAAGTCACATCTGGCAGTATGGGTCATACAGTGGCAGGTTGCCAGCCTGTGGCCTACGCAAAAGAGGCACCAAACCCAAAAATTAACAATCCTTCACGTTTATCCATGACTCTTGAAAAGTTCGTGTTCATTACACAAACCTTTGCTACTGCCAGGACTCGAACCCGAACCACCCTAAGAGTAACTAGAGTTTCAGATCACACCAGTTTTTTAGTTACTTTTTGTTCTTGTAAATAAAACAACTTTTACGGATTTCATGTCTGTAAAAACTAGTCCTTGAACATAAGAAGAACACCGAAACAAAATGAAAAAAAATCTTTTCTGAATTGAGGTCAATACAATAACCATTTATAAAATCACTAATATGCTGCAATATGTAACAAACAAACATACAGGTGAAACCAATATAAGCGTGTTGGTTATTTAGTTTACATGTTGTATATCTTACAAAGAAAATAGGACATTATAAAGCTTAGTTTTTTCAATTGTTTGTAATATTTGTACTCCACTTAATTCGGTTTGAACATTGTAACAGTGTCTTTATCTGGGCTATGTCAACGATGAGTACCTACATATCAATCAAACTACCTATTTCATTTGAGTAAGCGGCAAAGATTAGGTAATTTACATTCAAGCAATAAGTTTTCATTATAATGAAAATAAAAAATAGAAATAATAAAATTTCCTAAATGTATCCTAAATGAAATCGGACCAATTTAATGATTGAATATCAGGCGAAAGGTAATCCATATACTCGGGAACACAATGTTTATTTCAAACCTAAGACATCAATTAATTAATATCCTTTTAAAAATGAGGATTGTTACGTTTTAAAAATATATGATCATATTCTCTCATTTAAAAAACTGCGAAAAGAGTGAAGAATGTAATTTTTATTCAGTAGTGTTTGAATATGAAACCCACAAGTTCTTTTACTGCATGTACGTGATATAACTCGCTATGTACATGGCCAGATGGAGGCTCTATTGTTGAGCAGTCGCCGTCAAAGGCTCACAGAATAATACCTCATACTTTAGACCTAAGCCATAACAATAGCACCGTTGTTCGAATGCATCGCCTATTATTACCGTACGTAAACATTGGAAATCACTACCATAAAACCTTTTGAAACATACCAACAAGTAATTAGCAATTTATGGAACATAACACTTACAATGCACACACAACACGTATTTTTTACTAGCACACAAATTAATCCACAACTTTCACTCAAAGGATTTCATTTACAAAAAAATGCACACTATTATGGCAACACGAAAATGTCGCGCGAATTCAAAAAGGCGGGAATAGGTTACGACTTTTCAAATAGGCATCGTACGAACGATGGCAGCGTTCAAAGCCGTGCTACGCGTCTACGTGTAGCAGCGCTGCGGCGAGGACTGGCGGTTACTATAGCAGCCGCCGACTACGGCGTAGCCATGCGCTTCGTAGCACCGGGGGTGTATCATTTCACTTGAGAACGCGTGATGTTCGTTTAAAATTGATGAGGCTGTATTTGCCTTCAACCGACCATTCATCAGCTGCATGCTACATGCTACACAGCGGTTACAATTTGAGCTACGGTTGAAGCGGTTGGAAAAACGTGTCTTTAATTTCCTAAAGTCAGACATAAATTAAATAAATGAAATGTAATACTGAAACTTAACTTTTAGGATAGAGTGCATTAATGGACATAAAGACATAACAAGAAACGAGCGAACAGCATTACAGTAATACTATTTACATACAATTTAACGAAACGAACTTTCAATACTGTACACTGTACAATATTGTAAGTCCGTTTCGTAAAATTGGGTCATATTGTTTTAAAATTAAGAAAAGTAAAATCTTCCTAGTCTTAATTTGACAACTTTTAAATCTGACAATTATTTTAATGTTCATAAATTTTTGTTTTCTTTTTAATCTATTGAATTAAACATTTGGGTATATTTTTAAAACAAAAAATGTTAAAGTATTTTTTTGCGATAAAACGTTAAACAATTGCCTATTTTTGAATTGGAATGTTAAACACTGTTAAACCTTATCACTAATTCATGAAATTTAATAAAAAATATACTTTTTGCAATTTATGAAGAAATTTTATCAAAATCAAATTTAAAAATGCACTATCGTGTTTTAGTTCATCAACATTATCATTCAATGTTTCTAGTACTTTCACTGTTAAAAGGTCTACTATGTTTTTTAATATATAACGAAATAAGTAAACTACTTTGTGAAAGTTGACCTATCACTGCTTCGGAACAAATCAATTTCAATTAAAAGGAAAAACCACGGAATATATAGTTTTTTACTATTCACTAATGTTACTTAAAATAAAAATAATTTATTTCTAAAATTAATGAGTGATTAATTTATTTCTTCTTCTGCAATGTGAAACTTATTTTTAATGTTTGCTGTGGAGAAACACGCAGTTTTTAAATAATAGCAATGATATTTTCTAATCAATCATCCCATTATGAATTATTGAATCTGTAAATAAGAAATATATGCTTGAAACCAACTTGGATCAACAAGTTACCTAAGAGGATGCTAACTTTGACCTTGACTGAATAATAGACTGTGAAGTGATGGAAACGATACTCATCGACATCGTGTGTTATTGAATAAAACAACTAATTAATTATAAACAAAAACATGACACGAATAACAAACATCAAAATTATAAGCGTCGATGGCGTAATGCGTAACAGAGTCTTCGCGAAGATGTATGTCGTACAACGCGATTCCGTGAACATTGACATTAGATGATGGAGTCTATATGTCGTCGGCCGATTGTATGGCAGATCGTGATATGTCTGGGCACATTGTTCACAATGTGCCCGGGCATATCACAATCTTCCCAATCCCAATTATGTCTTAGGCCATAGATGCTCCCACAAAACAGTCCACTCCGCTTGGTCATAAAAAGAATAACCCTGAACCTACTCATCACTCCTGACCACTACCATTTTAATAAAATTATTTTTAAATAAAAATCGCCTTCAAAACTAAAACGGAGAAATAAAAATTCTGTTTTATAAAAATCTAAATATTTTTTTTTAGGTCGGTCCCAAATACAAGTGACCACGTTTATTCCAAATTTTGAGGTTGCCACCGACCTCAAAAAAAAATTGATTTTTATAAACAGAATTTTTATTTCTCTGGTTTTAGTACTGAAGGCGTTTTTTTTAATTAAAAATAATTTATTGTTTGCTTTTTAGTGTTTTAACTATATAAATTCAGGAAACTATCTCGAGATCTTTTAGTCACACAAGTGATAAGATTACGATATCACGATGTCAATTAAATAGGCATTATTAGGGATAGCGCGATATACATTGCAAAATGGTTCTTAGTCACATGTTATACCTATACGCTATACATTAGGTCAATCACTCGGGTGACTGGCTCAGATGTGGTGACAAATTGGTCGTGCATTTACCATGATCGGTTAGCAATAAGGGCCGAGGATCTGACCAACCCGCTAAACTATGCATTAGCCCCACCGCCCAGTAATGGATACTGATTTTAGGCAACCACCCATTGAGGCTAACCAGATTCATTAATTCAAGACAGTTATAAAGTTACCGCTGTTAATTTCTCCGCGCTTAGCTCAAGTCTTAAGACTATTTGTTTAAAATGTAGAACAGTTTTTTTTTGTATTTATTTTGGGGATTATTTCTCAGCAAGCTAAAAAATGTAGTTTATTTATTAATCTCTTCTAACTATTTACATACCTGAAAAAAAGCGAAACATATATCAGTATCGTAGCAAGTGGCAACAAGATCTCTGCCTACCCCTATCTGTATATTTGTATGTATGAACGTACATACATATATGTGATCATGCTCATAATCACAAGTGGATGGAGCAGAGCTTTAGGTAACAGTTTAATGGTACTTACTATAAAAATGAGATGTTTTAGCACCTCTTTCTCATTTCCAAAACGGGCAATAATTATTTAAAAAGTAATACTATATCGAAATTGAAAATATTACTTAAATTAAACATACATTTTGCATGATTGAACTCCGCGATTTAATATCATATTATATTTTTATTTAAAGCTACCATTTTTAAACGAGACACGAAGAAAATGTTTCGTCTAAATTAAAATTTAAGCATATATCAATTTTAATCTATTATATCTTGATGAAAAATTATCAATTTCATTTTTGTTTTGCCATAGTGGATATATCGTAAATATTTCATTTAGACACGATAAGCTTTTTAGCCTCATGCTAATCCTATAATCTGCAAATCATAATATTTTAAAACATGTACAATATAACAGATAAGTAGGTAAGAGAGATCTACCTGGCAATAACTAGATATAACTGGTAAAATAAAGTACAAAATTTCAGAATAAAAGTGATCAATTAACCTGTCTACTGTATTATAAACTTTATCCCAATGAAATAAAAATTAATATAGAGTAAGTACCATCGATCTCTCCCGAGGCGACAGCTTATTAACGAGTTAGCTCGCCGAGACCGGTTGCTTGGCAACGGCACGCTTTGAACAATTTCTAACATCTGCTTGTATTAGGTGTTATCTTGTTAGAAATCTTTTGGATGAGGTAAGTAAAAATTGGCCTCAAAACGACAGAGCTCAGATAATCCGGTTCAACATTTTTATACTGTTTCGATGTTTTTTCAGAACGTTGAATTTAAAATGTAATTAGTATTACCTACTATTGTAAATTTGAAAGAAAAATATTAGTAAGTAATTAATTACCTTACGTAATAATTCGAAAATAATTGGACCAGACAAATTCTTTTATGCCTCGTCGAAAGTTTATAGGTGTCAAGATAGATATCTACCTCTTTCCCATAATTTAGAAAAAGAAACATAGTTTAAGATTTTAAAATCCGACATCAAAAAGGAAATAATAAAACAAACCGTTTAAAATTGAGTTATATAGGTACTTAGATACTTTGAAGTAAGTAGGTAAGTATTTAATTTGTTTGAAATAAATCTTTAATTTATTTTTTATTCTGTTTAACATAATCATCGTATTATGATTATAAACAGAATAAAAAATAAATTTAGATTTAAATATGCACTTACCTATATTTTGAAGATTTCAATTAATTTGTGGATTTAAAGTTACTTATAAATTACTCATTGAAAATTAAATGTTAAAAACATGTACTTAATTTTAATTGTATTATTAGAAGTAATTTAAAAACATCATTATGAATGAAGATTTTCTTACTTTATCGCACATAAAAAAATTATATTAAAATATAAAACGATCCTAAACTCTCTATAACAACCACAAATAAAAATAAAATATACCTATTTAAGTTAATACAAATAAAGAAAAAGCAAAAAAAGTTAACCATCACATTTAGCAGAGCGTAGTTTCGATCTACGGACCTCTGGGTTATGGGCCCAGCACGCTTCCACTGCGCCACTCTGCTCTGAGAGAGAACGGCGAAATAATGTGCCAGTATCGGCGCGCGGTTAGACGCGGTGACGTCAGGAGTAGTGATGTAAGATGCACGTGGTATTTCGTCATGTTCGATACGGTGCGGTGGCGTGTTATTTATAGGTCGTTTACGTGACTTGTGATTTGTATTGTAATTGCTTGGATAAGAAAAACTATTTTTAGATGACTGTTAGTAGATATATAGCATAGGTAATAATTATGTAGGTACAATCAACTAAATGAACAGTGTTGGTAAGAATTGCATCTTGAGATAATGTGTATTTTTAAGTGATAAGAGGTTAGAGATATTTGTTACGCACTTTATAGTAGAAATAGAATTACCTTACCCTACCTTTTTTATAGTAGAAAACGAATTACATAAAAGTAATGTAAAACTTTTATGTCGGTATTCCGAATTCTATTCTTACTATAAAAGTGTATCTAGTTAGTAAATACATTATTCAGTGAATTTACGAAAAAATGTGGAGATTATAAATATTTGCTTAATTATTTATATTAATTACCCATTACTCGTCATCCAAAATTGACATCCAACAGCATAAGTAGGATTTACCTGCAACAAGAAGTAATTATTTTTAGTAACACTATTTACATAATTATTGACCCTTTCAAGACTCAAGCAAAAAGAAACTCTATTTCAAGTACCTACAATAAACACATAATGTTGCAAAATGAACCAATCAAAATGACGAATCGCTAGTGTATTACCAGATCGTTAATGATTTACTTAATCGAAGACGACCAGAAAATCCCATGAAATCATGAATATCGTAACGATGAAATGATAGTCTATGGATCTTTATTTACGATTGATCGTTACGATTTTCCTCAGATTGTTCGAAACGATGAATCGCACTGTATGTGAGGCCTTTAGAGTTCCAAACTTTCAAAAGGGCATTATAATATTGATTGTCTTTTGACCAAAAACTTTTAACCCCATTCACGTCTATGGTCATTGTCACGCGCGTAAACTCATTATAGGCAACACCTAAGTATTATTTTTTTGCCTCATACATTATACCGTGTATTACTCATTTATGAAAAAGGAAACTCGGGTTAAGTAGAGACCGTGACACGTTGTTTTTCACGGGCCGACGGCGGACTAGCCCGCGCCATTGTGAGAGAGGCCGGTTGATGCGATAAATAACCAGTATTACATTCAATAAAAATGCCAACATAGTTGCCACATAAGTTTTTTCAGTTCAGAAATGAAAGAAGAGGACGACGCTTAGTAAAAGTCGGTAGCAGACATATAATTATGAATAATAGAATAATTTTTAATCCAAAACAAAATGTTTTTTATACATTACGAGATGGCAAACAAGCTTGCAGCCCACCTGGTGTTAAGCAGTTGCCGTCGCCTATAGACGCTTGCAATGTTAAGGGTAAATCATTTAACACTGCAAGTGCGTTGCCACCCAGGGGACTAAGATGATATTATGCCTTCCGTGCCCAGTAACTACACTGTGTACCTTTCCTTTCAATCCAAAACACAGCGAACTGCTTCACTGCAGAAATAAGAAATTTAATGAAAGTGAAAGAAAGCTAATGTAGAAATGTTCTTGCATCTCTTAAATTTTACTGTGTTAGAGTTTCAATAAACTGTTTTATAAAAAAAACACACAGATGACGGTGAAAAAAATATCTTAAAATACATTAAAACATTTAATAACTTTATAGTGTTTAACATTTCTCAGATAGTCTGACTATCAGAGCAATGTTCAATCAGAGCGATGTCCGTGAGCACTACACATTGTAATAATAGTATACAAATGCCTATTCCGGCCTTATTCCGGACAGAAGATCAGTTTAAATGAACTCGCCGATCATAAAAAAAACAAAGCATTCAAGATAAATGCCCGAGTCCGGACCTCATATTTTTGTGAAATAACTAGTTCAAAATCAAAACTAAAATTGAGAAAGAAGCTCTAGTTGGTTAGTAGTTGTTCCATTTTTAATTCTTATCTAACGTATTGTTTAATTTAAGCGATTATTTTTAAAAAAAGGAAGAAAAGGAGCTGAAAGATCTGCCTATGAGTATGATTTCCACAAGTCTATAAAATGCAAAAGACGATGCTATTAGCATTAGCTGCAATGGAGTTATAAGCGTATATAAGCTACCAGTGGTGGCCCGCGGATTAGTCAGCGTCGATGACGGTTATAGCGCTAAAAGTATCATCTCCAAATCAAACTTTTTCAAAATCGGTTCAGTGGCTTAGGCGTGAAAACGTAACGGACAGACAGAGTTACCTTCGCATTTATAGTATTAGACCGCTTAGCATCAATCTGGCTCGGTTTGTCTCTTTGCCACCCTTATGTAAAAACTGTTATCAATACAAAAATCTTTGCATATGAACGTTTGCAGTTCGAGGTGAAGCTATAATATAACACGCGACTTTGTCCGCGTGTATATTTTTGCAGTAAAATATAGCTTATGTTACTCAGGGAATCTACCAGTGAAATAATTTTTAATATTGGTATCTTTTAGTATAGAAGTAATAGATTTAGTTAGATAATAGACGATTGAAATGCAGGGTCTTAATTATTTTTTCTTATTTAAAGATTGGCTTGTTATCTACGACAGCCGTCCACGCCGGAGGATGCATGTATCAAAGTAATGTATCCAAAATTAAAGTGGTCGCCCAATTTCCTGGGTAAAAATAACAACACCTGTCCCCGGTTGCCCCCGGCGGGTAATGGCGTGAAGATTTATTCCCTTTTACATGGAATTTTAATGTTACGACGAGCTGGACAAACGTGAAATGGAAAAAATAAGCATGGCCAACACGATTTGCCGCCGTCATTTGTTTTTGGCTTTGCCTTTCAGGGGTGGTTTTAAAGGAATATGCCGTGAAAGTACTAACCAAACTTGTGTGTATATTAGTTTTTTATCTACCTAACTAATCGCCAATTTTTTGCCTACCCGCAAGTTTTAACTCTAATGATACAAATGTTAAGAGCGTTTACGCTATCGATTATCGACATTTACAATGAAAAGCGTAAGCGCAACTAATTGACAAGTACGAGCATTTACAAGATATTACGAGCCCAACAACGGGAAATACGACCTCTCTCCAGCAAGTCACATGGAAGAACTAATTTACGCGACCTAATGCTGATTTAAAAATATTTGTTAAAACCTATTATTTCTTTTATTTAAATTTAAAGAACATATTTTTATCTTAGATTACATCAATTTGTTTTTTTTTTAACTAAGGGATATTAATTGCTGGAAATAACAATTGCCCAACCTGTAATTTCATAAAATTTTCAGTTTGATTTTTTTAGTAGTTAATACTTGTGGTTCGATTTATTTTAGTAGTTAATACTTTTGGAACATCTTGAGGCTCTCCAATTGTGTCGCAACGTTGCGGCATTAAGCGCATTCTACCGTATGTACCACGGCTAGTGCTGTGAGACGCTTTTTTTCCTAATCCCACCATCTACCTTCCTTTTAAGGACAACGCGTGCTGGTTTACGAAAAATTGTGGTTACCATTCTAACGCGAACTAAGAAATTTGGCAACTCGTTTCTTTGTCGCACAATCAAGAAATGGGATTCGCTGCCAGCACACGTATTCCCTCCTTACTATCCTGGGTCATAAAAGAGGCGTGAATAAGCACCTTGCAGGTCGGCAAGGAGAAGATTTTTAGCGCGGCGGTTTATCTCTCGCGCTAGCTATCTATGCATTTGGACTCCTCTTCTGCTTACTATATAGGTGGAATTGAGGGATCAGTACCCGCAGATCGTGTGTACGAGTTATTTATCAATATTTTCTCTATACTTTCTGTTCATAATAGAAGTTGTGTCTTTAGGAAGGTTTACATGTATTATCTTAAAATCTAATACCCTATAAAACCTACACTGAAAAAACTTAAAAATTAATAAAATACTGCAGAAAATAACCCAGCATGTTCGTCAATATAGCACCTGCAAAATTGTAGCTAAAATCTATATGATACTTATCTATCATAGAGTACACTTATCTATCTACACTACTTTACACTGAAAAAACATTCCACTGAAAAAACATTGGCTCGTTTACAATCATATCGGTAATTTTTAACTAAGATAATTAACTAAGATAATGATTGTAAACGAGCCTTTGTTAGTGGAATGTTTTTTCAGTGTATAGTAGTATATCAATTACATAGTAATCATTATTATATATTTTATCTATCATTTATCATTATTATAAGTAGTATATTTTATATTAGGTAGCTTTTTGTGAATAAGTATTATTTTTTCATTTTTTCTCTCCAATACAATGTGTGTATTATGACCAAAATGATTTTTTATAAATATGCGGATAGCCTCGTCATAATGACCACTGCAAATGATGGATTCACTCCCGGCACCCGTCATTTCCACTTCATTTCTCATGTCATCCGCAGCCACACAACATTGCCAGTATAAGCGGAGCTCCAGCATTCTTAATTTCCCAACTAGCATTAGGGAACTACACAATTCGAGGAAAAGAAAAGTTCTAGGAATTCTGGATGACGGTGTCCAGTGGTTCAGAAACATGCGATAAGTAGTTGAATTATGGAAGAAGTCGGGATTAAGTTTTAGTAATTTATATATGAGTAAACATAAATTTTAACGCTTTTAATTTCATACTTTAGTAGGTAGGTTTATTTTCATGATAGTAAAAAATATCTGAAACAAAAGATAAAACTTAAATGAAGTAGGATCCATAGATATGTACTTTAGCATAATCAATATTATTTTAATTTAAATTTTGGTTTCATTTTAATTACTTAGCGGTCCCCTAACGCAGCGGCGACGTTCATCTTTAGGTTATTTTAATGAAGTTAAAAGGCAGATATAATTTGTTTTTCCTTTTGTTTTTTTTTGTGTCGGGTGTACCTACTACATTTTAATTTTATTTTTATTTCATTCTTTTTTAATTACTTGCTTTATTAGGGTCCCCTAATTCCGATAGATAGCTAGGTACCTAAAAAACATTTATCATGAATACTATTCGAGAGATAGCTGGTGACCTTGAAACGCCTGAACAGATTTTCATGAATTGTAGCTAAAATCTATCCTGATCACGATTTACGATTACGATGCCACAGACAGATATACCTACAGACCCACAGACACGTCACACTTATAACACCCCTCTTTTTGCGTCGGGGGTTAATAATACGTAAATTTATTTATTTTATTTATTTAAACAATACATTTACAAATAATTTATAAAATAGGAAGACAACACAACATAAACAAATTCATGAAGTAGGTAGGTGTTTATATCTGCAGCACGCGCGTGAGCCTTAATTGTTTCTGTAGATAATAAACACACACTTATCTCTGACTTAGGAGACAATGTGGAAAATAATATAGAAATACTAATTTAAATAAATTAATCGCTTCGAAAGGTTAATAAAATATGTAAATTGTACATCAACTATCTAGAAGTTAATTATACCTATTAATTATTAAGCGTAGCCCTACACTAGCCGGTCGTTCTTTGCTACCTAGAAAAGACTATAAAAACGGGTTCATCGTAACACACTCACCGGTGGCCGATCTTTCTTAATCGGCGCTCAGTCGTAGTTTAGCGCTTGCCGAGAGAGGTACTCGTGTACCTTTGTAATAATACGTAAAAAATCGTAATTGACGATGATGAACTCATGCCCCTTTTTTTAAGTCTGTAAAAAAGAACACACTGCATTTACATAACACGGGAATTTTTGAATTATGTAAAATAACAGATTCTGTCGATCCCGCCATTTTTCGCAACTCTGCAACGAGTCCACGCACGAGGATTTTGTGCAATGAAATTGGTGTTCTTTCAATGCAGCGTTGAGTTTTTTATAGTGGAATTACCTATTGGTTATTAATCTCATCAGTCACGATCAAGAGGCCTTTTGTTATACACTGCTCGCCAACCACTCCATAGATGCATTAAAATGTGCAACGCCACATTTTTTAAGCAAACATCAAGAAAGAAGAATAGCTAAACACATAGCTAATTAAGAAAATTATTAAATTAGACAAGGACAAAAATAGATAACTTCCAAAGCCTATAATTTTACAAAATAAAACTAAATGGTCTACAAATTGAAACCTTAGTCCGAGTCTACAAACTACAAAGTAGAAGGAATAAGAAAGGATATTATCAAAAAGTTTCTATGTGTATAGCAAAAAATATTGCAACGAGTCGCAAGCAAAAAAAAAACAAACAATTTAGGTAAATAGTTTAAACAGTCAACATCTGACACAAAATGGCGGCACACTAGGCCGGGGGACCGTGTTTGTATAAATCCCAATTACGTCGGATTTAAAACACCGCAGCGCGAATTCGCAATAGGAAAAAAATAAATTGCACCAATGTGTTCTGCGATACTGGGAAATAAATTAAGTTTTATGTTTTTACTCGTTTTTCATTACACGTTGTTCGCGTCTGTTTACATTAAAATAAAAAATGCAGTAAAAATATTGCATTCCTATTTTTCTCGGTCATAAATAAGTATTGTTTGTCGGTTTTTTCGTGCTATGTTGTGTTTTTATATTATTACTGATTATAATCTTTTACCAATATTATAAAAGAGGTTAGTTATACAAGTGTGAGTAATAATAATGTAGAGAGGTATATAACAACTTAGATATTTTTAAAACTTCGTTTTTACCTATTTTTTTTTCCACGCTCACACCAATTATCTAGCGCAAAGTAAGTATCATTATGAACTTGTATTATGGATAACAGATAACAGACATTTTGTTTAATATGCATAATAATTTAACATATTTTTATAAATAAACTTAAATAAACATTACAAATAAGCATGAATCGCAAACAAATATTCATGTTAGTCACCCACCCAGTATTCGAACTCGGACGGCTTGAAGACTGACCACTCCACCACGACTAGAGCAATGTACCAGCATTACTTCTGTAAAATGTTGATAAAAGCTATCAACACTTTTTTCCTAGCATTTAAGTACATTGTTACTAAATTATAATAGGCATGGTCTAAAATAAATTATTATTATTATTACCTACCTGTGGAATAAATTCACTACTTTTAGGAAAACTGCAATCACGTGGGCGAAGCCGGAGGCTAGTAGCTTATTATATAAATTCTAGTTTTTATATGTATAAGTAATATGACTCTGTTATGTTTAATTTGGGTTAAGCAGAAATATTATCACTTTAGAGTCAGCTTTCAAATATACACATTACAACCATTTAAAGCAACTGTACGTACGTAGTTAACAAGGTATTCTTCAGTAAATGAAGCTCTGTTTGCCATTATATGCTCCCTCTGTGGTGTGTGCCATCTGTTCCCGGTAATCAGATTAGCATACTGATTGTTTGCTTACGTGTCCAAGCAGTACCCGGTCCCTTGGACTACATACCTATAACTTTGCAAGGTACATAAACGGACTTTGATTGAGTTTTGTATTTTGCATTGTTATTCGATTTCGATTTCGATTAGTCGAGAATACAAAATGGTGTGGGAAAATCAATGGTAAATAAAAATGTCACCTGTAATTTATTTTTGGTAAACCGCCGCCGTCGTTGTCCAGTAATTCGCTCACAAGAATTAGACCCAGAGGTCCAGGGTTCGATCGCCAGGGATTGCAAACGTTTACTCATTTTGATTATTGGTAAGACTTTTTCCCCTAGACTACGGAGTCAGATGCATTTATAACATGGATTTTTAAATATAAATACATCTATATTTTATTTTAATTTTAGTTACTCAGGTAGCGTTCAAAAAATACAAGTTACTTATTTTAATATTAAATAGCGTGTAAGAAAAGAAACGGTAAGATTGGATTAAAAATCGTTAAGAAGTATTTATTATTTGGGGGGCAAAATATGACCCGTGCCGTATGAGGTACTGGACTAAACCAAAAAGTAATATTATTGTTCTTATTGTTAATTTCTTTCATCACGTTGTTTTTACCGTCATCACAGGCATTTGATGTAATTGAATAAAGTACAAAGGTGGAAAGTTTTCTAAGCTTGCTGTAAAAATAGGGTACAGGTCTAAATGGGTAACTTATCATACTTAATTCGCGCTGCAACTGTTTCCGTGATAATTTTGCTCCAAAGCTTCTTCACTTCTCATGCAAACTGTGCGTGGCACACCACGACACGAGCCATGAACCCCATCTATTACATAAGTTGCTCACTAATGGCGGTGTCACATTTCCCTCTCGAATAATGCCATCCTCATTTTCTCAAGATCATTTTCTTGCTTCAATATACTTAAGTTTGTAGAGTTCTTTGCCTAAGTGCACTTTACTAGTAGTTGCAGACATATCGCACGTAAAATTTATTAGGTATTATTCTTAGCACCGCTGCATAATCATCTGTGTGTGTTACACGCGTTCAAAGGATGAAACAACATGTTCGTCGGTAATCCACGATCCACTAGGGGTATCACGGGAATCGCTATTGCTCATGACACACCTGGCGTGATAGTTTTTTTTTTTATTAATTTGGTATACCAATAGATTACATGTAGTGTAAGGATAAGGGAAGTATATTATTAGCCAGTAGGGAACACAATATCTGCCCGTAAAGAATTGCATTTCTGTATTTACGCGATTAAGAAATTCCACACTTATAACATAAAATGTTTAATTAATATATTTCCACGCTCACACCAATTATCTAGCCCAAATTAAGTATCATTAAGAGATTGTGTTATGAATACTAGATAACGGAAAAAATTAATAAACAAAATAGTATTATAGATATGTTTATAAATAAACTTCAATAAATAAGTAAATAAACAACCATGACTCGTGAACAAATGTTCGTGTTCATCACACAAACATTTGTTCTTACGAGGACTCGAACCCGGACCGCTTGATGTGTAGGCAGCGTTATTGACCACTCCACCACAAGGCGTTTGTTCTTCCACTCTCCTCGATCAGCCGTTATCCTAACAATAACACATTTCTTTGCTACATCATCCTTCACACAGTCTCTCCATCTTTTCTTCTGTCTTCTTCTCCCTCTACAACATGTAAACTAAATAACCAACACCCTGAATACAGGTGGTTTGGGATCGGCTTCCGAGTTGATTTCAATAATATTTTTTTTTGAAAAAAAAACATTTTTTTTGAAAAAAAAAAAACAAAAAGTACCTCGGAACTCGGAAGCCGATCCCAAACCACCTGTATTCAGGGTGTTGGTTATTTAGTTTACATGTTGTATATCCATCCATAATCATTCTCTTACTTTATTTGTTACTTTTCATCTCTCTTATAATTATATGCCCATACCATGCCACTCTGTTTACCTCTTAGGCGCAACGCAAACAGAAGGCGGCAAGGCGAAGGTACGGCGCGGAACTAATTTATTGCCATTCAAATAGCGTCCCAAACACACGGCAATAAGGTAATTCATTGAACAAATTCAACGGCCCTCAGTCTTTCTGCCACATGGTGCATGCTGCTACTTTCAAACTTCCTCTAATGTCCTCCTCACTTTGTCCATTCTTGTTACTCTCAGCCACGTGGAGTCGATTTAATACCATAATCAAAAAAATAGCTTTGAGAGAACTTACTGGCGACAGGCGGTTCCTTCGAATAGTCGGAGTCAGTCCTGCGTAGTTCAGTTTGAAGAGCAGTCGCCAAGATGTCCAAGAGTTGGGAGTCCGATCTTAGTTACCATGAATCTCGGTAGGAGTAATTTTTGAAGTGAGTTCTTTTCTAAAATTTAATAAAACATACCGGGAAAGTATTGAACACATATTGGACCAGTTCGTAAATTGTAACAGCTTTGTTATTCCCAAAAATGATCACTAGGTATACCAGTCGTAATTTTCGTTTCAAGAAATATTACAGTGTAGCTCTGAAGTCGACCAGCGTATATTAAAAAAATAATTAACATACACACAGACCTATAAACAAACACACCCATAGTCGCAAAAGAGGTTCCAGCCTTTGGCAATAGTCTATTATCAGGCTCTACTTCTTTTGCGACATACAGCCAGATGTGGACAGACACACAGGAAACTAAATTATGTGACAGGTTGACCTGTCGAAACTAAAACCTTCACCAAGGCAACAGCTTCACCAGGACAGATGTTACGCTCCAAATCAACTCATATTTCATATGATACCAAATATATTGTTATTTATAACTATTGTTAAGCTCAATTAATAAGCTTTGATAGCTCAATTAACGAATCCAATAACGATACGATTATTACTATGCGGCACATGTTTTCAGATGCTGATATATGTAGTGCGCTGTTATCACCTAACCCGTTAATTGCATTTCTACGGCTGAGTTACGGCGGCGCACGTGGGGTCCGTAATAACACGCTGGACATGCACATTAATGTTTGATTATAAGGTTGCTGTTGTTTATTCGAATAGAAGATGTAAGGAGAGGGTTACTGTTGTGGTCCTTATTTTGTCATACGATGACAAAATATTCAGCATTTCAGCTGAGGGACGTCTACTGTTGGACATAGGCCTCCCCCTAAGATCTCCAACCCGATTGGTCCATACCACATCGTCGGTCCTTCTTGTGGAGGCCAACGCTGCGTCTCTTGGTACGCGACCGCTATTCGAGGACCTTTCCACCCAAACGTTCGTCAGTCCTCCTCGCAATGTGCCCTCTTTTGCCTTCTTTATTCATTTTGGGATCCCTTTCGTATATAAATATACGAAAGGGCCATAATGTATTTATTCCTAAAATACTTTGGCATAATAAATTTGGTATATTTTTTTTTCATAATAATACTTTGGCAAAAATGATTTTGGCAGCATACGTATTCTTGCATAATTGTTATTAAGACTAATAGATTTAAGCATATTTTTGTTTGCATAATGTTTTTAGGCGTGGTGAATAGTCGAATTTATGTCGAGAGTCTAGTGTTTTATGCACCTACCTACATGGCTGAGTGATAGGTAAGTTAGGGTTATTTTTTTATGATCCGGCGGAGTGCACTGTTTTTGGGAGTCTATTGTTTTATACATCTACATGGCTCAGTGGTGGATAGGTTAAGATGATTATGCTTAGGATAATAATTATGGTTTAATACCATTATGCCTTCTTGAAATTATGGCTGTTAATGTTATGCTTAAACATGATTATGCTGATTGTATTATGCCAAAATCTGCCATTACTAAAAAAAATTGCGTTATCATTAGTAGTAATAAGTACCATATTATGTCAAAATATCTTATGGTTTAAATTTTTCTGTACATGGATAGTAAACCTTAATTTTGACTTGACCATGGCCCATAGCCCAACTAACGGATGTGGCTTTGTGTGTAAAGTGTTCCCTGAGGAGTTCTACACAACCTCTTTTTACAGAGTATATGGAATTTTGAAATTGTTTACAAATTCGTATCATTCTGTAATAATGGTGGCGAATCTTTTCGAAATTGTTGTGGTGTGTGTTTCTGTTGGTGAGTAAGGGCGCCCGAGCTCTACGGGGAAGGGGACTAGGGTTGGCAGCGCGCAAGTGTCACGTCAGTGTTGCGAGCATCTATAGACTACGGTGGCTGCTTACCACCAGCCAGGCCATATGCGTATCTGTCAACCATTTAACATAAAGAATATCTTCTTCTTCTTCTTCTTCTTCTTCGTCATACGGGCTGTCTCCGCAACTCGACGACAATGCGCCTGTTTTGCGTCGGAGGGTGAGAGGCCGGTCATACCAGCCAGCCTAATTCTTCCAGGAAGTCTCCTAGCGCCTTGACGTCTCTGAAAACATCCTGGAGTCTATCCGGATGGCCCAGGTAGTGAGCCCGGTGTGTTGCCACAGCGGTACATTCCATCAGGACGTGAGCGGCTGTTTCTTCTGCCTCCATTAATCCTCTGTATAGAGGGCTGTCAGTTATACCTAGGGTGAAAAGGGGTTTGTTAAAATTGCAATGACCGGTTAAATCGCCTACTAGAAGACGTAGACGCGATCTACTCAGCTGTAAGAGGGCTTTGGATAGCCTTGTGTTTATTGTAGGCAGTGCTGCCCTGGCTTGTCGACAGTCTTCCAGGTTATGCCAGTGTTGATTGTGCATGATGTTCGTTTGTTGATATGCTTTGCCTTTATACCAACTGGCGGGGATCGGGACGATCGGATCAGCTCCGATGACGGTGATTCCTGCGCCTCTTCTCGTTAGTTCATCTGCGGCTTCGTTGCCTCTGTCGCCGATGTGTCCTTTAATCCATTGAGGGATGACAGTGTTTGAGTCGCCTACCTTATTGAGCGTGTCGTGGCACTCACGTAGTGTGCTTGACGTCACCTTCTTATTACGCAGGGCATGCAGTGCTGCTTTGCTGACAGTGTAAATTGTTATTTGTTGATTCATCACCTTTCTTGCGATTATTGCTTGGGACGCCAGTAGTATTCCAATACATTCTGCTTGGAAGACAGAATTATAGGTATCTAGCGGTGTTGCTATATGTATATTGAGGTCGTTTGAAAATACTCCAACTCCAGTGCCGGAGTTGTTCTTTGAGCCGTCCGTATATACATTGAGCGATTTGGGTGTGTTATACTCCAGCTCCAGTGCCGGAGTTGTTCTTCGAGCCGTCCGTATATACATTGAGCGATTTGGGTGTGTTATGTAGACATGTAGCTTCTACAAAGGGAGAGTCCACCCAGTCTTGTTCAAAGTTTACCTTGTTAAACCTTACCTACATAAAGAATATATATTTCAGGTGACATTTTTGAACGAGTTGCCACCTCACTGATGCTAAAATCACATATTGCTTAAAGCAGAACATGTTTATCTTTATAGGATTATCAAAGCGAAACTAGCTTTGAACGTGTACGAAGAAACGTCTTTTAAATCCAGGCTTCTGAAGGCACTAACTAGCTGTTTCGACTCTAACGACGCAGTGTTCCGTGCAACTGCAGTTTTATCTGGGGCTAAAATCAAATCGTTTTCTGCCCAGTGATTTATCTGCTCGTATTTTCTTCCGGTTGACATTAAACGGAATAAAATTTGTTCGTTACCAAATACGCTGTGCATTTGGCTGTGAGGAAGCGGATAAATAGTAAGCGCTAGTGTAATTGTGCAGCCGAAGTTGAAATTTGAGTCTTATGGTAAGAGTTATTGCGTCGCAAATAGAATCAGCACCTATAGAAGAAAAGTAACTTAAAGATATATGATTACCTTATGATGCATCAGGAGTCGCTTCGTGTATTTTTATCTCAAACTGACGGAACAGTGTAGAATTTAGTCCAGATATGGTACAGCGGACTATTACAATAAAGGAGATAAAATACAATCATACAACAAACAAATCACTTAATGGAGTCCTGTGCGAGACTAAAAGGACCCTGCCTCAGCATGTGCATCTGCGGCATGCGGAGCGCTGTTATTCTGGCAGGGCCTTTTATCACCGTGACGTACGGCATAATGATATAAGATATAATACTTAATAAAAATAATGAAATTAATCTTAGACCATTTATATAATATTTTAAAAGAATAACTAAAATAATATTTAATAAATATAGATTGTTATAGTAAAAAATAATAATTAATTAAATATGGTTGAAGCGTGGGAATCCCTCTGCGAAAATGTGTCTATAAATATATAATTAGTGTTCTTCGCTTCAAACAAGAATGGCTGTATAGATGATGGCTGGACTGATCCCTTTGCCTTCACTAAAAAAGGAGAATTTAAAACAATAACACAGAATTGTTGGTTGGTTTGTTTGGTTTATCTGTGATATGTTGATTACGTAATTGCGTTATTACGTTGCAGTTACATAATTTAATTATTATTTAAATCTATAAATAAACACAGTGTATTACATACCACATTACAGACGACCACAGTCAAATAACACTACATTTTTGTAGTGTGTTTTGTTTCTGTTGGCGAATAATGCCAGAGCTCCCCGTGCAGTGAAAGGGACTAGGGTTGGCATTGGCAGCGCGCGAGTGTCACGTCGGTGGTGCAAGCGTCTATAGGCTACGGTGAATGTTTACCACATGTTAAACTTCGCAGCAAATTGTTCTACGTCTTTTTTGGCCTAAGTAAAGACAGTTTAAAGTCAGTCTTAATGAACTTCGAGAAATATTTTATGTCCCGAGCGCACTCGAAAACTCTCCAACTGCCAGGCACACCGGGTAAGCTAGAGAATTTTCTAAGTTGCTAAGACATGAATATTTTCCAGAAAGTCCAGATCGGGTCAGGTCAGTCATGGGGTCGTATAATTAAAATTAAGAATCTTATATTTAGTACAAATTATGTCATATATACAGGGTGTAAAAGACATGAGCAGTCAAACGAGAACCATGTATTCCGCTCACCGTCATAACATTTTTCTTCCTTTTGACTATACCTGGGAAATTGATAGTTACGATTTTATTAAAGGTCAAAGTCATAATTTTTTTTTTCATTTTTTTATGAAAACGTATTCTATACGTTATTTCTTAATTATTGTCCAAAGAAACATTATAATTTTTTTTAGTATTTCATAACAAAAAATGGCTTCAAAACGTTGGCGTTCAATGTAGCTCACTCGTTGCGCACGGACACTAACGAACGGGGCCGCCGTCAAGCAAAATTATCGCGGTTTTGCGAGTTGCGTGCGAGTTGAGCCCTTTACATTGCGCGGTACAATTTGCAATTTTTTGTAACACCAAAAAATTAAAAACATAAAACAAAAAAACAAAAAATAAAAATATTTTTAAAGTTATAAAAAAGTATAACTTTAAAAATATTACACGCACACTGTCTGTGTGTGCATTAGTGCGGGTTTTTTTCTTTTACTGCTAATGGCCGCAGATGGAATTTACAGGTCACCGGAGTGCGGGAGCGCTCAGTGCGCATGCGTGTCAATCAAGTCATGTCTCATCCTCGTTCGTAAGATAAAATATACTATCCTAACTTCTCTCGCCGATTTAGATACAAGAACTTCCGAAAGAGAAGCCCCCTAAAATATTATGTTTTGTAAAACATTTACGCCATAACCACTCATTCGCTCCATCGGTAAATAATTAAACAATTACTTTCTATGAGACGCAACATGCTGAATCACGTTCAGTACAATTAATATCAAAACAAAACACTAACGAAGCGAACAATGTTGCTTGCAGTTCTCCTCAGTTAAGGGAAAACTACCCAACTGTATTTACAATTTTAAGCCTTAAAATCAGCGCTTTATATAAACTTTTCCCTTGACAAAGTTGGACAGTAAAGTCGTAATTAAACGAGCGTTATAAAGGATTCACGGCTGAGTGGGTTTCAATTGATACTATAGTTTGTGGTTTGAAGTGCATCAAGTTCGATGTACTCAACTTAAATGAGAGTTTAGTGATAATGTTCCTGGTTACTATATTGAGGTTTGTGTTGAGGGACAAACTTTGTTATGAAACTTAAATCATAATAATAGGACAGTTCTTTGAATCGTATCTATTTAGAATTAATCATAATATTTATTATTAGTTCGTGTATAGAAATAAATTGATTATTAAATATAAATAGTATACCTACAGTGTACTTTTGTATTCTGGAATTAAAGAGATTTTTCAATAGATTATTCTGGAATTCGTATTAATATCCGCGATTAGAAATGTATTGTGTATATGTGTTAAGGCAATAAAGTATTTTTCATTTTGCAAATGCACACACTCCAGACAGCATCTTTCGCGCGGTTTATCGTGCGCGATTCTTAGATACAAAGAATCGCGCACGATAAATGGCCGCTCTTTCCGTTGTCAAAAACAAAAACGAGTAATTACGCGTAATTTAACTCTTCATCTCAAAAACTACTGAACCGATTTTGATGAAACTTGCATAGATCCCTAAGTTGGACTAAACCTTTTCTCAACTAAAAAAATATTTTTCGCAATTTGACTTAAAGTTTTTGAGATATACGTGAACATACATAACATACATATATTCATAAAATTTGCCACCCGTGTTTAGAAGCTGGTATAGATTAACATTTACAAAATGTAGGTATAATTTTGACAATATAACATACCTACATACAGGTCAAATTAATAAGCTCCTTTTTTATTTTAAAGTCGGTTAAAATAGTCGCGCGTGGTTCAGCGTGCTTACTTTCGCGCGTGCAATCCTGTAGGTAGAAGCGAGTAGCATAGTTTTTTCCTACGCTCCTGAGAACGCGCGAGACCGTAAAGGCAGCTATTGTTGACAAACTTTGCAGGAATTGTCAGTTCGCTTACGTAACAACTTTCAAACCGCTTATACCGTGTCCCTATCCTTTCTTATTATTAGCATAGACTTGGAAAACTTGCGTCCTTATTCCGTCTCATTACACAGTCGAGTCGGCGTAACGAGGGTAGCTCCCAGTTCTTCCTGTGAAATATCGCCTTCGTTTTGCTCTGATATACATATTTAGACAAGATAAAATATCTAGGATATGTTTGCTGCAAAAGGACATGTAGAGGGCTCTATGCTAATTCGGGGATAAAACGGTCTAGATTTTAGAGTTAATGCTCCTGAATGTATCTCCTCTTTCTCGCATCGCATAAGTGATGAGGATCAAGACCTCCCTTTGATATCATCTTTCCTGTGATGACAGCGCCATATCGATCTATCCTCAACAGTATGCAGAGTACCAAATTGGTAAAGAGAGTGTCGCGAATCTGGTCTAACCAACATATCGGGCTGCGCACGGTCTCTTCCCTTCCATTTTGCCAGTAACCATGAGCTTCTCGTCTCGAGGTTATCTCCGCTTAAGAACTCTGCGTAGGCAAATGGTTGGTCGGTTCGATGGGAAACTAAGTACTATAAATAGCAAGATAGACACAAATACACGACTTTTATTTTGAGGACTACTCTGCCGTTGGGCTTTTGATGGCTTGTACAGCGTCACCAGAGTTTTTAAGAAGGCGAAACCCTTGGTGGTTCGTCTAGCCTGTAAGTGAACTTCGCTAGAGCTTTTCTGGTGGACGAGTCTCTCTGTGGGCGGGACACATATGTCGTCGAAACGACGAAAGGTGTTGCCATATTTTTATTATTTAATAATTTTTTTTTCTGTTAGTAATATTTTAGTCATTTTTTTATTCAGAACCACCCATGTTCATTGTTCATACAGTGTGAGCGAGCGGTTCATTTTTATTGACTTATGTACGTGTATTAGAAAACGGTTGACCTCGAAATTTTTGAATTTCAGCAAAATATCAAAGAGCGACGTTATTTCGATACTTATTGTAATTTACAAGTAGCCCTTTAGCAATCAATCATATCGGATACACATCGAATACTCGACTCACGAAGTATCAAAAAAACATTAGGAGAATTTTCTCGAATCTTCCGGGTTTTTCTCCCCATCGAGTTCAAGCTTAGTGCGTAAACATGCCTATAACCTTTGAATGCAACTAACGACCCGACGAGTATTGAAAATTTATTCTAAGTACGAGGGTGCTTCGCGGTTACTTATTGTATTGCTGTTACTAAGCACCACCATTATATGTAGACCCTTCAGTTCCTTAAAGAACGCCGACGTCACTTCAAACGCAACAGACCTAACAAATATGACACCTATTACTATGGTGCAAAGTACACAATTTTGATCAAACAACTGTCAAAGTGCGCGAAAGTTCAATGTAAACCAGCGTTACATTTACAAAATGTGGTGTGCAAAATAAACGTTTTAGGAGATATGTGAAGTGGGAATGATATTTTTTGGTTTGTGAACATGAGTTTATTTTGGCGTGGTGTTAACATGAAATGTTGTCGGTTTACTCGCCATATTTATTCGCTGAGGCACGCGATAAAAATATGTTACAACGCAGTGTGGGACTTGGAAAAGTTTTGATATAATAATTTTATTTTTGCGCCGGTGGAAAACATTATACGGAAAGTACCTTGATATGGACCGCGAGAGATGTTTCCGGAGCTGTTACTTTTATAGGTGAGTTTACGTGTTTACATATGAAAAAAAATATTGCGCGAAATATAAAGGTCATCATGGTACCGTTGTATACAAGAGAGAGCATTATATGTGTCACAGCCGTATCGTATAATACGCCGTATTACAAAACTGCTCACCGGATTGTAGTGTGTGAGAATTGTTAACCAAACAAAATCGTTTGTTGATAAATCCGTAGTAGATTCTATTAATAATGAAAATGCTGACAAACTAGCAAGGAAAGGATCGGCTCAAGATCTCATTGGGCCCGAGCCTTTAGTAGGATTATCTAGAAGTACCATAAAAGAACTGCGAATGGCACTGAAGGAGTATTGTCAAAAGAGACACCTCAGGGAATGGTTGTCCACTCCCCGACTGACACATTCAAAGAAATTTTTAGGATCCTCACACACAGCGGCTACCTTAAAAGAATACGAAGAATCAGCAGGACCCAAATCCGCTGCCTCACAGGTGCCCTCACTGCCACTTTGCCACTAAAAGACACCTGTGTACAATATGCAAAGCTGAAAACCCCCATCTGTACAATGTGTAGTGAGGAAGAAGAAAGCATGTAGCACATACTATGTGACAGTGATGTACTAGCCAATAGGCGACTAAAGGTCCTGGGTCTAGGTTACCCTAAACCAGAGGACTTCACAGACCTTATTCCCGCCAACATCGTAAAACTCATACAAAATGTTTTCGATGTTGGCGGGGATGGGTGATAAGGAAAGGTGATAACTATGAGAGAGTGGACTGTACTGGTATATGGTTCTCTGGTGTGTGATGATGGAAACACGACAACTTCGCAGCCAAGACTTTATTACACGTTTAGAGGGCGAGCACTGATAATAAAGTGATATCAAAAGCCAAGACATTGATACGTCATAAGAAAAGAATATAAAATACAAAATATACTTCTAAAAAAAGAGAACTGGCGTCACCAGCCAGTCGCCAACAAAAGGGGAAGCACAAAAGATACCATAGGGTCGAACTGCTCTGACACACAGCCTCAGCCCCTTGCATAAGAATAGAATAGAATATTAATACTAGTCAGTATAATGGAATGGAGATCGCTTATTGTTGGTAGGTTCCGGTACCAAGCGGAGTGGAATAATTGTCTTCTTCTTCGCGACACAAAGATTACGCATTCGCCAATGTCAAGTGAAAATGTACTTAAAGTAACAGACAATTGTACGGTGGATTGAGTGAAAAATGGAGTCTCTCAACACGTGTTTCTACAACAAGAACTCGGGAGAAACTCTGTAATAATTGTCATCACTCTCACACTGCAATCTCATCTTAGTCCTCAGGATGACAATGCACCTGCAATACATGTGCAATACCAAGTGATTTTTTTCCTTGTATGTTGTGTGTTTATGTCAACCTAACCCGCTCGCCGCTTCGCTCCTCGTTAACCTATTCGAATGATAGTTTTTGACGAATCAGAACTAACTTTTTATTGGCTTCACCAGTTGAAACAAAAATGAGGCTTGGCAAATCGCAACAAAATTGGGACTTGACTAATTACTTTTCCATTGCTTGACAAATCAGAACCAAAACACGCGGTAAAAACACACTTGACCAATTGGAACTTTGTTTCTACTTGACGAATTAGTTCCTAAATCATAAATTATGTTATCGGGCGTTATAGTCGTTCTACTCGTCGACGATGGCACCATATTGCGACATCCGGGCGTTAACAGGGTAAGCTATAAATAAAGGTCACGGACTCAAGTCCCGCCTTAGAACAGTAATTTAATCGGTGATGGTCTCTTTATCGGGTCGTTAGCTAGTATAACTGCGATAATTGTAGTACCTCTTACAATTTAAGGCCCGTATTACAGAATGACACTCAGAAATCAATCATGTCTTGAGAATCGTTTGTCACTTTCTATCAATATAAACAGTGATAGAGACGCACGACGCTAAAGTCGGCGTTGATTCTTGACAGTCATTCTATAAGTCGTGCCTGAATTACTTAAAGTGTAGATTTCGAACCTCATCAAGTTGAACGTAAAGCACATATCAACCTTAGTCCGTGCCCCTTGGCCAAGCAACCATTTCTTCTAATATTGATTGACTCCGGTGTCCAGGGCGGCATTAAGGGCGGGCCGCTGCCATATATTGCGCGCTTGATTTATGATGGACACTGGCCAAACAGCTTTCAGAAGCGAACGACATACATTTCGCATTACTTTCTGAAAGGAGAAGTGGTGGAGTGACGTGGTAAGAAAACTTTGGAGCAATCTAAATAAGCAATAAATTATGGGGAAAATTATATTGTTTAATTTACCCGAGACCCGCTTCATTCAGCTGACATATGCGTTCTCATACCGCCGAAAATATTTTCTTATAGCTTTCGTTAAAATTTTATCACGATTTTTTCTAAAGGCCTATACGTAAAAATTTTAATTAAAATAACGTCATTTGCATAAGTTCAAATATTTATCTAACAAAGCCTTGTTAGCCTTGTGATGGCCGGCAGAGTGGAATAGCATCACACCACATCCTCCAATGGGTGTCGTAGAAGGCGACTAATGTATCAGCAAAGGGGTATTGATCACCTTATACTCTGTCCACCAATCCGCATTGGATAAGCGTGGTGGACTACTGCCTGAACCTCCTTCGATGACAGGGTGACTTCGATGAAGAGACCTTGTGTCCCAGCAGTGGATCGAATTAAAAAGGCTGTTATGTACTAGCTCATTTTAAAGCATCGTTTCAGCCTTAATTAAGAACCGTTAAAGACTGTTGCTAAATTTATGGCTAGATAACATTAAAACATGCATGATAAATTAGATATTAGGTATTATTAATAAACCTTTCAAAAGTTACTGCTGAATTTAATCATTAAATTAGTCATTTTTAAGATTACTAAATGAAAAATGTTCACCTCCTTTTATTAATATTCTGTCATAAAATAAATCAGGGGTGGAAAACATTTCATGCTTTATTAGAAAACTTTGCGGAAACGGTCTTTGACAAAGAATTAATTGCGTCAGAAATTGACGAATTTTTGCAATAAAGTGCCGAAGAATTGCAAGAACCTTTCGCTTTAGCAATAATGGACCTTATCTTCTAATTTGTCGCGCTAAAATATTTCACATTTCTCGGAACGAAGCGAGAATTTCAATTGAAATTTGGTATTAAATTAAACACTAAGAGAATACACTGGGGCAATTAAACAAAATTGAATCCCAGTAGGTAACATTAAGAGCATAAGTATTTTCGTCTGGAATTTATAGCTCTTGGACTTGGGCAAGAATTGCATATACAAAAGCAAAAATCGCATTAGGGTTCTGCTCTTGGGACGATTAAGTTGCAAAAGCTTATTAAGATTACGTTACGTTTGGAAAAATGCTCAAATGGATCAATTTGGAGCAATTAAGTGGAGCAATCTGGATCAATCACAAGAAATTCAGGCGATTGTTTCGAGAATATTGCTTCTAATTGCCCCATATATTCCACATTTCTCAATGTCGCGAATAGGAGTTGCCGAATATGCAATCGGTTAGGCAATCTTTAGTCAATTTCCTTTCTACCTCGTTTATATAACTAAGTCTCGTTTTCGCAAGAGGAACTGGCCAGCAGGGGCATTGGTCATTTGTTTGGTAATTAATGGACTTTATTTAAAAGCAAGTCGTTCCAAATTCACCCCGAGACATACTGGTCAAGTTTTTGAATAAATAATTGTCCATATCATCAGACAATAAAGATAGTTTTCGTTTTGCTAAATATGTTTGCACCCTAATCTATCTATATTTTTTCTTACTTTCATTTTAAGCTCATGATCACAAAAGCACGACAAACCGTCGCTGAAAGCAAAACTTCGTCTATGGCCAGAGAGTCATGGCAACGGAATTGCTAGTGTATGAACCTCAGGTATGAACGTAATGACTTGTACTGTCTAGTTTTTAAAGTTGCTCCACATTGCCTGATATTCTGTGGCCGTATATCAGCAGTCATTTTGAACTACATGTTGCCATCGCTCTAAATTGTTTGATGTGCTTCATCTTTTTTTTTAATTAAATGGCGTTCGCAATATGTTTCGCATTTCGCCAATGTCAAGTGAAAATCTACTTTTAAGTAGCAGACAATTGTACGGTAGATTGAGGTTAAAAGTGGAGTCTCTCAACACCTTTTTTTTACAGCAAGAACTCGGGAGAAACTCCTTGTTTGATGTGGTTGAGTTGAAAAGTATTGACAGGCAATTGAGCAATTTCAGTTGCTCGTGTAAGAATACCTTTAAGAATTTGTTTGCCGATAGTACTAGATGATATCATTATAGTACTGGATGAAAAAGTTCCGCAATCACATTTTTATATATATTTCTTAAATTTGATGGCAACATATGCCCTGACATATGACCTGACTGGTCGGTACCGGTAGGTGGGGATCAGAACTTCTTCTTCTTTTTATTGAATGGCTCCACCGATTTTTGACGGTGATTCTGCCAACGTCAGAGTTCGAAAAAAACACTGTTATTTTTTTTTTGTTTTAGAACTTAAGAACCTGCAATACCAGAGGTATCACACCAATGTTTTGAAGAAGAGTACATTCTGAAACTGAAATTTTGTTTCAAAGAATAAAGGTGTCGATAGCGAGCAATGCGATATATTGTTGTTAGTGTCAAGTTTCTCAAAACACACTCAGTTATAACTCGGTAAAAAATGTTTCATAAGAAAAAGAATTTCTAACCAATTAGGTACTCTCTACAGTAGAAGCATCCAGATGTCCTGCCCTAATTCAGTGAATATGAGAAACGAAGGGAACATCAGTATAGTTGGGAAAATTATGGTACAAATCTCAAACACAGCTTTGGAAGCAATATGAAAGAAGTTTCCAACTGTACTTGTACGTAACTGCAAATAGCACAAAGCAAGAGATGAGTTGCTTTCAAACCGTCAGCAATGGCGGCTCCATAACAACTACAAACATATATTAACTCTACATACATGCATTAAGATCGAAAATGGTAAACCACATATTTGACTCTCACGTCTTTTGGTTCTGTGTTCCTTGTTTTGCAGGTGATCCTGTAAGTTTTTAATGAAAATAGTTCTTCTGTTTTCAACGTTAGGGTTTATTTTGTTAATGTTAAAGTTATTCAGCCCGTTTTTACAGCGCAGCCAGTTTCGATACATGCGGGAATGTTTTCGATAAGCGATGACTAATGGAAATAGTAACAAAATCGTTCAACAGTTCTATCTGTTGCTGGCAAGGTTATAAGTATTCCATCACATTGCTTGATCACGAATTAATGATTGTATTTACAAAGCTGTAAGGGTAATAGCCGTGTTTGCAGTGCACACAAATCGAAAATAATCACTATGGAATTGTTTTACTTCGATGACTCTTTTGAATAGGTGGTAGTATGACAACTAACGACCAAGAGCATTTAAGTATATAGTATTATGCTATGCTATGAATATTATAAATTTAGTAGCTACATTTACCGCGTTTATGAGTACGAGACTGAATTCGAAAACGCATTCTTAGTGGATTTCCATGAATGCACTGTGAAGGGGCCGAGTGTTAGGTGACTACAGGTCTACTACTAGGACTACTAGGTCGGAAGCAATTCTTATGACCCAGGTATATGATGCATCGTTACTCACCTCCGTGCCACAAGAGCGGCGTTATTCTGCCAGTCTCTTTTGTCGTGACGTACAGGTATGTTGAAATACGTAGTAATAAAATGATTAGAATTATTGTGCATAATCAAACGATTCAAATAATATTCAAAAACAGCAGCGGCAGGCAAATCGATTAACAAAAATATTCTTAGCAATTTTTACGGAGTTTCCTGGTTAATGCGTGATGAACATTAATTAAGACATACAACATTAACCAAGTTACTTATTTTGCCGATTAGAGAGTGAGATCTAAAACCCGACCTTTAAAAAAACAACAAGCAGCAACAGAGGAACCTACACGATGTAAACATGGGGAAGTTACCAGGCTGAGTTAACTTGACCAACCAAACTTGGTAATGAGGTATCACCCCTCAGATTAACCACAAGATGTTAATACATATACCCCTTTGCAATTATATACAGGAGGATAACATTTTTATAAATATCTTTGAAAATATATTTATATTTCATTGAGGGCCTTATTAGTTCAGGTAATAAACAGAAGAAGAATAGATTTAAGGTAAGGCAAATAGGATCACAAGTACACGGTAGGTAGCGCATAAGTTTGTATTTGCAGATAGGATACAATGACCAATCAATATCAAGCTGACTATATGTTGTAACGTCCTGCCTGCCGTTCCAATATCTTATTTATTTAATATTCATATTTTATCATATATTTTAAATATTTTGTGTATTTTATAAGTATTTTCTCGGTAGCCTTTTCTTTATATATTTATTTTACTTCGTATTGTGTATTTGTTTCTATCTCATCTGTACTCTTAATTTTGTTAATATTTCCTTTATAAATAATTCATTATTTTATTTTTCTTATCGGACTATGCATGTTGTCATCTTGTAAAATACAAAAAAGAGGGTAAAGAGTTTAACAGGGAGTTATTTAAATATTATAGGTGGCGAACTAAAATTTTAATTGACAATGCGTATCAGCAACATCTTCATTTAGTGCAAAATAATATAAAGGACGACCCTGTGAAATTCTGGGATTTTGTGAGAGAGAAGAAAGTACAACGGCATCTGAATGTTTACACGCGTGACGGCGATGAGTTGTTGGGTCAAGCTGCGGCTGATGCTTTTGCTGATTATTTCAGCTCAGTATTCCATGACAAGAAACCTGTGTTAAATTCATATGAAGCTGAACAGGCGGCTTACACAATTAATGACGCAGCGTCCATCTCCGTCATATCGGTTAGTGTTACGGATCTGAGAGCGGCAGTAAAGCGTCTCAAACCCCGTTCGTCTAGAGGTCCAGATGGAATACCTGTCTTTTTGGCTAGGGATTGCATATCAGCTCTCGAAATACCGCTTTTATACATTTTTAATCTGTGTCTTCGTCTTTCGGATTACCCGATGCCTTGGAAAATATCTCGTGTTACACCTATACCAAAGGGAAATGACAGAGAAAGGGATGTGACAACTTTTAGACCTATTGCAGTTCTCTCAGTTTTCGCGAAAATCTTCGAAACAATTTTAAACAAAAAAATATGCTACCAAACTAATAGATTATTACACTGCAGTCAACATGGATTTCGGAAGGGGCATTCTACAATAACGAACCTAGTAACGTACACTGATTATATATATGCGGAGATGGATGCTAGCAGGCAGGTTGATGCAGCCTACTTTGATTTTAGAAAAGCTTTTGACCTTGTAGATAATGATATTCTACTACAGAAATTAGCATTACTAGGCTTCACCCCCAAGCTGCTAAAGTTCTTCTCGAGGTACCTTAGTGATCGTCGTCAATTTGTTAGATTACATAGTTACGAGTCTAAAGAGTACTACACAAGGTCGGGTATAAGTCAAGGTAGTACACTAGGGCCGACATTATTCTTACTTTTCATAAACGACTTACCCGAGCGGGTCAATTTCACTAAATGTCTTTTATTTGCTGACGATTTGAAGTTATACTTAGGCGTAAGCAATGAATCAGACACTGAGGCTCTACAAAGAGATATTGACGCGGTATCAGAATGGAGTGTTAATAATAGCCTTCCTTTTAACAGCAGTAAATGTAAAGTAATTACTTTTTCACGTAAGAGGAACGCTATAAACACCACATATAATCTATTTGACGCTCCAATGGAAAGAATTAATGAGATTTGTGACCTAGGTTTAACGTTAGATTCCAACTTAAACTTCCATAAGCATGTGACAACAATCTGTAAGAAAGCTAGTAAGGTATTAGGTTTTGTAATGAGGACTGCAGGTCAATTTGACGACGTTAGAGTTGCAAAAGTATTATACAACGCGTATGTCCGTTCTAAACTTGAGTATGGTGCAGTAATATGGGACCCTTATGAGGATAAATATATTTCTATGTTGGAAAAAATCCAACGGAAATTTGCTCGGTGGATGTATAAGAAACTTTATGGTAATTATCCTTTCTTATATCCCTCATTATTTGTAACTGGTATGGTGGATATGGACACACTCCAGCTTAGGAGGGTGATACTAGCCCTCACATTCTACTTATCTATAATCCACCACAGGACTGATAGCTCACTGATATTGGAAAGGTTAGGCCTTTTAGTTCCAGCGCATGTACAGTGTGATGAGCAAGGGTCGGTAGCACCTCGCCGTCGGCCACGACTATTGGCCTGGCCGGCGGCGCGCACCAAACGTGGAGCGTATGCGCCCACTACCCGCGCACTCAGATTACTTGGGGACATTCTCACTCGTCACGATGATCTTGATTTATTTGCTGACCGTTTTGAACATCTAGTCAATAGGATTCATTTAATCTTACAGGACATTTTAAAATTTAATTAAGAATTGACATTGTTATATCTACTATATATTATTGACTGATGCTGTATTTTTTTTTTTTTTTTTTGTTTTTGTCGTTCTGTTTTTTTAGACTTGTTGTTATTGACTGCTTTCTTTATAAGAGGCGTAGTAATTAATCTATATAAACGTGTTTGACAATTCATATGTATTAACTTTTGGACTTGGTAATGTTTGACATTGAATTATTATAAATATTGTCTATGTGTTAAAAATGTAAATTTTATTGACTAACTTGCTGGCGCTTTGGAAATATCTGTAAGCTAGCAAGTACTCTGTGATAAATAAATAAATAAATAAATAAATAAATGTTTAAATATTTTATTTTTCATTCGTAGTCTGCTATCCTCACCTTTTCAAAATAGTATTCCATCTCTCTTTATTCGATAGCTACCGAGTGAATACACCTTTCTATTCTTTCATAATTTATTTACTCGTATGTTTTTCGTTCTTCCATCAAACCGATGACATGTGACAGCCATATATAAGGGGCTGTCGCGTGTTATCGGGGGTCATTCTTGTATATTTTTCCGCCCTGGTCATTTCTCATCATTCTTCCATATTGTTCACATCATCTCTACGCTGTACCTCTGCCCGTTTCCGTGCCGCCTGGGAGGCGCGGGGACCATACCTACATGAAGACACGATGAAGACTCCGAAGCTGTCCTGCCAACTTGAAGGACTCTGCGAGCGACTGCAAGTGTCGCCGCGGCCCACATCGAGCCGTCGCGTGTCCCCGCGGGCGGCTGCAAGTATAGGCCGGCCGCTTCGTCTGCGCTTCGGAGGATCGTGAAGATCTATTCCCTCGCGAGTGCACTCCCATCATCCTCTCGTCCCCCTCCACTACGTTCCTCTCACTCTATCCATCCTCTCATCCTCATTCCCTCTCGCGCGCGTCGCTCCCCGTCGCGCGTTTCCTATTATTTTTTACAATGTTTTTATATTAATATTTTACTTGTATTTTTCTATTTAATTAAATATGTTATTTTCATTCTTCTTATTTTCAACTTCTAGTTCTAGAACTTCTGCGAACTCTCTCTATCTCTCGTTTCTCTTCGGGCTGACGTAACGGTTTTCCGTGAAGGAAAACTGTTTCGTTACAATGTCTCTTCCGACTCAAACGCCCTAGAGAGTCGAGACCAGAAAATGTTGCGGAATCTGGCCTGATAAAGGATCAGAAAAATTTAAGTAGGAAAGTTAGTGGACTGTATTTGGGATGCAATTCAAAACTTGAAATTAAAAAAGGATGCGAGCGTCTGATGCTGGAACGTTGGGTAATGGGTACCTGCGCTCAATGCTGCGGCGATTTCAAGCACACACTCTTTATTTTGCAGTTAGACACACTTCACACACAATCAATGTACGTAATTGCACTCGTATCGGTTTAAGACGCGGGAGAATATCTTTGCAGTAGCTCTGTTCACGAGCGAGTCCTTTACTCCACTCTAGTATAGTCTTACCCGTGGGAGATACTTGCCGACCAGAAATTTTCTTGGGAGGTTTTCAAATTAGAGGACCCACCAAGATTTCCAACCAGATTCCCACCAACTCACCTTCTCAATAACCCAGTGGCGCTAAGAAGGCCACCTGACAAAAAGATGTTTCAGTTTTGAAGATTAAAAGTTAACTTTGTTCATCAATTACAAGTATTTCAGTACTTATATCTCGCAAGTTCTTTGTTTTTATGGTTTAGTAACCAATTCGTCATATACAAAGAAAGTTACAAGTGTTCAAGCGTGATTTAACCGGACGATTTGGTTCTAATTTGTCAACAAAGGCAAAAGTATTAATTAGTCAAATCTTAATTTTGTTTTGGTGCAAACCTTATTTTTGTTCCAGTTAGTCAAGTCAACAAAAAGTTTTGATTCGTCAAATGATTCTCCGCTTGCTCGATTAGCAAGTTCAGAGTTATTTTTTTATGTTCAAGCAAAGTCAAAATTTTATTATTGAAGAATCGTGAGTTTTTAATGGCATGATAAGTTAGTACTTTTCGTAGACTAACCAATCAGAACCTTTAGGTGCGTGCTTTGGCGAAACAAAACCTTGACAAACCGAAAATTTGACAAAATTATGTAATAAAAAAAACACTTGACGAATCGAAGTTATTTTTAGGCTTGACCAATCACACCCTCAATCATTTTTATTACTGGTCAATGTTCAATAAAGTAATATTCTATTCTAATCATCATCTGCCTGGAGCCGGTTTGCTTCTTCCATATTTCTTGATCATCCTTCATCTCAGCCTTAACACCCTTCTTTGCCATATCATCTATCACACAGTCTATCCATCTTCTATTCGGTCATCCTATCCCTCTCTACCCATACAGATTCATTCTCATCACTTTCCTTGTCATATGCTCACCATGTCTTTTCATTACATATCCGTATCACCATAGTCAGTTACCTCTCAATCTTTCTCCCACTGAGCTCTTTTCAAACTTCTTCCAATTCCTACTCATTCCTCACTTTGCCCATTTTGCTTACTCTTAAGTGGTATAATGTGAGACTTAAAATCAATTTTGCTGATTCTAAACTCTCCTTGCAGATTTGAAACGGAGCCGGAGGCCAGTGCAACGAAGCGTACCGGAGTGCTTTTGAGCGTGTTTTGTCACCTGCTGCGTACACGCTAATAGTTTTGTTTACTATAGTGCAGTATCTAATGTATTAACTACGATCACGCACAACTGCACGCTGTACCTAAACGGTGCTACAAAGTCTAGTATCGTTAGTGTTCGCCTTAAATAGCGCTCCGCTGCACGCGTCGCCGTTATGAATTTGCAGCCTATCTTTTGTTTGAAGTACTATGATTATGTATTTTGCTATATGCTTTATGTTATTATAATTAGAAATAAGCAGAATTATAGGATTTTGATCGATGGCGAAATAAAAAAGGAAGTATTTCTGGAGCTTGAGATATTTAGTTCGATTAAGCACATGTCATTTCCTAAAGATAAGGGTAGGTAGGTATAGAAGTGATAATAATTAATTTCCATTCAAAGATCCCAACAGTACACGTTTTTGCTTTAAAACCACGATTTATAAGTCGACCCTCATCACGAATAGACAAAATCCGAATCGCAAAGTCGTAAACATCATTCCGATTCTCTTACAGAATAAATACAGCGTCTTCAGTCATCATAAGCCCAAGTTAAACGAAGCTTAGTAATAAACCGAACATCCTGTATCCCCGCTCCCCTTGCAAGTAAATCTGAACACTGATTAAGTACTCCTTGAGATGCATTAGGGAGAGTGGGGGATGCGCCGATAGTGGGTGGGGAGTAATTGAAAGACTCCTAGTTCATTGTGAGAATAAATATTGGATGTTTCATATAAATCTTGGGCTTCAATATGTATTAATATAATTGCTTATCTATATGGCAGGATCGAAGCGTTTTGTATTGCGTGAGTAGTAAAAAAGTGACTGTATTCGCAGACGCCATATTTGGCAATGTTATAGATTATTATTATGGTTCAACATGTTCATTACTATATCATTTGTACAGTGTATATTACCTACTCAGAGACAAGTTACAAAAAAGATAAGTCGGTACGTACCGACTTATTATTTTTGTCAATTTCGTATCGTAAATAGTCAAACGATCGGAGCGTTCATTTTCATAATTATATAGACAGGAAATACTAGGCGACGTTTGTTGACCAAATCGAAAACCTTTCAAAAAAGACCAGCCGGCCTATTGGCTAACTTTTTTTGACACATGAAAGTGACAATCCTATCCTATCCATTGCTGTTTTAAACGATTACCACTTTTATCTGGCCTACAGGCTATGCCTACAGGTCAAGATCGTTCGAAATCAGAATAGTCCGTGGAAATCAGGCACGTATGAAGACTGAGATGAGAGTTAATAAAGCGAAATTTTACTAATAGACATTTTGTGATACCAATGCAAAAATGTATTGAGCTGAGGTAGGGCACAGTGTAGTGACCGGACACGGGTGCTTCGGTCACTACCTGTACAGAGTAGCCCGTCGGGAGGAGTCGACGCGGTGTCACCACTGCGACTCCCCAGACGGCACGGCCGAGCATACGCTCATCTTGTACCAGGCCTGGCGAAGTGAACCTCGCCGGGGGAGACCTCTCATTTCCAAACATAGTTAGAGCCATGCTTGGTAATGAGAGAATCTGGAAGGCTGCCGCCTCCTTCTGCGAATCAGTGATGTCGCAGAAGGAGGCCGTGGAGCGAGAGCGGTAGGAGGATGCTCTAGCCACTCCCACCTGTCGTAGTCGGACGGGTTGGAGAAGGCAGGCAGCTATGACCGCAACCCTTTTTCGTCCTTAAGGTGTGACCTGCACACGGGTTAGCCCTCGTGTGCCCTGGTGCAGTGCATAGGTCACCCTGCCTGGGATTGCCTAGTCGCAATCTCCCAGTGGCGTGTCGCCCGGTTTACTCATTGGGCCGGGCCAGCCCGGGGACTATACTGATTTATGGGATTTATTAAACTCGCAAATTAGAACACACAAGAATTAGGATGTTGCACACGCTCAAGATTGGGCGGAAGAGAGACTAGAGTTGCTATTATTACAATAAGTTTTACCAAAAATTGTAAATCTAAATGTTGCCGGCAACATACATGATGTTTATTTTTACACGCCTTTTCTATCCTTCCTGGGATTCTTCTATTTCTCTATACAACTAGTACTTATCTATTACAATCTTTGTGTATCCGTAAGCTTTGCAAATTGACCTTATTACAATTGCTGGTAGGTTAAAATTTTAACGGTTAATCCTGACAGTAAACGTCGCGATGTAGAGGAAAGTATTAAATTTTTGAGAGCCATTAATCATTCTCTTATCTCGCCTTTTATGCGAGTTTTTGGTTTCCATAACACCTATGAACGCGTGCAAGCCACGCGTTTGAGGAATAATTCATTAGGACATTTATTTTAATGTACCACTGTTTAATATTTTTATTGTCATTGCCTTTAAAAGGTAATTTTTAAAAGATAACACCGTGATTTTTTAAACATGTCAAATATTTAGTGTCAATCAATACTTAAGAAAATCAGATGTTCCACACAAAGTGCTACAACTTAAATGTATAGAAATATTGAACAACTGATTTTGGTTTTCGCGATTTCGATGTTCGTCCAATTGCAAGAGATGTTTATATTGACGGGCACGTGTCACTTTCAAACCTTCAAATACAGTCATGGTTAAAAAAACACGTTGTATAAACAGGGCAGGCGTGTCAGAACTGCGTTATTTCCATACCGTGTGTTGAGGGTGCATTATGTTCTTATTTACCTCCATCCTCACCGCTTGCCCATTCCCCCGCCACCTAATTCCACGTCCCCGTAATATCATAGCAGCTATAATGCCATTAGTTAATGTCGCCCTTACGCAGTCGCCACCAAGATATTGATATTTCGACTGTTTGATAAATGGTGCGGCGAACAAGTCCGTCACGTAAACATTGCCGATGTTTCGGGACGACCTACTTTTTTCTCGTACGCTTTCGGGATTGTCGAAAGTGTATCGTGTGCCCTTTAAACAAATGTTTAGACACTAAATTGCGACAAATTAATTACACATAACCAAGATAAAACATAAAGATTTTATCTAATGCGTATTTACAGAAAGAAAAAACAGAAGACAGAAAAGAAACATATAAAATATAAACTAATATTGACATATACGAAATATACAAGTAGTCCTTATCCTTACTATAATATTATAAATGCGAAAGTGAGTTTTTTGTTTTTTACCCCTTCACGCCTAAACCACTAAACCGATTTTAAAAATTCTTATATTAAAAACTATCGACCCGCCCCGGCTTCGCACGGGTGCAATGCTTATGTAAATATGCATGTATTATGCATATAAACCTTCCTTAAGAATCACTCTATCTATTAAAAAAAACGCATCAAAATCCGTTGCGTAGTTATAAAGATCTAAGCATACATAGGGACAGACAGACGGCGGATAGCGACTTTGTTTTATACTATGTAGTGAAGAGCTATTTTATCTGGGAGTAAAATAGGCTGTATTTATTTATTTTTAATTATATATCCCTACGAAAATTACAATATTTTAGTAATTATTTGACAATTATATGTTAGAAAATGAACGTTTCTACATTGTCTGCTCCGATATCGGTATCGGAAGGTAATGTCAAGACAAATGTATGAAACTTGACAGTGCGATATCCGATATCGGGCCAGGCAGAGCTAAAGGCGGGTATATATTTCATACATTTTATTTGCAACCGATATCGCATCGGCTGCCAATACCGATATCGGACCGGATAATATGGAACCGCTTTTAGCATTTAGCATAAGCTCAAAAACGAAGTACTGGACAGATTTCAAAAATTCTTTTAACATTAGAATCCAACATTGTTTTTTTCTTTGAGTGACATAGGCTAAAATGGATTTACAAAAAAAAACTTCACTAGGACGAAGTCGCGAGCGGAGTGCTAGTAATATTATAAAAATAATTTATGGATGGATGTTTGTTACTCTTTCACACAAAAAACTACTGAACGGATTATAGTGAAACTTTACATTAATATATTTCAAGCATCAAAATAACATACACTACAATTTATACTAATCACAAGCTAGTATTAAGTATATAAAAAAATTAAGAGTTTACAGCGCTTCAACTGGGGAAGTACCTCACCCTCAGTTGCTACTCCAAATAGCATTCAAGTTTGAACAAGACAATTGAGGTAATTAATAACGTAAACCCTTTACACAAGATTTCATATCCTTTGACAAATAGTTTAGCGAAGTATCTCAAGTTTCACGGAAATATCCCGCGATAGTTCAACATTTTCGGGAAGGCGTGACGTCATTTGTCACTGGCTGTCCATTCTGTAAGGGAAAGAGGATTTATGAAACGTTTAATTGGTCTTCGGAATTATTCGGAAAATTGGTGATCCGTCACTTTATCGCAATTAATTATACATTGATTTCCATTTCACTATTCGCAGCGTTCTCCATTTTTGCTTACCATCCGGAGGAATGCGGTCATTTGCTATATAGACCTTTTTATTTTAAAAAGCCATGTAGTTAATTAACCTGGTACAGACAACAGCAAAAGTAGATGATCAAAATCAAAACTAATTTCATTAAATGAATGCTATGGATAAATAGAAATTTAAATGATGTATTGCACAAATGACAATTTGCACTTGAAAATACTTTTAGGAATGTAGGGTTTTAGACCGACCATACCACCAGGGGTATGGTCAGTGGTACGGTGGGTCCGCCATGTTACTGACTGATCTATCCAACACACAGGTCAAAAACGGATTGCGCTGAAATATGACACGCATATAGTAATTATGACGTAGGCAGGCATCCACTAAGAAAGTAAATATTTCCAAAATTCACCCCCTAAGGCAGTGGTTGGCAAAGTGCCGCTCCGCAACCGCATGTGGCTCTTTAGCTCCTCCGACGCTGGCACAAATATACACGAAAGGCGCAATAATAATTTCATTTTAAAAAACCTGATGCAAAGCACATTGTTCGCATTAATAAATATTTCTTAGGTATGAAATTTAGTTTTATTTAGTGTACTATTAATTTATTGTAATAAAGTTTACTAAACAAGCAGATTTGGCCCTAAGGGAATAAAACGTGGTCCAAATCGTATTTAACGCAAGCGAAGCCGCGAGCAAAAGCTAGTCTTTTTTGCAATAGGCGAGAAAATATTATATTATTAATATCATACTTCATTCAGTGTTACCGCAGCCTCTCAAACACGCTGATAAGATCCCCATTTGAAAGGCTCCACTTAATCTTATAATACAAAATACTGCCGCAAAATATCACTTAAACATGCTAGAAGCGGCACTCTACCCTCTTCCGCGATGTAATAGGATATTCGTTTACCCTTTGACAGGCTGCCGCGATGTCAATTAACACCGCTTTGTGTAATAGCAGTCGCTGCCTCTGAGAGGCTATGTAAATGGAGGCATTAAAGGGTTGATGTGAAATGACGTAATATTAAACGCTTTGCCGGGTTTTTAGTTCATTTTGCATTGTGGATTTTCTTATGTTATGTGGTTGGCAGGCAACCATATGGCCTGCCAGGTGCTAAGCCAGTCACCGTGGACTACATATTTGCAACTAGGTAAAAAAATCCCGAACAGTCAGCAAAAAAAGCTCCTTGTCGTATTGCCGATCCTTTCACTCGCGCATAAAAAACCAACAAAATAGGGAGCGCGGGCAGGACGAGGAGCACGAGTAAGGTTGCCATACTACGTCTCTGCCTCCTTTCTCGTCTCTTCTCTCGTCTACTTCACTCGCCGAGTATGTGGCTACTGTGGCTGGCCCATAAGTAGGGATACTACGCCACATCGATGCCGATTGCGTAAAATTTGACGGTCGATTCGTTTATTAGGGAGAACAATTTACAGAAAAAAATAACGAAACTTCCATACTTCGGTATTTTTGTCATACCGAACGCCGAACACGGTGCTAAAATACCGAACGGTTTGGTAGAATACCGAACACCTGGCAACCCTGTTTACAACACTGAAGTGACACTCGTGGGTTACCAACCCTAGTCCCCTTCCCTACCTCGTGGGCAACCTTGCTTACCAAAAGAAACAACACCAGGAAAATAGGTTAGTTAGGTTGCAGCGTCACGCGACCCGTATCATCGGCGACGAAGAGGTGACTAAACATCTTGAGCCTGTCTAATTGCGTCGCGATGTTGCGTCATTGAGCGCATTCTACCGTATGTACCACGGCGAGTGCTCTGAGGAGCTTTTTTCCCTAATCCCACCATCTCCCTGCCTTTTAAGGACTACGCGTGCTGGTCTACGTTGTCACCGACAAGCTGTGGCTACCATTTCAACGCGAACTAAGAAATTTGGCAACTCGTTTCTTTGTCGCACAATCAAGAAATGGAATTCACTGCCAGCACACGTCCGTCCTTCCTTAAATCCTGGGTCATTCAAAAGACACGTGCAGAAGCACTTTGCAGGTCGGCGAGGGTGGTTAGCGGTGGTTTATCTCTCACACTAGCTATCATCGCATTTTGACTCCACTTCTGATTATCAACAGGTGGAATAGTCATTTGCTTGACCTATTTATTTGACTGGTATTCTGTAAGGTGGAGGTACTACACTACCCCAGTTCGGGCTCCAAATCCGACTGCGCTAATACTCTGTGCCCTATATACCTCGATTTTTATAAATTTGACGACGCCGTCGTGGTGGAGTGGTCAGTATAGCTGGCTTCACATCAAGCGGTCCGGGTTCGAATCCTGGTAGCGGCAAATGTTTGTGTGACGAACACGAATGTTTGTTTGCGAGTCATGGTTGTTTATACATTTATTTAAGTTTATTTATAAAAATATCTAAAATTATTATGTATATTAAAAAAAAAATGTCCGTTATCTAGTTTCCGTAACACAAGTTCTTAATGATACTTACTTCGGGCTAGATAATTGGTGTGAGCGTGGAAATATATATATATATATAAATTACTTTAGAGGCGGAATTAGATCATCCAAACTGATTCACTTTTGGTGAATGATGAACAATGAACTGTTTTTCTTATTTACACGTTAAATGTTAGTGAAGGTGAAATTAAATTTTGTAGGACTTTCCTTTAACAAGAAACCGCAATACGAAGTGTACCTATTTATTTTTAGACACTTTTTAATAGCTTTGGATTTTGACACAATATGCTTCTACTCTGCCAGTGAAACAAAAACTGTCGTTGTTCAGCTGTTTACAAGTTTCATTTTCGATGAACGATGATCAATGCCCGATGAACAATGATCGGTGCCCGATAAAAGCGTTCAAATGAACTGTCTAATTCTACCTAAACTGAATTTGGACGGTTAATTTTTGCCTTCTAACACGATTCACGAAATAATATACCGACCAACTAAAAATCTAGAATGAGCGACTAAAAATACTAAATAGGCGGCTAATAATTTGTTAGTCGCCCATTAATGATTTTTTTGTCGCCCACTTAGTATTTGCAAATGTTAAGTATAGGTTAATCCAAACTAAAACATGTAGGTACGTCATCAGTGCACAACGAGACGGGCCTATTGATTTATTAAATGGAGGAATCATTATAAATTTTCCAGCAAATTTCCCTTAATCCTAAAATTCGCGTGTGGCATGCAACCACGTGGAGAACGCGAATTAAAGTTAGGGCTCGTCCACACTAGAGGACGTTTTTAACCCAACCTCACGAGCACGAATATCTCGATTAGCAGGTAGGTGAATTAGGCAAAATCGTTAAAAAACTATTAATGTTATATTAATATTTTTTTAACGATTCTGCCTAAGATATTCTTAAAGAGAGAAAACGACAGACCCGTTTGGCAATCGATTTATTGTTATACTGCGTTTACGATACTCATAAGTCGTGAAGTGGGTATTCTGTTAAGTAAATAAGTAAATAGTTTACTATTCTTGTACACTTACTATTCACCAAGTTAACAAACGTAAAGTGAAATATACAGAGGCCTATGTTTCAAAGGACGTACACTGTGTCTGTCTTGTCACTTTATTGTCTACACTATTGCCACCTTGTAGTCT
Source organism: Elophila nymphaeata (assembly GCA_955850985.1). NCBI lineage: Eukaryota > Metazoa > Arthropoda > Insecta > Lepidoptera > Crambidae > Elophila > Elophila nymphaeata. Next base: position 6,335,997 of record OY039080.1, on the reverse strand, counting down.
AAACTAGCGCTCCGCCCCCAACTTCATCCTCATGATGTTTTTTTTAAATAAATATAGCTTATAGCCGCGATAAATGGACTATCCAACACAAAAAGAATTTTTCAATTTGAATCCAGATCCGGAGATTAATGGGTTCAACCAAACAAACCCATCAGCTTTATAATATCAGTATAGATATACCATTCAAACGCGTTGGAATAGAACCCACAATAATAAGTTAGTGAATCAAAGAAATTTGACAGCATCTCTCTGTCACACAACCCTAGAAAGAAATGAAATGATTAATCACCCATATGGAGAAAGGCGTCACTCTACGTACTAACTAGCAAATAGATTCCTGACCCATGATTGTACCTTATCACAGTGGACCCTGGAGCACCGAGCGAGGAAACTCATCGGCAGTGAGGCACTCGTTGAGGCTAATCTCGGGAGCCTTGACCACCGAAGACGTGTTGCTTGCCCCTCGGTCTTTTATCGGTTACATTTTAGAGAGTGTCATGCGGAAGATATACATCATTTGATCCCCCTGCCACTTTCCACTAGCCGACGACCAGGCGTGGCGACGGCTTTCACCCTTGTGATGTTTATATACACGCTATCTGCACGAAGCCATTTGCTTCTACTTTCATTGCCAACAGCTAAGGAGTGGAACTCCTTGCCGCGGTTTGTTTTCTAGGATCAGTGTGATCTAGATATCTTTAACGCCAGACTGAACAAGCATCTTCTAGGCGAGCGTGTACTCTTTAGGTCTCAACATGCCTATTCATCAGCTTGACTGTGGTCAAATACTTAACCTAATGAACACACAAAAAAAAACAAGAAAAAAGGAAATGACATATGCTCACTTTTTGTCAGTTAATTAAAAACCCTTTTGGTTTAGACAAGGTTTACCATGGGTCAGGGTTCTATATTCTCGATTGCAGATACGGATTGGAGTTTTTTTGTTTCGACTTTTCATAAAAATAACAACAAATACTTGTACTTTAATGTGGACTAGTCTTTAAGGTTGAGCAGTTGCAAAAAATAACGTTATAACTGTACAATAACGATTTATAGAGTTGTCAGTGAGGATTTATGGTTTTGACGTGGGGGTAATGAGCACCATTTGTTATTCTGCGTTAAAATTGCTGTAAATGAATGTTGTGTTACATTAATTTTATAGACATTTTGGCGGTAAATGAGTTATTTATGTTGACCATTACCACCGTATAATATTTGTTAGGCTTGAATAAACCGACGACGACGTAATAATTTCAACGATATTGTATGATGATTTTTATATTATTATGTGTTTGTGTTTAGTTCTGAATTCGAATATGATTATAGAAGCGATAACAAACAATGATAAATACATTTTACTAGAATATTCCAAAATCGTAAACGTAGCGATAACCTAATAGTTCGTGTTATAAAACGACTAATAATCTCACCAAACAATTGAAAAACAAAACGATACAAATTTATAGTTTGATTCAGAGAGGTAATGCATTTGAAAATAGCCTGGAATTGCAAGAGTTGATAGTTTAACACGCAGACGCGGTCTTTAAAGACAACAATGTCGAACTAAAGGAAAACTTTCAGAATAACCTTCTACAGCTTTCTCGAAGTAGAAGATGGTTAGAATGGAAAATAATATCCGCGTTTGGTAAAACTTTGTTGTTTTTATATAATGGACATTGTTATTTTAATATAATGGAACACATTCGAAATAAGATTTTCAATGCAGGAGAAAGAGAAAACGTAAGGGCACGATTTTTACTTTCTCGTACGTAGTATAGAGGAAGTCTTGTAATCGTCAAAAAATTCGACCTCGAGATTTTGACGGATTTACACGTTTTGGACCTCCCTGAGTCCAAAAACATTATGTCTGTGTGTGTGTCTGTGTTTAACTTATTGCAACCAAATTTAACATGCGTGTATGACAAAAAAATATAAGGTTTCTACCAACTTTTGAGCCATCGATCGAAATTTAAGCAACCAAGTGCGCGGTCAGTACTCAGATGGGTGATCAATATTTAACATGCATGTATGACATCAAAATATAAGGTTTCTATTAACCTTTTAGTAGTTTCCGGTATACGAGAAAGTCAAGGGAAGACCACTCTCGATTTTTTTTTAATATTGTCTACACGCAACTAAGATAAGACACGGGAAACTGCGGAATTGGTTTTAATACGTCCTTCTTAACTTGTGTAACACGTTTTGTTATACGACATTACTTCTACAGCCTTCGCTTCAACTGATGATAAATAAGACTGCAAGCAACTGGACCCAGATCACGAGGTATCTTACGAGCTATCCGAGATAAGATAAGATAAAATAAGTTAGCTCGTACGGCACATGAGCCATCTGTTTTAACAGTGATCTTTGATTAGCTTGTAGTAAGCCAGGTTGGATGTTCTTCCTCTGCCTCTATATCCATTCCCCTTGTATCCAATATACATGTCGCAGCCGGATCATCATAATAGACTTTATAATTCGACCCACTACTGAGACACAAGGCCTCTCCTTGTCATCGAAGGAGGTTTAGGCAGTAGTCCACCACGCTTGCCCAATGCGAATTCTTGGACGAAGTATAAGGCCATCAATACCCCTTTGCTGATCCACTAGTCGCCTTTACGACACCCATTGAAGGATATGGGGTGATGTTATTCTACTCTGCTGACATCACACGGCCAAGATTTTTATTTGCCAATACATATTGTTATCATTACAGTTGAAATAGAGTGTAACATCTGTCCTGATTTATTGTTTCATTGAAGATTTGTTCAAATTGTTTTTTTATTTTGTCACATGTGGTTTACAAGATGTTATAATGATAGTTAGGATCAACACATGCACCCTGTCAGGGCACAGCAAGAGATAAAACTAAAAATACTACAATTTTAATAATCAATATTTAATAACAATAATAACTTTATTGGAGGCTTTCCTTCGATAACAAGGAGAGGTCTTGTGTCCCAGCAGTGGGTCGAATTATAAAGGCTGTTATGATGATGATGAAATAAAAACTTCTAGAAAATTCGATCGACTTATACCCAACGAGTTAACAGTTTAATATTTTCCATCTCATTGTGAACCAGACGGCAATAAAAAAGCAACTTTAATAGAACCGCATTGAAACTACATTGCGAGGTGGACTACCGCGGGAAACAGCGCACAAGTCCCCCTGTTTATGGTCCAAACGTGCTATTGGCTTTGAAATTGCTGCGATGAAATGCAAACGTTCTATTCTCTGCGATTTTATGTAAATCCGAACTTTCTGACATTGTAATGCAGTCTTATGGGTTTTGTTTTAAAACGATTATGGTAGTCTTTCGATCAGTAGTTCTTTAAGTTTTTAGCACAAAATAAAGAGAAGAAGTTTCATACATTCTGCACACAGACAACTCTCATGGACACAGAATCTCAATTTCGTTCAGGCGCAAGTTGCGGCTTACTGCATACGATAATTTTAAGACTTTTAATTGAGACCCATTATTGTAATAAACGTTTCATTTCACTGTAAAATATCAGGTTAATAGTTAACGTAGCTAAATATTTGTCACTAATTGGTGTTCTCATCGTCATGATAAGTGCCATTATCAGTAAATATACTATGTTAATAGCGGTCGCCCGCGGTTTCGCTCGCGTTAATGTCGGTTATCACGGCAAAAAGTATCCTAAGTACTTCCCAGGGTCTCAAAATTTCTCCATACCAAATTTCATCAAAATCGGTCCAGTAGTTTCGGAGCCTATTCAATGCAAACAAACAATCAAATCTTTCCTCTTTATAGTATTAGCATAGATAGTATATAGACTACTATCATAGTCTGTAAGACTATAGAGTTGTATAGGAATATAATAGCTATTATCTTGGTCAAAAAAATATTTAAGGTATTTATAGTATGAACCACAGTGGCCTGAAATAAGTTTTTAGCCAAATTCAATCTTATCTCCGCAATATATGTAAGTAATGGATTTTGATAAATATATCAGCAACAGCACTAGTCGCTAATAAGACTGTCGTATTCTAATAAATGAGCTAAAGGATTCGGTAATTTATATAACGGAACACTTACTTTGCACTGCCAAACGCCGACGAAGTGATTCAACAATTGAAAGTCGTTACCTGAAAAGATAAAATTATCAAAATATTAAGCTTGACTAAGCAATCACAGTGAAGAATATAATAATATAGACTGTGATGACATCAAGTCATCAAATACAGAATAAACTTAAAAAATCGGGAGTGGTCTCCCCTTGACTTTTCGTATACCGGAAACGACTCAAAAGTCGATAGAAACCTTATATTTTGATGTCATACATGCATGTTAAATTTTAGTCACCCATCCGAGTACCGACCGCGCACTAGGTTGCTTAACTTTCGTGATCGACGACTCAAAGGTTAATAGAAACCTTGTATTTTGATGTCATACATGTTAAATTTGGTTGCAATAAGTTAAAGTTACTCGAGTTATCATGCTAACGCACATCCACACAGATACACAGACACACACACAGACATAATTCCAAAAACGATATTTTTAGACTCAGGGAGGGCCAAAACGTGAAAAATCCGTCAAAATCTAGAGGTCGAATTTTTTGACGATTACAAGACTTCAAAAAATGTCTTACAGGCAAAACTTATTAATAGAGTCTACAAAATAAAAAATTCGATTCAATTAAAACTTCAACAACGAAACTAACTAATAGACATTGGTGCCAATTCTGTTGTGCCACTCTCTAAACTAAACTAACCTAAAAAAATTCTAATTGTAATTTAGTTTTAATCATTTGCTATTCTGTTGTCATGTCTAACCTAATTTAATCTTTCTTTTTTGACAGGACTAGCGCGTCTTAGTTGAATTGAACAGTGTTACCCGTTTAGTAGATTGATTGTAAGTATTTTTTCTTCGCGGGTAGTTCTAGAAATTAGACACATAATTTTGCTCCATAAGTTTTTTAATATTATTAATTATTTTATGTACTTATTTTGAATTTAAATTATTATAAATGTATTAGTGTACCCACCAGTGAGTGTTGGTGATATAAAATTTCATCACTACTTTACATTACACAATTATACTTGTCACCGACTGTTTATCACTATCCACAAACATTAACTATCTACACAATGGAAGTTGCCCAAATTGCGGAAAATCTGCAGGACTTGGCTTCCCAGTTTGGGGCAAGAATGGGGGAATTCGAAGTGGCCCTTCAACAACAATCCTTGTCATCTTCATCGTCATCTCAACTACAGACAGTGAAGGCTTTGGCTGCGGAGTATCTTCAATTTAAAGCGTTTGTTATGAAGGCCATCCAGACAATAAAGTCTCAATTGGAGCTCCTCAACGCTGGGATAGATCAGCTGGAAACGCACACACGACGAAAGGTATTACTTGTACATGGTTTGTTGGATGAGCCGAATGAGAATACTGAGTCGAAGGTTCTGGCCATCATTAACAAACAGATGAAATTATCCACCATCCAACCCGATAGCATTGAAGTGTGCCACAGACTCGGTGTTAAAAAGGATCGCATGAGACCTGTGTTGGTACGATTCTCCAATATGAAGGCTCGATCGGCGGTTTGGAGTGCCAAGACGCTGCTTAAGGGGACCAAGGTTGCGGTTTCGGAATTCCTCACTAAATCAAGACAAAACGTCTTCAATGCGGCCCGTAAGCATTTCGGCATGCAGAATTGTTGGTCTTCAGAGGGTACAATCATCGTTATACTGCCTGACAAAAGTCGAAAGAAGATCTCTTCTATGGCAGATCTGCAAAAATTGCAATTGCAATTTCCCACATCGGTAGATAAGTAGGTAGTTCTGCTTCGTTATTAGTGAATTTTCTAATATTATTTATTATCATGATTAAGTGTAAGGTGTTTTGCAATAATTTTTATTTAGTTTTCTTTTCACTTTGAAGTTGATTTAAGCTATGTCCACAGATTGAACCACAGATTAGAACTTTGTTAGAACTAGATATGTCTATGTCCACAGACTAATTAGAGATAGGTACTACCACAGAACACATATACCCAAGGGGTACTACGTTCTTTATTCCTACGTCATTGTTCTTTTGTCTTATGTATGTGTTGTCAAAATGTTTCTTTTTTTTGTATAGTTTTAAATTCTCCCTATTACGGTAGGCCAAAGGGATTTAGCCCATTCAGCCATGTTTTCAGTATTTATCTTCTGTATTAACGTTATTGCAAAACGTGTACAAATGAATTGTATGACATACAGTCAAGTCACTTTTAGTTTTCTTATTTTGTTTTTGTGTATTTTTGTTGTTGTTGTATACAGCCAACTCTCGCCGGTGGATATTTATTTCATTTAGTTGTATTTAGTTATTATTTTATTTAGCATTAAGTTTTATTCTAGTTTTATTTATATATATACATAAATATTTTTTATTTATATTAATTATATTTTATGTCTATTATCGATAATCGATATTTTACAGATAGCTCTTCAGATGAATTTGAAAGTGCTTGCAGTGACATATCTTCAGCTTCTGATTCCGATGCACTGTCATTGGATTTGGAACTTCAGTCGGTGTTTCATGGCAAATCCTCTTTCCTTAACCTCGTGCACATTAATGCCCAAAGTGTTGTAGGACACATTTCTGATTTAATTGCATCATTTAACAGCGGTGTAGTTGATGGAATTTTAATTTCCGAATCCTGGCTTAAACCTTCCTTACCCTCTTCAATTTGCACTCTTTATGGCTATAAACTATACAGAAACGACAGAATCGGTGCAGGTGCCGGTGGTGTATGTGTTTACTTGCGAAACAATATCAAATGCAATATTGTTGACAAATCTCCTAGTGAATACTCTGGAAATCTTGAGCATCTTTTTTTGGAAGTCCAACTGCACCACACAAAAATTCTTGTCGGTGTAGTTTATAGCCCTAATGATAAAGTTAATTATTTTCATTCTTTTGAAACTTCTCTTGAGCACTTAAGTTCTACATATGACCACGTAATTCTCATGGGTGACCTAAACACGTGTTTATTAAAGCACAACTTTAGGTCTACTCGTCTAAAATCCATTATTTCTTCAGTCAACTTTGAATTGTTATCCCTTTCACCTACTCATCACACCCCCAATTGTCAACCTTCTCTTCTAGATGTACAAATAATCTCTAAACCTAATTTAGTTGTTTCGCATGGTCAGCTAATAGCGCCATTTTCCTACCATGATCTTTTATATCTCTCGTACAAAGTACGCCCTCCCAAACGAAAAACAAAGGTTATTCTTCAGCGTAACTTTAGGTGCATTAATATTGATCGCTTGAGAGAGGATTTCAATAAAATAGATTGGTCTGCTATTCTCAATGTTAATACCGTTGATGATAAAGTTGCAATTTTCAATAAGCTCTTACTTAATTTGTTCGACACTCATGCTCCACTTAGACCAGTACGAGTTAAGCATCTTCCAGCTCCTTGGCTCACTCCGCACATCAAAAAAACTATGCAGCGTAGAAACAAGGCTAAGTCTACCCTTAAGAAGATGCCGAGTGATGATAACCTACAAAAATACAAAAGTCTTAGAAACCTCTGCAACAGGTTGTGTAGGGACGCCAAACGCCGTTACATCCATACATCTTTAGAAAATGTACCTCCTGCACAAATTTGGAAATTTTTGAAGTCGCTAGGTGTGGGAGATTATCATGACAATAATTGCAACTTACCAAACTTGGATGCACTGAATAAGCATTTTTCTCAACCTCCTGTCATCATTGACAAAACTATCAAAGATAAAACATTGACTCTTCTTAGCAATGGTACCCCACCTGACTGTGACTCATTCTCGTTTCGCGATATCACGGAGGATGAAGTTAAAGAGAGCATCCTGTCGATCAAATCCAGGGCCGTGGGTAACGACGGTATATGTCGTGATATGCTGGTTCCCATATTGGAAGACGTTAGTGTCATTATCACGCACATTTTGAATTTTTCGCTGAAGACTAACGTCTTTCCAAGTGAGTGGAAGCGAGCCCATGTCCTTCCCCTCCCTAAATCAACAAATCCAACAACTTACTCCCATTTCCGCCCAATATCCATACTTCCCTTTCTGTCCAAGGTCCTCGAGAGCGCTGTTCACATCCAACTTTCCTCATACCTATTCCATAACAACCTCATTAATCCTCTCCAGTCCGGTTTTCGTCCCCATCACAGCACAGTGACAGCTCTATTGAACGTCACTGATGACATTCGTCAAGCATTAGACAATAGGCTGGCTACTGTTGTTGTATTACTTGATTTCAGCAGCGCTTTCAATTCCGTTGATTTTGATGTCCTTTTATCCATCCTTGGTTCAAATAACATTCTACCCTCCGTGATAGCTTGGTTCTCTGACTATCTTCGCGGACGTCAGCAATGTGTCAAGTGTGACGAGTCATTCTCAGACTGGTGTCACCTTACTGCAGGCGTACCGCAAGGCGGCGTACTCTCTCCTCTTCTTTTTTCAGTGTTCATTAATGAACTTACTAAGGTTATGTCTCCTCCCTACCACTTGTATGCAGACGATCTACAGATTTATAGGCATTGTAGTTTGGATAATGTCAATGCCATCGTAGACAACATCAATAATGACTTGCGTGTGGTGCAGTCTTGGGCTGAATCTTTTGGACTATTAGTTAATCCTAATAAGTCACAGGCGATAATTATCACGAGTAACCGGATGCGTAATCAACTTCAAAGCAATAAAATCAGAGAGATCTTATATAACAACGTTGTTATACCATTTGCAGAAAAGAGCAAAGACCTTGGTCTGACGATCGATTGCACATTGTCTTGGTCTTGTCATATCAACGAAGTTAGTCGTCGTATGCACTTCTCATACCACTCTCTCAAGCGTCTTCAATACTTCCTGCCATTTAAGACTAAAGTTATGCTTGCTCAAACTCTCCTACTCCCCATTCTCGACTATGCTGATGTCTGTTATTTGGATGCAACAGAGGAGCTACTTAACAAGTTGGAACGCCTACAAAATCTGGCAATTCGGTTCATTTTCGGTTTGCGTAAATTTGACCATGTTTCTGAATTTCGCTCGAAGTTAATGTGGCTCCCTATCCGACTTCGCAGAAATGTGCACATCCTTACCCTACTATATAAAATCCTTCACAATCCTCAACATCCTGCTTACTTGCGCTCCCGCTTTGATTTCCTTCCGTGTAGTTCTCGTCCTAGACGTGCTTGTGTCACAAAAACCCTGGTTCGTCCTCCTTCCAAATCCAAGTTTTTTGCCAGATCTTTCACTGTGCGTGCTACACATTTATGGAATAATTTGCCGATCAACATCAGAGAGAGTGTATCAGTGACTACTTTTAAACATAAGTTGAAAGAGTACTACCTCTCGAATTTGTCATAAGAGTATTTATTTATATTTATTTATATTAATATATAAATATATATATATATGTATGTTTATTTATGTATACTTATTCGTAATAGTTTTTATTTAAGTATAGTTTTTTTTTTATATTGTGTAAGTATGTAATTATATCTAAGTATTTATGTAGTTAGTATGTAAGTAATAATATTTGTCAAAATTTATTGTTTATTTTGGTAATTTGCTTCTTGTACACATTAATCCCGCATCCAAATTATCAAACTAAAGCTAGGGTTGGCTGGAAGAGATCTCTAATAGAGATAAGCTCACCTTTGTACATACTTTTCTAAATGTATATTTCTCTTACTCATGTGTACAATAAAGAATATATATAAAAATAAAGAACGAATGGAGAATGAATGAAAGGGGTATTTTTAAACAAATTTAAAATTATAAACTTTTTAAAATTAATTTGAAAGTAGTTAAAGGTATTAACAAACGTATGTGAGTTATACGAAAGCATAAAAACTATTATTATAATTTTTAATCTAATATATTTTAATTAAAATTTTGGAAGTGTTTAGCCGAAAATACTGACATCAAAACATAGATTTTAGTTTCGAGAGTTCAAAATTGCATTGGAGTGGATTTTGTGCAGGAAAGTGGTGTTATTTTTATGCACAAATTATATCCGTGTTGACGAGCAGTTACTAAACATGCTCCCCGGCCTGTCCTTCAGTGCGATATTACGGGATGGCTCGGGATCTGCGCACGTGAGCGCAACTACACCGAGACCGTCCCAATGCTGCCTGTCTAGGCACTCCTTGTACTAATTGGTGGCCAGCAGCCACTCCTCCACCGACGGCTGCTCGACCTGGCGCGTCCTCCTGACGAGAATACCGGGAGCAGCCATCGGACCGGACCCGGGGGACTTCGGGCGCGGTCGTGACCCTGAAAAGGGCCGTCTGGAACTAGCCGTGGTGGGAAAACAAAAGCAACTCGACGATGGCATGTGACTTTGAATATCAAGGGGACACACTTGACATCAAAAGCCACACCCCCGCCGAGAAAGTTTCCCCACCACGTTACCAGGGTCCGCCACGAGGAGGCTTCCGGACGATCCAGAGGGCCTAGACAACATGCATTTCCACATTCGCTCTTGCTAAATCAAAAAACGGATGGGATTGACATAGGCAATCGAAGTGACTTTTCGATTGCTCATGTCAATCCCATACATTTTTTGATTTAGCAATAGCGAGGGCGAGTGCCGAAATGCATGTTGTCGAGGCCCTCAGTAATGCTTTGCATCGTGTTATCAAATGTTTCTTTCTCGCTTGAAGATATGGATGTATGGACTATATCCCCTTCAATCCCGTGATAGGGAAAACAAAAAAAAACGTGGATAGTTTTCCTACTTTCCTACTTAAAAAAAAAGCCTGTCTACCTACATATACCTCTCTGCGGAACTTATCAAACCTGATAATACAAAATTCTCCATCTTTCATACGGCTACCCTACTACTTATTTTCGAAATCTAATTAATCCCACTAGAGCTGATTCTCTGATTATGCGTGATGATCACAGATCACTTAGATAATAATAATATATTTCTACGCTCAGACCAATTATCTAGCCCAAATCAAGTATCTTTAAGAACTTGTGTTACGGATACCTACTAGTTAACGGACAAATACACTTACTTACTTAATAATCTAAATATTTTTATAAATAAACTTAAATAAATATATAAACAACCATGAATCATGAACAAATGCTCGTGTTCATCACACGAACATTTGCCTCTACAAGGACTCGAACCCGGACTGCCCGATGTGTAGGCAGCGTTACTGACCACTCCACCACGGCGGCGTCAAAGTTGGTGATGAACTATTCATGTGTTCTCAAAAACTAATTTTAATCGACATCAATTTACACGCAGTCTACATTTAGCTTGACATTTCTAAATTTAGAGATATTTTGACATAAAACTTAGACAACAGAATAGCGAATAGCTAAATTGAGTAACTAAATCAACTTTAATCCTGTCAGATTAAAATTTAGTTTATTTCTGTCATTTTAGTCCGTTACAGAATAGGAATCGCAATCTGACAGCACTAAACCTAATTTTAGTTAAGTTTAGTCTAATTTGTGCCAACGGAATCGGCACCATTGTTACACAAATAAGAAGCTTAACACGACGTCACAAATAATAAGTTTCAATGACCTCTATTCGCACACGGCTCGTGTGGTAAGTTCCGAAACCGCAACCTATACAAACATACGAATAGTCTTCCGAACTTCAATTAACAGTCCTATGCCTAACCACTTAACATCACGCACCTTATTCTCAAGCCACAGTGTTGATTTTCGAATGCCCTCAGCTTTAGAAATGGGTAGCAACCAATTATGGGGGAGTGTACTTGGACGTGCGTTCATCCAAGTTGTGCTATTAACGCTGGCCTGTTGTTATGAATTGTCTGCAAGGTGCAACAATGGTAGGGAAAATAAATAATCATTGGTACAAAATTCCAGAAGCTGTTATTATTATTCCTGGTTTTGAGATAAAAACGTACCTGTAACGTAAACAGTAAGTTGAGGTTTACATGGCTCCTTTAGCTGGGCACTATCCAAATATTTAAGGATCGCTCCAGCCTAAATTGTTTTGATATCGTCTGTCGAAAATGTGTCTCTCTAATAATAGATTTCGTATGTGGACGAGAGTATCGCAAAGGAACAGGTGCATTGATGATTCACGCTCCTGTTCGCAAAAGCTACAAATATCAGTTTCTTTTAGCTTTATGTTGTAAAAACGCATCTTCAACTTGCAGCGAACGGTCACAGTAGTGATTACCACTTTGCAATCAGTTTTCGCAGAAAAGAAAAGAAAAGTGGCTCTTCAGTATGTGTATAAGTGTTAGTAGGAGTTAAAGAGACAACTTTACTTTGCTAGAATCATATTTATGGAAAGTAAATATATAAATAAGATTAAATGACGGCGGATAAGGAAGCGTCGGTGGCGTAGTGCGTAAGGGCGTTGTCTCCCACCCGAGAGGAACCGGTTCGAACCGCCACGTATCAATGTGTTTGAATTCATATGTACGTTTAATCAACTCTTTTATGGTGAAGGAAAACATCGGGAGGAATCCTGCACACACCTATGTAGAAATTCTTAGGTCGTGTGTGAAGTCGACCAACCCGCACTTGGCCAGCGTGGTTGACTAAGGCCTAATCGCCCCTAATATGGGGTAGGCTCGTGCCCCTCGGTGGGGACATTATATGATCTGTTGATGATGATAATGAATGACGGCAACCGTATTCAGTTGCAACAGTATACAACAGTACACAAGTTGCAATTAAAAGATACGAAGGACTTCAAGTGAAATAATGTATAGTTATACGCTCACAGCTTGTGTAGTGGATACTAGATAAAGGTCAGATATACCTACATGATAAATTAGATATATTTGAAAGGGAAATAATAAACCGAGCAACTAAAAAATCCAGAATGAGCGACTAAAAATACTAAATGGGCGACTAATCATTTGTTAGTCGCACATTAATGATTTTTGTCACCCACTTAGTATTTGCATTTGTTTAGGTTAGATTAATCTGCTGATCAGTTAAATATGATCCTTTTTATAAATAAACTTCAATATATTAACAACCATGACTAGTGAAAATGTTTCTGTTTATCACACAAACATTTGGTAATTCGAGCCCGGACCGCTTGATAGGTTGACCACTCCATGACACGAGCTTTAACGGCTAGATGATTTATCTGCATAAAAACCAGATATTTCAAGCTACTGGTCATAACAGCACATATTACGACGACCCTTACTCATTTGTCTTGCAACAAAACAATATAAATAACGCTACAGCAGTCTATTGTATCGAAGGACCTGCACAAAAGAATTTTCCTTTGACAGCATGTCATTATTTTTCTTTCTATAAAGAAAACAATGCACTCTATGCATTCTTACCCTCTCCGCCGATTGTCTATCAATGGGAACGAGCACACACAAAGACAAATAGCGTCTGTTAATTTTATCTTATGTTACTGTGGATTTAAAATCGAACTAGATGAGTTTTTGTTGATTGAAAAAGAAGATTGTTTAAAGGTCTGGAACCAATATTCTCTCTCCCAGTAAGCCGGTTCAAAGGCAGCATTGAAACACTGCCGTCTAGTACACTATAGGTATTGGAACTTTAAAGACATACTGACAGGCGAGAGTACCGACAGTATTTCTACCGCATCTCAAACTACATCTCTAAGAAGCTATTACAGATATACAGGTACCAGTTACGCTTGGTCACAGACGCCATCTCGGGGCATGGCAACTTTAGCAAACATCTATTCAACATAAGAAGAAAGAAACAGCTGCTGACGTACTGCTGGAGTGCAGGGGAGTGGCAGAGTACTGGACCCGCTTTCTCAAGTCGCCAGACGTTGCTTGATAACACCAAGGCGCTGGACAACTTCCTGATGTAGCTGGGTTGGCTGGAGTAATCTGGCCCACACACCTTCCAACGCAAAACAGGCGCACTAATTGTCGAGTTGTGGAAACTGCCCGTACGATAAAGAAAATTGTACCAAGTTGTAGAATCAGCTTGTAACAACAGTTGATGTTGAAGATGTAATTTCCTCGACTTTGTTAAGCATACATCATCATTTGTCAACTAAAAAAGCATTCTCCCAAACCCTGGAAAAGTAGTCGCTTGGAATTCGAGAGACCGTGAATTCCAGTTGCTCCTCATGGCGTGGTCATTGTCAGTTATCTCGTAATGCATCCAAAGTAATCCACACCATAAGGTAGATTTCAGAACTTTACATGAAATTCCATACCCAATGAGTGGGTAGATTTTATTGGGTGGTTGACGGAATAACCTCGTCTGGGTAGGTACCACCGACTTTCTTATTTTTACCGTGATTGAAGGGAAAGGTAGTCAGTGTAATTACTGGGCATGGAGGGCATATCATCTTAGTCCTCAGGATGGCAAACGCTGCGTTAAGTGGTTTACACTTAATATTGCAAGTGTCTATAGGCGGCGGTGACCACATAACATCAGGTGGGCCGTAAGCTTGTTTGCCGTCTCATAACATAAAAAAAAAGATCCCATCCCTACATTATATTTTGTGAAGTATGATTGACAGCTATCCCTTCATTCATTTGCCTGCCCTGTTCCTAATCTTATATAGGGTCGGCGTAATGTGTTTACTTCGTCCATCCATCTCAGTCAGCTGTCATCTCAGCATTAACTCCTTTCTTTGCCAAATCATCTCTCACCCAATATCTATACTTTCTTCTTCTTGTCTTCTTCTATATCCATTCACATTCATGTTCATCACCTTCTTTACCGCTTGATTATCATCTCTTTTAATTACATGGCCGTACCATAAGACTCGTTTTCTGCCACTGACGCTGCTTTCAAACATCCTCTAATACTGATATCATTCTTCACGTTTTAAAGCTATCTTTTAATAATTACAATTAATTAGACTCGACAACTTTTCTGATTATTTTTAAAACTGCTTACATCCAGACTAAAAATTAACATAATTAACTGAATACGTATAAGCAAAAGTATAAATTAGAAAGAATTACGACATATGACACTTCTAGCGCAGCTCTTCGACGATAATTTAAGTTAGCGTGACGAGTACGCGTTAGCGCGTACAGGTGTGTCGTTGAAAAATAGGGTCCACAAGAAATATGCCCCCCGATCGAATCACGCGGTAATGTTCCCTAAAGAAATGGGAGGAAAGTTTATCTTTATTTTGCACTTAATAGACGCATAAAGAAAACAAACTCTCAAGAGACTTTTCGCGGGTATTTTTAATTCTTCATTGTAGGCAGGCATAGGAAATTAGCCCTCACAACCAAAGTATGTCGTATTTTCTTTTTCTGCTTTTTTATAATAAAGAGTGGTTGTCGCCGATTTGGTTTCAGCAAGTGTTTAGCTAATCAGAGCAACATATAATTATCAGCGTTATTTAAACTCCACAAAATAGTTATAAAACACGGAGGCTTGTGCATCAAAATAGCTTATTGCTGAAATCGATAGCGGTTGGACTTTCTAGAGCCCTTTTTATAAATTTCTTGTGAGTGACCAATCCTCCAAATGAGCATACAACCAATACACCCACGGCCCATGATCTATAACGGGCAAAACAGTTACACGGTTGAATAGCTCTATTTTATTACTAAACAAAAAAAAGCAAAAATATGTGAAGGTAGTTCAGCGCTACATGCGTTTTTAACTGCGTCCCTGGTATTGTATTACTCCATAAATTATGTTGAGTTGATACAGATGGTTATGCACACAGATATATCAATCTAAGGAGATCGGTCGAATCGCCGAGTTCATAGGAAGACCGAGTGTCGCGATCAGCGGCCGTACTACATATAACATGGTTCTAGTTGAGCATGCTGTAATATACATTATTCATTGTGCGTGTCTTAAGGACTGCGAAGCAATGAAAGTTAAGCACAGCCGCAAAGGAGATCAGTCGAATCGCTGAGTTACGTATTCACTGGACTTTATCGGAAGGCGAAGTGGCGGAAATTTATGCCCACAGCGCATACACTTGTCTCAAGTTAAACGCCGGCTTGGCCTATCTCCTTGTATTATTAAATCTGTGGTTATGCACCAATGTAACCCCACTTTCAATACACATAATCTACTCAGAAACTATCTAAGTGTAGAATAACTGAAAGAAATATCAGATTGATGCTGTCAAAGTTTGGCAAGCACTCTTGCATATTTTTTAAATAAAAGGAGTGACTATCACCTAAGCACTTATGTTAAAAGCCACTGCTTAAAATATGTCTAGACTTAACATAGTAAAGCAAGCTGCAAATAAAATTATCACGTACCACACGTAAGTACAAACTGCTCCTATTAATACCATTATATTCAGATGCAAGCTACATAGGAAAGGCTGGGAGCGGAAGTGACGCGCGCCAGCGGCGCAACGGAAGCTGTCAGCCATATTGCTAGTTTACGGCTCAAGCGCCACCTAGCGGCGCACGAGTTATATCTTTGGCATTGTATCTAGCTTCCGAAGAGAATTTTAAGGCCATTAATGTGGCTATAATGACGCACTATCGGGAGCTCTCCATGAGAATCGCATAGCAGATGAGTTAGGGGTGTGTGTAGGCGGCGTATGTCATAGTAAAGGGCTTAATATAAGTCGTGTGAATGTGAGGAACTTGCCAGACTAGGTTTATCTTACATCTAGTAAGCTCCCTGTTTTAAATTGTCTATGTGTTCCTGTAAAAGCCCGAACACTGGCAAATCCTAAGTTTAACCAGAAAATCTATAATGACGATACTCAGTTGTTAAATGTACCTACACGTTGGTTTTAGGAGAAAGTTACTTGTGTTACTAATAAATGTATGTATACAAAGTGCCATTTAGATTCTTTGTCTTTATTGTAAAAGATGAGTGAAGCGGAGCTAAAGAGATAAGCGGAGAGGCCGCTTACTGAATGCCTTTCCATATAATAATATGAATTATTATTTAGTGGCCATTTTAAAACCAACTAATTTAAAAGACCTAAATTTAAAAGACCTACTAGAGATTTGTTAGAAATGGAAAGATAATACAAAATTCAATGGAATGAAATTCTTCGGCAGTTACGGACGACGAGGAAGATCTTCATAATCCTCTTACACCCACCGTTAATCTTTAAAAAGTCCGCAAGGGATACGATTATTCGCAATTGAATATTCATTCCCATTTGAATCGAGAAAATTAGAATCTAAAAATATTCATGTAATTAATTATGAGTATTACGATTCCATTTCAAGACGGACTGGTTTGTTAAGTTCGCTTGATAGAAAAATCTATTTCATATTTATGATAATGATGATTTATGCGTTATAAATTCGCATAAACTTATTCATGGGGAAGAGTCTGTAGATAATATTATAATCATTTCCTACAACATGTCTCTATTTTCATTGCTTACATTATCCAATAAATAAAACCTTAGTGATGGCAGCCAACAACAAAGTTCAGCAATAAATAGATAATAAACATGTGTGGCTACATTGGCTCAATAGTATATCCATGATTACAATTTCGCAAGTAAAATAAAATAAAAATGATTTATTTCAGACAGGGTCGGCTTAGTGTCCTTCAAAAGATGAACTCGTGTCCGTGTCGTGTGCTGCATGATACAACTATCCACGTCCAACCTTGCCGCTATCGTCTGGAGGAGACTGTTGGAACTGCCTCGCACTCTGCTAATTGGGGACGCAATCCGTCTTCTTGAAATGGCTGCGAAACTGTCAACCCCTAGCCACAGCTAGCATTCCAGATGCACTGCAATGGGTATTTCATACACAAGCTATACGTGTACAGTGAGTGACAAAAAGCTTTCAAAAGTGTTATTTTTACTTGCTAGCTTGCAAGTGCTTGCAATTCAACTTTTTCGTAATGTCGTGTTTCTGTTTGCGGGGCTACGCGGCTTGGGTATTTGGCTTTAATTCCAACACGAACCAAAAAAAAATGTTTAGCAACTCATTTCTATATTGCTCAATTAAGATGTAGAATTATCTGCATAGGTACGTGTTTCGTCTTAATACCCTAAGTCTTTGAAAAGGGCAAAGAAACATTTTGTATTATTGCACTATAGACTCCAATTCCAGCAACCATCAGATGTCATTTATTACATCTTTATAAATGTAAATATATATAGGATCGAGTTGGAAACGCGTGAGGGCTACTCTAATGTTGTCTATAATCTAGTAACCGGTCTACATCAGGCTTTATGGTTGGTAAAATTAAAATGGCCCACAAAGTATTGCGAAAGCACAGCTATGTAGTGTAATTTTACGATGCCAAAATTCACGCTAACGAAACCCAATCCGCAAAGTAAATAATCCCGTAATCGATTAGACCGAAATAGGTCAACACAAGCAAAAGCACCAAAATACGGAAATAAACCAACCACATTTTCTTGCTGTCATTCAAATCCTTCATTACGGGGACCTGTCATTGCCATAACGAATTACACGATTACAGTTCATCAGCGCAGCGAAGAAAGGGAAGGAATGGACGGCTCCTTGTAATACTTCATTACCTAGCCCTCCTTCATTATACTTCATTACTTTACCTTCATTACAGACCGTGGCATTACCAAGTGTGTTGATACGAAGGCTCGGCTTACATGAATTTGAATTAAACCGCCAGCCTTTTTCATCACAGAGTAAATGTGGCCCTTGAATATTTATGCCTTGCTTCTCATTCCCCTTTTGCGCCTGTTCTAGCGTTTGCTTTTGTTTCTTCGATTATGAGGTGAATTGCTTAGCTTTGTCCTTGAGTTAAGGTTGGACTGTTTCAAACAAGCATTTTAAGGATTAACACAGATATACTATGTTTTAGTTTTTTCAGATATGATCCTGTGCATTTTCATTGAGTGACTATTTTGATGTATAAGAATATTTTATATTTAATTTTGTAATAAATAGACCATATGATAATTTTTTTGTCATTTAATATTATTGATTATTAAATGTTTTGGCTGTAATGATATTGGTGACCACTTTTGAATGTTCCTCCTAAATATTTGGAAATCAATCAGTGACTATACAATAGACCTACGTAAATTTATATTTAAAGCGAGGCGTTGTTTATGTTCAGATCTAATCGCAAAAGTTTGTATGGATGTATGTGTGGATGTTTGTTACTCTTTGACGCAAAAACTGCTAAATCGATTTTAATGAAACTTTACAATTATACAGCTCATACATCAGAATAACATAGGCTATAATTTATATTAATCCGAGCAGACGACGAAGTCGCGGGCAGAAGCTAGTATCACATAAATATAAACTCCACAGTCATCGAACTACACTTAATTAAATTCAACATGTTATGGAAATTGCCCAAACTCATTAATAAAACGAATTCAAACTTCGTATAAGATAAACAATAAAACAAGGGAAAGGCTATCACCAAGTAAATTATGGACAAACATAATATTCCCTATACATATAAAATTAATCTAGCTATCCCACAAAACAAGGCATATGTTATTATAATACACAATAAATATTCTGTCAACGATCTAAATTGTTTGGTAAGCGTCATTGCTTGTACCAAATATAATGTAAGTAGATTTGAATTTAGATGAACAATAACGGAACTGGCTGTTTGGTAACCAAAATAAATAGAAGAGCGTGATAAATAAACATCATTATTTACTTTTTACGTCAGACACGTCTAGGCATTATGCCAATGGAACGAAAATATTTTCCACAATTTTATCGCTTTGAATGTCAGAGGCATGCTTCTGATTCATTCAGTGGCTATTTTAATACTATACACATATATTTTCCATTTCATAATAGCACAATACCGTCATGGACATAGTTGTAATTTCTTCTATATTAGACACGCAGTGCAAAATTACTTTATTTGTTAAAGAAATAAAGATTTAGTTGAAACTAAAAGAACAATCTTTAGAGATTGTTATGAAATAAGTCAGCAGATTTATAGAGCTTAGAAAATTGTCAGGATTGAAAAGATTAGAAGAATGGCGTAGCCATCAATATGGAACTTTAAAAAAGTATTGGTCTGAGAAGGTACAATAGAAAGTAATACCCTGTTAATAGCGCAATTTTAAAACAATTTATGATGAAAAAAAATTTCAATGAATTGCTATTTAATTCTAAAAAAATGCACTGAAAAAAAAAATAATTTAATTTTCATACAGCGAAATAGTTTGGCTGTCGGGCTCTCTGTACCTATGTGTCAGTGATAGCTCATCTGTGTTTGTGAAATAAAAATACAATACCTCTAAGTCACAGAGCATACATTTTCATTAGTGTCGTTAACTTTTTAAATACAGGCTGTAAAAGACATGAACAGTCAAACGAGAACCATGTATTCTGCTCACCATCATAACATTTTTCTTCCTTTAGACTATACCTGGGAAATTGATAGTTACGATTTGATTAAAGCTCAATATTATTGTAAACATTATTTCTTAATTATTGTCCAAAAGAAACATTATATTTTTTTTTAGTATTTCATAGCAAAAATTGGTTGTCTGTAAAGTCGGTTTACTGACGATAGTTGAACGTGACAACGTCTTAAGAAAATACTGATGGAATGGTAGCATTTTTCAAAAGAAAAAATTAATTTCATTTGTTTAATAGATTTTTGCTTGCACTTCAAGCCTTACATGAAACGCCTCAGAGCGAGGTAACGCCGCATGCGTCATGTTTTTTCGTGCGTGCAGCCGACTCTATCGAATTATAAGACGTTGTCACGTCAAAAAAATATATCGAGTAGGTAACTGTGTGGATTGTAGAGAGCATTCAACTATTTGATTTCTAATGGAGAAGAACTAAACTCCGTTCTTTTTCAGAGGTATCAAGTCTGATCTTAGAATATTCCACTGTATAGTCAAAACATTAAAAATATTGTAATTACGGGCTATCCTATAAAGGCTTCTTATGAATCTCAGTTTTCCTGTCGGCATTTTAATTAGTCTTCCAATTATTTGAACTTCTCGCACAGTGTAAAAAATAAATAAGTCAGTACAAGGAATAATCCAGTTCTTCAATGATGTAACCTCGAATCTATCCAATAGTCTGTGGCCTGTTTGTGATGTAAATGCAGTAGTGTTGCCACATAAAGCACTAATGATTGCGTTCCGAACCGCGTTTCATTTCCAATGCTTTTGTCTGCGTGTTGTCTCTCGCTCGCAATGTTTGAACAAGCCGTGTGATTTCCACGAACATTCAATGGTTGTGACTGACTTGATTAAAGCTATTACTGTTTGTCACTGTCAATAGAGGGAGTAGGTCTTTGGAGTTGGATGATATTGCATACCAAAGGAGAATGCGCAACTTTTATGGTCTTTAAGGATGTCATGTTAAATGTCTGTAGTGGAGCAGGGGGAATCGCGTACAGAGGAGGTTCGCATGAGTCCGATTAGGTGTTCTTCGGGAACACTTACACGGGAGATACCTGCCAACTAGAAACTCTCTACGGGAATTCGGCCTACAGCATCTTATCTTATGATGGAGCCGTGCACAGATTTAATAATACAAGGAGATAGGCCGAGCCGGCGTTTAACTTGTGACAAGTGTATGCCCAGTGCGCATACATTGCCACCAGTTCGCCGTCCGATAATGTCGAGTAAATACGTACGTAATGTCAGAAAGAAATATCTGTTTTTCTTTCAAAATGCCGTCCTGTTCCACTGTAACATGCAATCATTGCAGTGAATCAGTTATATATCAAGTAATGGAATAACTTTTCACACCTTAGAACCGAAAAACTTAGATTTATATTTAAAAAACAATATTTAAACAAATAGTCCGACTTTTATTCATAAAAACACAATCTTAACTTACAAATTGAATCGCCGAGTTCATAGGAAGACCGAGTATCGCGGTCAGCGGTCGTACTACATAACATGGTTCTAGTTGAGCATGCCGTAGTATACACTATTCATTGCGCGCGTATGTATGCCCACAGGGCATACACTTGTCGCAAGTTAAACGCCGGCTTGGCCTATCTCCTTGTATTATTAAATCTGTGGTTATCTGGTATTCACAACACAAGTTCTTAATGATACTTAATTTGGGGTAGATAATTGGTTTGAGCGTGGATTTAAAAAAAAAACTTCGCTCTTTTGTTAAATGATATGAAAACAAAAGAGAACATCCATAAATAAAAACATGGTCAGAAACAAAAAAAAATTTGTCCTGGTTTAGTGCTCTGGAAGACCCATATCCCAGTTCGAGGCGGGACGAATCTTAAAACATCAGCGGAGAAATAAAAAGATCTCGGGAGCCGCTGCTATGTGACCGCAATGCACAAAAATGACTGAAGCCCCTACTACGAGCACTGATCTAGAATGGAATATTAATAATACAACTCTCAAAAATATTGTCTAAATGGGTGTTGATTGATAAAACTATTTATACTATCCTATTAAAATTTCAAAGGTGAATTGTGACATTTGTCATTAGGTAAATAAAATTTTATAAGTACACAATGTTCAAAAACTCATGATCAAACATCTTAACCGCAGAAACTACGACTTAGAATCACTTATTATTATAGCTACTAAGATCTATCTACTTAATATGCGTATTGAGCCCACTTCTATTACCAATGTAGCATTATTTCAGTAATGAATTTATATTCACCCAACAAAATAGCAGTACCCATACAATGTTAACAACCAATTATTTGCATATTTATCTTTATTTGGGTTTTTATTGCACTTAAATATTCTGGCTTATAATAAAGCCATACTATCTTTCATTACATTCTATTCCAGTCAGTCCCACACTAATTGGGGGTTATAAATTGCTAGTAATAAAATATAGAGCACCCAAATTACTACTACACAATGCGCAATAAAAACTAATGTTTGTAAATTCAAAGCTAACTTTTAAACCAAGAACTCATCCAGTGAAAACGACGAAGGAAATCCAATCAATGACGAAAGTAAATAACTTGAAGGTAAACTTATTGGCAAAGAAAAGTAAAAAGCAAAACAACCGTGAGAACTAATTGTGCGTGAACAATTGTTGCTGGGTTTCGGTCTCGGCTCATTTGTGTGCGAGACAAGTAATGTTTCCTTTTATATTTTGCCCGATTTTTATTGTGGCTTAGTTGATTTGTGGTAGAACTTTATTATTGAGGCTAAATGAAAAATTCGAAACTTAAAAGACAATAAATTGATACTCTTAGAAGTTCAGCAGACGACGAATTAGAGATGCCAATATTAGTTAGTTATATTATCTGCGTAAGCCGAGAAAATTAAGTATTGTGACTAGATAAACTCTTTGGAAAGCTCTTAGCTTAGCAAAATTAAATAAAGACTAAAGTCTAATTTGTCTTAAGATAAATTAAAAGCTTATTAAGGCCGAATCGGAATATTAATTGGACAGAACAAAAGCCTTTGGCGATATTTTACTATTTTTGGAAACGATTAACGGAGTCTAGAAGCGTCGAAGACGAATTAATATCTGGATATTCATTAGTTTCATCTCGACGATTGTTCAATGTCATCGTGTTATTTAGTTTAAGCATTTATATGCTTATTTCTAATAGATTCTTTTCATTTAAAAGGAAAAATAAAATACAATTTCGGTCACGTTTGTGAAATACTTATGTAAGATCATACTTCAATTTTCTTAACGAATCGTCTAAAGGTCCATTGGTAGGGTATCGCTCACAGTACTCACGTTATCTAGGCTGCGTTTGAACAGTTCGGAAGCGGTAATATGAAAACTTGGACCAGGCGAACTGAGATTGCATTGGGTTTGATATATTTCTACCAGTCATATTTCTAAGATTTATCATGTTCAACATTCGATGTGGTGACTGTCAAAGAAATTTCTTTAAAGTTTGCTTATCGTATTATTACCAGGAAAATTTTTATTAAAGAAAAATATTTTTTGGGAACTATTTCGTGTGTTGGATTTCACGTTTTAATCACAAGTAGTTTTACTTAATACGTGTACTAAATCTCGTAAATCGGAGGATACGTGTTCACTGTCCAAACAGGTGCAGTTTCTATTATAAATACGGGATTGATTTTGATTTTCTCAGTCTCTTACTTATAGCTCTCCTCTTCTTCCTCTTACTCTGCTCTCAATGTTTTTGGGATTGGTATAGATGTCTTGTCTTTCCAAACTGGTCTATCAGCAGCTACCTTATCATTTACTCTTTTTTTGTATCATTTCTCACAAAATCCATGCATACCTTTTGCTGTGTTCCCATTCCCCTCCATCCCTCAACATTTAACTCCATCACTGTCCTAGTAACATGCGTTTCTATTCGATAGAAAGGGGGATCAGTGCAAGATATGTAGTAGCTTATGGAACAATGTATTAGAATAAGAAACATTGTAACCAAACTTGTAACACAATAGTCACAACAGTGTAAAATATCGTTACTATAAAATATATTAATGAAAAGCTTATGAAGAAAATGTAGTTAGTTATAAGCAATATAAGCATAAAATTAAAATATATAAGTACTTCACAGTTGTGATAAAATAGATGTAAAAAAACAAGATTGTAACATGTATTAAAAAAACATGTAGCGTATTATATACAGTATAAAATAAGTTATGAAATAGTAAATATAAACGGCTAATAAGTACGTATATACTTTAGAGGAAAAGAAAAACAAAAGATCATCCAAGCTTACTCGTTTAGTATATTTCATTCTGTAGCGAAGGCGTATTCTTTAGACAAAAAGCGTCCACTAATTAGTTCGCAACAACACCTTTAGTTCGCAAGAAACCGTACAAGAAAGCCTATAAAGCAAGTTGGAAATACTCCGGAGCAGACTTGGCGGCAAACGTAAAAACTTGCAGGATTACATGCCGTTGTGTTTGATTGAGAGAACTTTCAGGTCAAAACCTTCGACGGATTCTATGTAAGCTGGTGCGGATTTACCTGCTAATTTTAGCTTTCATTTATAAATAACACAAGATTGGCTAACAACATAACGTCCTTTTTGGCAAGTCAATGTAGTCCATAAAGTCGCATGAATAAATGTTTTTGATTTTTTTTATAGAAAAAGCTGGTAACCGTACCTATAGATGCTTGGAACACCCATGTCTTACTAATGCGGTACCAAAGTCTAATGTCTCCTGTAGAGTAGAACGTCAGGGCCTAACTTATGCGATAATAAACCCTATAAAGATGGAATCCCTGGAATCCTTACACTCAACATTTTCAAAATAGAGAAATTTATCCGATTCTCCCTAATGAATTTCTGCAGATAAAATATTCTCTCTTGCACACCAAGTAGCTGTTCAATACGTGAAGAAATCAATAATGTAACATGGGCAATCTTACTCAAATGACATCCACAGGTTTTGATGATGGTGACTTTAATAGGGAGACACAAATGTTGTTGATATACTTTAAGAGAAAAGTCATAGTGAAATCACACACGAATGTATATCCTTCGACTGTTAAATAAAATATTTACCAATTGTAAGATATGCAATAATAACCTCTATCTACCAAACTAAAAGTTCATATTAACCCGTTTAATCTTGACAACGAAGCTATATTTATTCCTGACAGTTACCTGTTTAAGTTTGAGAACTGTTTAAACTCGCTAACAGGATTGGCAACGGCCTCACCGCCCTTTGAACGAATCCGGACGCGATTTCGTTAGTTCCAAAGTAGGCAACTTCTCTGTAACTGTTGCGTCGTAAACTGTACGTTTAACTTTTAGATGGAACGAGCCAATTTGTTTGTTGAAGGGAGTAGAAATAGGGCAACGTAAACTAATACTAATAATTGTAAAAATAATAGGCAACGTTAATATAAAGAAGGAGAACGCCCAAATTTTCCGAAATACGTTATTCCAAAGAATAAACCTGCTATTTTCGCGTGTAAGCACTTGTGTTAAATTTTATTACTTTAGTTGGAGATTTCGTAACACTTTTGAGCGTTCGTGGTCACGAGAAATGTCTTCCCTTCATCTTATAAACCCGGGACTTCTAGATCGAATTTCGATAGGCAGATCAATAGACCATGGAGGAGATTAAAGGTCATAAAAAAAATGGGACGCCTGAAATTGTCGTCGTTAAAGTCGTGTAAAATACCAGCCAACATGTTCTATACAGGTTAACTTAGACTGAGAAGATTAAAAGTAAGTTTTAAATAAAGTGTATTACCAACATCACTAATATATCAAGAAATCAATAATTCAGTTCAATCCGAGCACTTAACAACCTTTCTCCAGATCAACTCGGTAATAAGCCCTGAATAAACATAAAACACAATTTGAGTGTGGCCACTAGTTGCTGGATCTTGATCTAATACGTTTAGGAGCCCAATCTCAACTAGAAAGACCAATATAACCCACTATGAACTCCTCGCCTCATGAAAATGTATCAGAAAAATCAAGTAACCGCTTCCACGTCTCGTGTTTGGGTGTATGGTCCAAGGATTAAGATCCCGATCGCTTATGTATACTTTCCTATTAGAACTATATTCATTAAGTAAAAGGTTTACTTTCATACATATAACATCACGTCTTATTTGTTCCTTGCACTTTTGAGCCCTGGATATGGCTTTTTTTTTAAATGTTCGCGATTTATTCGACAGGTCGTTTTTCGCATCTTCTTTTCAAATCCAAAAAATCTGTGAGTTTAATTGTGGCTGCTAAGCCAAAATATGTCGTTAAATTTTTTATGTTTTTCTTGGTTAAATGCTTGCAACACTAAGTAACTGTGTTGACAAATCTGCGACCTACAGTAAAACAGATCATGCCCAGAAAATTATTATTGCCTATTTAGATAGATGATCCTTCTTGAATGGATTCTGGAAATTAGTTTTACAATTTGTCTATTCGACGTTTTGTGTAATGATAAAGGTTGATGAGCTGATAATATTATGAAATCAGGCTGTTTCCTTAAATACTTACTCGCCTTTGACAAAATATTCGACAGCAAAAGTAAACAGCACGTCGGTCGGGTTACCACAAAATGCCAAATGTTGCCAATCGGTTTTGCACTTTGTACCAAATACAGTTTTGGTTATTTAGTGGTAACTTGACGCGATTTTGTCTGTACAGCAACCTATTCGGCTATGTGCATCTTCTGTAACTTGTGCCAAACAACGTCAGCATAAATATTCAGTGTGGGGCGAAGATCTCTTATTAATGAAAAAGGGTCACGAGGTATTTTAATTCAACTACGTGTTAAGGATTTCGTTGGGATACTTGCTGGGATCGTGGGGTTTCATATTATCAGGTGATGCAAAGGGGAGCATTTGTTTCTTTGTTGGTATAATTTGCTACAAGGTTTTCGTGGTGTCTTAAGTTTTTACTTTCATACATAAATTCTGGATTTTCTCTAAGGATATGGCTAAAGTGTTGCTTCAAAACAGTGTGATTATGTGTTAGACTGGTGTCACAGTTTTATAAGTCACCATATCTGGCTTCTGAAAGCATGCCAGAACGCATGCAGGCTGTTATCAAGGCACGATGAGGAAACAGCGGATATTAAAATGCGTAAAGGACAAAGAAATTGGAAATACATTTAATTATGCTGTTTATGAAATATTTTTTTGCGTTATAAACGCGTAAATATTTTTAATACTAAAAAAAATACTAAAATACTTTTCTAGTATGCTGTGTTTGATAACAGAATTTTAATTTTCGTGTAAATGAGTGATTTTGAATTAACATTATTACCTATTTTAAGAAAATCTTCATTAGAAATATTAAAACATTAGGTAACACATATTGAACCAGATTACATTAATGATAGTGTCTAAAAAAATATTAAACATGACCATATCGAAAACTTGGCTTAGCCAAGTTTCCGTGGCGGGTGGTGGCGGTAAAAAAAAATACAGTTATTATAATATTCTGAAAAACGACAGGCAAAATCCTTAATATAAAATTATTAAAAATAACCGCCATCTAAGGTAAAAACCTTGTAAAAAAGAAAAATTAAATTTGAAAATATATAAATATGCCAAAGACACAACAACGTCTATACTAAATATTGAGGCTGGCACCGACCTCAAGAATAGTAGGCATATTTACTTTCAGATTTTTTAAAACATAAAACTTTTATTAATCCGCTTTTAGTGTTAAAGACGTTTTTTTATTTTTAAAAATAATTTACGACTGCTTGACATCTTTTAACATCAGCTGGGACCATTTTGGGGTCCAAAATTGGTTACGATCTCCTCTCAATCCATACCAGTAGGATTTTATTTCATTTTACTTTCGCGTATTACGTAGTCTTGTAATCGTAAAAAAATCTACCTCGAGATTTTGACGGATTTACTCGTTTTAGACCTCCCTGAGTCCAAAAGAACCGTTTTTGGAATTATGTCTGTGTGTGTGTGTCTGTTTGTCTGTGTGTCTATGCGTTAGCACGATAACTCGAGTATGCTTTAACTTATTGCAACCAAATTTAACATGGATGTATGACATCAAAATATAAGGTTTCTATCAACTTTTGAGTCGTTTCCGGTATACGAGAAAGTCAAGGGGAGACCACTGCCGATTTTTTCGTTTACAAATTCCATAAAACGCAATTCTCATTTGGTACATTTTCAAACGTTTTACATGGTAAGCCACCGGTTTAATATCCCTTTTGCCAATGTTCAGTGGCTGCTTTTAGCAGCATTATCCAAAAATAGAGTCGGTGTGTAATCCCGACGATTGTTCCAGAAACAATAAGCATTATCTTAAGCCTGTGTGATCCTCTTAGTGCACCGCTATATGAACAAAAGGGGTACAGTATTTACTATATTCAAACCAATTTGAAGTCTATGTGCTTGTATTTAAGCATTATCGGCCGTTGCATGTTTTAAACTAAGAACGTAATTGTACTGAGGTAAATTAAAATGGATACTATAAAGTTATGTTCACATGTCATCATTTAGATACTACTTACAACCCCTGATTGTTGACTGTTTTAGGATGAGTTTCAATAACTTTTCTACCTACACTTTTTCATAAGATTTTGACATATATCCTATACAAAATATGTCAAAATTCTACCCTTGCCAAGGGAAACTGTCGGTAGTTGCATTTTTGAAACCCGCCATTAGAGGTTAAGAACTATCCTGGTTGTTAGTTTAGAGGATTAAGTTACTCTTTAGGTTTGTTGCCCCTTGTTTGTTACCCTGCTACCAACTTATTTGGAGTCGGTGCATTATGTTTTGACCTACTGCTGTAGGTTTTCGCATTCGATTTTTACGGCCCGCTTTGATACCCCTATCATGAAAGCTAAAAGCTCTGTATGACCTATATTGCCATAAGCGAATATATATACCTAATAATGACCAATAAATTACCTAAAAGTCTGCTCAACCCGTTTTGGGATGCAAGTAATAATTATTAAAAATAAGAACAGATTACAAGCGACTCCATTAAAACTCATTTTTCAGAAATGTATACTCAAATAAATATGCAAAAGAGAATAAAATACACATAATATATTTAACTTCACTGTAGTTGCATAAAACGTCTGTTCTAAATTACACACTCAAACGAGTTTCCACAAAAGGTACTTAATTAAATAAAGTAATTTGAACTTTATTAACCTTTAGATAGAGCTTGCTATTACCGCCTTTTTACAAGCCATTTTCCCTAAAGCCACTGTCGGATAAATAAAAAATGCCATTAAAAGATAGACATGTCTCTAAAAACATGTCACTCGTAATGATAACATGGGGAAAGTAAATTACAGGAAAAATAACAAGTTTAAGATCTTGTATGTTATATTTGGGGAGACGTTTCGCTCCAAAATAAGTCCTAGTCTTTTCGAGAACTTTCTACAATTGAGGATAACGTTTTTTCTGGTGCGTTCTCATCGTAAGTAAATAACATTTAAGAGAGATTGTAAAGGTTATTTACTTACCATCTGTCGCGAATTTAAAACAGCAATTGCCCTGGATAAAAAGTGTTTCTCAACAAGAACTTTGTTGTTCTGAATTGTTCCTATTGAAAAACAAAGTTCGTGTTTAAAAACCCTTTACTTAACGTTAGGTTTCTCAAAACAGAATCTCAAACCGAAGCGCAGAACTTACTAAGGTCGGTTTTATAGATATGTAGTGCGTGAGCCGGTGTTTTTAGCTATAAGGCAAGGAGTAGTTTCGTGTAACTATGTACGTACTATGGCGGTTTTACATGCTTAAGCGATTCCAAAAAGTTTCCTTTAACGCGTAAAATACACGCGACGTCAACTCGTCACTGATTGACTATAGTATTTTGCTACGTTTTAGTACGACCAATAAAAATGAGATAACAAATACACATAAACATTTTTTTTAAATATTTGTCAGCCTTTGCATTACGCTAATAGCCGATGTTTGTGTGAAAAATGTGCGCAAGCGATTTTGGCCTTATAAGTGCTCAAAGCATGTGAGTCCGCGATAGTACATGGGCAACGAGCAAGGCGTAGTTTTATTTTACCAACCTCAGTGCGTTCTTCGCATAGTTTCGTCAACACTGTTTTATTTGGTACAGAATGCGTACTTAGCGCGTCAAAGCGTCATCGCGTCGTGTCAGAGCGCTGATCAACGTTGTACCACAATATAGAGAACGATACAGTACTTTGACTCTATATATACTGACGAATCGGCGTACGCACACATAAAAACGTCGTTTACACGGCCGCTAAGCAAGCTCTGAACGGCAAAGCCGGCAAAAACGGCCGTGTAAACGACGTTTGTATGTGTGCGTGTGCGCCGATTCGTCACTATATATGGAGTCAAAGTATTGTATCGTTCTCTATATTGTGGTTGTACACTGCCTGCGCTGATGCTCAGTTAGTCTTTGTGCTCAGTGTTCTGTTTGACAGTATAACACTGTCTTAGTACAACATAATTCGCTTTAATCGTGTAATACTTAATACTTCTATCATAGTACTTCTATGATATACGTCAAAGGGGCAGTCCCTTTGACGTTCAGACCCTATGGCAGTGTTGTGAAGTCTAATGTCAAAAATTATTACAGTATTGTCGATATCAAAACCGACCCTGCACCAACCCCAAGATATATTGGCAGCAGGGTAGGCGAAAAAGGAAGCGTATGAATATTTAATTAATGATTACTGAAAATAATTTTTGCTATCTTTAAAATATTATAATTAATTATTTAGTCCAGTCAATAAAAACACAGCCAGTTTTTGTTTTCGCGTCCTCTCACCTGTCACCTGGGCAGAAACTAAAAATCAGCGTTTTGCTTTCGTTTGGCCAATACATCGCTGAGCTTCCTGTTTGCATCGCTGCGATGTGTGTCGCCACAGAACAAACAAAAGAGGTTAGAAATCGTAAGTGGGCGGGGCGCGCTCGCTACCGGTTATGAGTAAACACTCATATTCGATCCTTTTCGAAGAGGAAAAATATTTAAAAAATAAATCTAAAACACCGTCTTGTGCTATTTTAACTGGGAGGAAGCAAAGTAAGACTCATAATCTTATTAATGGAGACATTTCTTTGCACCGGTAAGTATAAATATAGCTACTGTTAAATTGAAAAAATATTATGTCGCGCGCGTGTGGCGACACTGGCTCTGGTATTAACATCGTTTGATACGACTTCTAACCTCTTTTATCTGTTTTGTGTGTGTCGCAATAATTATGTCAAAATGTTCTTTTTTATTGTAGATCTGTATTTGATGTGATTTTTTTAGTTCCTTTGTAGATTTTAAGTGTTATAAGTTTTAATGTGTGTATGATGATGCAAATAAATTGTCTATCTATCTATCTATGATACAGGTTCCGAGTCAACCTCGCTTTCACCATTTACCGTTACGTGATATGAAAGCAAAGAGTTTCCCTAACATATATAAAAAGTCATTTTGATGACTATGATAGAGAGACCAAATATATTCAAAGAAATTTATGAATTAAAATTGTGTCTATTAATGAATGAGTACCAACACATAATTTTGAAGATTAAACTTTTATTCTATTGTCTTAGAATACAATATGTATTGCTGCTCTACTAACATTTAATTTAAAGACCCAAGACGTCGTAATAACACCGAAAGCCACAACAGCTCAACTAAGGCTATCATTGAAACGAAGCCCCAAAGAAGCATTGCACCGTATCCCCAAGTACATATCAACACTGCCCTAGTAATTACTTGGACTAAACGTTAAGACCCAAATTCCGTGTTAAATGTCCCCTAGGGATACACTTCTATTGTACATTATCACCCATTATCGTTGACCCCTGTAACACGACCATAAACTCCTCAATCTCGGTACTATAAAGATACGAGGCAGCTCTAGGTACACTGGCACGGAGATTACTAACAAAATCTTGGGACAGCCGCCTAAGGTCTTACACAAATAATGTAACAAGACGTTAGGATGAAGTGGGAGCATTGTTCTATTGACGACGCAATCTAAATCTTATTAACCGGCGCTAAGGTCGCTAATGAGTTGCAAATTCATTAATGGGGATAAGTAAATCAAATTGAAAGTTGTGTCGAATTTCCGTTCTGTTTGTCAGGACTTTGTTTGTATTCAGTCATTAGGAACGTCAGTGGTTATCGCCGGAGTGACAGCTGTTATGATTGTGCTATTAAGTAAGCGGAATTCATCCGATGTAAATTAATTTACGTCATAATTGCATTTCCTGATGACAATAAGAAAGGTTGATTTATCGCTACCTAACAACATAATCGACTTATATAGAGAATGGGAAACGAAATTAGTAAGTAAATGTACTTCATCATAATCATAACAGCCTATATAATTCGACCCACTGCTGGGACTCAAGGCCTCTCCATGCTCGCCCAATGCGGGTTGGTGGACGGAGTATAAGGTGATCAATACCCCTTTGCTGATCAATTAGTCGTCTTCTACGACACCCATTGGAGGATATGGGGTGATGCTATTCTACTCTGCCGGCATCACACAACGAAAAAATGTACTTACCTTACATTTATTGACGAGTTTTTGTTTAGTACTAACTAGTAAATTTGTTACAGAATGCGAAATAATAAGAAAAAAAGTTTAGCTAGTAATAAATCGTTTGTGGACTTATTACTAGCTACCGCCAGCTTAGTCTCTCGTCATAACAATTATGTTATGAGGAGACTGCTGGTAGACATATTTGAGAAGGCACTTGAGGCAAGCTGAAAACTTGTCATATAACTCTTCTATAATACCCTAACACAAAGCTGCAAACCTGGCTGGGAAGTATTGGGGCTAAGTCAGTCCATATATCAAAAGCAAATCTGATATTGTTATACCCTTAAATTGAATATATAAAGAGTAAAAAAATAAATAAGCCAGTTCATTAACTTTGCCAGATGCTTAGAAAACTGTTTTTGCAACTATAAATGCTAAAGCAATTTTGCTATCTTGCAGCATTGCTAACGGAATGCTGCAACATAGCTTCAAGCATCTGTTAAAGAACAGCTTAAATGGACTGATTTTTTTTTCTCTTTAAATATTGAATTTAACAAAAATATCAAATTGCCTCATACAAATTTTCAAAAAATGCCGCTTTGGAGATATAAGGGCGGACTTAGCCCCACTATAGGGTAGGGTAGTAGGGTATTATAGGAGAGTTATATGACAGATCCTACTCAAAAATGTCTACTCGGAATATTATGAACGGTTTCACCAAGTTATACTTTTTCATCATCATCATCAACAGCTCATATAATGTCCCCACCGAGGGGCTCGAGCCACATTAGGGGCGATTAGGCCTTCCTTAGTCAATCACGCTGGCCAAGTGCGGATTGGTCGACTTCAGACACAACCTAAGAATTTCTCCATAGGTGTGTGCAGGTTTCCTCATGATGTTTTCCTTCACCGTAAAAACGTCGATTTAACGTACCATGAATTCGAAATTTGAAAACACATTGGTACGTGGCGGGGATCGAACCAGTGCCTCCCGGGTGGGAGTCGACGCTCTTACGCACTACGCCATTTTACGCCATATTATACTTTTTACAATTTCGTAAATAATAAACATATATTTAAAAAAGGAACAACCCATCCTACAATTTAAGTTGACAATCACGTCACTTATTGCAAAATTGTATAACGAAAACTTGGTTCAACAGGCCGTTAGTGTCAACAGCATTATGGTGTTCAGTTCCCACAGTTAATGACAAGACAGCTGACTTCTCAGCAGTTGAGGGTACCGGGTAAAACAAAAACACCTGTCAATAGAAAAGTGTCAAAGAAATTTAAATAAAACAAAACCTCGAGTATAGGACAACAATATTTCCATTTGACATGGAAACGTTTCGCGAAATCAAAAATATATTTTAGAGACAGAAAATTTCAATATCGAACAAAAGGGGACTGACCAACTCAAAGTACTCGTAGAAGTAGCCGTCTGTAGAGTTTCAGTCTGAGATGTTTTAAAGCAAAGAAAAATATCAAAAAGTTCGGACCACGGCCAACTTAAGCAGCCATAGAGTGCTTAGAATGGGTTAGTCCACAACTTTCTTGCGAATTCCTCACAGTATTGAAATGGACATTATTAAAAAGTCTCTCGAAAAAAGTGTTCCAAGGAGTTTGGTGAGCAAAGTTTCTGTGCTTGTTAATAACATTTCAGCTTTTATATGGTTGCAATTAGGAAGGAGTATTGTACCTACTTATAAATAATCATAAATATGAATCTTTAAATTTTGCACAAATGAAAAATAAAATAATTATAGAAGGTGACCTTATTTAGCAGCTTTGACGAACACGAAGTGATCATACAAAAAAATACAAATACAAAATATTTTATTTTAGTAACTTAGTCTATTACAAATATTAGGTGTAACACAGGCGATGTTTTGCCAAGGCAAAGGCAAGGCAAGGCAAAACATCGCCTGTCTTAGGAAGAACCGCTCTTTTAACAATTAGTTACTTAACTAAGTTACGACCGTTAAATACTAAACAAGCAAGTAATATGATGCTCTAGTTAAATATATTTATCTTTTCTAACTGCTAATATGTCTAATACAATGCGGCATATTCTATTTCAGTCGAATTGGAATCCGGCTAAATGTGAGGTAGCCGCATTACACTACGTGACGTTTTCCATTCGGCGTGTTATACGATGAGGCTGCGATATGCCTATTATCACAGATAATATAATGCTATACTAGTACT
The DNA here is from genome assembly GCA_955850985.1 of Elophila nymphaeata. Classification (NCBI taxonomy): domain Eukaryota; kingdom Metazoa; phylum Arthropoda; class Insecta; order Lepidoptera; family Crambidae; genus Elophila; species Elophila nymphaeata. The sequence goes on along the minus strand of OY039080.1, from coordinate 6,301,063 downwards.
ATTATGCACCGATCTGGCTACAGTCGCTTTGCCGACCCACAATGTGCTCCTTCAAAACTCAACTGTAAAGCCCCCAATTAATTAACATCTGTACAAATGCTTAAAAAGCATTTCCGAAACAAACTCGTAAGAAAAGCTAATAACAAATATAATTTATTTTTCCTTCGTAATACAAAAGCTCATAAAGCTTAACCACAATCATCTATACAATCTGAAGTGCCATTTATTCCTAAATTAAGTTCCCTTAGCCGATGCCCGAGATTTCCCGGTAAATTTCATCCCGTACAATAATCTGCCGAATGCAATGTCAGCCGTAAGAGCATCGACCAGGATAACTCGGTCCCTGTCGCCGCCTGCCTCTTTGGAAATCGTGAACGGAACGCCCGCAGTATGAAGCTATCGGGGGTCGTGGGTAACTGGACAAGTTAGTCACAGGATTCCGATTTCAACTATTAATATAGATTTCCAATTGGGACACTGGCAGTTGCCCCGTATTCGAAAACGTTGGCTATGGTAGGGACATAACTGAGGATTGAATTTTTAATTAAACTTCTACGTAGAAATAAAAGAAACAACTTTTTTTCTTTAGGCTTTTGTAAAATACATGAATTTCAAAGTTAAGATTATTACTAGCGTTTTATTCTTAATCTTATTCTTATGTAAGGGGCTGAGGCTGTGTCTCAGAGCACTTCGACCCTATGGAATCTTTTGTGCTTCCCCTTTCCTTATCACCCATCCCCGCCAACATCGAAAACATTTTGTATGAGTTTTATGATGTTGGCGGGAATAAGGTTTATAAAGTCCTCTGGTTTAGGGTAACCTAAACCCAGGACCTTTAGTCGCCTATTGGCTAGTGCATCGCCGTCACATAGTAAGTGCTCTATGCTTTCTTCTTCCTCACCACAAATTCTACAGATGGGGTCTTCAGCTTTGCCTATTGTTTACTAGCGTTTACTTAGGCAATCCTTATCGGCGGTTCAGTGCAATATTTCTCCACCTGGCAGACCTATATTCCTAGGTTTTCTTCTTGTGATCGAAAACCTTTTGCTCGAATATTAAATACTCCACAACCTATCCTCGTTGAACAGTAAAATCGGCAAATCGTGAGCTCAAGAGATCGCTGCATTGGTACATCAAAATTTCGAATGATATAATATAATTGACGGATTGAATAAGTAAAGAAGTTATATCCCCACATTAGACTCTCCCTAAAAGTTCGGCTACGCTTGATAATAGAAAAATAAACCTGAACCAACAGATCAAATAAATACATAAATACGTAGTACTTAGTTAAGGAGACGATAAGGGCCTTGACCATACCGAGTAGGGCATCCCGCGCCTTACACTCAGAAAACAAAAAAAAAACTATTTTTTTTAACAAGCATAAATTCCTAACAATAAAATTTTGGTAAGACCTATGTTCAAGATTTTTTTTAATACGTTACACATTTTCAAAACTTCTCGTACCAATTTTTTGTGTAATTAGTCTGGTTTCATATGTACATTTTCTCTAATGGTCTTATTGTTAACGCATGATGATCATTCGAAAATTGTAATGTAGTTACCACATAGAGATGTTGACTTCTTCACGCAATCCATCCGTCGAGCTTATGTCATCGAACAACAGTCAATCAATATCTCGTATAGATGAGCGGATTGTCGATCTCATGACTAATCGATTTAATGGTTTACGGGGAAATGTTTTCATGTATTTAATATTCGAGCAAAGGTAATTCGATTTCAAGTACGGATACCCATAGGTATTCCCAAAAGGGTCGAGCAGTGTTTCAAATGACATATGGTTACACTCAGAGCCAACATCTGTCAATATTTAAACTATATAGGAATTATTATTAAAGTGAATTTAGTAATTTAAACCTTAAATAGACCTGTAGTCTAAACTAAAAATACATTAAAAATAGTAAATCACTAGAGATATACTTTCTTTCCACCCTAATAATTACACAAAAACTAGTTAATAACATCAAAGCAATATTTGCCTTTAATTAAGCAATTCGAATCACGCCAGTCACGTCAGCTGCGAAATTCCACGAGTTAATTAAACCTACAAAGCTTTATACGAGGTGTCGATTTCTTCAAGATATGTCACACAATTTAGAAGATAAACATCGAGCGAAATTGATCCTTAATGCTGAACAAACATAAGCTTGATTAAACTTTAGATCCAACCAATAACACAAATTGGTTTTCTGCTTTGATTATGACGCTCTTGAGAATGAAATTTTCATGAAAAAATTTAATTCCATCCCTACTATTAAAAATACAGCAGCCTTTTATATTTAATTCTAGAAATTTCTACTCTATTTTGTTGTATACTTGGAATAAAATTAAATTCTAATAATGTTGAAAGATTCTACATTTTAAGCTCTGTCTGACCGTGCCAACGCCCTAGTTATTTCAGTCCTGTTCATCCAAAAGGTTGTCAACGTTTTGAAAAGGGGCTAGGTCAAAATTACTCGAAATCGCCGAGCATTTATACCGACTGAGAGTAGATGAAGCTAAAGAAATATGTAAGGATCGTAGCAAGTGGAAGGATGTAATCGCTCCCACCCTATGGGAGAATAGTCACACGTATAATGCACGATAGACGTACAATACATATAGGCACGCTCACACCATTTATCAATTCCAAATTATTGGCCAGCAGCACTAACTTCCATAAAAAAATAAAAAAAAAATAAGTATTTTTATTTCAGACTATTTAAATTGTCCATATTTTGCTAGTAACATATTTTACCTTAATCTATGTTAGTAAAATATAAGTCGTTCATATATATAAAATGGGCATAATTATTATTAGGCATATTAATCATTTTATGTTTTACAATTTTGCAAAAAGTAACGTTAAATTTCGAATGGAATGGGGCGTTCCATTTTTAAATTATGTTCATTTTTTACGAAATTGTAAAATAGTTATTTGTTCACAAGTTAGCAAAGACTGCTGAGTGCAGTGAATGATTTAACGCACGAGACAAAAAAATTTGCTCTCGTGTGGAACATACAACTATTCACCTCTCCAGCGAGAAAATTTATATTAAACAAGAAAACATTTAAATACATGTTCGTTTCGCTAAAATTTTTAGTATTAAAAATAAAAGTGAAATTACTGCCATTGTGTAGGTAGAACGTTACCGTCTTGTTCGGAGCTCGCAGCAAAAACCGTTTTTGCTTCGAGATTTTAAAAAGCATAAAAGCTCTTTTGTTGCTAGAGAGATGAAAAGTAACTTTTTACAACCGCGGTCGTAATTATCATTAAGAACTTCAGTTATGAATATTGGATAACGAACAAACGTGCACAGTAAATAAGGTATTTTTTATAAATAAACTTAAATATATACATAATTTAAACAACCATGACTTATGAACTAATGTTTTATATTCGTCACACAAACCTCAGAATTCGAACTCAGTTCGCTTGGCCACTCCCACCACGGCGGCATCGCGATAAAACAAAATAATAAACTACTAACTACTAACTAAGAGGCAGCTCAGTCTCAAATATACAAGTGCCTATAACACAATTGGCTACCCAGGTGATGTAACAACCTCGCCTCGACCAAGTGCGAGTTTCATCAACGTGCTCAGAGCGGCCATAACAGTAAACTGTCCGGGCGAGATTTAAACAGAAGGCGACCTAACCAGGCGCATTGGAACACATGGCGATATCACATGAGCAAATATAGAACATACTACTCGCTACAACTGTGATGATATGTATTCTCATTTAGGCTTAAAAAAATTCTGGGATCAAAATAGAACTATAGCTACCTTATCCGCACACGATGTTTACACTTTTTTCTATCCATCTATATGTTTATGACTTATAGTTAACTTTAATAGATATTTAAATTATCCTTCTCAGAATTTTTTCTTTTTGTCTCTTATTCGATTTGATATGTAATTGTATGAAACATATAAATGATATATTATTATTTGTATAAGTATAAAATGACGGTAACAGGGTAGAAAAAGAAGAATACTGTCCTATTTAGCCATTATATATTACAGGCTTACAAAGTAGTTCCCAGAATTTACCAGTTGGGAGTTACTATGAATTGATCCAATGTTACCAGTTGGAGTCGAATAAAGAGTCGCATAAAAATATGTGAAAGTATTTAAAATACGTTTTCTAAAAAAACTTTCAAACAAAAAATATTATCAGGAATTGTAATATAAACTTAATGAATCGGTAAGTACTAGTTTTTCATCATGTATAAGACACGACTCGAGATTACAAGGCAACTCGTTTCTACACGATCACTAATAAGAAGTCGTGGGGCTCCAAAGAAGTGATAATGAGGCTCTGAAAGAGTATTAGAGGTCGGACGTAATCCTATGTTACAGTGTTGATGCTTTCCTCGATAAAAAGATTTTCCTGTTACCTTGCAGAGGCGAAACGCAACGTACGAGATGCTAAAACTTAATCGTGTTTTTGTATCATTCCGTTGTTTAAGATTTAAGTGCTTACCGCCCTATGTAATACTTTGATGACTTTTAGGTGACGATATAACGAGAAATACAAAAATACTCGTATAAATATTAGAGGCAAGTAGCGGAATAACTGCTCAATTTTATAGCGCCCGAACTTGGGCAATTGGCTGTCAATGCTTGGGCCGAACCTCATAGGTAGTGGTCAATACCACTACATATTTGTAGTGTAACTAAAATATTTGCTGACAGATTTTCAGCAAATATATTAGTTGCCTAATGTTAACTGTGTAGGTGCAGGTTCTCTTCTATCCAATGAATCGTTTATTTTATTCGTTTTCAATATGTTTATTGCGTATAATTACAAAAATAGAAAATATTCAATAAAATGTGATGAATAACGTCTCGTCTTGCGTATTGTAGGGAATCGAAATTGCGCATTTTCTCTCAGGCTTCTTTCATCGGATTCTTTCAACTTTGTTTCCGCAGGCATCGTGTAGATGGCGTAAGCTACAGCGTTAATAATTGAATAATATAAAAAAAACATGGACCTCTTCTACAACATAAATTTAAAATACGACTTTTCAATCTTTAGTAAGATTGAATAATCTCTGACACATGCGCGAAATGTTGCAAAATAGCGGCGAAACAATAGAGGATAGTTAGACAAATATTATTATTATTACAGATTTGCACACAAGATCTTTTACATTAGCAGCTGGAGTTGCTGAAAAATTGTATGTAAGCAAGATACACTAAGTTTCGGATTTATACTTTCACTTACATAGACATACCTACATACAGGTAATCACACGCCTTTCTTCCACGGGGGTAGGCAGATATCACTTCTGTCCACTTGCTACGCTATCCCTATATATTTCTTTCGTGTGATGACGCGAAAGAAATATATACTCTCATCACAGTCCTGGTATGAGGATTCTAGGCTGGGGGATTTCGAGCCTTTTCATAGACCTTATATAAAAAAAAACCTACTCAACATATTTTGCTTCACCATCAACATTTCAGCCAGAGACGCACACAATTGGACATAGGGCTCCCCCAAGGATCTCCAAACCGGTCCTACGCTGCACGCTTCCAGCCGCTTCCTGTGACCTTTACCAAATCGTCCACCAAGTGCGGGGGGCCTACCAACGCTGCGTTTCCCGGTAAGTAGTCGCCATTCGAGGACCTTTCCGGCCGTTAGTCCTCCTCGAAATTATGTGCTCTGCCCACTGCTACTTAAGGTTCGCAATTCAATTATAATTTACTTATTCCAAACTAATAGATTCTTTGTTAGATATTTGAGTTGGTTTGGCTACTGAATAGGTATCTACGCTCGATTCAGTGAAGAAACCAAAAACATAAGGTTATTCTTCGTGTCGTTTGATCTATCACAGCTTAACTCTGGATTTATGTACAATCGGCAAGATATAAACTGTAACGTAGCCAAGTAATTTTCACTCTTATTGCTTAACCTTACAGTATATGTATTACAGGTGCAATTAAGTATACTTTCTCCGGCCCCAGTGGCAAAACCATAAAGTGAATAACATAACCACACTCACACAATCAGATAAATAGAGGGCGGACTTTAAGTAGGCCGTGGTTGAAGAAACAGCGGATGAAAATTAAGGTTCGAGAAGCTTACTTAACTATTTTTACATGATTCACGTTGTTAGGTTTTAACAAGATTTGGGAAAGGTCAGCTAAACCTTCAGTGAGGAAGTACAACATAATCCTATTGTATCGAATTTATCATCACCCCATATCCTCCTATGGGTCTCGTAGAAGGCGACTAATTGATCACCTTATACTACGTCCACCAATCCGCATTGGGCAAGCGTGGTGGGTTACTGCCTAAAACTCCTTCGATGACAAGGAGAGACCTTGTGTCCCAGCAGTGGGTCGAATTATAAAGGCTGTTATTATAATGATGAGTTCGGGTAAAAAGCACATTATTAAATTATATTAGTAGAATTTCAAAATCAGGTTACAATAACATTACAAGATTGTGAAAAACGTAATATTTTTCTTAATTTAGCTTCTGTTACTCTTTCTGAAAATCTGAAGAAGTATAATTTATTTTTCTTTCTATTCTATAGATTTCTTTAGACATTTAATTATTTATCTTACAATTGTCTTACCCAAATGCTTTTAAAACTTTAGAAAGCGTGTAAAGTAAATATTATGAAATGTAGAGCTCAACAAAGTAATACAATATATAATCGCCGAAAGCTATTTCCGCTTTATGACATCATTTTATATGAGCTACAAAATTGGAGAGCGCCATTTCATAGAATTAGAAGTGCACTACAGAATTTTAAGTACTTATTGTAGTTCATACTTTACGCGACACAAGTCATTGTTCAAAATGAAATAGAAATTGCCATGCTTACATAACTACAGAAGATCACAGTCAAATAACACATTTAGTGGTGTTGGTAAGGTTACCAGAGGTCGAGAGAGTAGGGATAAGACAAGGATTGGCAGCGTGCGAGTGTTATGTCAGTATTGCAAGTGTCTATAGGCTCCGGTGACTGCTTACCACCAGGCAGGCCATATGCTTGTCTGCCAAAATGTTTATAATTTTCTTATTTATACTTTTGTTTGTCATTGTTATTTTATGATCGTCAGATATAAATTATATTTTTTATACCAAAAGGTCAAGCAAATACATCCATTCCACCTGATGGTAAGCAGAAGTGGAGTCCGAATGCGAAGATAGCTGGTGCGAGAGATAAACCGCCGCGCTAGCCACCCTCGCCTTGCTGACCTGCAAGGTCGGCTCTCCTCTATTGAATGACCCAGGATTGTATGAAGGGGGGAACAAGTGTGCTAGCAATGAATTCCATTTCTTGATTGTGCGACAAAGAAATGAGTTGAGAAAAAATCTTTGTTTGAATTGGAATGGTGGCCACAGTTTGTCGGTGACACTGTAAACGAGCACGCGTGGTCCTTAATAGGAACGAGATGGTGGGATCAGGGCAAAAAACTCCTCAGAGCACTCGCAGTAGTACAAAACTTAAACACACAAAAATGTCATCAAATATATTTAATTATTGTAGCATTTCGGATCTCTACACTAGGTAAACGACCACTTATTACATCATAAGGTTACACTTACTTACAAATCGCTCTAAGCGTTTAAGAGGAGTTCATTGACGTATTCTAAACTTCCTTCAACTTATGCCATATCAAACTTCAAATCAATAATCCAGAATATCCACAGTCTTCGAAAGATCAAAACCTACATTATAAATACACCGTAAGCCCCAAGATTTCAGCAGTCGCTTATAAATCGCTACCAACGGAACCGAGGCCCGGAAACATTAGGGTCCGCTGGTAAGAAAATCTTTATTAATAGAGGTAGACGACAGGACGCAAGTGCAAGGATTTCGGGAGATGGAACACCAGGGAGAGATTGTCTCTTAAGCGGCTGTGGACATATTCTGATGGCTACGAAGATATGGTGGTGTTACTCCATAGACTCACGTTACGAGATGCCGCAATGAAACTTTACATTTTTATAATCCTACTGGTATTATAAACGCGAAAGTTTGTGTGGTGTAAAAGTGACAAACCTTCATTGAATCAACCGACGACTTTTTATTGAAGTGACTTCTTTTATAGTTCTCCATTCGCGATTCTCTAAGAATACTCGTATCTCCAAGACGCGAGTGACGAAAGTAAGCACGCATTATTGTTTTTTTACATTGTAACTAAATGAAAAATATGTAGGTAAGTACCTATTTTTTTATTTTTTTTATTTCTCTCGTTATCTTTTCAAACATTACTATCCATTATTTTATTTGTAACATTATATACTTACCTACTTTATCATATAAAATAAGTAAGCACTCGTCAGCAAAAATATTCATTAACGAATTTGTTTTCGTTTTTAAAAAAACAATTTCCAATAATAGTAACCATTTCAAATTTTACCAAGAAAAATCGCGGTAATAAGGCGAGCTTAGGGTCCGACAAAAACCAGATGGAATAGGAATAGTTTTACGGGATTAAGCCTTGAAAAATTCTCGTCATGAGCCCAAATGTGGGCTTTGGAGAAGGTTATATCTTCCAGAAATATCTGTGGCTATTCCAATTCTTAAGACGGCGAAGCGAAGGTACTAGTTTATATATTTATTACTTACTTTAATTTTGAAATATATTTCCACGCTCACACGTTTTTTGTCTAAACTAAGAACTTAATTGATACTTAATAACAGTTAAATGAGATAAGTATATAGTTTCATATTTTGTTAATAAATTTAAATTAGTTAAAAACTTAAATTATAACTTAGCAATGTCCATTAACATAAATAACTTTTTTATTTTTGACCCATTACCTGTGAACAAAATAAATGTTCGTATTCTTAACAAAAACATAAATGAACTTACCACAATTCATGCCGAATAAATGAATTACCCATTATTTTGTATCTCTTGCTTTTCTATTTAATATTTTTATGAAATGTTTACTTCAAAAGCATAATAGAAAACTAATTACACTCCAAGATTGTTGTTTTTTATCCTCAAACTGTACGAAACCTGTTATCAAATACCTAATATTTCATAAAATATTTGTAAAGTATATCTACATAGTATAGTCATGGCTCTACGCGTTTGCGAGTTAAAAATACTCTTACTTACGAGAGCGGTTTATTGTATTGTGCAAACGCTCTTTAAAAGAACAAATTTCATTTCAATTGTTTCCTTTAAAAAGTTCAGGACAATAGAAGTTATTCGGTCAAAGTTATTTCACGAGACTTCTCTGTAAACTGCGGCTGTAAATATTGACAAACCGTCCGGAATCACACTCGTGCGTGTGAGCTGTCCATAAATTTACTGGAAAAATTTTAGGTCGGAACTCGGAGCTCTCGGTAATGTCGTAAGCAATATAAGTGAGCCAACTGAACGCTGAATTACAACTTCTGACTTAGAAAGGGATGATCAACATTTGAAATATATATATATATATAAATGAATTGCTGTTCGTTAGTCTCGCTAAAACTCGAGAACGGCTGGGCCGATTTAGCTGATTATGGTTTTGAAATGTTTGTCGTAGTCCAGGGAAGGTTTAAACGGTGAGAAAATATGGTGAAATTGCGAGGAAGCTAGTAAAAACAACAATTTCATTTTCCCATATAAACTGTTCTGCCTACTTTCCTGTCAAACATTTGACGTTCCGCCATTTTAGCGAAGGGAGAGTTTTAATGTCGTTAGCATAGGTGCAAAGACGTTTAGTACTCCGTGAATAGGTGATACGAAGTACACCGGGTCATCTAGTTTGAAATAAAACTTTTCTTAAACTGGGTGACAAGCACTCACAAAGGTGATACATATTGCCTTTCGTAAAAGGTGATATAAGTATATTGTACTAAATTTTGTCTGAAATTTAGCAGTCTCCGGTCTAACATGGTAGTAGCTAACCAAGCGAAGCATAACAAGTTTTACTTCCAACCAAATTAAACACTTTGTACTGCAATGGAAATCGAAAGCGGGACATCTAGATCTACTAGTAATTCCGGCGGGCGCGGCGACCCAATAGCTAGACCACTTGGTTGTATTTTAAGGTAACAATTTGTTCTTATTAACTGTGCTAACTAATCAATAAATGTCTTTCGTTTACTTTCAACATCTTGGTAATCACGGTGTAGTCCATGGTCTCGAATAGGACTGCTCGTTCGCATCCCATGGCTGTCGCAAAAGACGAAAAAAATAGTTTCTGAACTCCGTGTAAGCCGTCGCGCCAAGGAGTAACTCGCGCGGTGGCGAGAACCACCTTTTTTCGTTGGAAACCCCTTTATGGGTGGTGGGGGTACAGGGCAGTGGGGGTGCCCAAAGATTATGTGGGAGTCTTCAGAATTACCCACTAAAAACCAACGAGTTCCGCTCTAGACGAGGCTTCGGCGCACGGCATGGAACTTTTCGCATGACTGCCATGCGTCAAATACTAGATGACTAATGACGCCCATCGTCCGGGCCAACCGGGGGTAGGGAACACCCGCGGAACAGCAAAGTGTTCCCCCGCAGAGGGTGGATTGGTGCATGCCCCACCTTGTCACCCGCCGCCCCGACTATGGCAGTTGAACATGGCCGTGTAGCCGTCTTCTTCGGCGAATCAGGTCCGCATGCTAATCTTCCACGCATACCCAAGAGACGAGGACCAACTACAACAGCAACCACCTCTAAGGAGGGTTGAATCGGTGTCAGACAGGCGGCCGGCCACCGTGTAGGCAAGGGTTCGCTCAGGCAGTAGCGAGTAAACCACAACAGTATTACAGAGGAGGTTTGATGTCAGATCCGCGGCCGCCCGTATAACTGTGCCAAATCCTAATAGCAGTATGGTCAGTTTGGTCACATATTGCATCGACCCAAAATAAATTGGGACTGTATAGGAAAAAGCAGATCTGGCATATCACATGGTATTCCTATTTAGAGACGAAAACTCAGCATTCCATGGATTCACCATTCGGGCACCGGGTCCATCACGTAGCAGAGAGCGAGGCCAGAAGCAGTGCCTGGAGTTGTAGCCGCATGCCTCCTTGTGGTGCACCGGCACACCCCATCCTCCTTCTTAAAGTATATAAGCAAATCTGCCACAATACCGCAAAAACTAAAGTAAGTATTCTTGGACCGAATCAAAAACAAAACGCAATTTAAAGTCTTGAGGTACTAAACCGTGATTTTAGATTAAACCGCCGAAGTTTTTCTCATTACGGGAGAATTAAATTGAGCCAGTGTATACAGGGCCGATTGTTCCCTGAACTATGTCAAGGAGAAAATAAGAATTTAAATTAAGACTCAATGTCTGGTTTAGATAGGTCCTGCTTTTGTTCCAGGAATTGTAAGCTTTTTAGGTTAGCGATAAAATCACTGAATTTTGTTTATATAACAAAAATGTAGACTCTTTTATTAAATAATATTATACATAAGTAAATATGATTTTTTGTAATTATTTTACAGTGTGGAAAAAAAGTCCGTGGTTGGGGGAAAAGTACCCTTAATATTGATGATGGCAATTTTTATTGACAGGATACATCCTTTTTCGGCAGCAGTTCTCGTCTTAAGCATTTAGTTGCAATAAATAATAATAAATAAATAAATATATTTTCACGCTCACACCAGTTATCTAGCCCGAAGTAAGTATCAGAACTTGTGTTACGGATACTAGATAACGGACATTTTTTTTATATACATAATATTTTTATAAATAAACTTAAATAAATATATAAACAACCATGACTCGCAAACAAATATGCGTGTTCATCACACAAATATTTGCCGCTACCAAGATTCGAACCCGGACCGCTTGATGTGTAGGCAGCTATACTGACCACTCCACCACGACGGCGTCAATAAATAAGATAAGTTAGTTACACAAACAGACTATTGACCAGTTTCAATACTCAATTCACAGTTACAGCCCGCCTAGCATGACCACCGAAACACGATATGATATAGCCATTTATCGCGTTGAACTGTCAAAAATTATTGGATATAACCGTTAACTTGAAATTTTATCAAAACTGCAAACATTATAGGGCTTAGACATGTTCGCAGTTTCGATAAATTTTGAAGATTGCGGTTGTATCCAATAATTTTTGACAGTTCAACGCGATAAATGGCTATATCATATCGTGTTTCGGTGGTCATGCTAGGCGGGCAGATCACCCTACCAGGGTTTGGCCGTCGAGCGGCCGCTGATTTTAATAATTTAACAATAATTGCAAGGCAATCAAACTTTAGTAAGTTTACTTTTATTAAGTGGTAGGTGGTAGAATATTTCAACCGACCGTAGACGATCTTAAATTTAATTTAAATAAATTTTTAGCTCAAAAGTTTGTAATTAACATATAACATAGTTAACCAGTTTAACCAGTATACCTTAATTAATTAAACAGTTTGTATTTAACATTTAAAATAATAATAATAAATTGTAAAAATTTAATATTTACAAATATAATTTTGTATGTATTTTAAGTGAAATAAAGGAGATAATAATAAAATTCAAGGAATATTCACGTTATGGACAGAGTGACAGATAGTGCTTTTTTAGCCTACATTTAAGGCTATTTTTGGAGTGTCGCCTTTTATATCAAGTTACGGAGAATATTTCAAAATATAATAAATTGTAGTTAACCTGTACTGGTAAGTATATCGTGTCTAAAATAACTCAATTGATATCTGTCATTAATAACAAAAGTGTAAATAAAGTTACAGCTAAATTGGATGTGTTGTCGTTAGTGTGACACGATATATGATTTCGGTAATCCAAAAACCAAAAATATGCGGCAGTGAAATATGGATCTTATTGACGTTGCTATACGGTCTACTTAAAAGTAGAAAATCCAGTCATGACCAATGCTTCTTTTAGTATCACCCGTAAATAAAATAAGATATTTAATATTTGTAGGAGCACAACGAAAGTGTGAGATTAGAAATAATTGGCAAATGAATTGTGACCGAATTGTATAATTAGGTCTAGTCAGTTTAACGGTCTATCAATTTGAAACAATTCTAGAGTCTCTCCCAAATTTGAATGGAGTCTCTCAAAACATGTTTTTACAAGAAGTGTACGTGTGTTGAGAGACTCCATTTTAACTCAAATCTACCGTACAATTGTTTGTTACTTAACATTTTCACTTGACATTGGCAAAATGTGTAACGTTTATGTATCGCGACGCCGTTAATTAAGAATAGAATAGACACTTATAGGGATACTGTTCAAACAATTGATATGTTTTTGTCAATTATGTAAAATTTTTCTTTAAAAATATATATACAGGTGTTTGGTACAGTCAACAGCACGTCGGGCTATACAAAACTGTCAAATTTCTCCAAACGATTTTCAACTTAAGACTATTCAATATAAAGTGCATAATCGATTGGGAAAATTTGACAGTTTGTGGTAACCCAACGTGCTGTTGTCTGTACATGGGGTATGAAGCCGACACCTACTCATGCTAACATAGTCATAAAAATACTATGGTGATATCAAAAACTTCAAACTGTAAAAAAAATTGAATTCTCAATACAAATAGTTCGATCAAAAAAACAAAATTTATGGAAAATTAAATAAATATTTTTTACAATTTTGAATTTTTACTATCACCATAGTAAAAATTCAAAATTGTAAAAATCATATTTATTTATATGACTATGTTAGTATGGGTAGGTGCCCGCGTCATACCCCATGTACCAAACACCTTGTATATTTTTTTTATTTATTTAGGACAATCAACAAGACACATCACAACTAGTATATAAAAGTTACATCAAAATTTACATTCTTAATGCTGTCTTAATATATTAATCGATAGTTCCGCTCTCAAGCTCCAGATAGACAATGTTTATTCAGCATCAAAGCTTTACAGACCAATTCCTGCAATACAGTTTATTAAAACCGATAAGTCATAAAATCTAGAATATTCCATATGATAGCATATTCCCCATTGCTTGCAGACTAAGGAGTTATAAACCCTATCGGATGCAGTGACTCCATTTCTTGCATTCATCGTAAACCGCGCATAAATCTAAGGAGAGTCGTTAAGTGGAGTAACATATTCTGTAGATAAAGTAGAGTGGTGCTTGTGTCTTGATATCGTTGGAGGTAATGATCCAATCGCTTGAGAGTAAAGGAAAATGTTTTTTTTTTACAAATTAAGTCGAAACTTAGACAATGGTAGGAAACTTGTTTCATTCATTTTTAAACGGCTTTAAAAAATGAGGTTTATAATTCGACTCTTTTTTTGTGTATGTTTGTAACGCGATTACTACGCCGGATATTGGATGAAAAATTTTAATAGCTAGCACCATTATGGTCGTAGCACATTTATCAGCTTGGAAAGGGAACGCCTATTTTTTACTATGAACGTTTTTTTATGTTACGAGATGGCAAACAAGCTTGCGGCCCACCTGATGTTATATGGTCACCGCCGCCTATAGACACTTGAAATATTAAATGTAAATCACTTAACACCGCAAGTGCGTTTGCCATCCTGGGGACTAAGATGATATGCCCTCCATGCCCAGTAATTAAACTGGGCTACCTTTCCCTTCAATCCGAAACACAGCGAACTGCTTCACGGCTGAAATAAGAAAGGCGGTGGTACCTACCCAGACGACCCTACATATGGGTCTACCACCTAGTAATACTAGTCCAATGCGAACTAAGAAATTGGCAGTTCATTTTTATGGCTTATATTATTTCTTTCCGGCTCGAAGGACGAATATTTAGGTCTTAACTGGGTTTCTGCTCTAGGCAATAAAACAGTGGACTGTACTTTAGGATTTACTGTAAGCTATGTATGACAAGAAAGATCGCACTTGAGTAGCCTACGGAGCCAAGCTTGTAAGTGGGGCCGCCCGCGCACCGTCGTCGAAACGCCCGCGTCCCCACCGCCTCCACAGCGGTGACGTATAGTTGGTTAACATAAAAAAAAAGTATTGCAAAAGGATAGCTGATAATTTTTTCCCTCGATTTTCAATTTTCACACAAGAAATACTCTTAATCTGCCATACATGAAAACACCCGTGACACTTGATAGTCTTGATACACGAGACACAATAACATATGGATTTGTGCTTGAGTCAGCCGCCTGGCGCCACATTTGTCAGGACAGAGCCGGTGCCAAGACTTAACATCTAGATAACCTCTTGTATTATTTATAAACTAAGCTATATCTTAAGTATTAGTTATGTTCTGAAAGCTTTTTTTTAGCTATGAATCTTGCAATAATAATTTTAGTATCAAATTTAAGAAGTATAACTTGCATAGTGATAATTCGTAGTCGGCCAATGGCATCATTTGGCTATTCGTGTATGTACAATTTGTCCAAGATGTGTTGTGTCTATTTCATTATATTTGTTGAAGTATCATAGTAGGTACCCATCTAACATACATGTAATTAATTTTACAGTTTTATTATGTTAAAGTTGATTTTTGTGTGTAGATAATTTATATTAGGGGTTTAAGTATGAAATTGCCGTTTTGTATGGAGAATTTAACGAAAATTGATTTTTCCATACAAATATATTTGCGTTTATTTAAGGAACCACAAATCTAAACTTTGTGTAATTTTGTGGATATATTTAGACAACATCAAGCTATAGGATACACAGAGAAAAAAATTGTGAATTTATATCTGTAAAAAAGTATCCATATTTTTATGATGGAGACGGGCACCTCTTAGGACGAGCTGTTTTTGAAGATGTATTTATAGTGAAAAAAATAAAAATAAGAATAAAATTTTATACATAAATATAAGTCCTTGTAATTAAGTTTAAAATAATAAAAGAATAATGGACAAAGCTATTGTATTAAATTAATTATACACCCATGAATAATGAGGAAAAAATCGGCAATTTCATTCTTTAACCCCTATTATCATGCTCGATGTCCGCTTTTCATGCTATGTAGGTACACGTTTGTGGAGTTGCAGTCTATCAGTAGGTTTTCTTACATTTTTCAATGCTTTTAACTTATTCTGTTGGTAATTATGTTTCGTTTATGTATTGTGTACCTTTAATTTAATATACAAGGCAATCTTGTTGCCCTCTCGGGCGTCCCCAGAATATCCTACCAAGGTTTCATCACAATCTGATCGATGGTTTCGGAACGCATAGATGACAAACATACAAACATTGATAATTATACATATAACAGAAGAAGATGTAAGCATCATAGGTTTAGGAACGTCGTAGGAAAAGTAGTCAAGTTGAAAAATATGTTTATAAATATTTAATCAACCACAAAATACATTTTACAAGAATTATGATAACAACTACAAAAGCTTGAATAATTAAATTCTATTTTACTCACGATCTCACTCCAATAAGGAAGTATCATACCTGTAATAAAAAAATACATATTTAATTACTCCAACAAATTACTGAAAGTACAGCTAGCAACATCATCCTAATTTGAAATATTTTTTAAAATTATTCTCCATTTTAACCAAATCCATTCGTTCGAGCAATAACGTTCTTAAGTACTCAAAATTATGTTCCTAAGTACCTACGTAAAACACTTGAAACTCCAGAATGGTCTTCGCAAGTTTATATCCCATTTAGTTCCACATTACCGCTTACTCCGTGAAAATAAAAGTGATGACGTAATGAAATAACCATGTAATAGTGTGCGCGGGGTGGGCGTCACATAAAGTAGATTAAATTTAAATTGACAATTCAGTTTTACGAGGCGGGGACTGGTATAGCTCAAATGAAAATTGTTTTCACACATTATTTCGTGAAACCCGTGACTGTGGCATTGAATATTTATAAAGACATATAAATGAATGAGAATGCTTAAATTGGCATTTTTTTCTCATACGGAGAGGAATAATGGTGTGGGCGCTCGGAGTTCTTTGACCAAGTGTGCTTCATTACACTTGGTTTAACAAAATATACAATCCAAGAATTATAGTAATAAATAGCAGAGTCCTTAGTAACTACGTAAAGATAGTTAAGTTTTTTATCGTGTACATACATATAATCACGCTCACAATCCCAATAAGGGTCGAGCAGAGCTTCAGATAAAATTCAGTTACACACAAAACCACACCTGGCAGTATAGGCCATACAGTAGCGCAAAATAGTGAGAGGTTTATATCGTTTGATTGTGAAAATA
Source organism: Elophila nymphaeata (assembly GCA_955850985.1). Classification (NCBI taxonomy): domain Eukaryota; kingdom Metazoa; phylum Arthropoda; class Insecta; order Lepidoptera; family Crambidae; genus Elophila; species Elophila nymphaeata. Next base: position 6,283,983 of record OY039080.1, on the reverse strand, counting down.
CTTTACAGGTACATAAATATTATTTAAAATTTGTCATTTAATTAATTTTGTCTTGGAGTATATTATTTTATTGTACTACATATTTAATTTGTGTATGTATATACATTATTGTTATATTATAATATAATTTTATAGTATAGTGTGTATTGATACGTCGCCAAATTCCCTCGAATTCTATATTTTTTAATCCTACCCATTCTAAGGTTGCTTGGAAGAGATCGCTTCTAGCGATAAGGTCGCCCTTCGTACAAAACTTTTGTTTTAGTGTTATCTATTGTATTATTTATAACTGGTTGATGCAATAAAGTAATATTCTATTATATTCTATATATATCCGAAGAATTAAAAAAAAATATATGTTTGGATGTACTGGTCCTTATCTTAGTGGCCGTTTTACCTATATATTTATCATATCCCTGTGCTTTACTCTTTTTGACATCTTTAACAAGAAAACCATCACCACGTCTACAAATGCTTGAAACATAAATAGGAAAGCGCACAACCATACGCCACTAAAACATTCAAGGAACTATAAATAAATTGTATTTGTTTGCCGACGATACTTTTGTAAAGAAACCTCGCGACAACGTATGATTAATGTTACGAGCCCTATGGGTGTTGTCAAATTGCACGTAGCATGTACAGTTTGAATAAACATGATAGAATGTCATTCCTTCGGCGTGTATAATGGCTATTGTGCATTGGGAATATTTGACTTTAAATTTAGTTAAGTCCAAAAATAGCCATAGCGTGAATATAATAATAATAATAATAATAAAGCTTTATTTAATTCCATATAAAAATATCTTATACATTTTTAACATAAGGCAATGAATAATAATTATATGGACCCCTTACGGGTAAAAGCCTCCTCCAAGCTATTCCAAACTGCTCTATCTGAGGCTAGGTCTAACCATTTTTGTCCCAGCAGTGCTACTATTTCGTCCGACCACCTGGTATGCGGTCGACCTCTCGCTCTAGTGCCTCTTGGGCCAAGCCACTTTATTGCTCTCTTCGTCCATCTATCGTCGTATCTAGCCAAGTGGCCCGCCCACTTCCATTTCCTTTGCAGCGAGAATGTCAAAGCGTCAGTAATTTTCGTTTTTTTACGGATGTCTATATTTCTTACTTTATTCTTTAGTTTTATCCCTAGTAAACTACGTTCCATGCTCCGCTGCGTAGTCTGAATTTTGTTTGAAGTTCTTTTGTCGAAATTCCAAGTCTGACAGCCGTAGGTTAGGCATGGTAGAATTTCTGAGTCCATGACAATTTTTTTGACAGTTAGAGGGAGCTGAGATTTAAATATTTCTTTATGGGCCCAATACTTTTTCCAGGTGATGGCTACTCTTCGATCTACTTCTTCAAAATTTCTCTCCCTCCTAAATGAAATTTGTTTGCCTAGGTAGATATACTTTTCCACAAACTGTATAGGAGCGTTATTTACCAAAATAGGTGTAAAGTGGTGGTTAGTCATGACCTTAGTTTTGTCGAGGTTCATCTCCAGTCCAACTTGTATACTAGCTTGGTGTAGGTCATTTATCATGATATTTAACTGTTGCGAGGTTTCTGAAAATAAAATGATGACGGCTATAAACAGTTTTGGAGAGAGCGGGTCACCTTGTCTAACCCCTCTATGTATATCGATTTTTTTTGCCTACCCTGTCTAATTTGACTCTACTTGTACTATTGGCATATATGTTTTTTAAGATATTTATATACTTTCCTTCTACATTTTGCATTGACAATGCTTCCCAGATGCTTTCATGTGATATAGAGTCAAAGGCTTTTTTGTAGTCTATAAAAGCCACATATAATGGTTTGCGAAATTCCAAATACTTCTCTATAACTTGGTCGACCACCTGTAATGTGATCTACCGTACTGAAACCACATCTGAATCCGGCTTGTTCTATGGGCTGGTGTGTCTCTATGTCTGGCGTTATTCTTTCAAGAATGCAGGAGGCAAACAGTTTATAGAGACACGGCATTAAGCTTATTGGGCGATAATTCCCTATATCTGCTGGATCTCCTTTTTTATATAACAGAGTAATTTCAGACTCCGTCCACGGGCTTGGCACGTACTCTATATCAAGAATTTTATTCCACAGATGCATGATGGGTTTCAGTAATAGAGACTTTGCAATTTTTATACACTCGTTAGTGATTCCATCAGGACCAGGACTTTTTTCTGATTTGAGCCTAATTATTTGCTTCAGTATTTCAGGCTCTGAGAACTCTTTGATTGGCAAGGGTTCTCTATATTGGTTTACCACACTCGTTTGCCTTTGTGAATCAAACTGGCTATAAAGGTTTGTATAAAAGTCTGTAGCTATGTTCAGGATTTCTGTACGTGAGCTGTACCCGGCAATGCCTTGCTGAAGTGATGGAATCCAGTTTTTGGAATTATTTAGTACTTTGTAAGCTTTTTTGGCAGATCTAGATCATTCGATATGATTTTTTATCGTGTTCATTCTGTAGGTGTCGTAGCATCTTCTTATTTCTTTATTTGTAATTTTGTAGAGTTCTTTTAGCCTTTGCTTATCCTCTCGGTTCAATTTCGGTTTATTTTGTAAACTGTTTCTTTCTTTCATGAGCTCTAGTGCTTTTTTTGATAAGACTTTGCAGCTTTCTTTACCTCTGATCTTGTTCAAACTTTCAGTTATTGAGTGTGTTATTTTTTGGCAGTATTCATCAACTCCATATTTTTCATGACAGATAAGTTCTGGTATGCGAGTGCTTAAGTTTTTCAGGTAAATTTCTTGTTCTATCGTATTCAGAGTTTTTGATGTTCGAGAAAAATGCCGCCTACTTTTTTTGTTTAAGTTTAGGTTGATAGTTGCTCTCAACAGTCTAGATAGATAGCGTGAATACGCTATGGCTATTTTTGGGAATTTAACTGTAAATTTTATGACAGGTAATTAAATATAATTTCTTATATATGTCGCCGGAAAATAACAAGAACCGCAAAATTTATAAACTTTCGTAGGATTCTAAACGAGAGATAAATTTTATTATTTTACTCCCACATTTTCGCAAATTGATAAACTTACCGAACTCACGCGTAAAATAATAAGTAAGCAATAACCAAACGACATGTGCGCTCTGATTGGTTGAAAAAGTCACTTGTTCCTTCTCCTTCCTCTCCACCGACATTGTTCGCCACGGAACATAAACAAACCGGTTGCTCGTGTGTTTTTGTAAAGTTACTAATGTTGTTATTTGTGTTAATAGTTTTAACACATGTGAAAATAGTTTTTTTTTTTGCAAATCTGATTGTTCCCAAGTCTCTGGACACAAGCATTGCCACTGTCAACATTGACCAATCAGAGAGCAGTGTGTTGTTTGGCGTATTTTAAAAAAGCGTAAATAAAAATTAAAATCTCTCTTATTACTATGAACGCTACGGATCGGCGGCTACGGAACAGCTACGAAATGTAGCGCATCATCCCTTGATAAGTGTGCTACGACCTTAATCCAGCCATCAAGTGAGAATAATGTCAAGATAAAAAAGCAAATAGATAGTTACCCAAAAAATTAGACAAATCTTGGATTTTGGCTTTAATAGTTATTCCGGTCTGATCCCCTGATATGATCACCTGGTGATTATTAGGTATGTAATTCCTATCTGAACTAGTTATCTATAGTGAAAACTAGTTGTTCACGTAAAAATATATTTATATCACTTTAAAATCTTTCAACGGATAACTAGGGTGTCCGATCGGAATAAAATTTGTATTTTTTTTATTATAAGGATCAGACCGGAACAGAAAATGTTATAAAATAAAACTGATCCTCCAGGTTATCAGATACGGGGTATCTCTACAATACAATTTGAATGATCGAGTATATTTCTATGATGTTTCGAATAAAAGTATGCTGCTTCCAGGACTATGCGAAAAATCTGTGTCGAAAAGTATTGTAACTTACACACGACTCCAAATGTTTAGGAAAAACCATCTCAAAAATTATTAAAACGGCCCCAGTTTTATGCAAATCACCCGGTAACTAATGAGTTGCCGCCGACAATTTGTTAGTGGGTAGGTCTAATGGTCGCAGGCCGCAATCATCCCAGTATTTACGTTATTGTGTCACTGGGTACTCTTTATACGCTCTTCTCACGATATTTTCGATAGAGTTGTCAAGCTTATGAGTTATGTATGGTGAAATGTTACAAAAACATGTAAGGACGCTCAAGCCATAATTGCTTTCATAACTTTTGTATTTTTTTAAAAGGTAAACTGACTCTATCAAACCTCATGAAGTTGTTTTGTTGTCAATATTTATTATACTTATGTTTTTATATAAATTGCAAATGGCTGCCATATTATGTTAATGTCGCCATCTACCCGCATCACCGGCTGCCACTAAAAACCAGCGTCACCAGCTTAGCCTGTGACATAAAACTGAGCGGTAGTCCGTTTCTCCGCAAGGTATTTGTACTATTTTTTATGTATGTGATGATAATGATAAAGATTCCTTTCTTTCTTTCATGATAAGCAGATGTGAGTGTCCAGCGAAGCCAGGTAGTACGAGTGATAATATAGCACCACACTATGGCACCCCCGCCAGAATGGGCCCAGGAGACCCATTTTTGAATCATTAGAATTCCAAATCGTATATGAAACCGTAATATTCGTATGCGAATCCCTAAAATCGGTATTTTTGAATATTCATACTCGTGAATTTTGTAACGAGTGGCCCGACCCACTCGTTTCCGATATTCTACCAGTAGAAAATCCTAGAACTTAGATTAGATACCCCTAGAAAATCAGATCATTGACAGTGACATTATCCTTATCCTTACTAATATTATAAATGCGAAAGTAACTCTGTCTGTCTGTCTGTCTGTCTGTCTGTCTGTTAAGCTTTCACGTCTAAACCACTGAACTGATTTTAATGAAAATTGGTACAACTATAGATTAGATCTCGGGGAAGGACATAGGCTACTTTTTATCGCGAAAAAAAGGTTGTATGGGTTGAAATACGGGATGAAAGTTTGTATGGAAGTTCGTCATTTTTGAAGATAGAACCATGAAACTTTGAATTTAGGCACTTAATAAGACAGAAAGAAATATTTGTTCTAAGATTTTTGAAAATTAGACCTGTATGGGGGTGAAATAGTGGATGAAAGTTTGTATGGGACTTCGTCATTGTTAAAGATAAAACCATGATACTTTGAAATTAGGGACTTAATAAAAAAGAAAGAAATATTTTATCTAGCGTTTTTGAAATATTGACCCACGTGGGGATGAAATAGGGGATGAAAGGTCGTAAGAACCCCCAGTACAAAAATACATCCAAGATGGCGGACGCGACTTTTTAACATATTGTCAATATGGGTATCGTTTTCGTGGTTTTTGGGGGTCCGGATTACAAATAAAACATCTATATCGAGATCCAAGATGGCGGACGTGACGTTTTGAGAAAATGTCAATACGGGTATCATTTTCGTGGTTATCGGGGGTCCCGATTCCGAATACACCATCTATTTTGAGATCCAAGATGGCGGACGTGACTTTTTAACATAATGTCAATATGGGTATCATTTTCGTGGTTTTCGGGGGTTCCGATTCCGAATACGAAATCTATTTCGAGATCCAAGATGGCGGTTGGGACTTCTTAATATAAAATCGATATGGGTATCATTTTCTTGGTTTTTGGAGGTCCCGGTTACTAATACACCATCCATTTTGAGATCCAAGATGGCGGACGCGACTTTTTAACATAATGTCAATATGGGTATCGTTTTCGTAGTTTTTGGGGGTCCGGATTACGAATAAAACATCTTTTTCTAGATCCAAGATGGCGGACGCGACTTTTTGACAAAATGTCAATATGGATATCGTTTTCGTGGTTTTTGGGGGTCCTAATTCCGAATACATTATCCATTTTGAGATCCAAGATGGCGGACGTGACTTTTTAACATAATGTCAATATGGGTATCGTTTTCGTGGTTTTTGGGGGTCCGGATTACGAATAAAACCTCTTTTTCTAGATCCAAGATGGCGGACGCGACTTTTTAACATAATGTCAATATGGGTATCGTTTTCGTGGTTTTTGGGGATCCGGATTACGAATAAAACATCTTTTTCTAGATCCAAGATGGCGGACGCGACTTTTTGACAAAATGTCAATATGGATATCGTTTTCGTGGTTTTTGGCGGTCCTAATTCCGAATACACTATCCATTTTGAGATCCAAGATGCCGGACGTGACTTTTTAACATAACGTCGATATGGGTATCATTTTCGTGGTTTTCTGGGGTCCCGATTCCGAATACGACATCTATTTCGAGATCCAAGATGGCGGTTGGGACTTCTTAATATAAACTCGATATGGATATCATTTTCGTGGTTTTGGGACGTCCCGATTACTAATACACGATCCATTTTCAGATCCAAGATGGCGGACGCGACTTTTTAACAAAATATCAATATGGGTATCGTTTTCGTGGTTTTTGGGGGGTTCTGACTCCGAATAAAACATCGACTTTGAGATCCAAGATGGCGTGACGTGACTATTTAACTTAATAGGAATATGGGTATAATTTTCGAGGTTTTCGGGGGTCCTGATTCCAAATACATCATCTATGTCGAGATCCAAGATAGCAGATGCGACTTTTTAACATAAAATCGAAATGGGTATCATTTTCATAGTTTACGGGAGTCGATTCCAAATACATCATCAATTTCTAGATCCAAGATTGCGGACGCTACTTTTTAACTTATTATTAAAAAGGATATCATTTTCGTGGTTTATAGGGTACGGATTATCCATTTTAAGATCCAAGATGGCGGACGCGACTTTTTAACTTAATGACTTTCACGCCCATACCTGAACCGATTTTGATGTTTGGTACAAAAATAGACTAAACGTCGAAATGGATTAAAAGCTTTTTTGTAAAAGAGGGAATGAAGGGCTTGAAATATGAGATGAAATTTTGTATGAGATTCCTCATTACCAAAGATAAAACCATGAAATTTTTAATAGCACGGGATAAGAAATAAGCAAATATTTGTTCTAGCGTTTTTGAAATATTGACCCATGTTGGGATGAAAGGTTGCATGTAAGTTAGCAAAGGATGGGAAAACATAAAATGATAGATTGTAAAAATGCCATATACAGTATAGTACACGGCAGTTTTTATGTGTACTTTTTGCAAAATAAGTACGTATACAAAGAAATAAAATGCTGCCTAAAGTAACTATTCGCAAGAAAGCAAGTGATACGAAAGATATTTGATTTGATTTAACTATTCCACGCGGACGAAGTCGCGGGCAAAAGCTAGTAACTTTATAATTTAAGTTCTGTTACCCCGTAACTCATTACCGGTTTTTAACACAACGATATATGACTTTCCGGTTTTTATTTTTTCTGCATCAATTGAACAATGTTGTAAGATTCGAGTTAATCTAATCTAATAATCGAGAGACTAATCTTAAAATCTGTCTAGCTTCTATCCGTGGACGTGATGCTTTAGTAATATGAGTTAGTCAAAAAACACTATTACCAGACTACCATATTATCCACACGATAATAGTCAAATAACATTCCACCCCAGATTTTAAACTAGTACAAATACGAGTAGGATATATAAGAATCCTCTCGAACAAAGTTTCGATATATAAAATAATACAAAATTACTCGATTGTTCCTTAGCCCCCAATGAAAAATACCAGTTGTAAGAATAACGCTTCGGGCAGCTAGTTAAATGGTGTTTACTTTCAATAAGGTGGTATTTGCGGCCCCACGGGAAAGCGATCCGATATTTTCCTTTAGAACCGTTGTTTTAGCTTGACGGACGGAAATAAAAGCTTAAAATTCTGTATCGTGAAGAAATCTTTATTGAAGTGTTCTTAATATTACCAGATGTTCGCTTCTAGACTAATATTATGAAGAGAAAAGATTTGTACGTTGTGTGTTTGCAATGAATACACTTAAAAACTACTAAGCCGATTAAAACTCACCATTCGAATAAAATCTATTTATTTTCAAAAATTCCATTCATGGGCGGGCAGAGCGCTAATGAGATATAATTTAGTAAGTAAGTCACTACTTTACTTGTTTGTTATCATGATGATTATTTTTCTAGTACGTACGTTTAAACTAGTAAACACACATTACCAGGAAATAACTAAGAAATAGTAATAAAAAAAGTTATTAGATAATGAATTAATTAATATAATAATTTATTAGGTTGGGGAAAAAGTCTTTTCGCATTATAGTATGTATAAACTTATAATAAAATCTCTTTGGCTATACTATTTGTATCTAATTCCATTCATGGGCGGGCAGAGCGCTAATGAGATATAATTTAGTAAGTAAGTCACTACTTTACTTGTTTGTTATCATGATGATTATTTTTCTAGTACGTACGTTTAAACTAGTAAACACACATTACCAGGAAATAACTAAGAAATAGTAATAAAAAAAGTTATTAGATAATGAATTAATTAATATAATAATATTAGGTTGGGGAAAAAGTCTTTTCGCATTATAGTATGTATAAACTTGTAATAAAATCTCTTTGGCTATACTATTTGTATCTAATTCCATTCATGGGCGGGCAGAGCGCTAATGAGATATAATTTAGTAAGTAAGTCACTACTTTACTTGTTTGTTATCATGATGATTATTTTTCTAGTACGTACGTTTAAACTAGTAAACACACATTACCAGGAAATAACTTAGAAATAGTAATAAAAAAAGTTATTAGATAATGAATTAATTAATATAATAATATTAGGTTGGGGAAAAAGTCTTTTCGCATTATAGTATGTATAAACTTGTAATAAAATCTCTTTGGCTATACTATTTGTATCTGGCTGGTTTTGGTATCATTGAAAGTTTAAATTTTAAAGAACATAATTCCAAATTCAAATTAGGAAAATATGTGATTTTCATTTGTTTTTCGTACCGCCAAGATGAGTGAATCTAATGAAGAAATTCGATACATTTTAAAATTTTACTACAAAAAAGGTAAAAATCTTAGATTAAGAACATACAGATACCGTATCCGGGCACTCAATTTGGTGCAACCAATATTAGGCCTTATTTGGCACCATACGGAAACTCTATGCGTAGTCCTCGAGGTCAACGCACTCCGTACGCATCTCCAACAAATTATTAAAAAATGACGATTTGTGCTATTATATGGTGTAATAATCGAACTGAAAAAAATAAAAAGAGTGAGAACATTACTTTTCACACGTAAGTTTTTAATATTTTATTGTATTTTCACTTTATAAGCAATAAAAACAAATATTTTATTTTGTATTTTTTAAATACTGAGTGCTGCCAGTTACAGAAATTATTTTACCTATTTTAGTTGTTTAGAATTTAGTCGAATGCAATAATTTAATCATATTAATTGTTCTATAAAAAATACTAAGGACATAAAAAAAAATTTTTGATGATTAGATTGTTTTGACTTAACGTATGGACATTTTTAACCGCCTTAAGAAAAGGAGGAGGTTTTCAAGTTGCCTTAATCTTCTTTTTTATGTATGTTTCTACGCCTAGACCGGTTTTAAATAGTAGATTGTATGATAAGGGAGCTATTTTGCTCCCTTATCATACAATCTACTTTTACGGCGAGGGCGCTACTTTGATTCAAGAGCGAAGCAAAGGAATTCAAAGTAAATAATAACACAAGTTCTTAATGATACTTAATTTGGGCTAGATAATTGGTGTGACCGTAGAAATAATTATCCCTACTAATATTATAAATGCGAAAGTAACTCTGTCTGTCTGTCTGTTAAGCATTCACGTCTAAAGCACTGAACCGATTTTGATGAAATTTGGTACAAATATAGATCTCGGGGTGGGACATAGGCTACTTTTTATCGCGAATAAAAGGTTGAATGGGTTGAAATAGGGGATGAAAGTTTGTATGGAAGTTTGACATGGCGGACGCGACTTTTTGATATAATATCAATATGGGTATCATTTTCGTGGTTTTCGGGGGTCCTGATTACGAATGCAACATCTTTTTTGAAATCCAAGATGGCGGACGTGACTTTTTGATATAATATCAATATGGGTATCATTTTCGTGGTTTTCGGAGGTCCCGATTCCGAATTCAACATCCATTTTGAGATCCAAGATGGCGGACACAACTTTTTAATAAAATATCAATATGGGTCTCATTTTCGTGGTTTTCGGCGGCCCAGATTCCAAATACAACATCTATTTTGAGATCCAAGATGGCGGACACAACTTTTTAATATAATATCAATATGGGTATCATTTTCGTGGTTTTCGGAGGTCCCGATTCCTAATACACCATCCATTTTGAGAATCAAGATGGCGGACGCGACTTTTTAACATAATGTTAATATGGGTATGGTTTTCGTGGTTTTTGGGGGTCCGGATTACGAATAAGACATCGACTTCGAGATCCAAAATGGCGGACGTGACTTTTTGATAATTTGTCAATACAGGTATCATTTTCGTGGTTTTCGGGGGTCCCGATTCCGAATGTGACATCTATTTCTAGATCCAAGATGGTGTTTGCGACTTTTTAATACAAAATCGACATAGGTATCATTTTCGACGTGTTCGTCCACGAAAACCACGAAAATGATACCCATATTAATATTATATCAAAAAGTCACGTCCGCCATCTTGGATTTCAAAAAGGATGTTGTATTCGTAATCGGGACCCCCAAAAACCATGAAATTGATACTCATATTGATATTTTGTCAGAAAGTCACGTCCGCCATCTTAGATTTCAAAAAAGATGTTGTATTCGTAATCAGGACCCCCGAAAACCACGAAAATGATACCCATATTGATATTATATCAAAAAGTCGCGTCCGCCATCTTGGATCTCAAAAAAGATGTTGTTTTCGTAATCGAGACCCACGAAAACCACAAAAATGATACCCATATTGATATTTTATTAAAAAGTTATGTCCGCCATCTTGGATCTCAAAATGTTTGTTGTATTTGGAATCGGGACCTCCGAAAACCACGAAAATGATACCCATATTGATATTATATCAAAAAGTCACGTCCGCCATCTTGGATTTCAAAAAAGATGTTGTATTCGTAATTGGGACCCCCGAAAACCACGAAAATGATACCCATATTAATATTATATTAAAAAGTCACGTCCGCCATCTTGGATCTCAATATATATATTTTTTTAATCGTGACCCCCGAAAACCACCAAAATGGTACCCTGATATTTTATTTAAAACTATCCGTCAAAAACTTTGGTGTGGCTTTTCCGTTTCATCGAATTTACAAATTACGATGTATCTATCGTATAAAAAGAAGTTTCACTTCAAAATCAGAAGTAGTATTCATGTTTCATTTAAATTACCTGGTTTTGGGGTGACGAGGTTTTAGTGACCACACCAATTTTTAGTAGAGTGCGTGTATCTGTGTGTAAGCGTTAGCACACATAACAAATTTTTTGCGTCAGTTTTTAAGCGGCATATTGTATGGAACTATCCTTCTAGTATGTTCTTATTCTAAGGTAAAAATGCAACGCAAGCCGCGAAAAAAATTTGCGATGTTTATGGACCTAGTGCAGTGTCTGTGAGGGTAGCACAAATTTGGTTTAAGCGTTTTCAATCCGGAAATTTTGATGTCAAAGATGCACGTCGCTCTGGTCGCCCTATTACAGATAAAATGGATGCCATTTTTGAAAAAGTGGAGCAAGATCGGCATGTCAGTAGTTACGACGTAGCTGAAGAGCTGGGAATTGACCACAAAACAGTTTTGGCGCATTTGAAAAAAACTGGGTACACAAAAAAGCTCGACATTTGGGTACCTCACGAGCTCACTGAAAGAAACCTAATGAACCGTGTACTCATTTGTGATTCTTTATTACGACGTAATGAAACCGAACCATTTTTGAAGAAGCTGATAACTGGTGATGAAAAGTAGATCACGTACGACAAGAACGTGCGAAAAAGGTCGTGATCAAAGGCCGGTCAGGCTTCACAGACTGTGGCGAAACCCGGGTTAACTCGCAACAAGGTGATGCTGTGTGTGTGGTGGGATTGGAAGGGCATTATTCATTATGAGCTGTTACCACCAGGCAGGACCATCGATTCTGAACTCTACTGCGAACAACTGATGAGATTAAAGCAAGAAGTTGAGAGAAAGCGGCCGGAATTAATCAACAGAAGGGGTGTGGTTTTTCATCATGATAACGCTAGACCTCACACATCTTTAGCCACTTAGCAAAAATTAAGAGAGTTTGGCTGGGAGGTGTTAATGCATCCGCCGTATAGTCCTGACCTTGCACCTTCAGATTTCCACCTGTTTCGGTCTCTTAAGAATTCTTTAGGCAGTGTCAGGTTAACATCACGAGAGGACTGCCAAAACCACTTGTCGCGGTATTTTGACCAGAAGTCCCAAAATTTCTATAGCAATGGGATCATGTCCCTACCTACAAGATGGCAAAAAGTTATCGAACAAAATGGTACCTACATACTTTAGTTAAATGTAAATAAACTATATTAAAAAATGTATTGAATTTTCTTAAAAAATGCGAAGAAACTTTTTCCCCAACCTATTATATGGATTAATTAATATATTAAGCGGCGAGCTATGCTTTCCCTCAGACAATGCTACCGCCTCGTCATGTTCTGAGTGAAAACAATGGTTGAAATAGTAAATTTATTAATAATTAATAAATTTGAAGGTTAATATGCGATCTTGAAGTTTTCTTTTTTACCGCCCGAGGTAAATTTATAATTTTATATCACCCTTCCTACCAGGAAGTGGGATTTTGACCAGGAAAATGGAACTTTCTGCTGAGATGTGGCATAATAGTGTTATAACCGGGCATTCTTGCCTTGTTATTGCAGGTGTTTATAGTCGACTGTACCTATGCATTACCAGGTGGGCCATCAGCTTCTTTGTCATCTAGTAGTATAAAAAATTTACCAGTTCAATTTCTTGTTTGATGGCTTCCATTAAGGTATCAGTTCCCCAAGTATTGAAAATATTGGTAAGAATACCTTAATTGACTCGCTGACATATGTATCTACATGTTTAAACTCACAAACATTTGCCCCTACTCTAGACATTAGACGTGCAGACCGTGTCTACTCCACTAAGATAGTCGTTTTTCAAATTTAACTTTGATAATAACAATAAAAAGGAACAGGGCACTGAAGTATTTCAGCACCAAGTTTAAGTTTAAATAAACACAATCATCAAAGTTTTAAGCCGAAAAATGTTCCAACGACAACTGTTGCCGCTCTAAAACGGAGGAAAGTAATTAAGGCTTTACGGCACGGATACTCAAATTAAGCTTTCCGAATCGTACACCCCTATTACGAAATCTTAACACCGAATTAAGTTACCCCCTTCTGAAACGATCCGTCAACCAGAACGACACACAGAACTTCCCGAATTATTGGCTGAATTCAAGTTTCCGTCGAATCAACAAGGGGTTTCATTATTGGACCCCGTGGACTTAAAATTTGTAGCAGTTGAACGCAGTTGTATATTGGATTTAGAGAATTTCGCGACAATAAATTAAGTGTGACTTAAACTTCGATAAGTAAATCAAGCGCAGTTGTTATGCGAACCTTAATAAATAAGTAATGAGAGAATGTTGAATAATGATGCAAAGTGAAACGATAGACCCTTACTTTCAAAAGCTAATATTAGTTCAGAATATTTAAGCTGCTGATTGATACAAATTTTAAAATAGCTATTAAAAACAACAAAAAAGATCATACTTTTTGCAAAGACAAATCTCAGTTTAAATCTCATGAAAAGAACAATTAACTGAATGGTGAGTAGGTAATTGGTCTGTTAGTAGAATGTTAAAAACCCATCTAGATTTGCATATAGCTCATATTATAAATGTAGATTTCATAACACTGCAGTCAAACAACAATACCCTTTAACGATACTTTGGAGCTGTCAGTATGGATAGAATCAGAATGGACAACACGCGAGGTTCAGACAGGCACTAAGCGCAGGATGAGAATTGCTGACATCTTTAAAAAATAAAAACATTTTTAAACGTCCTTTATGTTACAGCTCTAGAAAAAGAAATGTATAAATTTACTGACTTTAAAATTTGCACGTGAAAAAGAACTTAAAAATAAAAAGTCTTTAGAGAGTTCAAAATTGATAACAATAAGCTAATTTCATTTCGAAATACTAGTAACTAGTGAAACGAAAGCAAAACTATTTTCAATTGTAGTAACCGTAACTTCGGGGACCGCATCTCATGCCATATTTATGCGCCATAAATTCTAATGCTGTGTGCAAATGCAGACAAACATAACCATTAATTCAAAAGTACGAAAACCCAGTTTGCATTACAAGTTGCTAACGGAACAATGTATTTGCTTTCAAATTTTCAATTAAACTAAGTTGGAAAGAGTCGTCGACAGGGCTGACAGTGACGTTGTTCTTTACTTTATTTTTGAAATAACATCCGCTTCCAGCTTGCAAACTTGGTGCTCAGGTCGTACAAGACCCGAGGCTAGTTTTAAACAAACATTCATGAAAATATGCAGATGTTCGCCGAATACTAATTTGTCTAGTTGTTTTCCGGGCTTAGCTTTTACAGATGGAGGCTGACTAAATACTTCTAATTATACCACAATTATAACACAATATATTTAATTGTACCTTAGACACCTTTACATTTTGTGTCCTCGGAGTCTCGTGTTTTTCTTTGTATGTATTCGGAAATAGCCTCAAGCGAGACACAAGCGATCCTCCTATTTAAATCGGGCTTACTAAAACAATATGAAATTGTTACTAAAGTAAACAGTAATGGATATAGTGTGCCAAATGAAGCCAATTCCCAACGAAATTACGCGATAGACACACTGGATAACAGGAGCGTATTGCAAATGCTAGAAACGATGCCTCGCACGCGCTGTTGTTCCAAATTGCAGTCGTTTTTCCAATTACGGTACTCTTTCTCGCAAACTTAATAAGAAAGAGAGCGGGATAGCAAATAGGATATAGGCTTACTGATTACCTCAGTTGTTGTTTTTGGGAATTGTCGACTGCAGGTATCTGGCTCATCATGCTATTAGACAAATAGTGTGCGATAGATGTAGCATAGGATAAGAGGTTTCCAGAATTTTGCCGTTTTAATTCAACGAATGGAATATTTTTTTTTACCATTTCGTTATACTCAGATACGATTCACGTTCAACTTTCATGGTTTTACTTGTAAGCAATTACTGTACTAAGCAAAATATTAAAACTGTAATAATAGAAAAAACACAGAAATTAATTAGCGTAAAAATAAATTTCACAGCGAATAAAATATATGAAAGATATCTCAATGCTGAATTCAAATTGCTATTATTTTGTCTATGAACATTTGTTTCCATTTGCGAAGTTACACGAGTATCTCGGCAATCACTTCGTAGACCTATTAGAAGGCAATTATAAGCGTGATTATATTCTTCCCAATTACTTTTCAATAAATAATTGTACATAATAGAATATTATGGACTAAATAACAATTTACTACTTATAAAAGTCCTGTGCAAGGATAATTGGTACCTCAGCAATCAGGATATAATGTACGATTGGGGTGACTGCTTAAGCTATGAATAAAGCCCAATTGGTAAAATGTCAACAACAGTTAAGGATTAAGCACAAGGAATTAAGGCAAATGAAATTTAATGAATAGAGCAAAGTTGCCTCAACAACAATATGCACAATTGCCATCCCTGCTGGGAACTATAAAGTTTTAACTGACACAAAGGGCGGTAGATCAAAATTTTACATCCAATCTAGAATGCAATCCTTTAGCGCGCGTCTTCGCCGCATTTCCATAGCAAAAGCTGGCGGACGCGTGGAGTGCTTCTGGGAATACATTACTTGGATACGGCATTGGAAGTTTTAATATTGTTTGGCTTACATTTAACCTTCTATTAACTAACAAAAAACATGGGTTTATCGTTCGTATTTATAATATTCATAATTGCACTACTCCTGTGAAATTTTTTGGGATCAAGTATTTGTGCTAATTAGACAATTTAATGGTTTCTAATATTTCAATTAAACAATAGGAAGCTTTATGATTAGGCAGCCTTGGTTGGTTGGTTAAATTTCTCTTGTTATATAAATCCTAACTTTTAACAATATTATCTTTAAAGTAATCAGATCGGTAGCCATGTGATGCTAACAGAGTAGAATAGCATCACTCCATATCCTCCAATGATGGACTACTACCTAAACATCCTTCGATGACAAGGAGAGGCCTTGTGTCCCAGTCCTAGCAGTGGGTCGAATTATATATAAAGGCTATTAATAAAAAGCTGATCAGTTTTGTTTTTTTGAGATAGCAACACTTAACATTTCATGAAATTCTCTATCGAGTATTAGAGTATGGTTTCGCAGGGATATAACTGATAAGAGAATGACGGTCATTTTTCTTGGATAAGAAATATGAACAACGTCAATGGAATCCTAACACGAAGACCGCAAGCTCGGTGCATAGTCCACTACAGAATATGCATCGATGCATGCAACTCAACTAAAAGGAAAAGAGTCATACAAGTGGTGATATTAAACCATTCAAAATACTTGAATGGATAAATATACAACACTATACTTGTTTTCCAAATCTCCAACTACGAATGCCAATTTCTTAACGGTCAATACACGTATGACTTGATTCGCCATAAATATTTCTTATGGAGAAAACGCTATATGCGTGGTAAGATCGTAAAAAACATCGCAATAAGAAACGGAAATGTTATAGGTGTCAAGTTTGCTCGATTTTGATGACCCATCAAATAATATCGTGAAAGTCTTAGATGGGGTTGCTCATATAAAACCAGTTGACAAATATGACTAAGATTTAGTTACTATAACACTATAATATTTCTGAAAACAAATCAAAACTCAGTTTTGATAATATTAATGATGCTAATATTTGCGTTAGAGGCAACTGCAGTTACACTAACCCAAGAGCTGGTCAAATGATTATTTTATTTCTTTTCCAGTAGTGCAATATATTTTCACATATTCGTTATTTAACCGATATTACTATTATTATGTATAATAATCATATGCAACTCCACGTGGACAGTACCGAAGTGGGTTTCACCAGATAAGTAATAACTTGTATAGTCATCCACAAATTCCAAATCATGATCTACAAAATCGCATAAAATCTAGATTTTCTTGAAATTTTTATTAAATATATATATATACCTGTGAACATTTCGTTAATTTTTTTTATATGACGTTAACATAATAAGTCATTGTTATCTATGTACTATATTATAACTTGTAGTACCTACTCAGAAATTTCATACAAGTCTAAGTTAGTAGAGTAAGTTTCACGCAAAACGTGACTTTGGCATAAATCAAGTTGATTCAGTAAAGAAAAAAGCTTTCTATATTTTCGCACAGGCGTAGCTCATGTATAAAATTCCTGTTACCTACATTTCTATTTCCATTCCTGGCTTCGTATGGTTAGTCATGCATCATAAAATAAAAACTGAGTAGAATATGAATGATTTAGTCTTTAGTCATTTCTGTAGTTGGTTAGGAAAAAAATCCACTATACTTACACACAAAGTCACATCTCGCAGTATGGGACATAAAATCCCCCAAAATAGTGACAGGTTGCCAGCATGTCGCCTACGCTAAAGGGGCACCAAACCCTAAAGTTAACAATCCTTCAATAAACAAACCAAAGCCAACGACCAGCCGGCCTATTCGCTAACTTTTTGACAGATGAAAGTGATGATCACCGAGTGAATTACATATCCATTGTTGTTTTTACACGACAAGTGCCATAATAAAGTGACGTGTAAAACAGCAATGGATTCACTCAGTTTGTCAAAAAAAGTAAGCGGATAGGCCTACAGGACAGATGTTACACTCAAAATCATCTCAGTAGTCCGGGTTTTCCATTAGGTAGAATCATTCAAATAAAATAAACTAAATTTTATTTCTTAATCATCTTGAAATTAAGGAGAAAACGTTTGCTCTGCAGGGTCACGATTGTTCTGAAGTACTACCGACTCTCTGAAAGCAATCTATCGAAAACTTTGTAACACCTCGTGTTAACAGGACCTGATGATGAAAAAGAAGTTGAACCAGCGTATGTAGAAGGACTAGTCCGAGTCTGAGCCACATAACTACTATGACAAACATTTCTTGAAGAATAACTCTTGTTGAAAGTATTTAAAGACGAAATCGATCCAGATTTGAATGCCATATCCATAATATTCGATGGCTTAAATGTAATAGCTTCGCACGGCGTTCCTTTATAAAAAGGACATTGAATGCATTGAAGGATGTGTGATTGCACCTTTATTGCAATTTCAAAAGACTCCTCGCACGTTTCGTCGTGTCTTCTACGGCTTGAATTTAAAATTTTAAAAATACCGCATTCTCCTCTTTCTTCCACGCTGGTTTTAAATTTTAAAACCTTTTGAAATTAATAAAGTACACAGATAAATACATGTATATTGGTTTATAAAATAATCAATCACCAATTCCTGACAAAATAATGTATTTATTTATTTATTTAGGTGCTTTTACCGCGCTGGGTGTGCCAGCCCCGTCATATCCTGATTCAAACTATAATAGATTAGACTTACCGACTGATATGATGATGAAATATAGAAATAATGATGACCAGCATTTGAATTCCATTCACAATTAAATTGAAACATATAACTTAATACACTTATTTCCGACTTGAAATGGATCCTGATAATATTGTTTCAGCCAAAGATCACATCTTAGAACTAAAACAATTTTTGAAAGATCTTGTAAGCACTGAGTGCAGTAAAGAATTCTGAATTTGAATTTAATTTCAACGTTAGGTTAGCATGGTGCCAAGTTTAAGAATTTGGCTGGGTTCCCAGTATTACAACATGGAAATATTGACTTATCTAACCATAATCTAGCTAGTATCTACGATATCTAATTTGGGTTAGAGGCGAATATACCTGTATCAGAAATGAAGGATTACAAAAGATTTCTAGTATCTAAGACAATAGAATTTGAGCTTAATATTGTACATGTACCAAAACTAAAGAATACAAAGTATTTGATGGTCAATGAAGAAGGTAAGTATTAGATAAAAGGCGAAATTTTGATTTTGCTCGTAACGTAAGGTGTCTTAATAACGTTACCCGCAGAGAAATCACTGTGATAGCGAGTGACGTAAATGCAATTTGTCGAGGATCGTACGGAAACATGTTGCGCCGCAGAACAGGGTTGGCACTGATTAGGAATTTGATAAAGTGGAAACAGTGGTAGTCTTTTTAGATGCACCACGTGCGATGACTAAGAATAATGAAGACAATGAAGCAGACGAAGCTATTGTAAATAGTATTAGATCAAGTGAAAATTTTAAACGGTCTCTCAGAAGTTCAGTTTTTAAAATTTTATTTGGCCTTTAATACGATATACGTTTATCTCATTACAAAGACGTCTAAAGTGACAAACAAAAAGATATTAAAGACACTAAAGAGCTCCTTGACAAATATAAAGAAAATTAAACAAAGAACAGCGTCGAGTTACGAATTTTATTGCTAGTTTTAAGTTTCATTGTCCATTTGAAGATAAAAATTTATATTGTTTGTGTCGTAAAAAATAAAATCGACACAAAGATATCAAATGAAGCAAACTTATCTAGCTCAAAATAAGTATCATTAAGAACTTGTGTAATGGATACTAGATAACGAACATTTTTAATATACTTACATAATATTTTTAGAAGAATCTGGCAAATGTTCGTATAAAAAACCAACAAAGAAATTTAATTGGATATCCTGTTCGCATTTTCTCATAATACATTATTAAATTTAAAATAAGCACCAAATTTTACTATTGAGTAGGTACTAAAGTTTCTTTTCAAAAACTGTGTCGGTGGCCCAGTGCGTAAGGGCGTTGTCTCCTACCCGGGAGACACCGGTTCGAACCCCCGCCACGTACCAATGTGTTTTCAAATTTTGAATTCATATGTACGTGTATTCGATGCTTTTACGGTGAAGGAAAACATAGTGAGGAAACCTGCACACACATATTAAGAAATTCTTAGATTATGTGAAGACGAGCATCCCGCACTTGGCCAGCTTGGTTGACTAAGGCTTAATCGCTCCTAATGTGGGGTAGGCTCGATCCCCTCGGTGGGGACATTATATGAGGTGTTGATGAAAGTTTCTTTTAAATTAAAATTTATAATATCTATAGAGCTTCAATCAACAACAGCTTTTGTCGGAAACAGCTTGTATGCATATAAATTCAAAATATTTCGACCATATTTAGTGCATACCTGCCTTAATTTTTAACTTCCTTCATAAATGTACTCATTTAAGGTAAGATAAAAAAATAACGCAAGCATCTTAAGCAATTATTTACTTAATTTTGCAACTATATTTCGGCTTATCAATAAACTACATTCAGATCTATGTGACAGTATAATAATTAAAAATATAAAAGAAAAACAGTACAAAACAGTATTTTCTAAAATCCAATTAGAACTATTATTTTTTGTGATGTACAAAGCACATCGTTTTGTATGTTTAGAAAATTAAGATTTAGTACCTAACTTAATAATGGAATTTAATGTGATAGCTTTTGTTTAAATAATCCTATTGCTTTTGTTTAAATAATCCTATCTGATTTAAATGGACTTGGCTAATTACTATTAAATCGTCAAAAGCCCTACCACCATTTCAGGATGAAATAATTATTTTACTTATGCTGAGGGATATGGAATGCTTGTAAGTAATAACTTCCCGGATTATTAGTTTTTCTGTTTTACTCAAAATAGCACAGTTTTAAACCTCGGTAGTTTTTAGTTGCTATTATTATTTATTACAATGTTATTTTTTTGTAAAAATAATTTAAAAAAAAATGTAGTTGTATAATATTTGTAATTTTATTGCTCTATAATTTACATATTATATCAGTTTTGTTATTCACCAATAATAGCCGTGTTTAAATGTAATTTTTAATAAATAAACTTAAAAACAGGTCTTGGTTAAAACAATATAAGAGAATAAAACTTTAGCGAACCCTAAAATAACGCACAGCGCTTGATACAAACACAGGTGATGTTATAAAGTTAATATTATCTTTCGTTCAAACGGAATATTGTACTCGAATAAATCCAATATTAAAATAGAAATCTAAGAGTCTCGAGATCAAAGCCAAAAGAATAATACGATATAAGATTACAAGATACTCTTTACGCTCTTTTTATATTATTATATAGATAACATATCCTAAGCCTATTACTTCATACATAATTATTTACTAAATAAAACATACGAAAAAGCTCCTTACAACTTATTTGTTTTTTAACTAGTAATATGAGCGGACGCATTATTGATACGTTTATCAAGGGACCCTTTTGGTGAATGTAGGAAAAATATATCTTGTAATTGAGATAATATGCTTATGAATAATGTTAATATTAGTAGGTATCTAATAGAATATTGAACTGAAATGAACTATCGCTGCTTAGCCCTATATGTTAGTTGGTAAGTCCGCCAAATGTACATTTATTTTTGGACATTAAAGTTTAAATAAATAAATAAATATTGCGTAAATGTCTAAAATCGCCAGTTTCAGATGATGTGATATTGATGCGATGACAATTTTATCAGCCTTATGGTCTCTTGACTAGTATACTGCCTTCCGCAGGATCTTGACGCAAGCTTCAAAGGAACCGAAGTGTCTTTTTTCTGATCCAGGGGCAGTGCCTCGAAATGTGGGAGATAGGGTCACAAATGACACTTTGGCATTGCTAAAGTCTTTAGCCTGCAGTGACAGTTTACCGTCTTTTTGAAATTTTAATAAAAACTAAACAAGCCCATTGAGATGCACTGATCGGCTGTCGACATTGGGCAATCAAAAATAAATAATAATTAAAAAGTAGATGGAATATATGTCTCAGTTGTTCTCGTTTCCACCTTGGGTCATATCACTTTTTTGAGTCCGCGGATTTTCAATTCTCGTGATGCCCCGACAAAATTAGTACCATTGTCGCTCCATAAGTCCGAGCAATGGCCTCTTCTTGCGACAAATCTCTTGAAAGCGGCAACGAATCCTTGCGATGTTAGATCACTGACCGCCTTCAAGTGAATAGCTCTAGTACACATACATACAAAGAGACAGATGTATCCTTTAGTAGAGCGATGTCCTCTTCCCTTGGAGGTTCTGATCGCTATAGGACCTGCGTAATCAACTCCACTTTGTTGAAACGGCCGACTAGGAGTTACTCTAGCTGCCGGAAGCTGACCCATGAGAGGCGGCGGAAACGTACGCAACGAGTATCTTATACAAGGTATGCATTTATGTATAAGAGTCTTAATAGCTCTACGGGCACAAATCACCCAATATTTCGTTCTAAGATAGTTCAATGTGAGTTGAGGTCCACCATGTAGTGTACGTTCATGAGCATCAGCAATAACCAAATTTGTAAAATGCGACTTATATGGTAAAATGATAGGACTTTTTGCATTTGGTGATAGCTGTGCCCTATGTAACCTTCCGCCCACCCTGAGGAGACCGTCCTTGTCTAACAAAGGATTCAAACTTTTAATTTTACTTTTATTGTCCACAACAGAGCAGGCATTTATACATCGTATTTCATCTCTGAACTTACATAATTGTGTCTCTTTTATGAGAATATATGTTATCTCCTGAATTTCCGCACTAGTAATCCAATCAGGAAAAATTGGTTTTGGCTGTTTCCTTATCTTGGAAGAGACTATCTTTATAAACCTACGACATCGAGATAGAACCCTAACCAATCGTCGGAATGATGAAAACCTACCAACCAGTGGATCCTCGACGGTCACGTATCACTTACCAATCTTATCATCAGGTAAGATGATCCCTGTATAGAAATCAAATGGCACTAAATATAAATAATATAAATAAAGTTTTTCCACGTGCACTCGCTTAAAAAACAATTTAAATTGTAGACTGCAAAATATAGTTAAAGAAAAAATGAGGCCAACGCGGCCCTTTTAAAAAAATTGTGTGCGTGTAACCTTTACGCGCGATTGAAGTAAAACTTCTTTGACGTAGATCACTGAAATGATTAAATTTTAACTGAAAAAAAAAATATGACAGATACTTACGACCAATCGAAATTACTATTTTTAAATAGCGGAAACTATACAGACTATAGAATACTGAGCGTTACTTCCGTTAGAAAAATCTGAGTTACCCCCTAGTCGCGCCTAAAGAAGTTTTACTTCAAAAATAAAGTTTTCGACCGTACTTTTGTAAATCACATTAACTATAAACAACGCTTAATTACAGGCCTCAGCAAAGATAACCTCTTGTTATTCAGTACCTACGGAACAAGCTCTAAAATATAGAGCCAAAAAACTAAAAAAGTTCGTCCTTAACCCTTCGTGCACTCCCAGCTATATATCTCGACTCTGTCTCACGGAACCGGAAGCACAGCTAAATGTCACACTAAAATACGCGACGTACACTCCGCCGCGTAAATCCGCAAAATATATCCCGGGCGGTGCAGTACAGTCAACTAATGGCCGATAAAACAAATTGCAAGCATTATACATCATGGCGACCAAGGCGTATAGCAGTGACTGGAAGTGACGTTAGCTATTACGGTTCGTAAAAGCCGGACGGAGAAAAATCGTTTGTTACTACCATCTGCGCGGTGTTTAATTTACTTAGGAGGGTGTCACACTGAAACGCACAATGGAGCACAATATAAGGAAAGTGCAGAGGTATTAGTAATTAGACGAAAGGAAATACCGACTCAGACCTGCATTAAGATCGGAAGGTGGGAGTTTTAACCGCCTCAGTGGTCTAGTGGTTTTTCACCGGAATATTATCCGTATTACGACCGCACCTATTGTCTTCGGAACCTTCTTACTACTATCAGAATCGTCGGGACGTAGTGCTTTTGGTAGTAAGCAGGACCGGAGTCCTGGAGCCGGCATACCGTACAAGACCAACTACTCCGAAAAGCACTACGTCCCGTCGATTCTGTCATTCGCGAGAAGACTCTCAGGGCGGAGGGCATTTTCAGAAGAGATTTTGAAGGAAGTTGCAACTATAGTTGATGACAAAATCAGGGGCGCTACAATGTCAGTTAGGAACATGATTGACGCCCGCTTTGAAGGGCTCATTACACCGGATAGACCACGGCTACCGTTGGCTGCTGACAAAAAGAGTTCCCAAACGAGCCGTCGTCTTAGAAAAAATAGCCCATCGCTTCCAGCGGCTACGGCTGTCCCTAGCATATCGTCTCGCTTGCGCAAGGACGTGGACAAGAGGAAAAAGATGAAATCCAAGCTGATATCAAAACCAGCCCCTGATGTGGAAGCTGTTTCCAATCTTCCATCTGCTCCCGAGACCTCTAAGGCAGAGGACGAGAATGCCTGGACCACGGTGGTAAGACAAAAATCTAAGAAGAAGACGGTCCTATCCACCGTGGCTCCAGAGTCTAAAACCAAGCCACCGTCAAAGACGAAGAAAGCTCAGGCACATAATAAGTCCAAGAAACAGTACAAGATTAAGCAGCCAAAAACTGCCGCAGTCGTTATAACGATTAGTACTGAAGCTGAAAAACGTGGTTTATCTTATGCTGAGGTAATTAAAAAAGCCCGCGCCGCGTTTAACTTAAAGGAACTGGATCTTCCACCGCTCTCGATTAAAACAACGATGGTAGGTGCTCGCAAAATAGAAATACCCGGTGAGAATCATAACTTGAAAGCCGATGCACTGCCTGAAAAGTTAAGATCAATTTTGGACGAGGAAGACATCCGCATTACTAGACCGACAAAGTGTATGGAAATCACAATAGGCGGGTTGGACGATTCTATAGAAAAGGAGGATATTGTGGTGGCTGTAGCCGAAAAAGGAAGCTGTGCCAACCATTTAATTAAAGTGGGTGAAATCCGGCCTGGACCGGGTGGTATGGGCAGAGCGTGGGTATCGTGCCCTGTAGCCGCTGCCAAGATCCTTCTGGATGCTGGGAGGCTTCTAGTCGGATGGAGTTCCGCGCGAGTCCGGGTGGTTGAGCAGCGTACACTAAGATGCTACCGCTGTCTTGAGAGAGGTCATACACGTCCGCAGTGTGCTGGTGTCGACCGTAGTGATCTCTGTTTCCGTTGTGGAAAGCCCGGTCACAAAATGGGCAAGTGCACAGGTGAGCCATACTGCGTTGTGTGCGCCATGACAAAAAGACCAGCTTGCCATATTTTAGCGGGTAAGAGCTGTAAAGCTCCGGGAGTTCCCCCCAAGAAGGCGAAAGCGGCTCCACGGACCAAAGCTGCTGAAAGGACTGAAGAACCGCAGCCCATGGACACCGTAACAATCTGTGATGGCCCTACAGCAACCATCTAAGGTCATTCAGACTAACACAAACCACTGTTCTGCAGCTCAGGATTTACTTCTTCAGTCAATGAGACAGTGGTCTGTTCATCTAGCTGTGACTGCTGAACCATACTACGTCCCGCCTGATCCTGACTGGGCCTCTGACCTAGATTCTACTGTGGCAATCATCCAGCTACGACAAAGTTCTTCTCCGGCTCTCTCAATCCAACAGAGAAGGCACGGCTTTGTTGTTGCGAAATGGGGAAAAATAACTGTAATTGGGGTTTACTTTTCTCCCAACAAAACCTTCGCAGAATATGAAACATTTCTAGGAGAACTCGGTTCTGCTGTGCGGCAATTTTCGACATCACACGTGTTAGTCTTGGGGGACTTCAATGCTAAATCTCCGGCTTGGGGTTCCCCGGTAACTGACACTCGTGGACGAGCTACTGAAGCTTGGATGACTATGTTTGGCCTCGTCGTATGTAACAAAGGCTCCGCCTTTACCTGCGTGCGACAGCGGGGGAGGGGGTCCATAGTAGACTTAACGTTCGCTACCCCTGCTCTCGCTATGCATTTACGAGGCTGGCAAGTCCTCGAAGATGTGGAAACATTGTCAGACCATGTTTATATTTCGTTTGACCATGTTTATATTAGGTTTCATGGCCTATTTTTATGTACGTATTTTACTTTTTTTCATAACAGAAATATCCAATGCATTCACTTATCAGCAACTGCAGGGGTATCTAGGACTCGAAGGTAAAGGCACCCACTATCCCCTAAAATTCATCTCGGGGCATGACACACTACGACAGCATACAGCCCGCCCTTTCGGGTCCAACGCTCAATCACGTCGGATGACCTCAATAAATACCAGACAATGGATCGCCGGTCTTGGAGACGGCTCCCACAGAGCACAAGGGCCTGAAAAGAACTTCTTTCCGGATCCCCAACAGTGGTATTAAGGAGAGCTTGGATAAAACGCAGCATAGTAGCCATGTGTCTAGGCCGTCGGTCTTTCTACCTAAGGCCGCAGCCATTCATCATATAAGTCCTTTACGAGGGAACAGCTCGATTGGGCCCGGCTGTGTCGTGTAAGCACCAGGCGCTAGCTTCGACATAACACCAAAAAATCGAACCAGACAGGAGCAACAGAAACCCCGTTCCGCTCGAGGCAGCCCACAGCCGATCGGCAAGCCAACCCAATACCCGAGAGTCCACGGGGCCTGAAACGGGTACGGGGTCCTCCCGTGTTGCCCTGTCAGCCGTCTGTCTGAGACGTTGACAGGGGCACCGCGAGAAGGTCTTGAAAAATAAACACACTCCCTTTTTATGTACGTAAGCGACAGGCTGGCAAACTACCACTACTTTTAGCCAGAGGCAGTGAATGAATGACTCATTGTTGTCAGATGTGGCTTTACGTGGAACCATAATGTTCATCATCATCATCATCATTTCTGCCAAGAGACGCCCACTGTTGGATATAGGCCTCCCCCAAGGATGTCCAAACCTCGGTCATGCGCTGCCCGCATCCAGCGGCTTCCCGCGACCCTTACTAGATCGTCAGTCCGCCTACCAACGCTGCGTTTCCCGGTACGTGGTCACCACTCGAGGACCTTTCCGCCCCAACGGCCGTCAGTCGTCCTCGCAATGTGCCCTGCCCACTGCGACTTAAGGTTCGCAATTATGATCGTAATTAACCAAAATGTTACCTAAAACTAAACTATTTCCAATATGCAACTTTTCTCATCCCATCTCTACACGCTTCCATGATCGCTAGACAATAGATCACTCGGTACCCCATCCAGTCGTGTTTTTTTTTTCATTGGCAATACATCAACGTTGTACCTAATGATTCGAGCGGTGGGTTGATTTAAGGGTACACCTGTACCCTGCACTGATAGCAAGGGGGTTGCAATTGAGATATACCTGCATTCCCTGCGTCTGGTTGGATACAGTTGACAATTTTTCATTGCTAGATGCCATAAATCTATGTTAAGTAAAAAGATAAATTGATCCACTAAAGGTTTTTATCGGTGTAGTGGGGTTTTCAGTCTGCTCTCTCAAAAAGTAAGACAATCTTGTAGAAGGTTAAAACATGATTATACCTCTCTGTAATTTTGGATGGCTAAAAAGTAAGGTTGGTAATATGATCAGTCAAATAAAAAGGCAGTAACCGATTTAAAATTAATTGGGAAAGAAATATGGGAATACCAGTAAGTAATATTCTCTTATACTTGCACTAGATAGTTACTCCTATATACTAAACACCTTATATAATAGTAGCTCCGATTTTGATATTTTAGATGGATGTTTCGTAACAATTTCAGCATTCGTAAAGGTCACGAAAAGCCTGAAAAACGTCGCACTCAAAGAAAAAAATTTAAATTTAGGCAAATCGGTGAAAGTACTTTTATTGAGTACCATTGAATTATTTTAAAACATTTTTCATTTATTTAACAACAAAACAAGGATGTATGAATATTATTGCCCAAAAAAGGAAAATGGGGAAAAATGTCTTTGTAATTATAATTAATCGCTAAATTGAATTAATTCACCTGAAAACTACCTTACGTTAATAAAAACACTTTTTATTCATATTTTTATTTTTTATATTTTCTAAACTCTCAAAGTTGTTTCCAATATCCGACAATTGACTAAACAACCCCACAATATAACGAAAACAAACTGCCAAATCTGTAGCCGCAGGGAATGTGTTCATTAGTTTATTGGGTGCGTAGGTACCTCCTGTGCCGATGCATCAGTCAAAGTCGTTGCAGGCGAGGGCCGTTTACCGTAATTTGCAGTTGTCTCCGAAGCTGTCGCAAGTGACACGCTGAAGCGTTGATTGAATGTTTACTGATACAATTAAATTTTCACACTAAGGGCCTGTTTCACAAGTTCTTAGTAAGTTCCTATTTGACGGATAGTCCAAAGTGTGTATTTAACTGCCAAGTATCTCTTAATCAGAACTTATGAAACAGGCCCTTAATATTGTAAAGCTTGTAACTAAGATAACATCATTCTTATCTAATAAGTTAATTATAAATTACTAGCAACCCGCCCTGGGTTCGCACGGATAGTACAGTAACGAATTATTCTTCTTATTCGTCTTAATCACTCTATCTATCGATAAGAACCACATTGAAACCCGTTGCGTAGTTTAAGGTTTAAGTTTAAAGCGTACATACAGAAAGAGCGACTTTGTTTTATAATGTGTACAGAAGATAAAATAAAACGTGAAATATTAAAGACACTTGCTTTAGCTACAGAGTAAGGATACTAAAAAAAGAAGTTAAAATTCTTCGATTCTATGTCAAATGGCCGTTTAAATTTCACTCCATCCTAAGCACGTATTAACGAGCGAATGAGCGAAAACATGGGTTTTAAACGTTTAAGTAATCGGCCGTAAACGATACCTATTTGCCAACACAATTGGCAGTATAACATGTGGAAAATTACTGGGCATCATTAAAACTAAAATATCAACTACTAAGTTTTCGAAGACAAAGAATCTTTTGTTACTGTTTATAAGACCAATCCAGGTACAAAAGCAAAAGGAAAACGCTTGTAACATCTAAATATAAAAAAAAATCCTAAAATGTATGCAATATGAAGGTAATTCTAGAAGGTTCTGAAATAAAAATACCCAAGATCAAACTCAAAGTTCTCACGTTGTAAATCCAAAGTGCAGCGATAACATTAAAATGCAAGCGTTTGCAACACTAAAACAGGTCCCATGAGCTACATAGCCGCTGCACCGCCCATTAATCTCTATCAGGACTCTGCTATTCGTCATCCGCTCTCGCCCATGTCTTGC
Source organism: Elophila nymphaeata (assembly GCA_955850985.1). NCBI lineage: Eukaryota > Metazoa > Arthropoda > Insecta > Lepidoptera > Crambidae > Elophila > Elophila nymphaeata. The sequence goes on along the minus strand of OY039080.1, from coordinate 6,254,871 downwards.
ACTGCGTCAATGGAAACAACGTCCCCATGGAGCTGTAAGGTTCTTTCCGAACCTCTTCTGATGATAGAAAATATAGTTTTTATTTCATTTATTCAATTAAAACATTATTATCTTTGTACTGGACGTTTAAAAATATTATTTTTATATTACTTATAATTTTTTCTATCAAAATATTTATAAAACGGTAATATTCGCAATATCATAAATGAAAGAATGTCTTTCATCAGATAGATATCTCTACGCATCAGAGAGATATCTCTAAAAAATAATTAATAAATATTCCTGAGTTCTTTTAAACTTTTAAAAAAATTCTTAAATTCTGTTTCACATAATTCTCTCGTTATTTAATTGTTATTTTAAATTGCGGAAAACTAACTAAATAACACTCACACAAACACACAGAACAAAACAAAAAATGTGCAAAACCCCCGAGCTGTCAAGTTGCGTCTAAAGCAATTTTACTTCCAAAACTGATCACAAATCTAAATAATTAATATACAGTACAGTGTTGGTTCGGAATACGCCTCGTGCACCACAACTCAGTAGACTGCGCTCCGGTGATTTGTCTCCTTTCCCTTACTAACGATTAAGGAATTGTATTGTGGATGCAGGTAATGCGGAGTGACGGCCCACTGGCGTCCACTTACATTACAACATTGGTAGGGGATAGTTCGGTGACGTTGGAACGATTTTCAATTGTTTACCGTTCTTTACAGAGTACAATTCGAGGACTTCGCTTCGGCCTTTGTCGGCAATGCTCGGATTATTCAGTGAATTGAGATCTTTAGTGGTTTTATACAAATAGCGAAAGGTGAAAAACGAATATAATTGGTTAATTAGAAATTGTTTTATCATGTTAATATTTGTTTCAGAAAGAAGAAAATAGCAGAAATGTGGCATCAAACACAAGTTCAAACTATGAGAGCCAATTCCATAAGTAATACAGCTACAAGTAATACTTGTTCATCTTAATTAATATAGTATTTTGTATACCTATCCTCCCTATTAGCATAGGTCGTTCCGACGATAATTCCCTCAAGCTAATACAAAGCTGCGTATTATCAAAACACACCACAAACCTTTATCAGCATCAATAAATCCAAGTCTGTCGCAAATTGCATCAGCCATCAATCTAAACGGCGTTATGTAGTTACGCACCCCAATCGTAGGGACGCCATTTTGGGGTGTGGACACATTTAAGATCCGGTAATCGACCGCAAAATTGCCACAAGAAAAACTTTCACAGAGTGTCAACGAATTAGTTTTGTCAACTTTGTATACAGTTTTAGCTAATAACAAGGTAAACAGCTTCTTTTATGGTAAAAAAGCTACAAAACAGTTTAAATCAAAATCCCAATGGTCTTTACATGACCAATTTTGCGGACTGTTTCAGATAATATAGCAACATTTTTCGCAATTCCTGGCACGGCCCAATTTAAATATATTAGTTTGTGCAAGTAAAGTGCGTTACTACGTCACCCTCACTCCACCAGACAAATTGTAGGATATTCTGTGGACTGAATGTTGTGTAGGTCTGCTGGAGTGCGATGGACCAAAATCTAAAAGACCTTATTTTTTGACAGAGCAGCTGGGACCACCAGTTTGACGTGCCTTCTGAAGCACAGAGGAAAATCGAGTTGAAAATTTTTCGGTCACCCATTCATTATCCAAGATTAATGTATGTAATACATTGAAGAGATAATGTGCAACCAGGAAATTCAATAAGTGTCAGTATCACCTATGTAAACTGTATGCATTTTTATAATAAATTAAATCGACCATAATAGGGTCCTGCCCCGCTTTCACTAGCGCCTCTCCCCGATATCCCCTAAGCTAAAGATACAGGATGTTTATGCGGTTATTTCTCTTCGTTACGCAGCTATTTGTCATGAATACTTTAGCTATATTGTTTTTAGATTGAGTGCAACCATTGAATAGACGCAAGTGGGGTGAGGGTTGCAACCATAAGTATTAATGGAGGTTATCAATTTAAAGCTCGTTTGAGGCATATTTTGAAAAGATTATACAAATCAATTTAAGATTAACCCCTTTTTTTATCCAATGTGTTATTTTTATAAAAATCTTTGTCAAAATAACTACTAATCATTAGAACTTTGTTTTGAGGTGAAACAGATGAATGCCAGTCAAATGTCAACTGTACTTTTCCCACGAAGGAATTTAATAATCAAATTAGTTATAATCTTAAAAAACTATGTTAGTATACACACAGATAAAATAAAACAAATATAATATTATATAAATACAAAACAGCTCACCGGCTAACATATTATTTAATGTGTAAGTCTGTAAACCGCATGAAAACAGACGCGTCCATCCTATCCGCTATCATTTTAAGGATCCTATTGGAGCTTCCCCAGAACCTCCGCACCATCGAGGCACTATTTTTGCACATGATAGCGAAGAAACCCGCAAACATACCTGATGCGCTGTAATAGCGCAGCAGCCTCAATACGGTCCTGAAGGTATTGTTGTACTGGATTCGCAGGGCCTTGCAAGATCGAAGCGAGAAGTTGGTCCATAGTGCGCACGCATAAAAACTTTGGCAGTATGCTCGGAACAACGTAAGTTTGACGCTTACGGTCCAGCGTGCGAATCTATGCGCCAATATATTTCCCCTAAATGACACGGCCCTCGTCTTTTAAATCTTCAATCATTATATGACCAAGGTACTTAAACAGTGCAACGCGTTTCGGAGGTACATTTAGAAGTATTTATGGAATAGATACCGGTTCTTTATTTCTGCCCTAAAAAAGAAGAAATTTACTTTTACTCTTATTGTACCAGAGACTTATTTCCGTCGTAAGATATCTAGAAAGGCACTATTCTAGTATTTCATAATTATATTCATAGGTATTTAACCTCTTAAAATACAGCGTTAATTAGGGCAAAGGCAGAGTGAAGGCAGCTAGTGCATATTTTAGGTTGCACTAGCGAACCTTGCATTGGGATAACACTTTCCACTAAACATCTATTGCGAGGTAGCCATGGGCCATGCTCCGTGCATAGCAAGAATAATGAAGTGCCAATTTACGTCAAACAAAATATTCTCCCAATAATATGAGCCAGTGCATACATATTTGTTCCATAAAATATCTTTGTAATAAGATCAAAAGCTTACATTGCTGCTTCCAATGATACTTAAAATTGAAGATACAGATCGGTTGTTTGTAGTTTGTTTACCCAGAGTGCATCGCCATTAAACAGTAAGCCGGAACCACTCTAATGCATTTTTCTTTTACGGAGATTGAAATGTTTTGGATTGGGATACGCACTCAGAAGCTTTTACGAGATTGTGTTTAGAAAAAGCGTTGTTCACAATTAACATTTGTTTATTAAGAGGAAGAATAAACAATCGATTAGATTTGAATGAGTGTAATAGAAATTGATTAAGTTCTTAAATAGGTTTTGACTCTTGATTTGTAAATCATAAATCTTTGACCAGATACGTCGTGTTTTTTGCCACTATTATCAATGAAGGTTGCTAAATCTCAGTTTTTACTTTGGAATGGTGGCCACAGTAAATCTGTAGAAACATCTGCATATTCCTGCGTCTGATCCGAAATTTTTAGATGAATACATAAAACCATAGGAAATAGATTAAAATTTGGATGGTGTTATTTTGAATCAAATATTTAATCAAGGAGCAGCGAACCGGTATTGAAGTACCCACTCCTCCACTCCGTATGTTCATTTTGACTCGATCTACTCTACACGAGTTAGAGGAATGAAAGTAACAGTTAAGTCAATCGGATCTAACAGCCATACATCTGAGTCCCCACCACCCTCTCTTATTTACGGCACTTCGACGCACAAGAGGGTGCTAAACGCTCCACAGTAAATACATAGTGTAAATAAATGTAGTATTTCAACATAAGTATAGTACGATTAAGCAAAATTGAATCCTGACCCATAGAACCTTATCTTAATCAATCAGAGTTTAATTGACTTGACACATACAATAAATGTGTAATTTATTTTACTGTAATAAAATTCTACCATTTGGTTACGATTCTACTTGCTCGATAGTACTTACATCAACAATGTAGACAGCGAAGAAAGGAAAGGGACAGTGCTATCACACGGTGCTATTTTCCTTTATTTCCAACTAAACCCTTTAGTTTTTGTCACAAGATTTATTTATATACCAACAACGACGTCAGCTGTTAAGTACCGCCAAGTATAAAATTTTCATAACCTTTGAAGGAAACGAGAAATAATAATATATACGCCTAATGCGATTACGAGAAATACTTTCATCAAGCAAGATAGACAGAAGACAATAAAAAACCGTAAAACAAAGTTGTATTTGTAAGTGGATTACGCTGAGCCAATTGGTTACCATATTCCGTTCATCTCAGACTTATTCGCTTCATCTCACGCCCCACTAAGGTCCTAAGCTAAATAATAATATAAATTATCCTTGCAAATTCTGTCTACATGTTATTTTGTCCAAATTGGTGAAATTTAATATGGCATTTTCATTTTGATTCACTGTATTTTCATTCGTACTAGTTTTTCTTTATCAATTATATTGTTAATAATTTGCAGTAAGCCGCACCGTGACCGTAAGCTTGCACGAGTAGTCAATCGCTCGGAATTGATTGAGAACAGGTATGTTTATTAATTTTAAGCTTATGGGATTCCTAATGTTTTTACAGCAACACGTTGTAGAGTCTATATGAAAGGCTTAATCTCGGAAACTATTGAGTCTACAGAGACAATTCTAGTATCATATTGTAGAAAATTTAGTGTACTTTAAAAACGTCTTAGAAAAGGTTTTTTAAAAACTAGTCCTTTGGAGTTATAATCGCCAAAATTTTTTCGCGGTTTTTTTTTATTTTTGACAAAGT